>OX451740.1:534204406-534858407 GCA_948472305.1 Vicia faba | reverse complement strand
CCAAAACTATAAAAACCAAAAATACTTATTTTGGTACGAAATCAAATCAATCTATTTTAGATTTAAATCAAATTTATCTAAATCTAAAACCAATCAAATCTATGTGTAGTTTACTTCGATCCACAAAATCTTCGATTGGACAACCTCCCTTCAACACACACAGTTTCGACACAATCGAATTACAATTTAACACACCCACCTAATTCATTGTGTCTAAACTATCTATATTCATCATGGTTCTTAGTCTTCTGAATACTTCGACCTGCACTCCCTTCGTCATGATGTCTGCAATCTGATTCTCAGTTCTGCAGTGTTCCAAATTCATCTTCCCATCTGCTATCTGCTCTCGAATATAGTGGAACCCTCATTTCCATGTGCTTTCTTCGACCACGTGCTATCGGGTTCTTCTCCAGATCGATAGTTGACATGCTGTCGATCTACATGGTAATTGCTCCATGATCTTTCCTTGTTATCTCTTCGACCAAGTTCACCATCCAAGTTGCTTGACATGCACAAAGAGAAGCAACTATGTATTCTGCTTCACATGATAATAATGTCACTACCGATTCCTTTCTTGAACTCCAAGCAACTGGCGCACCACCTAACATAAACACATATCTTGTTGTTGATTTTTGATCTACAACATCACTACACCAACTCGAATCAGTGTATCCCACTAACTTGCATTCTTTTCATTTATCAGCTGCAGGAAACAAAATGTCATAGTCGAGAGTTCCTTTTGAGATGCCTTAGTATCCTTCACTGTTGCTAGATGTGATACCTTTGACTTCTGCATGAATCTACTTACCATACCTACACTATATGCTAAGTCAGGCCTTGTATGACAAAGGTATCTCAATGACCAAATAAGTCTTCTGTATTGGTTGGGTCGAGATTATCTTCATCTGCATCTTTCGACAGTTGCAGTCTTGGTTCTGTAGGTGTCGAAGTTGAGTTGCATTCTTCCATCTCAAATCTCTTGAGAATTTCTCCTGCATATCTTCGTTGATGCATCATCAAACCTCTACTTCTCTGGTAGAATTCGATGCCAAGGAAATATGAAATCTCACCTAGATCAGGCATTTCGAATTCCTTACTGAGATTACTTTTGAAGTCTTCAATCTCACTTTTGCAGCTACCTATTATCAACAAATCATCGACATAGAGATATAGTATAAGAAATTAACTATTGCTTCTTCTTACATATACTTCATGTTCAGTTGTACACTTCACAAATTCCTTCTCCCTTAGGAAACTATCAATTTTCTTATTCCAAGCTCTTGGAGCTTGTTTTAATCCACACAGGGTTTTATGCAGCATGTACACCTTTATCTCTTTGTCATGTTTCACAAACCCAACTGGTTGTTTAACATAAATTTCTTCTTCTAAGGGTCCATTCATGAATGTACACTTCACCTCCATCTAACATATGTGCCATATATTTATTTCTGCTAGACCAACAACCAACCTGATTGTTTCGATCCTAGAAACAGGTGCAAAAACTTCATCGAAGTCTATTCCTTTTTTCTGTAGAAATCCTTTTGCCACAATCCTTGCTTTGTGTCGATTTACTTCCCCTTTGGAATTCATTTTCACTTTTTATACCCACTTGACATCAATTGCCTTCTTGCCTTGAGGCAATTCGACAAGTGACCAAGTGTTGCTATCTTTGATAGACTTCACTTCTTCGTTTGTTGCTTTCACTCACTTTGAATCCTTCAATGCTTCAGGTGCATTGACAGATTCAACATCTGCATATAAAGCATAATGTACCAACTCACATTCATTATCTATCACATCATCTGATGTAATCACACAATCTTGCAATCTTGCAGGCACACGTCTTGTTCTTTGATGTCTTCTTGTACTTGGTTGATCTATAAATGTTAGTTCCTCTGGTCGGACTTCTCTTTTGACTTGAGTTTCTAGTTCTTCAAGTAGGATTCCCACTGAATCTTTCTTGACATTTTCAGTCAAATCCCATTCTTTAAGCTCATCTATGATCACGTCCCTGTTGATCACAATCTGCTTGTTCACTGGGTCGAACAACTTATAACCTCCTATCGAATGATATCCAACTAGAACCATTTGACTCAACTTGTCATCAAGTTTTCTTCTCAACTGATCTGGCACATGTCTATATACAATAGATCCAAATACCTTCAGATGACTCAAGCTAGGCTTCACACCAGACTAACATTCTTCTGGAGTAATTCCTTCTAGCTTCTTGGTAAGACATCTGTTCAAAATGTATGTTGCAGTCGACACAGCTTCACCCCAAAACTCTTTAGGTAAATTCTTGCCTTTCAACATACTTCTCACCATATTCATGATGGTTCGATTCTTCCTTTCTGCAGTTCCATTATGTTGTGGAGTGTAGGGTGGACACCACCTCATGCACAATCCCTTCCTTTTCACATAACATGTCGAAGTCTTTTGACACATACTCTCCACCACCAGTTCTCAAAACGTTGAGTTTTCGACCATTTTGTCTTTCGACCATAGACTTAAACTTGGTAAATACCTCGATCACTTCACTTTTCTTCTTGATCAGGTAAGTCCACAGCTTTCGACTGAAATCATCTATGAATGTAACAAAGTATTTGTTACCTCTCATCGAATCTACCTGGATTGGTCCACATATATCATAGTATATGACTTCAAGAATAACCTTCGATCTGCTTCCTGCATCCTTGCTGAAGCTATTCTTGTGCTGCTTCGCCTGCACACATTCCTCACATACCTCGTTTGTAATGTCGATTTCTGGAAATCCTGAAATCATATTTCTTCTCTTCAAATCTCTAATGTCTCTGAAGTTGAGATGGCCTAGTCGATAATGCCATATCCATTCATCTCTGCTAGCTGCAGTCGAAAGGCACTTGTACTCCATCACATTTAGTTCGATCTTTAAGGTTCTATTTTGAGACATGGGAGCCTTCAAGATTAATCTTCCATTTGCATCGACGATTCTCATCATCTTATCTCCGATCGACACTTTATAATTGTTTTTGACCAACTGCCATATACTGAGCAAATTGCTCTTCATGCCTGGTATGTACAACACATTAGAGATTACTGACCTCTTGTCGTCTTTCATCATAACCATAACATCACCAATACCTTCAGCTGCTAGGGTATTGTCATTTGCAAATTTTAACATATTTTTCATTGAGGGTTTTATGTTGACAAACCAGTCTTTCCTTCCAGACATATGTGATGAGCATCCTGAATCCAAGTATCATTGGTCCTTAAATCTATCTTCATCTCTTGTTGTAACCATCAGCATCATCTCTTCTTCTTCATGTTTTGTAAACTTTACATCACTTTCATGATTTTTTTCTCTTTTCTGGACAATCACTCGAATAGTGACCATACTTCTGACAATTGTAACATTGAATGTGACTCTTGTCAGGTTTTCAACCACCACCTCTTCTTCTATTTGCAACACCACTTCTTTGGTTGCCTTGGTATGGTCTTCTCTTATTCTACACGTTTCTTTCGTTCTGGTTTCCTCTACCAGTAGATTTGTTCTAGCCGCCTCTACCTCTGTCGAACCACTTTCCTTTGTCTTTGGTTTCTTTTGCTGAATGTGCCTGCAAAGCCACATCACTCTTCGACTTGACTGCAGCTCTTTCAGACATTCTTTGTTCATGAGATTCAAGCGTCCCTTGAAGCTCTTCCTTTGTCAATTTCGACAATTCTTTCCCCTCTTCTATAGCCACCACCACATGGTCGAACTTAGGAGGCAAAGATCTCAAGATCTTCGAAACAACATCTCTTGTTGTTAATGTTTCTCCACATACCTTGATTTGATTCACTAGTTTTGTAACCCTAGGGAAGAAATCAGATATGCTCTCACTATCTTCCATCTGAAGCAATTCATACGTTCTCTTGTGAGTTTGTAACCTCACTTCTTTCATCTTTTCTGCACCACCTAAAGACTTTTCAAGAACCTCTTAAGCTTCTTTTGCAGATTCTGAATCACTCACTTTTTCAAAATTTTCTAGACTCAGACATTGATGAATTTTAAATAGTGCTTTATAACTCAGCTTCTCAGGTTATGTGTGTTTCTTCTTTTCTTCTTCTGAAACGTTTTCTCCAAACGCTTCCAATCTATCCTTTACAAGATCCCAAAGACCTTGACACCTGAATAAAACTTTCATCTGTTTGCACCAATTTTCATAGTTGTCTGCTTTTAGAATTGGTAGAATTGTTGGATAATTTGCATTCCATAACTCGCCATCGTGAATTTTTCTTCTTCTTCAATCGTTCTTGATACTTCTCTTGAATCAATTAACCGAGCTCTTGATACCAGATGTTGAAAATCCACCAAATATCTATGATGAATTTCTATCAATCTTGATGAACAAGATTGATATCACCACACAATGACAATGAATTATGAGGAAAAAAAGAAAAAAAGACAATTATTTTCTGCAGAGTTTCTCTCTGCCCACAAACTGTGGAAAACTTTATTAATCAATTGCAACTGTAAATTTTGTGATTACAATGAATTGACTTAATTACAAAATTAAAGGTTACTCCCTATATTTATAGATTTAGGTTAGCTTGCTCCCTAAACCAAAGCCCAAAACTATAAAAAACCCAAAATATTTATTTTGTTACTAAATCAAATCTATTTATTTTAGATCTAAATCAAATTTAAATAAATTTAAAACCAATCAAATCTGTGTGTATCTTTCGATCTACAAATTCTTCAATTAGACAACCTCCCTTCAACACACTATTTCGACACAATAAAATTACAATTTAACACTGTATAAAAAAGTTGTAGGAATAAAATTCCTCAATTAAATATTTTA
This sequence comes from Vicia faba, assembly GCA_948472305.1. Classification (NCBI taxonomy): domain Eukaryota; kingdom Viridiplantae; phylum Streptophyta; class Magnoliopsida; order Fabales; family Fabaceae; genus Vicia; species Vicia faba. The sequence continues at coordinate 534,853,584 of OX451740.1, read as the reverse complement.
TCTCTCAGTTTCTGCTTTTGGCTTTATCTTTACTTTAACATTGATTTTGTTGATTAAAAACCTATTGCTTTTGTCCTTATGTTATGTAATTATATTTTAATAATATATCTAACATGTGAATTTTTTTTATAAGCAAGATGAGTAATCATTGATTCGAGTATAAGGAGTATCCTGTCCAAATACAACGAAAAGTCCATGAAAACAAAAAACTACCAAGAGAAATTCTAAACCAATCAACTACAATGAGCAAAGCAACTTAAACGAGCCACAAATAAATAGTAAAAATTACAGTTGGAATTTAAATATCTCATATTACTTTTCAAATCTACATCTCCTTCTTGATAGACCAAAGTAAATCTCCAAAATTACAAACTGAATCATTAAAGAGAATATTATTTATATGCTTTCATATATTCCAAACTGAAGCCAATCATATAATACCTTTCGTTTTGTCCCTGATCTTCTTTTTCAAATTCCTTCTACTGATATTCAAACCAATACTTGTTTGGCAATTTAATGATTTTCATTTTAAAGTCATGTGTTCGTTTTTAAGCAAATGATGTTTTATGTGAAAGATTATGTTCAATTCTTGTAAGACTACTACAAAAGAAAAATTGTTACTATCTTTTTTATTAGAACTAATGATTTTTAAATTTTATTATTTAAACAATTTTTATTTTTAATTTTATAAAATTTACTTTTACTTGTGTTATAAAAATTTAATTGTTAAAAATCTTAAAACTTCTTATAAAACTCAAATATTTAATTATGATGAATTGAATTTTTTATTTATTATAATAGTCGTCTTTATGTCTTATGTATCACATTATATTAGAACAGTTTCCCAACGGACCATCTTCATAAACCTTCCATCACCATCGTTATCATCCCCTTCAATTAATAAAAAATAAAAACAAAGGTTCTAATATAGTTTACCCATCACCACTCAACATAAACCTTCCTTTTCACCATTAACAAACAACAAAGCACATCATAAACCTCCATTCACTGTAACAACACCGCAACCACCAAAACAACTATAAAAACAACAAAATCCGAAACACTTATTTATTATTATTATTATTATTATTATTATTATTATTATTATTATTATTATTATTATTATTATTATTATTATTATTATTATTATATTATTATTATTATTATTATTATTATTATTATTATTATTATTATTATTATTATTATTATTATTATTATTATTATTATTATTATTATTATTATTATTATTATTATTATTATTATTATTATTATTATTATTATTATTATTATTTATATTATTATTATTATTATTATTATTATTATTATTATTATTATTATTATTATTATTATTATTATTATTATTATATTATTATTATTATTATTATTATTATTATTATTATTATTATTATTATTATTATTATTATTATTATTATTATTATTATTATTATTATTATTATTATTATTATTATTATTATTATTATTATTATTATTATTATTATTATTATTATTATTATTATATTATTATTATTATTATTATTATTATTATTATTATATTATTATTATTATTATTATTATTATTATTATTATTATTATTATTTAACTTTATTATTATTATTATTATTATTATTATTTAACTTTATTATTATTATTATTATTATTATTATTTAACTTTTTTATTATTATTTAACTTTATTATTATTATTATTATTATTATTTAACTTTATTATTATTATTATTATTTTTATTTAACTTTATTATTATTATTTATTATTATTATTATTATTATTATTATTTAACTTTATTATTATTATTTTATTATTTAACTTTATTGTTTGATTGTCATTTAGGTATAATTGACGTGGTTTTTTAGATTGGGCCCTAGGTCCATTTCTATTTACACTATTAACCTTATATCTTTTTACTTTGATTTTTTAATAAAAAAATGAAATTATTAATTAGATATGACATTCAATTTCGAAAATTTTAAAACATCTTCGGTATTAGTTTGATTAATCTAAAAATTGTGTTTTTTTTTTAATTTAAATTAGATGAAAAATGATTAGTTAGACGCATATTTTTCTCTAATGTGTTCATATACAAGTTGTATATCTTGTCTTCCGAATAGTGGTATTTAGTTTAAAATTTAATAAATAGAACGAATTATGTTCATTCTTTCGCCGGAGAAAAATGACTAATTAGGTGTATGCCTCTTTTCTCCTAGAGCATTCGAATACAAGTCGTATAACTTGCCTTTTGAATGCTTGTCTTCTTTCAAAGAATTGTGACTCCACTCGTCTCATATATTTTCTAATTCAATTCGGATGAAAATGGACTACAAGCATTTGGATACAAGCCATATAGCTTACCTTTTGAATACTTGTCTTCTGCTTAAAAACAACTACAACCAATCAAACATACTTTTTCCACCAAGCACGACTAAAAACGTTTCATAATGAACGGTGTTTTATCCATTCCGTCACGACAACCAACTCTTCATTCAGCTCATGCGCGACTAGCAAGCATCGTATAACTGTTCGAATGTAACCTAATTATCTTTCACTAAAATCAACCAACCAAAAATATTTTACTACCCATAACTATGTAGTTTTGAGTTCTCCATCGCACCTAGGAATACGTATGAGCGAGATTCAACACCTTGTTAAGCACCTTAATAAAAAAATTATATTCTCATTTATTTGTGTAAATATGTCGTAATAATTAGAAGAAATAAAATACTTTAGGTTAACACTCTTATTCGCAAAACTGATTAAATGGTTCTTGTTGGATATAACAGATGTTGTGGGGTGCTAATACATTCACCGCACATAATCGACTCCCAAACAAGAATTTGGTCGTGATGACCATATTTTTGTATTTTTATGGTTTTATCGATGTTTACCCTTTGAAAATAAACTTTAGTGAAAACTTCATTGAATTTTGAGCATTTTATTCGCTGGGGTGTTTTTTGTGGCGCGACAGTGTGATGTATTTGTGTACCTAAAATGTTTCTCTATTACAACATATCCATGGAAATTGTAAATGTATTGATAATATTGTCATACCCCAAATTTGTCCACATTAATCAATTCATCTTTATTGGTTATTTTTGTCATTTTAAATTTTGTTGTCATTAGTTTTACTAATTTGTAGTTTCATATTATTGGTTGTTTAAGGTTAGAAGAAGGGGGTGTACTTTTTCTTTAGAGGGGTTTAATTTAAATCTTAATGATCTATTAAGATATTTTTGGTAAGGCCCAATATTACTAGTTGTTGATCGGAGGTCAACACAGGCTGCATATGATTTATTATTATTATTATTGTTTTTATTTTTAACAAAGCATAGTGTTATAAATTAAAGAGAAGTTGACTTGGAGTCAACTCCCTCTAATTATGTGTTTTACCTTTTATTATCATTATTTCTTAATTTTATTAGTCAACTTATGTTGACCAAGTCAACATTGGGGTAAAACCCTAATTCCCAAAGTTGCGCCATAGTTGGACTTTCCATCCCCAAGTTAAACTCAAGCCTAGAACTCAAACATTTTTTGGATCAAATATAAAGCAAATCAAATATGAAGTAATTTTTTATTGGATTTGTTTATTGGTTACAATGGATTCATACATAATAACATGTCTAGAAACATACACTGTTCAGATTTACAAAGATTTACCCCAACTAAAATCTAATCAAATCTTCTAATTCCTAAATCAAATTTCTGAGATTCATTCAATCTAACCTAAAAATGCCAATCACTACAACTAATTTCCTAATTTAACAAATCCTAAAGGCTATAAATTAAAACCCTAAATTATTGATTCGGAAAAACATCACAACCCTTGGAGATTTTGGATTGCATGTTGAAACCCTACACCATTCACCAAAGCTCTTCATAGTAGGAAACTTGGGTTTCACGACTGAAACCCCGAGTTCTTCAGAGATAAACTTCTCGCGTTCCAAGTACCTGTGAAGAAGGAGAAAATAAAATTAGAATAGGAGATCAGAGAACCAAAAAAGGAAATTCACGTAAAGAATCACTACACGCGAGTTAACCCTAAATACTTAGCTTTTAGGGTATTCGGATATTGAATGGGTGTATTGGTTGCGTTGAATTGTTGATTTTTGTTTGAATTAGGGTTTTTGGATTGATTTAGGGTTAGGGTAAAACACCTTAGGGTTTGTTGATTCCGGTTAGGGTTTAGATACAAACAGGTTAGGGTTGGTGATTTTGTTAGGGTTGAAGAAGTAGGTTAGGGTTCATCTAGAACCCTAGGGTTAGGGTTTGGATCTTCATACGGTTTGTGTGAACCCATATGAAGATATGAAGGAGACTGGGTTTGGGTTGAAGATCATGAAGATCTGGTTGGGTTATGATGAATATATGAATGTTTCTGGGTTCACAAGATGAAGGTTTGAATATGGGTGGTGGTTTGTATGAACCCAGGCGGTGGTGAATGATGAATGTGGTGGTGCCTTGGAGTAGCCTCCGACAGAAGCGACTTCCGGCCGGTGGCGCCCAAGGCGGAGGCGATTTCCGGTGACGAAAATCTAGAGAGAAGCTAGAGCTTCTCTCTCTAACCTCCCTAACATTGTTTTTATGTTTGTGAAGATATATATATATATATATATATATATATATATATATATATATATATATATATATAAGAGAAAAATGAGCCAAGAGCTCATGCTTTTTCTTTTATAATGCTTCTTCCGTTCTCAGATACGTGTCAGGTGGCTCCTCGAGAGCGCTTGGATGAGGTGACCATTGACTGGTCATTTGCGCTTGTCCCTACGGTACTCCCTCAGTCAATCTTTAATCACGTCCCTCTATTTTGTTTACTTACAAATCAATGCTCTGGGACTAGATCGTGAGGGTCGTTAGATTAGGTAAATGCGCCAGATCTATGTTAACCCACCATAACATGTGCACCTCTCTACAACATGCCTAAACGGACCTAGAGTCTGTCTTGGGCCAAGCCTAGTGTCATCCTAACCCTTAGTTTACTACCCAAGTTCAATTTTGCACCCCCTGCGTCTTTTGAACTCAAACCCTGTCTTGGGTTTAAGCCTTTATTATTTACAACCCCTGATTAATTATTCGCACCCCCTACTTAATTTGATAATTAATTAGTTTATTTAATTTAATATTTTGTTTTTTTAGTTTATTTTATATTTATTAAAATATTTTTGTGCATTTTGTCATAAAATTATTAATAAATAAATATTGGATTACTATTAAAATTATTTAATGTATTTTTAATAATAAGAAAATGGTTATTTATTAAATATTTTCTAAAAAAAATACTAACATGTTTTCTTTTAATTTATCAAATATTTTCAAGCATTCAAACTCCTTTTTTTCATATTGCATCATAAAATTCTAAGAAAACTAACCCATCAATTACTGACATTTTTTACTAACTTAATTTCAAATTCAACTTTATTTTCAAAAAAAGATTGTGGAGATATTTTATATTAACTACGTCTACGTCTACGACTATTTCAAACCCAAACAAGGTTCAAGGAGAATTCAATTTTTTTCCATAATCCATAAAAAAAACTAACCAAACACATACAACTACAAAATTGGACTATGATTCATCGCAAGGAGATACGTAGGAACGCGGTCAAAACCAAGGCGAGTTCACAACTAAAAAATAAAATCCTTTTCTCAACAATAGAAATATTAAATACCAAATTTCCCATTTTCCCCTTAAACCTAAAAGCAGAGTCCTTTGAGAACAAGGGAGGTGAATGGTGCCTAACACCTTCCCTTTATCTAACTGACTCACGGATTTATAATCTCTTACAAAATTAGGGTTGCCCGTTATTCCCCCGTCCTTAGGACAAAATTAATGGTGGCGACTCTCGTATTTTTTGCCGGTTATGAAAAATGTCACATCATGCAAACATGTCAAAATTCCATATATGTTGTTTATTAATTGCTCAAATGGCTTCTGGAAGATCACGAACTGGAAGAAAAAGACAAAGCTCAAACATTAGGTCCTCTGTTGTACCATATGATGAACATAGATTCTGAAGTTTCATCCATAAGCAATACCATATTGAGTTGGAAACCAAGAATTTGGTTCAAGAGAATACACTTGAATTAGAAGATCCAGGTGAATATTTTGATGTGGTGCAAGAAATTAATTCACGGGGTAAGGGTATTGTCTATATTCCTAATGAATTTATGAATCAAGAAATAGTGAAAGAATTCTACTCCAACACCAAACCAACGGATGAAACATCACTAGTCAGAGTTTCTTGGGTACATGGAAAACTAGTCTAATGTGATAAGGATGAGATCCATGCATACATTGAAGACAACTATGTGATACACCCTAAGAAGTTAGTTCCTTTTTTCAATAAAAACGGAAAAAGGAAATTAGAAATATGATGAAATAGTTCCTGATATCTATGAAATATGGAAAACATACTAGTTGGGACAAAATGGATTTCCTTTTCATTTTATAATATTTGACCTGAATGTCCAAGCATATCTTTGGATAACCTTCCTTGTGAACAATGTTATACTGGTAAGTCATACCTCCTCTACCTCCCTAAAGACTACATATCTTATCTAGTACATAGTGAAAGGGAAACAAATGGGCATTTCCAAAGTCATCTCCATCAAAATATTAGCTATTATGGATTCTCCGAAAAAGCATGGCCTTGTATTCCTTTGTGTGATTATGAGAGTTATGTATGCATACTACTGTTGACATTTCAGATCAACACCATCTCAGGAAGGTAGTTAAGTTGGATAAGTCATTCATCGCAGAATATTTGAGAGGGAGTACTGCCACCACAACCACAAGAATTAATAATAATATCATGCACAATGAATTTGGGTGTGTGGGCATTTTGTACGAAGTACATGAACACACCCAAGTTCCAAACATTTGAAGAATATTATGATAATTCTAGTTAATCTATTCTCAATTTAAATGTGCATAAACAAAGAAAATGACAGAGAAAAAATAGGTTTTGTTGTTGTCGCAGATGGCGCGCTAAATGCACCTAGTGCAGCTTGATGCACAAGCGTTAAGCGCCACCCAGTGTGCCTAGTGTAGCTTGGTTACACAGACAAGCTAAGCGAGAAGCATGGGGTTTGACGAGTACATATTTTTAATTACTTATTAATATCTTGACTAAGGATGGGAAAATTGGTTTTGGAGGGGGTGGAATGCAAAGATGATCCAAGTCAAACCTATACATGTTTGCTTTAAATTGTTAAGGTGTCAAATTCTGAAAAATTTTGAAAAAATTACTACTAGAGGAATTTTGTTTAAAGATGATTCATAAAATGATCTGAATAGTTAAAAATTCATGGAATCACTAACGATAGGTTGACAACAGGAGGTCAAAGAAACAAAAGGCATGAGAAAATGTTTTGTTCACTTTAAATTCTTAATTAATGATTGATGCTTAAGTATTTGTGAAAATAGTGTGATTATGAATTTTTTTTTCTTATTCAAAGTTTTATTTTTCTTCTGTGTAGAGAAAACACGTTAACATAGTCAAGAATCGTAAGGCCTACCCAAGTAAGATGTGTGCAACCTCAGTTTTACTAAAATATTGAGAGTAGACATGTATAATAATTATGTAGACTTTTCATGAGTCTGGATAATTACTTGATATATTTGAAATTAATGGATATGATCAAGGCACTGTTTGTATTGAGTAAAAGATTACTTTACCTAAAAATCTTACCTTGTTAGGGTGAGAATCCTTTGACAAACTCCTTTGAGCCGTATAATGAAAAAGTAACTTGTTCTTTCAAAGTTACAACCCTTATCCAAATTTGAAAAGAAAAACAATGTTCATTACCTTATCTTAAGGATAAAAGAGCAAGAAAAAGCAAGGGTATTGAAAAAAAATGAAATTTGGGAAGAAAAAGGAAAAGTTTTCAAAGATAAACTCAAGTAGTACTAGTGCAATGAAAAGAAATTAAAAAAATACTTTGACTAAAATAGAATTTAAAAAAAAAATCAAATGTTAAACATACAAAAAGAAAAAGGCACCAAAAGAAAATGGTTGTAAGAAAGTGCAAACAAAAAAGAGAAATATGTGAAAAGAGATACTTTATGCTCTGTTATCTTTAGGATTTTGAATCTGAAGAATAACCAATGATTTTGTAAGCACAACCACATTACAACCTAAAGAAAGACCTTAGTGATCCACGGTTGATGATATATCTTGTGATAATTCTTATACAAAATATAAATTATTTCTATAGTATATGCATTGTCTGAGTTTTGTAGGTAAACACTAACCATTGAGAGATACTAAGTGAGGTCATGATTCTGATAATGAGCAACTATTGATTCAGGTATGATTTAAAAATCTTACCTTGTTCAAGAAAATTGTTCATCAATATGTTATATTTTCATGGATAGTTATGATATTGACTATGAAATTGCATTTAAAAAGAACACCATGCCATAAAACCTATTTCAAAACTCTTGACCCAAAGTCATTCAACTTGTCAGAAGAAACATCCATTCAATAACATTCCTGAAACATCCGATAATTTTGTTTGAAGATAAACAAAAAGATAAGTTAGGTAGAGTTGATAAGTATCTGATTTACTTCAAACATTTGATAATTTTATTTCACAAGAAAATGTTACAAAGACCCCCTCGATTTATCTATAAAAAGTGAGAAAACACATGTTTGGACTTTTCTTGTATGCATTAATCAAAAACAAGTGAAAAGAATTTGAAAACCACGATTCAACATGTAGAAAATAGGCCAAACCAAATATTCAAAGAAACCAGGAACGCTAGACACAACATTAACATGCTAGCATGTGATGGCATGGACAAATGTCACAACCAAGCGCATGTAATTGTACTCATGATGTAATTTTGATGACTTTTTAATCTTAATGCTTGTTTTAATTTTGCAACCTAAAACTTGTTTTCATAGTGTGACTTGTCATTAAAAGGTGTTTGTCATTCCTAGATCCAAGATAATCATATATTGGATACTAACGCCTAGACATATGGTTAGGTTTGATATTCACATGTACTGTAGCATGATCAGTGTGGAGTCTCACTACATTACGACCGTTGCAACTTAATGCTTTATGCTGATTAATATTTTGAAATATCAATTGTTAGCTAATACACTTATCTCACGGCATGGAGAAAAAAAGGATATATGAATGAGGGTAACATGTGGTATCATTATTAGTTTAGTAGATGAGCATATTACTGACCAAATGAACGTGCATGACAGATACGTAATTAAGAAATCTACCCCTAACAAGCTTTCTTATTGTTAACACAAAAATCTCCATTTTACTTTTTGTCATTTATTTTATGCTATTTACTTTTAAGTTTAACAACCAATACACAACTCTTTTTCTCTACTTAAAATATTAAAATCTTTTTAATGGTCTTTAAAATCATTGATCTCTGTGGATATGATAATTCTAAAACTTACTTTTACTGCTAATGCAACACTAGCCATGGTTTTTATTCTTAAATGTGACTTGTTTGGGAATATTATCAAACAAAAAACTAATTTTGAGATATGTGAACTATGAAATCAATGTATGAGGAGTTTGTTGCAACTGATTTTTAAATCAGAGTCTCCACCCTTAATTTTTATCCTAAAGGAAGGGAGTATAAAGGAATAACCCTAAAGTTCAGAGATTCTAGATTTGGATTCGGTTCTAGACGAGGGAAAGGGGTTAGGCACCCCTTATCTACCTTGTTCACAAAGATACTAGGTTTAGAAGGATTTTTTTTAGGAAATATGGTTTTAATTATTAATTAGGGAAAAGGGTTTGAATTTTAGTTAGGGGGAAGGGTTTGAATTTTAGTTAGGGGGACTCGCCACGATTTTTGATCGTATGCCTACGTATCCTCTTAGGAGAAATCAGAGTCTTATTTCATAGTTCGTAGTTTCGTTTGTATCTTTTTATGGATTGCGAAATATATTTTGAATTTTCCGCATACGTAGTCTAAGAGTGTGAATAACAGAGTTTGTTAGACCAAGTACGCAGTTAATTTAAATATATTCGTATTCCTTTTCGAAAATTAATTGTTCGAATTAATTTAATTTGCGAAAAAAGATTTGGTATTTGATTTAATATTTCTTATACATAGAGCAAGGGAGTCTGATATAGTCTCCTCATCACACGACCAAATATTGGCCACGCGTCGCTCGTAGATGTGATAATTTGGTGAATCGCGCGGATTTTAATATTTTGATATAAAATATTAAATTAATTATTTGTGACAATTGTTTGAATATGTACAAGGATTATGATTTATCTAACGAAATAAAGGTGTATTTTTTGTATTATTATAACCAAAATTATTTAGCTAAATTATATTCTCCTAATTAAATAAATCAAACTAAAAATAAAATAAGCCAAATGAAGCTGGGAGTGTAAGTTATAAAGAGGGAAATGATACAAGTAAATAGCATGGTGTGAATTAGCAAAAGTATGGAAGTATAGGCTCAAGTCCACCTTCTTTTTTTTTTTAAAACCATAATTAACACCATAATGCCACAATTTATAATTAATAAATTAAAAACACAACAAAATAAATGTTAGAACAAAAAAAAGAAAAAAACATATCTTGTAATAAGTGTGAGGCGCCCCTGATGGCATATATGGTGGGATGGTTTGTTATATTTTGACATTTTTAATATATTCTAACCAAACTCATATGGCAAGCCTAATTACTATCATTAAAAATTTAAAAGGAAACACCAAAAACTTAAAGGGATTAAAAAGAGATGCTAGCCCATTTCAATATTAAAAATAAAAAATATAATAAATTAAAATGATAGAGAGAAAAAAACAGTATCTCGTACGGGAGATAGAGGGGCGACGGACATCACACAAGTTCTGTGGGTTTAAAATTTTCACCAATAGTCAATGATGATGCAACATGTGGTATAGACATTTTAAATAATAATAAAACAAAAAATCTCCCCGTATACAATTAATTGTATTTCTTCTTCAAAACCAACACTCAAACATAACTTTTTCTCTACTATTTTTTCGATAAACCAGAGAGAATATGCTCTGTCCTTAGAAAATACCAACACCATTGTTTCACCAAAATTGAACACACAACAAAACACCTTCATAAAAAACTTACAAGTCTAAACGTGAACAAAAACGAGAATGATGCCGGCTGCGGGTCAGCGCGGAACAAAGCTGTGTGCGGCTGAAGAAGATGGCTTGCACGGTGGACTTGCAAGATCTGGTGCGTTCATGGTCGAGAGACGGTGGCTGCTCTGTGTCTTCTCCTTTTTTATTTTCTTCTGCAAAACAACAAAAAGTTTTGTATACATATTGGTAATGTGTTGTTGTTTCAACCGATTTACTGGAAAAAAAAGTTGTTAACGCACATGTTATAGATTTGGTTATTGTGTTGTGTTTTGGTTTTATGAATATGACTCATGTGTGAAGTAAATTGGTGAATTCATAAGTGGTTTATGTGTGGTAAGAATTATGTACCGAGGGGATCCGCTGACTTGTTAAAAAATATTTTAAAAAAAGAGTTTTGTTTATGTTAGAAGAAAAGGTTTAAAAGTAGTGTAAAAAGAAACTGTTAGCAATTGTATATGTACAATAGATGTTATGTAATCAATGTGAATTGTGAATATTCTGTGTAAGAATGAATTTTTAGTATAGAAACATGTTTTAAAAAAAGTGAATCCTGGCCTCTAGAGTTATTTAGAGTGTGTTAATTTCAATACAAATAGTATATGTACAAAAGTGTTAAAAAATTCGTACAAGAAATATAGTTTGAAAAAAAACCCATCAAGGAATCATCATTTGGTCTAAAATAATAAACAAAATTAAAATTGAAAAAAAGCGGGAGGCCTCATATGAAATCATCGACCAAAATAATAAAATAACCTTAAAAGTGTTGAAAAGAAATTTTAAAAGAAAGTGTGTGGAATTGTGAGTGAAAAATTAGTTTGTGAATATTGTGGATGAAAGTGAATAATTGTGGATTTGTGGAATTCTTGAATATTGTGGACTATCTAGAAGTGTGAAAAACATGTCCTATTTATAGATTAAAAAAATCATCCAAATAGGAAATAAAACAAAATTGACCCATCGAAAATAAAGTGTGACACAAATTGACATCAAATGACCAATAAGAAACACCTATTTAAAAAGGAAAGAAAATTAGTGACAGAAAATAGAAAAAAAGGTTAAAAGTGTTGCACGAGAGATTTGAACTCTTGACCTTATTGTTGCAAACTTCATTCTTCACCACTTGTGTTATGTTACTGATTTATAAATAAACTCAATTTGAAAGTATACGAAAGGTGCACAAATATTTATTTATTCAAAATAGAAATGATCTGAAATAAATCATTAGATTTTTAAATAGGTTTGTAAGCGAATATTTATAAAAATCAAATAATATTATAAAAACCATGTTTTGAAATATTTTTTAATTGTAGAAATAAAGGACGGACAAATTTAGAGTATGGTAGAGTTTAAAACGGGGTAGTTGGAAAGTATATTGGATCTTTGTTGAGATGGAGATGTTTGTTGATTATGATAGCTTATCTAGTGATAGTTGAGGTAAAGACTTTCCTAGTGATTGTGACACTAATTGGTGTCTTCTTCCTCACGATTGGCTAGGTTCAATATGGAACTTTTAACTTCAAAGAGTCTCCTCCTCTGTGAGTTAGTGATGAATATTGATTTTTTATACAATTTTGATAACTTGGTTTAGGCTTACTAGGTAAGTGTACATCCATCACATACTAGAAATGAGGTTGAAGTGATATTAGTGCCTTGTGTGAAAGGTCAAAAGGCTTGCATGTGGTTACCTCGTGGTGTAGATAGCTATTATTTATATTTCTGCATTGGAGTAATTGTTGATTTTAAGGTTTGTATCATGTTTATCATCTTTCAAGCTAACATCCTAAAGGTCGTTAATATTGCCCCCTCTCAGTTTTATCTAAACAATTGGACTTCCATCCGAGATTTGAGATTCTCTATCAGGAACTTGACATTACATCTACTACCGATGTATTCTTCTCGTTCTATGAGACGAATGGTGTTAATTAAGGAGGATGGGTCTATGTGAGTGCCATCACGACAAGTGCTTTCCTTTTCCCGAACTCTTCTAACTATAATCACTAACAAAATATATTTGTCTGTGTTCGGGGGTAATTGTCATTATCTAACAGACATGTACGAAGAAGATGATACTTGTTGTACCCCAAAATTTGCCCTCCCTTTCTTCAGGAAACCATCTTGGATTTTCAAGATCCCTCTGAAACAAATCCAAGTCCTGAGTTATCCTTTTGCCCAAGCAAGCCACTTACAAGAGCAAGATGATCTCACGAACTCCAAAAACAACGCTTTTATCTTGAGAAAAATCAAATTCTAAGTACTTAGAACGTTTCTCTAAAATGAGTGTTTAAGAGAAAAATCAGCGCTTCAGAACTTCTGGACCCATTCCAGATAAAAACGGTCAGAAGTTGCAAGCTTGGCTCAGCGTGGTCAGAAGTTGACTTTTCAGCAGCTACATCAGTTCAATCAGAAGTTGCAAGCTTGGCTCAGCGTGGTCAGAAGTTGACTTTTCAGCAGCTACATCAGTTCAATCAGAAGTTGTAAACGTGGTTCAGTATGTAAGCCTCAAACAGAACATGCCCCTTCAGCAGTTACACAAGCTCAGTCAGAATTTGCTAAAGGAATGCAAGAGAAGCAGGGAGGTTTGAAGGCTCCTTCAGAACAGGTTGAAATTAGAAGATGAAAGATCAGAAGAGTGGGTGTTACACTGATACAGAATCTCTAAAGCCCAGATTGTCCAGAAGTAAATCCAAGGAACGTACCAGAAAACCAGGAGAATCTCCAGAGCTTACTAAGACAACAGGAAGCCAAGGCCAGAGCATGGTTTACGCTGCTGATTCAACGTTGGTTTCCATTACCAGAATATTGAGGTTGATAGGTCTCATCACCATTTAATGCCCATTAATGCTTCCAACCACTCCTGAACATTCACGTGTGGCTTGGAAAACGCTTTTGTGCAGATTCTGGCATGGGTCTACGCGCCACCGCCCACTTCAGAGGTCATTTCTCCCCAATCTACGCCTGCTGCTGCAGCCTAGGCTGAAAGCTATCTGTTATCACAACTTCCCAGGAATTTCTGTCAAAGAACAAATTCAAACTCTATTGGCGCTTTAAATGTTCAAGGCATCCACAAGAACTTTGCCTATAAATAGAGAGTCTTCACCACTGCAAAAGGCGTTCAAGAAAAGAAATAGAAATTGCTAAGTGAGAAACAGAACTCTTAGCAACATAGCGTTCTGAAACTCTGCCAAAATCTCCAGTTTTGTTTCATAACTTTGAGTTTCTCACCTTCAAACTTCATCAAATATCCAGTTTTCTCTGTGAACCAAAAACACCCTTTCCAAACTTCTGACCCTACATACGTATACGCCTTTACCAGTCCCTTTCAAAGAAAATCTGTCCAGAACACCACCAGAGCCAAAAGCTAACTTTCACCCACCAACTTTTCCAACAGTCAGGTAAGCACCTGCTGACCCTCATCACGCTGTTAAGCATCATCAGCTGTGCATACTCAAATAAACATAATGTAAATATCATGTTGTTGTTGTTTATGTTCTGAGGATTTTCATACCTCAGAACGTTCTGAGCCAGTATAGGACTTGCCTGTGACCTTGGTGGTTCTGACCTCTGAAACATTTTTGTATTTGCTGGATCTGTTCCAAATATGTTTCCTATTTTGTGGAGTAACAACAGAATTGCAGATGTTCTGATTAGTACAGGGAAAAGCCAAGTGCTGACTTTGATGTTAGCACATCTGAAGCCTGTTTTGCTGTCAATGATATCAGAACCTCTGAGAGTTATTGCCTTTTCAGCAGAATCAGAACTTCTGGTTTCTCCACTAACAAACTTCTGTCTTGCAGCGCAGGGGAATCAGAACTTCTGATTTCCCCACTAACAAGGTTATGTTTTGCAGGTGCCAGAGTCAGAAGTTCTGACTCATACAGTTTAACCAAGAGGTTGATCATCTGGCAGCGGATCTGAGTCAGAACTTCTGATGACCTCCTAGCAGCGCGCGGGCTCCCTCTCTCTCTCTCTCTCTATATCTTGTTTTTTGCTATTTTCTTTTTTGTCTATTTTTCTCGTTGAACCCCCCATGTACAAATGTGTATCCCCCTCCCCTAATTGTTGTAATAGCGTAGGATTTTATATTTCCGCTTCTTATTACTAGTAATTAGGACATGTATGGCAAGATAAAATCAATGAAATAGAAAAACCTAATTCAAAGAAAAAACTCTTGTATGCAATAAAACACACTCGCACACTAACACCCCTAGGGTTACATCCACTTGTTGCCTTTCAAAATTAGGCCATATTGCATGTTAGGTCTCTTTGGGCAAAGTAAACAATCAAATGATCATAGTCCCTCGATGACGCTTTCGAAAAGTTGCCTAAAATGATCAAGTCCCTTTCAAAGAGAAATTGCCCAAAGACACTTAGCACTATTGCAATTATGGTCTAAAACGATGACCCGCGCCCGTCCCTTTCATCTCCTAATACAAGATTGTCCACCAAATGCAATGGTGGAACAAAATTGTCAAAAGGTTTAAAACATAACAAAAATCTTTAAGAAACTTTAGGGTAGATAACTCTTAGGTACTTGTCAATTTGCAAAAGAAAACACTTGCCTATTTTCAAACCACACCTCGCAAACACTTTCAAAACAAACTTTCAAAAAAAACCTTGAAACACCTTTTGTAAAACATTCGAGTAAAGAATTGTTACAAGGGTAGCCTATACAAGGTATCTTTTTCAAAACCTTTTCAAAAAACCACACATAAAGCACCATTTCAAACAATTGAAAACCAAGGCAAGTTGATCTAAGCAAGTACCTAAGAGCCCATGGATAACCATGGATAGAAAGGATGCTAATACCTTCCCTTTCTATAATCTACTCCCCGAACCCAAGAAAAATCTCAAAGGTTTTTGCTGTGCTTTTTGAACCTTTCCTTAGGATAAAATAAAAAGTCGGTGGCGACTCTTGCTCAACCGAAACATTTGCGAAAACAAACGCAAAACCATAGTCAGTTCTCCCACCGTATCACAGAACTGTCGACTCTGCTGGGGATTGATAATTTAAAAGTGGAGTAACCTTAGGGCTTAGATCACCCTCTTGCATGACTAATTGTTTGAATTGATTGCTTTATATCATGGCTCTATTGTTTGGGTTTGCAATCCTACACCCGGATTTCTGGAAACATTCATAGATAGCAATACGTTGTGGAAACTGTGCGGGGTATACCGACACGGTCGAAGCAATAGCTATATTAGTGCGACATATTTGTGAGTACCGGTAACCCTTGAGTTCAATCAAGGAGAGTACGGGGACGCTGAGTGATGTCACTAAGTACTAATGACCTAGAACCTTACTTGACCATCTTGGCCTTTTATTAGGGGTAGTGAGATGACCGGCTTTGGTGCAGTCCGAAGTTGGTAGATACTCGATACTACACTCATTGAGGGTTGTTTTCTTGGAATATTTCGGTCGCTAGTTAAGTGGCTAAACCGAAACAATGAACAATGAAAACAATCCAATGATATTGAGCTCCTTAGAACCCGGTTACTATTTATAGGACAGTTTTTAAAGCCAACTACACTCAAGAGGGTACTTATCTATGAAACCCCATGCAAGCCTGAAACTAGGGTTTGGTGTGATTTGTTTGTACATATGTTTTGTGCATACATCATAAACATCATGAAGCATCATATGCATTCACTAACCATTTCAAGGGTTTGGATCTTCATCTTTGTTCTTGTTTTGTAGGTCATGGAAATTCCTCGCAGAAAAACCATCCAAGTCAACCTTGTGAGAATCTCTCCTCAACTCAAGGAGCTCACCTCAAGAATTCCGGAAAACTCATCCTTCAGTGAAAGACATGGTAGACTGCTCAGCTTAGTCAACACCAACATTGAAGAAGACATGATGAAAGTGCTATTCCAGTTCTTTGACCCCCTTCACCACTGTTTCACTTTCCCTGATTACCAGTTGGTGCCCACTTTGGAGGAGTTTTCTCAACTCCTAAGAATCCCTATCCTTAATCAACTACCATTCAACGGTACGGAAAAGGAACCAAAGCCGGAAGATGTTGCTCGAACATTACATCTACAACCATCCGACATCAAGGGGCATTGGGAAACCAGAAGCGGCGTCAAAGGATTCTTAGCAAAATTCTTGTTTGAGAAGGCACAAGAATGTTGGAACTCATTGGACCTACAAGCCTTTGAAGAAATTGTGGCACTCCTTATCTATTGGTTGGTCTTGTTCCCAAATTCTGACCAATTGATAGATGTCAACGCCGTCAAAATCTTCTTGTCCAGAAACCCAATACCAACATTGCTTGGGGACATTCTTCACTCATTTTACACACGAACAATAAGAAAGAGGGGTGTTCTCATGTGTTGTACTCCTCTCCTTGCAAGGTGGTTTATTTTGCACCTTCCACAATTTGTCCTGAAGAATGACCAAGGCTCAAGGTGGTCCCAACGGTTGGTGACTCTTACACACTCTGATGTGCATTTGTGTTCTCGGTCCAGAGAAAATGTCATCATCGTCGACCGTTGTGGAGAGTTTCCTAATGTTCCTTTACTTGGAATCAAAGGAGGTATCACCTACAACCCTTGCCTAGCTTTGAGGCAATTTGGATATGCACGGAGGGATGGCCCTCATGACATGTTGATTCCTGACCTAGTTTTTGACTTCGACAACGATGCGCAAGGACTTCACCAAAGATTCATCAGAGCTTGGGGAAGACCCAACAAGGTTGATAGCAAGACTCTGGGACACAAGAACTCCATCCCTCTTGAGCCCTATCTCAAGTGGGTACGAGCCCGAGCCCAAAGTCTAATGATGCCTTATCCTCATGTACTCCCTGTGATTAAAGAGCCCGTCAATGAAGGAGAGGTTCCCTACACCATCCTACATCCTGATATGCCTACATCGTGGGAGGAAATGCAGAAAAGTTGGATTCAGCTCAAGGAGGAACGGAACACTTTCGAAGCCAGCTTCTATGCTAGTGAGAAGAAGGTTCTAGAGCTTACCCGCCGACTCCATGAGCAAGAGGCCCTCAACACCTACATCGCACCAAAAAGGATGCACAATGTCTTTTTGCCTTGAGAAGTTATTTTGTAATATTTGGCCCATGGGGCATTTATGTACTAACAAATTTCTTCTTATTAATATGATATGCGTTCTTCTTTGTCTGAAACAATTTTGAATGTCCTAAATCCTTGAATGCATTGCATACATAAGCATACCATTCATCATGTGCATAAGCAGGTCTCACTCCAGGTTTCCTTATCTGTCTGCTGTTTATTTCAGCAGTATGGATCTCGAGCAAACAGTCAAAGACCTACAAGCTCAGAATGCACAGTTCCAGCAACTCCTGATGACCTTGGCTAAGGGTCAGGAGGATATCAAGACTCAATTGGGGAACAAAGACCCAGTGAAAAAGAAGAAAAAGAGACTCGGGGTGGCTACTTTGGGGAGAATATTTGACGGAGAAGCTCGGAGAGTGCTGGAATTTCCTCCTATCTCTGATGAAGGAACCAACAAAGGAGGTGGAGCTGCGGTACCTTCCGAATCTGATGCGGAAGAAGAAGAGGTTGAAGAGGATGAAGATTATTCTGACCAGCAATATCCTCCAGCTGATGACAAATACAAAGGGCTAGAAGACAGATTGGCCGCCATGGAATTACAAAGAATACCGGGTTTGGACTTTGAAGACTTGGGTTTGGTTGCTGGGATTGTGATTCCCCCAAAATTTAAAGTGCCAGTGTTTGTGAGTTATGATGGGTTGTCCTGTCCCAAAATGCATCTCAGGTCCTACGTGAGAAAGATCCAACCCTATACGGCAGATAAAAACCTTTGGATTCATTTCTTTCAAGACAGCCTTTCTGGAGCTCAGTTGGAGTGGTTTTATCAGCTAGAGGGAACCAGCGTCCGAAATTGGGAAGATTTGGCCACCGCTTTCTACAAACAATATCAGTATAATTCTGACCTTGTTCCTACTCGTACCCAACTTCAGGGTATGTCATTAGGAACAGGCGAGGGATTCAAAGAATATGCACAAAAATGGAGGGATTTGGCTGGCTGGGTGCAGCCTCCTTTAACCGACTGTGAACTCGTTGATATGTTTCTAGGGACCCTATCTGGGCCATTTTTCAATTATCTAATTGGTAACTCTTCCGCGGGGTTTACCGACTTGATCTTAACGGGCGAAAGAATAGAAGCTGGCATCAAGTCAGGAAAGATTCAGAAGGGTATTGCTGCAAGTGTTGAGAAGAAACCTTTTAAGCAGGAGACAGCGGTGGTATATTCTCAGAGAAGAGCAGGGAAGACGGAGCGTCGGCCAACTGTGGGGGCCGTAATGATTCAAAACACTCCGAGTGAGCAGCCTCGCTATAACCAGTCCAGACCAAATCAACAACGAGTGGAACGGCCACAACGGCAGTTCACCCGTCTTAATATGACTCCAGCGCAAGTGCTTCCCCATCTGTTGAAGTTGAATCTTGCCACCCTCAAGGAGGCACCAAAGAATGTAAATATGTCCTCTCCGTATTATCATGCTAATGCTAAATGCGCCTACCATTCAGACAGTGTTGGACACGACACCAATAATTGTTGGGAACTCAAGCATAAAATCCAAGACCTGATAGAGGCGAAGAAGGTGGAGTTTGACGCTCCGGAGAAGCCTAATGTGATATCTGCACCCATGCCGAAGCATGGCCGAAATGTCAATGCCATTGAAGAAGATTTGTATGTTGCTGATGTCAATGATCTGACTACTCCATTGCTAACCATTAAGTTGAATTTGTTAAAGGCCGGGATCTTCCCGGGATGTAAAGAAGACTGCTATTGTTGTTACTCTCTGCCGTTTGATTGTCCGTTACTGAAGGAAGGCATCCAAGGCCTTATGGATAGTCGACAAATTTTGTTTGAAAAAGTTTCTGCTGTTCCAGTTCATACTGAAGATGTCTCAATCATAACCATTCACGCCAATCTTTCCAAGGCCGTCAAAAAGCCTGTTAAGATTACACCAACTGCGAAATCTGTTCCTTTGAAGATAACAATGCCAGGGCCTGTTCCCTATGTTTCTGAGAAATCGATACCTTGGAACTATGGCGGTGACGTCTACTACCATGGTATCAAACAAATTGAAATAACTGAAGAAAGTTTGGATGATGAAGAAGCCAGCATTAGTAACATTGCAGGCACTAGCAAAATCACCAGGAGCGGGAGAATATTTTCTCCAAAGATTGCCCCTCCAAGAGCAATCTTTGGACCCTCATCAGCTGACAAGGTCATCCCTGCACCAATAAAACTCTCTGCCAGCACCCCTTTAATTGAAGATGTTGTTGTTCCTAGTACTGTCCCTCCTACCACTGCTAACAAAGGTAAGGGAATCCAGGATGAGCTCGTCAGGACGAGGGCTCAACCCTTGGTCATCCCGGAAACCTCCAAGAAAGAAATGGATGAGATTTTAAGGATAATCAAAAGAAGTGATTACGATGTAGTAGAACAGTTGGGGCAAACCCCCTCAAAGATCTCCATGCTGGCACTACTACTTTGCTCGGAAGCGCACGCTAAAGCCCTGATAAAATTCCTGAAGGCAGCCCATGTGCCCCAGGAAACCTCTGCGGATCAATTTCAAAATTGCGTGGCCAGCCTGACTGCGGACAATGGGTTAGGTTTTTCTGATGCCGACCTAACTCCTAAAGGTAGAAACCACAATGATGCTTTGCACATTTCAGTTGAATGTCGAGGAACCACTCTCGCACATGTCTTGGTCGACACTGGTTCGTCGCTGAATGTATTGCCTAAGAAGGCCTTGGACCGACTAGATTGTGAAGGGTTGGAGTTGAAGCCGAGTGATATTGTTGTCAGAGCTTTCGATGGTTCGAAGAGAATGGTCCATGGGGAGGTTGAAATTCCCATCAAAATAGGCACTGAGGTGTTTAAATCTACTTTCTATGTGATGGACATCCGTCCGTCATACTCTTGCTTGCTGGGTAGACCCTGGATACACCATGCTGGGGCAGTCACCTCCTCCTTGCATCAGATGTTGAAGTATCCTGTCAAGGGAAAGATCATTACTGTCCATGGTGAAGAGGAGTACATGATTAGTGTTGTACCCCAAAATTTGCCCTCCCATATTCTTCAAGATTTGCAAAGAGCAAGCTTCAAAATTCCCCAAAGGTTGCACAGTTCAAGGGCCTCCTAACAGTCAAAAATTAGGGTTTTGGTTCTGACAAAGAAAATGAAGTTTCCAAGGGTCCATTCAAGTCCCACATGCCTATAAACATGGTCAAGCATCCTCATACCAAGTTTCAAGACTTTCAGCACAAAATTGCACAGTCAAAAACCCTAATTGCACTACAGTCAACTGTAGGGGCAAAATGGTCATTTGACAGTCAAAAGTCCAAATTTTTGGTAAACATCTCATTTTGAAGCCACAAACATCATTTGATCAATGTTTGATCATGATTCTCAAAGCTTGGCTCAAAAATCATCAAGATGCAAAAGTTTCCTTATTTGGACAGTTGAAAAAGTCAACTATAAATTGACCAGGGCATAACTTTCACATGGATTATCAGAAAAATCCCATCCAATGCTCATTTTGAAGGGGAAGACATTTCCTACAACTCCTCTTCACACTTCAAGTCCAAGAAATGCTCTCACAAAAAGTTATCAATTTCAACATTATAGGTCATTTTCAAAAGTCAACAAAAAGGGACTTTAAGTCAAAGGCCATAACTTGAGATTGGTAAATCAAAATGACATGGGACAAAAGGAATTGGTTAGAGGACTCAAAGACCTTCCCAAAATGTCCAAGAACATGAGCAAAGCTTAAAAATTGAGCAAGTTATGCCTTGTGGAAGTTGGGAAAGTTTTGGATATTTTGAAAAGTCAACATTGATTCAAATGACCTAAAATTGCTAATGGGCCTCTTTTTCTTCCACAATTCATCATCCAAGACATGTGCACGACCATTTGGCCCAAAGGGAAGTTTTTTATTATTTTTATTTATTTATTTGAATTTTTTATTACAATTAATTCATTTAAACTAAATAAAATATGAAAAAATGCTAAACTAATGAAATAAAATCTTTTTGTGCAGAAAATACTCTCATTGGACACTCAAAATTCGTGCATGATCAATTAGGGAAGGATTGGATATGATTGAGGTTAAAATAGCATGAAAAAATGTTGAAAAAGATCTTTGAAAAACAAATCTTGCAAGTCATGAATGCCAAGCTTTTTATTTGATTTCTTTGACCTAGATCACTCATACATAAGTACAGAATGCAACCCTAGTGCTCACGACCCTAAGCTGCGCATAAAACTCCATTATCAAACTCAATTTTTTGGCAAAAATTCCAAATCTGAAAACCAGGTTAGGGGACGATTCAAGGCAAAAGACTTGTGCCATCACCTTCCTGAAGCTTCAAGGAAGGATTTCCAATCGAAATCAATCATTCTAACGCCCTAAATTGGTAACACGAGTGCAACCTGTACAGAGAAAATTTCATCTTCTTGCATCTCAATTCATGCGCATTTAGCACTTTTTAATGTTTGATTCATATTCCTTGTTTGATTCTAATGCTAACCATGTAAATTAATTGCGTTTTTGAGCGTTGTACACGATTCCACCATTGTCGTCTTCTAGGTTTTTTTCAAGCTGTGAATTGGGGTTTTCCACTCAAGGAAAAATCAGCACTCAAGAACCAGACCATCAAAATCAGGACCTCCATACAAACTCATTGATGGGGTCGCGCTCAATTTATGAGCATCCCTGGGCTAATCGCTATTTTTTAATAGGGTGCCTAAGGGAACGATGTGAAAACCGTGGCCTATGTTCTTTATGTTTCAGAAAAAAATAAAACAATGGAGAAGATGACTAGGTGGCAAGGGACAATTGGTTGGTTTAAACTTTCGCGCGGAAAACAAAGCATTAACGCGCTTTTATTTTATTATGTTTATTAATTATATTATTTACAGATAAACAAGGCAGCATGGTTGGCAAGCGCGTTGGTTGGTAATGTTCAGGACCTGGGTTCGAGTCCCAGGTCCCCACCCCCTTTCATATTTTTCTTCATTTAATATTCACATGCAGACTCAACATAGTGGACCACTGTACGTCCTCAAAATCAAGCTGGCCACGCGTCCCAGGGTATTCAATCAAAGGCCAGGATCTGGGGAACATGATGCACTCTGGTCAACGCTTGAGTACGTGAGTGGAAAAGTCAGCCAGGCCATGAATAATTGGGCTCAAATTGCTGGGCTTTCACCTCCACTTTGGGGACAGATACCCCCCTAGGTTTGAATTTTTATTTCTTTTCTTTATTTTACTTATTTCAAATATTATTTTTTAATCAGTTTCTTTAACTTAATATTTTCACAAATAATATAAAAAACACACAAAAAATCAGAAAAGATGAAAAAAATAATAAATATTTTTTTTTAGTATTTTTGTAAATAAAGTCCATTAATTAATTTTAGCTATTAAATTAGGCTTAACTATAATGTTTTCATAATAAAAAACCTAAAATTGGTAGAATTAGGGTTTAATTAATTTTTTATCCCTTTTTATTTCCTTTCATAATAATTAAATATTAAATATTTATTTTTGTAATTAAATTGCATGTAAATTAATTAGGGTTAATTTTAGGTTAAAGCTTTAACATGTTTTCATAATAAAATAAAAATTGTAGAATTAGGGTTAGCATTAATTCTTTTTTCATTAAAACCAAAAAATACCAAAAACAATTTCTTTTCTTTTTTAATTAATTAATTCCATCATTTAATTTAATCTTGCAAAAAGGGTCCAACGCCCTCGTTTTAATTCTTATTTAATTCGCGTGTTTATTTCTTTTTTCGTTTAATATTTATGTATCTCTCCCAAGGCCGTGTAATTAATTTCTCGCACTTTACTTTTCTTTAATTCTCTATTTTCCTGTCAAATCGGGTTCTGGAAATTTTGGCGATGTGGACCCGCGCCTTTGTAATAGTTTAGGAATTTTATCTTTCCGCAATTTTTAACTGTTAATAAATGCATGCAAGAATGAATGACAAAAATAAAAACAACGCATAGATCACCAATAAGATGACAAGACAAAATGACTGAACACGACACACAAATCACACACCACCCCTAGGGTACGCCTCACTGTTGCCTTGCCTCGAAAGGTGATCGTCGAGTAGAGGACGTTTTAGTAAGTCCTCATGATCCAGGAACCTGGCATGAGGGTAGCTTCTAAGGTGTCTTCCTATTGCTCCGGTGATCACCATGTCCCGAACCTCGAATTGACCCGAACACCTCCAACGGTGGTGCTACCTACCTCTCAATGATGGGATGGCACTACTTTAAAGGACATTTACACAGATGAATTCCTTAGGGTAGGTAGACGACTCGTGGATACTTGCTCTAATTCAAAACAAAACAAATCAAAAATACTTTTCACACCAACACATTTTCAAAAAGCTTTCGAAAGCATTTTTCAAACACTCTTGAGGACCGATACAAGAGTCGAACTGAAATTTTCAAAGAAACTCTTTAAAACCCACAGTTGAAAAGCAAACAAACCATTTTTGAAAACACAAGTGAGCAAGTATCTAAGAGCCCATGGATAACCATGGATAGAAAGGGTGCTAACACCTTCCCTTTCTATAATCTACCTCCCGAACCGAGAGCAATCTCTTTAAGGAATTTTTCTGTGCTTTTGTCCTTTCCATTTGGAGAAAATAAAAGACGGTGGCGACTCTTGCTTCCGCGACATTTCGCGAACCAGCTTTAAACAGTCAGTTCCAGATCCACCGATCACAATTAGCCACTTGAATTCTTTCCGGTACGTGGAGGTAGAAGGGGAGTTCATTGAAACACCTTTTCAGCATTTTGAAGGAGTCCTTCCTGGAATAGCAGTAGCAAAGTTGGCAACTGAGACACCGAGGCAGATGGCCAGGATGGCATCTCTGGAAGACGCAAGGGCCGCAATAAAGGAAGGGAAGAATTCAGCATGGGGGCAGTTACCTGATATTCCGCATAAGACAGACAAATTTGGATTAGGGTTCACAGCCGCTGGCCAGAAAGTTATGCGCCGTTCGAAGATTGAAAGGGCGCCAGTCAAAATTTCTCCCTACGGAATCAACGCCTTGGAGGACGAGGACAAAGAAAGCAACACTAAAGATTGGATTTATCCAACCGTCAAAGGAGGATTGAGCAACTGGGAGGCAAAAGACTTTGTCCCCATCACTTTTATTCATCAGTAATTTATCTGTTAAACATTTCTTATTTGGTCTGTAATATTTACTCTTAAATAATCCGTACACTATCTTTTCACCTCATGCCTTGCCCGGGGCATGTAGGTCCATTTGTAAGGGTTTTGATTATTTTTCATATTCATATGCCATGTTTAATGATTCATTGGACGTTTTTCATTTGATAAACTGCTTGTGCTCATTTTCTTTTCTTTTGCATTTTTTGTTTAAGGATGGCTATCCCTTACACACACCCACACTCACCAATGCAGGTACCCATCCACCCCGGATTCCATGGGTGACTATTCTGCTATATCTTTCAATAACTCTGAAGATCTGGTCAATCTAGCCGAGTATGAAGATGACGAAGGTTGTGAAGTACCAGGGGAACTAGCCAGACTTCTGCAACAAGAGGAAAGGGCCATCCTACCGCACGAAGAATCATTGGAAATTGTCAACTTGGGAACCGAGGAAGACCGGAAGGAGGTGCAAGTGGGTGCCAATCTAGAATCAGGAGTCAAGGAGCGCCTGGTACAGTTGTTGAATGAGTATGTTGAAATCTTCGCTTGGTCTTATGAAGACATGTCGGGTTTAGACACAGACATCGTGGTTCACCGTCTCCCCACAAGAGAGGATTGTCCACCGATCAAGCAAAAAGTCCGCCGAATGAGGCCTAACATGTCTGAAAAGATCAAGGCAGAAGTAATGAAGCAATTCGACGCTGGCTTTCTGGCTGTTACGTCCTATCCTCAATGGGTTGCTAACATCGTGCTGGTACCTAAGAAAGATGGCAAAGTCAGGATGTGTGTGGACTACCGGGATTTGAATAGGGCCAGCCCCAAAGATGATTTTCCGCTGCCACACATCGACATTTTGATCGACAATACAGCTCAGCATAAAGTGTTTTCCTTCATGGATGGATTCTCGGGCTACAATCAAATCAAAATGGCCCCCGAGGACATGGAGAAAACAACTTTTGTCACACAATGGGGCACTTTCTGTTACAAGGTAATGTCGTTCGGGCTAAAGAACGCGGGGGCAACTTATCAACGCGCCATGGTAGCTTTATTTCATGATATGATACATCATGAGATTGAAGTTTACGTAGACAATATGATAGCTCGGTCACAAATAGAGGAAGAGCACCTTGAACATCTAGAAAAGCTGTTTGCCAGGTGGAAAGAATACAAACTCAGGCTGAATCCAAGCAAGTGCACTTTTGGAATTAGGTCTGGTAAACATCTGGGATTCATTGTAAGCAACAAAGGCATTGAAGTCGATCCAGCAAAAGTAAAAGCAATACAATAGATGCCTGTTCCCCGTACCGAAAAGGAGGTTAGAGGATTCTTGGGGCGCTTGAATTATATTGCCAGATTCATCTCTCATCTGACTTCTACCTGCGAGCCCCTTTTCAAACTCTTGAAGAAAGATCAAATAGTCAAATGGAACGACGATTGCCAAGCTGCTTTTGATAGAATCAAGGAGTATTTGCTAGAACCTCCTATTCTGATGCCACCCGTCGAAGGAAGACCACTGATCATGTATTTGACCGTCTTGGATAACTCAATGGGGTGTGTTTTGGGCCAGCATGACGAGTCTGGTCGAAAAGAGCATGCTATTTATTACCTTAGCAAAAAGTTTACCGACTGTGAGACTCGCTACTCACTGCTCGAGAAAACTTGCTGCGCTTTGGTATGGGCTGCTCGCCGACTAAGACAGTATATGTTGACTCATACTACCTTGTTGATTTCCAAAATGGATCCTATCAAGTATATCTTCGAAAAGCCCGCTTTATCTGGAAGGATAACTAATTGGAAAATGATCTTGACTGAGTATGACATTCAGTACACCACCCAAAAAGCTATAAAAGGGAGTGTACTAGCTGACCATCTGGCTCATCAAGCTATCGAAGACTATCAACCCATGAGATTTGACTTCCCAGACGAGGACATCATGAATTTGGACAACATTGAAAGTAACGGACCGTATGACGGACCCGAAAAGGGATCCCGATGGACCCTGTACTTCGATGGTGCTTCAAACGCACTTGGAAACGGTATCGGCGCGGTACTCATTTCTCCGGAAGGTTGTCACACACCTTTTACGGCCCGACTTTGCTTTAGCTGCACAAACAACATGACTGAATACGAAGCTTGCATCTTTGGTCTCAAGGCTGCTATAGACTTGGGGATCAAATCTTTAATCGTATTCGGGGACTCGTCTTTGGTTATCAGTCAAATCAAAGGAGAGTGGGATACCAAGCATCCTAATCTTATCCCATACAAAGAACATATCCTGACATTGTTGCCTTATTTCGAGCAAGTTACCTTCGAGCATTTCCCGCGAGAAGAGAATCAGCTAGCAGATGCTCTAGCCACAATGTCCTCCATGTTTAAACTCAACTGGGATAACGAGGCTCCCCAAATCACCATCAAGCGAATGGATGAACCTGCGCATTGTCATGAGATTAATACCGAAGAAGTAGTGGAACAACCTTGGTTCCATGAAATCAAAAGGTATCTCGAGACCAGAGATTATCCTAAAGGAGCTTCCATAAATGACAAGAAGTTCTTAAGGAAATTTGCCGCTAAGTTCTTCCTGAGCAATGGCATCCTTTACAAACGAAGCCATGATTGTGTGTTACTCCGATGCATAGACAAAGCTGAAGCAGAGTTGATCATGACTGATATACACAGCGACACATTTGACACTCACTTGAGCGGGCATACAATGGCTAAGAAGATCCTAAGAGCAGGCTATTACTGGTCTACCATGGAAGCTGACTGCCATCAACATTCCCGTACTTGCCACAAATGCCAAGTTTACGCCGATAAAGTTCATATCCCTCCGGTTCCTCTCAACGTTCTGACAGCTCCGTGGCCCTTTGCAATGTGGGGCATTGACATGATCGGAGAAATCAAGCCCACGGCTTCTAACGAACATCGCTTCATCCTGGTCGCCATTGACTATTTCACCAAATGGGTCGAAGCAGCTTCCTTCGCCTCTGTTACTAAAAATGTGGTTGCCCGCTTCATCAAGAAAAATCTCATATGTCGGTATGGTGTTCCAGACAGGATCATCACAGACAACGGTACAAATCTGAATAACACGATGATCACCGCATTGTGCGAACAGTTCAAGATTTATCATCACAATTCATCTCCCTATCGGCCGAAGATGAACGGTGCTGTTGAAGCTGCGAACAAAAACATTAAGAAGATCATTCAGAAAATGACAGTCACTTACAAAGACTGGCATGAGATGTTACCGTTTGCTCTACATGGATATCATACGACGGCACGTACTTCAACTGGGGCAACCCCATTTTCTTTGGTTTATAGCATGGAAGTTGTTTTGCCTATGGAAGTTCAGATTCCTTCTCTAAGGATTATGAAGGATGCAGGTTTGAATGAAGATGATTGGATGCAAACCCGACTTGATCAACTCAATCTGATCGACGAAAAGCGACTCGCTGCTATATGCCATGGTCAAGCGTATCAAAAACGGATGATCAAGGCCTTCAGTAAGAAAGTCAGACGTCAAGTGTATCAAGTCGGAGATCTCGTAATCAAGCGGATTATCTTGCCGCAAAGCGATCCCAGGGGCAAATGGACTCCTACATATGAAGGACCATTTGTGATCAAGAGCATATTTTCTGGTGGTGCAATGATTCTGACCACCATGGACGGCGACGATTTACCGCACCCTGCGAACGCAGACATAGTCAAAAGATACTACGCATAAAATAACCCGATAAGTCGAAAACCCGAAAGGGCGGCTTGGGCAAAAATGGGCATCCCGGTGAACCGAAAACCCGAAAGGGCGGTTCAGGCAAAAATTAGGGATAAAAACAAAAAAAATCTGTACACCCGGCAAGTCGAAAACCCGAAAGGGCAGCTTGGGCAAAAATGGGTTTCCCGGTGGATCGAAAACCCGAAAGGGCGATTCAGGCAAAAGTTAGGGAATTAAAGCGTATGACTATGTCTCGTCGGATCACTTCAAAGACAATCTCTTCATCAACCAGTTTCAGGCTTCTGATCAATCCAGTCATCGGCGAACGAAGCATTGAATGGACAAATATTCAGAGTTGTGAAAGCTATAGCGGAATGGAATCCCATGGAATTATTTCACATAGCCATCTTTATTTTGTAGATTTTTCAAATATTTACGACAAAATCCTCTTACTAGGATGATTGTCTCCCTTGTACAAATATACTCATAGAAAGTCAATACAAATACTTTTCCCAGAAATTTGTGTCGCTTCCTTTCCTTTTCTCTTGCACTATTTGTTTTATTTTGAGAAACGTCCAATGTTTTGTTAAATAGGCATATGCATTTGAACATAATCATTTCCTTATGAACTAAGAAAGAGGATTACTGATAGGTTGAGGATACAGTTGGATATCTTGATACCCGTTCGAAAGAAATCCCCCCGAAGATTTGGAATCCATATCCCTGGCAAGGCTTGAAGCTTATCCCCAGCAGATTCTGGAGGCCTATCCCCTGCAGAGTACGGGCGTCTCACCCGAGTTTTATTCGAAGTTATTCCTCCCAAGGACTTATAACTGGGTTATCCTTAGCTAATAACCACGGAAGATCGCGCTCGCCAAATTTATTCCTATCCCCAACGGAGTTCATCAAAGTTTCCCAACATAACTTATCAATACAATCCCCCAGAGGAGCTTATCCTTGTTATCCCCAGCCAGAGGATCCTCCAGAACTCATTTCCCCTCAAAGTTTAAGTTTCAGTATCCCCAGCCGAGCTAAAACTTCAAATTGTCAATCCCCAGCGGAGCCAGACTAGTGAACCTTCTCCCCACAGAATTTTGGAAGGACAAATCTTGAGTTCCCCCAGTAAAGTCGCCAGAAATACTTCCCGCCAAACTGAAGATTCTCAGTCCTACCTCCCCAGCATGAGTCTATTAGATCGAAACTCCCCAGTAGAAGTCATCAGGAACTCTCTTCCCCAGCAACAGCCAAGGAATTATTCTTCCCGGCAGCATTCAAGATACTTTTATCTTCAGCCATCTCGGATTCATCTATCCTTTGTAAGACAGCTCTCCAGCTTACATGCACGTCCATTTACATTCATATCATATAACATACATTGCATCATGCATCATGACATTGCATATAACTAACCCTTTACCGTTTCAGGTAAGATCAGTCGACAGACAAAAATCATTATCTCCCGAAATTCTTTCCAGGAATAGTTCAGATGTGACCCAGACATGACAATATTCTGATTCTTATTCCAGATTCATTCAGATGCAGTTTCACACGAGCTCATCATCAGGAAACCCTACACCGGCTCCTCCTCAAAACTTCAAGATTTCTGAAAACAGTTTACGGGTTCTCCAAGTAACGGATGTCAACCTATCGCTTGTTCAGTTTCTTTTCAAGACTTCTGAAAACAGTTTATGGATTCTTCCCAACAACGGATGTTAATCTATCACTTGTTCATATGCAACCTTTGAAAACAGTTTACGGACGCTTCCCAACAACGGATGCTGCTCTATTGCTTATTCAACCTCAAGACTTCTGAAAACAGTTTATGGATTCTTCCCAACAACGGATGTTAATCTATCACTTGTTCAGATGCAACCTTTGAAAACAGTTTATGGACGCTTCCCAACAACGGATGCTGCTCTATTGCTTATTCAACCTCAAGACTTCTGAAAATAGTTTATGGATTCTTCCCAACAACGGATGTCAATCTATTGCTTATTCAAGCCCCAGTCTAGAGATGGTTCAAAACATGGACACATTTCTGATCTTCATTCCAGATGGCATCTTTAAGCCCATCCCCGACGAGATTCTGCCACCCTTCCAGATGGCATCTTTAAGCCCATCTCCAAATGGCATCTTTAAGCCCATTTCCGCATCCATTTCTTTAACGAGTGCAAATTTAAGGGCACTCTAGTGTCCAATCTCCTTTTACCTTCGAGTCACGAAAGGCAAGATTGCCAATCTAACTCTTCAGGTTCAAGAAGATTGAACAGGGGCAACTGTTGTACCCCAAAATTTGCCCTCCCTTTCTTCAGGAAACCATCTTGGATTTTTAAGATCCCTCTGAAACAAATCCAAGTCCTGAGTTATCCTTTTGCCCAAGCAAGCCACTTACAAGAGCAAGATGATCTCACGAACTCCAAAAACAACGCTTTTATCTTGAGAAAAATCAAATTCTAAGTACTTAGAACGTTTCTCTAAAATGAGTGTTTAAGAGAAAAATCAGCGCTTCAGAACTTCTGGACCCATTCCAGATAAAAACGGTCAGAAGTTGCAAGCTTGGCTCAGCGTGGTCAGAAGTTGACTTTTCAGCAGCTACATCAGTTCAATCAGAAGTTGCAAGCTTGGCTCAGCGTGGTCAGAAGTTGACTTTTCAGCAGCTACATCAGTTCAATCAGAAGTTGTAAACGTGGTTCAGTATGTAAGCCTCAAACAGAACATGCCCCTTCAGCAGTTACACAAGCTCAGTCAGAATTTGCTAAAGGAATGCAAGAGAAGCAGGGAGGTCTGAAGGCTCCTTCAGAACAGGTTGAAATCAGAAGATGAAAGATCAGAAGAATGGGTGTTACAGTGATACAGAATATCTAAAGCCCAGATTGTCCAGAAGTAAATCCAAGGAACGTACCAGAAAACCAGGAGAATCTCCAGAGCTTACTAAGACAACAGGAAGCCAAGGCCAGAGCATGGTTTACGCTGCTGATTCAACGTTGGTTTCCATTACCAGAATATTGAGGTTGATAGGTCTTATCACCATTTAATGCCCATTAATGCTTCCAACCACTCCTGAACATTCACGTGTGGCTTGGAAAACGCTTTTGTGCAGATTCTGGCATGGGTCTACGCGCGACCTCCCACTTCAGAGGTCACTTCTCCCCAATCTACGCCTGCTGCTGCAGCCTAGGCTGAAAGTTATCTGTTATCACAACTTCCCAGGAATTTCTGTCAAAGAACAAATTCAAACTCTATTGGCGCTTTAAATGTTCAAGGCATCCACAAGAACTTTGCCTATAAATAGAGAGTCTTCACCACTGCAAAAGGCGTTCAAGAAAAGAAACAGAAATTGCTAAGTGAGAAACATAACTCTTAGCAACATAGCGTTCTGAAACTCTGCCAAAATCTCCAGTTTTGTTTCATAACTTTGAGTTTCTCACCTTCAAACTTCATCAAATATCCAGTTTTCTCTGTGAACCAAAAACACCCTTTCCAAACTTCTGACCCTACATACGTATACGCCTTTACCAGTCCCTTTCAAAGAAAATCTGTCCAGAACACCACCAGAGCCAAAAGCTAACTTTCACCCACCAACTTTTCCAACAGTCAGGTAAGCACCTGCTGACCCTCATCACGCTGTTAAGCATCATCAGCTGTGCATACTCAAATAAACATAATGTAAATATCATGTTGTTGCTGTTTATGTTCTGAGGATTTTCATACCTCAGAACGTTCTGAGCCAGTATAGGACTTGCCTGTGACCTTGGTGGTTCTGACCTCTGAAACATTTTTGTATTTGCTGGATCTGTTCCAAATATGTTTCCTATTTTGTGGAGTAACAACAGAATTGCAGATGTTCTGATTAGTACAGGGAAAAGCCAAGTGCTGACTTTGATGTTAGCACATCTGAAGCCTGTTTTGCTGTCAATGATATCAGAACCTCTGAGAGTTATTGCCTTTTCAGCAGAATCAGAACTTCTGGTTTCTCCACTAACAAACTTCTGTCTTGCAGCGCAGGGGAATCAGAACTTCTGATTTCCCCACTAACAAGGTTCTATTTTGCAGGTGCCAGAGTCAGAAGTTCTGACTCATACAGTTTAACCAAGAGGTTGATCATCTGGCAGCGGATCTGAGTCAGAACTTCTGATGACCTCCCAGCAGCGCGCGGGCTCCCTCTCTCTCTCTCTCTATATCTTGTTTTTTGCTATTTTCTTTTTTGTCTATTTTTCTCGTTGAACCCCCCATGTACAAATGTGTATCCCCCTCCCCTAATTGTTGTAATAGCGTAGGATTTTATATTTCCGCTTCTTATTACTAGTAATTAGGACATGTATGGCAAGATAAAATCAATGAAATAGAAAAACCTAATTCAAAGAAAAAACTCTTGTATGCAATAAAACACACTCGCACACTAACACCCATAGGGTTACATCCACTTGTTGCCTTTCAAAATTAGGCCATATTGCATGTTAGGTCTCTTTGGGCAAAGTAAACAATCAAATGATCATAGTCCCTCGATGACGCTTTCGAAAAGTTGCCTAAAATGATCAAGTCCCTTTCAAAGCGAAATTGCCCAAAGACACTTAGCACTATTGCAATTATGGTCTAAAACGATGACCCACGCCCGTCCCTTTCATCTCCTAATACAAGATTGTCCACCAAATGCAATGGTGGAACAAAATTGTCAAAAGGTTTAAAACATAACAAAAATCTTTAAGAAACTTTAGGGTAGATAACTCTTAGGTACTTGTCAATTTGCAAAAGAAAACACTTGCCTATTTTCAAACCACACCTCGCAAACACTTTCAAAACAAACTTTCAAAAAAAACCTTGAAACACCTTTTGTAAAACATTCGAGTAAAGAATTGTTACAAGGGTAGCCTATACAAGGCATCTTTTTCAAAACCTTTTCAAAAAACCACACATAAAGCACCATTTCAAACAATTGAAAACCAAGGCAAGTTGATCTAAACAAGTACCTAAGAGCCCATGGATAACCATGGATAGAAAGGGTGCTAATACCTTCCCTTTCTATAATCTACTCCCCGAACCCAAGAAAAATCTCAAAGGTTTTTGCTGTGCTTTTTGAACCTTTCCTTAGGATAAAATAAAAAGTCGGTGGCGACTCTTGCTCAACCGAAACATTTGCGAAAACAAACGCAAAACCATAGTCAGTTCTCCCACCGTATCATAATACTTATAGGTTCCTCTTTATTGGACGGAGGAGCCTATGTCAATTAGTGACTATGATCTCGAAAAACATAGTGAGGTGGAAAGAGGTGTGGTTGATTTCCTAGAACAACACCAAAAACTAAATATTTAAAAACTTTGATCATATATCAAAATATAATCAATTGTCAAATAATTATTTAATCGTATTTTAGTACATTAAATATATACATTCTTACATTAGACCAACATAAACTTCTCATATGTATTTTCCATATAAGACTCCTTCAACCCATCCAATATTTGAGCAAGACAACTCTAGACGACATGGTCACATTGGATGATCTAAAACTGAGGCACATCTAGAAGTGTGTGTTTAGTTAGTCATGATCATCAAACTACAATTAAGGAAAAGATAGGTGGGAGTTACTATTATCCGAAGTAAATGGTCACTACAAAGCCATAACTAGGGTAAACGTGTGATTCTTCTCTTCCACACACACTCGTACACAACACTAACATTTTGTGTCCATCATGAGTCCATAGTAAAGACAACTTTTTGGTTACACTCTCTCGGTTAAATTAAAATAGTGCAATCACAACACTCATCGAATGTTAGATGGCTCTCACGAAAATTCACTTCGTGCCCCCATTGAAGAATTACATCGCTGAAATGAGGACCTACATACAAGCATCCAATAAATTTCACTACAAGAAAAATGCTCTACACCCACGATCACTTTTTAAAACTGACATATTTTCCCTACATATGTAAGATTCCATCACTAAAATAAGGTCTATATAATTTATTTATATTTTATATATTATTATTTTAATTCTATGAGCTAACAAAAGAAAAATAAAATATTCACAAAAAAACTCACTTAATACTCTCCCTATCACAAAACTTACCGAACACTCTCACTCCAAAATACAAACCCTAAATCGCTATTTCTCACCTCCCTCTATCACCTAACAATTCATCTCAATGATTCTTCCACAAAATTCTCAATTTTTTTATCACCATTATCAGATTCACTATTTCGATTTCACTATTATCGAAAGAAGATGATGTCGAAGTCAAAATCGAAGGTGTTGTTTTGATGATTTATGTGGAGTTCTTGCAACGTCTTTCTTCTGGCATCATGGTAATGATTTCGACGATGACACTTTATCTACCTCTACACATGTTTTGGTTCACGAGCTATTGATCTGAGTGATTATCTCTATAATTACAGGTAGATTGGGTATTGAGGTTACTTCTCAATCAAATATTGCTTACATATATGAGGAATTGTGCATTGGATGTGGTATTTGTGTTAAGGTATTGAAGATTTTATTATCCTGTTGTTAGATTTGTTTATTGTTGATAGATAATAGGTGTGGGGTGTATATTGATGATGAGTTTGTTTGTTGGTTATGAATTGGTGTAGGAATGTCCTTTTGATATCAAATAATAAACTTACCTAAGGATTTGAACGAAGACACCACTCACAGATGTGTTCCCAATACTTTTAAGCTTCACAAGTGCAAAATTCGCTGCATTTACCTGAGAAGTTTGTGTTAGTATGTTTTTTAATTAAAAGAGTTGTAATTGTAGGTTACCGGTTCCAAGGTCGGTGCAAATGCTTGATTTGGTTGGGACAAATGGAATTGGAAAGTCCACCGCCCTCAAAGTTTTGGCTAGAAAGTTGAATCCAAACTTGGGTCGTTTCACTGTAAGAACCAAATTAGTTTTTTATGGGATAGACACATGTGAGGTTTTATTGCATTAGTTTTAACTTAGATTTTATTTTATAGAATCCTACTGATTGATAACAAATTTGATCTATTTTTGAGGCTCTAACTAGCAGAATTACTTTACTTCCATTCTAGAGGATGATTTGAAGGTGATGTCTACTTATTTAATATCATTATGTATATGTGCTTGAGATATCTTAATGATTTATACTTGGTGGTTGTATGAACAATGATTATGTGTTTCTCTAACCTGTAATTTTTTTTGTTAGAAATTAGTTTTTTTGTATTCTTTTTATTCTTTAACCAGACTATTTATTAATTATTATGAACCTCAATGATAATTTCCTTAATTGAGAATCGGTACTCTGATTCAAAGTTTATCATGTTGACATTGACTAGGATATATTGTGATTGTGATTTGTGAGTGTGACATTGTTATGTAGAAGTAACTACTAGTAGGTGACTAGTAAGAAACTACAACTTAGATAATTTTTACAGATCTGGGAAAAAAATAATGAATGCCTCTTGTAAAGTTTGAAGAGGGATTATAAAATTTTACTAGAGGGTCTTATATACAGGGGGGGAGAGAGAGTATATATGGTTTTATGTTTCACTACTGATTATGTACTATAAGTAAATGTAGCATTATAACAATCACTTCATAATCCCTTATTTTTTATAAACACTTTTATGTTTACTTGATACCCTAGCATTTGCTTTTCTTACATTTTTATGAATGTCCATTCATTTAAATCAAGTTGTTTTTGAAGTTTGTCTTGATGAGATTGTGTGTCATTTATTTTTTTCCTTTTGGGTTCTAACTGTGCATATTCAATGTGTGTTATAATACATGCTATCATCAACCATCAGTATGTTGATCACATTCCATAATGAGTGCAAGGGAATGTAGGACATGTTCTAGACTAAAAGAATGACAGAGATATGAAGTAAGAGCTTTGTGCTGATCTTGAGCTTAATTAAGTTATAGATCGTAATGTTGGTTATCTTTCTGGGGGTGAGCTCCAAAGGTTTACGATTGTGGTTTTTGCCATCCAAAATGGTGAGATATACATTGTGATACGGTGGAAGAACCGACTATTTATATTGGTTTGTGTTTTGTGTTTTTTGTTCATAAAATGTCGCGGTAAGCAAGAGTCGCCACCAACTTTTATTTTATCCAATCAGGAAAAGGAAAAAGAACAGAAAAAACATTTTTCGAGATGTTTCTGAGTACGGGGTAGATTATAGAAAGGGAAAGTGTTAGCACCCTTTCTATCCGTAGTTATCTACGGGCTCTTAGGTACTTGATCATTTTTTAAATTGCTTGTGTGTGTTTGTTTTGAAAATGTTTTACTTCATGATAACCCTTGTATCAGTCCTCAAGGATGTGACGAAGTTTATTTTGAAAATTGTTTTGAAAGGTGTTTGTGTGAAAAGTTTTTATTGAGCAAGTACTTAAGATTCTACCTACTCGAAAAAAGATTGTTTCTTCTCGTTTCCTTTAGACAGCGCTATCCTACTATTAAGGAGTAGGTAGCACCATCGTTGGAGTTGTAAGGGACATTCTAAAGGGACAAGTACAATCACAAAAGCAATGGTTAGAAACTTTAGTAATAACCCTAGAGTCTTAAGATCTTTCTGAGGCAACATTTCTGAGGCAACATTCGAATGAGACAATTTGATCTTTTTAGACTGGAGGGAAACCACTAAAATCTCCTATGCTTAATGATTGTTTACCGAAGCCAACTGAAGTGAGGTAAACCCTAGGAGTGAATATGTGCTTATGATTTGTTTCAGTTATTTAATCTTTGCACATTAGGCGATCTACCGTTTTAATTTTCCAAACATTCTTGCCATACAATCCTATTAGCATACATCTAGACAGTTAAATATTTGCGGAAGTTTAAAGTGCGAGAAAATAAAACCTAGCTATTACAAGGCTTCGGGGAGGGGGTTAATTACATAACCAAAAATCGGGGATTAAACAGTAAATAAAAGCCCTAGGCCAACTATTACAAACCCTTAGCAGTTACAAAAAATAATGGAAAAGAAATAATTAAATGTGCGACGAATTAAATACGAGGAGGAATTGAAAACCATAAAATCTAATTGAAAGAAAATAATTAAGTTATTTTAGAGAAAAAAAGTATTGATTAAATTATGTGCGACTGAAAACCTAATTCTAATTTTTTTTTTATTATGAAAGAAATTGAAATTAAACTAATCTAAACTAAATTAAATAATTTCAAGAAAAATAAAATATTTTGTACAAAAAGATTTTGTATGTTTTTTGGTTTTTTATTTGAGAAAAGAAATATAAATTGTAAAATTAAAACCTAGATTATATTTGATTTTAAATGAAAAAAAATTAAGTTTACCTAACTTACTAATTAAATTAAATAATTTATTATTAAAAAAAATACTTTTTGTGTTTTTGTGATTTATTGATTTTATGATTAATTAAAAAAACAATTAATTGTTTTGGTGAAAAATAATTAAACAAAAATAATTAAAACAAAAGAAATAAATAAAGAAAAGAAAAAGAATGGTCCTGTTTGCTAGCAGAAGGGGGTGTCAACCTGAAATTCCAAGCCCAATAATGCTGAGCCCAGTCAACCACGCTAGATCCTGTGCAGCATTGACTTTGAGGTGCATCATAGTCCTTCAGGCTGGGATGCATTGAATTTAATGCTATGCTGATCAAGTGGTTGGATGCTGATGACACATGGTAGGCGTGTGAGAGAGCACTGCATTGGATCTGCAGAGAAGTATGAAGAAAATAATAAAATGCACACGCCTGGGATCGAACCCAGGACGTGTACATCAAAGGCACACTCCTCAACCGTCTGCGCTAACTTGTTAACTTGTTTATATAATGAAAACAAAACGTAATAAATAAAACAAAGTAATGGACTCAGAAAGGCGCGCGAGATTCAAATGAACCAATGGTGGGCTGCCACATATTATCTTCTTCCTGGAACTGTCGTATTAGGTGATGACCTTTACCTACAGACACTTTCCGTTGCTATATCCCTGCGCAATTCAAAAACTCAACAAACGCAATATAAATGGAATTGGATACCAGGGTTCCATTGGTTATGATGTCACGGTCATCATGGTATCTTGTTGGAGGTCTAATTTTACCTGCATACAAAGACCCGAAAACTCATGTAGAAACCCTAACAATGGCAGATGCGTGTAAAGGCCTCAAAAATGCAATTAAATCATGCGGTCAACTTGAAAACATGATAATGATCACAAATATAACAGTTAAAGGTGCTAATGATGCGTAAATTGTAATAATCGAATTTGAAAAACCTTGCAAACTGTGTGAGGTGTAGAGACGAATTCTGGGCGTTTCAGACCTTGCAAATGGTTGGGATGGCTTCAGTGCACGCCCAGGATATGATGGCTGGCCTTGAATTGCTCTGAAAGGTCCTCTAGATTGAAAACTCAACCTTACTTTTTGTCAAGATTTTTGAGTTTGCTTTTGGCCTTTTCGTGACTACAATCCTTGTGCCTTTGATCTACAATTGTTATGCACTTATAGTAGACTGAATTAGGTCAATAAAATTGGCATGAATCTTGAGAAATAATGGAAATTGGATTTGATTTGCTCTTGTATGATATATTTCTAAAACAAGCTTCAATCCAATCTTTTCCAATCCTAATGAGTCTTGCACGAATTGATCATCATGCTAGCTGTACATAGACTCCAAATGTGCACAAAAATCCCAAGATTTGATTTGCTTTTATTATTTTACCATTTAATTTGATTTATTTTGATTTAAATGAATAAAAAATAAAAATAAATGATAAAAATAATAAAATAATAGGTGGTAAAGCTCAGGGGTCGTGGGTCCTATTAGAAACATGTTTCAAACAAGAAAACATGGGCCCCTTTGGAAAAAAATGCAAATTTGATCAATGTTGACTTTTGACAATTTTCCAAAAATTACCAATTTTGACAATGCACAACTCTCTCAATTTTGATCCTAGGAGGGTGTTCTTGGACTTTTTAGAAATCTTATTATGTCCCCTAAACAACCCTTTTGGTTTCATCTCAATTGGATCTTCCATGTTTATGTATGAAGCTTTGACCCAAAAGGTGTTTTTGTTGACTTTTCAAAAGGATCTATAATGTAAAAATTCATATCTTTTGATGAGTGCATATTTTGAACTTGTGGGATGAAGATGAATTGTAGGTAATTTCATCCTCTTCAAAGTGAGCCTGGGATGGAAAATTTCTGATAAAGTATGAAGAAGTTATGCTTGGTCCAAGTTGGGTTGATTTTCCTGCAAAACCCTAATTTAGCAACTTTTGGGTTTTGATGAATTTGGAGCATTACTTGAGGAATCATGATCAATCCTTGATCAAATAATGAAATTAACTTCAAAATATTAATGTTGACCAAAAATCTTGAAGTTTGACTGTATGTGGGTCACAGTTGACTTTTGACCTAATACAGTCGATTCTCAAGCATCTAAGCAGTTGACTGAGCAAACTTCTTGTGCAAGGCATGAAACTTGACATGTAGGGTCTTGTGAACATATTAGGACCATGGAGAGCATATGAGGCATTTGTGGTTCACCCATCTTGATAAAAATGGAAACCCTAATTTGAGATACACTGCCTTAGGAGAGAGTTTTTCTGGTCCACTCTTGGGCAACCTTGAGCAAATTGAAGATTTCAATGCACATGTATTGAGTAAAATGAGAGGGAAAATTTTGGGGTACAACAGCTTCCCCTGTTCAATCTTCTTAAACCTGAGGATGTAGAATGACTCGTCTGGCTTTCGTCATCTAAAGGTGGAAGATGATTGAACACTAGAGTGCCCAGAAATTTGCACTCGCATGAAGTGACACTTGATTGGTGATTCGGGAATGAGCTTATAGATGCCATTCGGAAGCTGCTATAGAATTGTCGGAGATGGGCTTAAAGATGCCATCTAGATGATGCTGATTTCCTGAGACATTCCTTTGATGAGAGTTCCTGTTACTGTTGCTGATGAGGAATCTGCTGAGGAACGTTGGTATCTGACTTTGGAGAAATAGAATTTTAGGAGCTTCAGTTGTCCGTTACTCTATTGGGGAAATAACTCTTACTTGAGGAAGCGAAAGTGAACTGCATATCTGGTTGATGTACAGGCTGCACTACGACTTACTGGGGAAATGTGAAACCAATCGCGTTTGATCAAGTCCCGGTCTTACAGTGTTGTGGACTGATGTCTGGGGATAAGAGAGAAGGAACCTGGATAATAAGGTTATGATAAGGAACATAGATAGTAGGGTTGCTTCGAAATGAAATCCTGGATAGTAGGATTGTGAGAAGGAACCTGGATAGTAGGGTTACTTTGTTATGTAAGCCTGGATAGTAGGGCTGTGAGAAGGAACCTGGATAGTAGGGTTACTTTGATATGAAAGCCTGGATAGTAGGACTATGAGAAGGAACTGGGTAGTAGGGTTACTTCGCTATGAAAGCTTGGATAGTAGGGCTGTGAGAAGGAACCTGGATAGTAGGGTTACTTCGATATGAAAGCCTGGATAGTAGGACCGTGAGAAGGAACCTGGGTAGTAGGGTTACTTCGATATGAAAGCCTGGATAGTAGGGCTGTGAGAAGGAACCTGGGTAGTAGGGTTATTTTATGAGGAGTTTGGGTAAAACTGCATCTGGACCGAGAATGAACCTGGGTAAGGTTGCTTTGGGATAAGTTCGTATAAAACTTCAGAATGAACCGGGGTAAGGTTATAAGTTTGTGTAAAACTTCAGAATGAACCGGGGTAAGGTTAAAAGTTTGTGTAAAAATCCAGGAAGAACCGGGGTAAGGTTATAAGTTTGTGTAAAACTTCAG
This sequence comes from Vicia faba, assembly GCA_948472305.1. Classification (NCBI taxonomy): domain Eukaryota; kingdom Viridiplantae; phylum Streptophyta; class Magnoliopsida; order Fabales; family Fabaceae; genus Vicia; species Vicia faba. Next base: position 534,811,774 of record OX451740.1, on the reverse strand, counting down.
AATGAACCGGGGTAAGGTTATAAGTTTGTGTAAAACTTCAGGAAGAACCAGGGTAAGGTTACTTTGGGATAAGTTCGTGTAAAACTTCAGAATGAACCGGGGTAAGGTTACTTTGGGATATGACAGCCTGGATAGTAGGGATGTGAAAAGGAACCTGGATGGTAGGGTTACTGCGAAGCGATAATGTAGATTAGCTGACCCGTTTGATTTCGAGAACTGATTTTCCATTAGTCGTCTGTAGATATGATCTGTATAATTGCTGAATTTGTTGAAGCTAATCCTTTTTCCTGAAAAGATGTCAGGGTTAGTCGTATGCGATGCATGAAATGCAAGGTGATATGATGTTCTCAAAATAAATGAGATTATGCTGTATATGATATGTATGTGTATGTCATGATGTATGTTCATGAAATGCTGTCGGGGTATGCTCGTGTCTGGGACAATAAATCTCTGACGGTTGCTGGAGATTTGCGAATATTCTATCGGGAGATGCTGGAGAAATAACTCTGCAGGGACCAAACTTTGGGAGAGGAAATACTCTATTGGTAGACTTGCTGATCTGAAGGAAAAACTTTAGCTGGGGATGAAATTCCGTTGCTGGGGCTGATGAGCTCTGTTGGAGAAATAAACTCTGCTTGGGGAATGAAATTTATTGACTCGCCCGCGATTATGAACCTCGGTTGGGGATAGTTATGTCATGTTTTAAGGAAAGCTGACATCAATGCCTTTGGATACTTTTACTTTGTGGGGAGTGTGTATACCAATAATCATGTTCCCAAGCATGACTCTATCCCAATACCTACTGGGCAGAGGAACCGTCGGGTTTGGCACTTCTTATTTTTCCTATTTCTGGAATTACGAGTAATTGTCTTTTGTTTCTTATGTAAATATTTATGAGCAGCAATCATTTTCAAATGTATATATCAAAAATAAATCATTGGACGTTCTTGCAAAACAAAACAGAAAAAGGAAAAAACAAATTGAAGTTTTGTAAAAATGACTTGTATGGATTTTGAAATTGGTCTGTAATAGGTGTTTTGTACAAAGAGGCTGACGTTCTAGTAAGAGAACACCGTCGAAAGATAAAAATTATACAATTTGTGTAAAAGAAAGAAAAACAGCTATGTGAAACAACCCCATTGGGTTCCAACTCTGCTATTGCCTTTATATCTTCAAGCGTCTCATCACTTTGCTACTTGGCCGAAGGTTGATCAGATTGATTGGTGCCGTCTGAGCTTGATAGCTAATACCGAAGTCTGGTTGCAAGATGATCCAATGAGACATAATGATACGCTTCAATCCCTAACTTTTGCCTGGATTTCCCTTTCGGGTTTTCAATCTACCGGGATACCCTTTTTTGCCCAAGCCTCCATTTCGGGTTTTCGACTCGCCGGGTGTACAGATTTTTCATTTTCACCCCTTACTTTTTCCCGAACCATTTTGGTTCGCCGGGAAGCCCTTATTTTTGCCTAGGCCAGTCGACCTAGCGGGTCTTTGATTATGCGAAGTATCTTTTCACTATGTCTGCATTGACAAGGTGAGGAAGGTCGTCACCATCCATGGTAGTTAGAATCATAGCTCCTCCCGAGAAAATATTCTTAACCACAAATAACCCTTCGTATGTGGGAGTCCATTTGCCCCTGGGATCACCTTACGGCAGTATGATGCGTTTGATCACCAGATCCCCGACTTGATATTCTTGATGCCTGACTTTCTTGTTAAAAGCCTTGATCATTCGCTTTTGATACGTCTGACCATGGCAGATAGCAGTAAGTCTCTTTTCATCGATTAGATTCAACTGATCAAGTCGGGTTTGGATCCAGTCGTCCTCGTTCAAACCCGCATCCTTCATAATCCAGAGAGAAGGTATTGAAGAAGTGAAAAACACAAGAAGGGGGGTTGAATTGTAAAAACTGGAAATCAATTGCAATCAACACGATATTTTTATCCTGGTTCGTTTGATCTCAAACTACTCCAGTCCACCCGTCAAGGTGATTTCGCCTCTCTCCAACGAGGTCTTAATCCACTATATTCAACTGAATATTACAATCTGCTTTAGCAACTGCTAGAGCCTTCTTGAGTCAAACCACAAACCAGTTTCTCAAGGAAATACTTTCTTACAAAGAATTGAAATCTAGGTGTGAATGTTTTCTACAAAAACTGTTTATCACAACTGTGATACTACACAACTTAAGCTTATGAGAACTAGATTGCTAAAATAATTGAGTAAGGAATTGAGAGCTTTTAGCAAAACTGAGAGTGAGGAAGATGATGAATTGCTTTAGGCGTGTAGAGTGTTGTAGAGCATTAGCCAATTCAATCTTCATTGACTTGTTTATATAGCATTGGAAATAGTGTACGTTGGAGTAATAATTCTGTTTCAATGCCAATAACATTCTTTCCTTATTAAGCAGATCTTGTCTGGAATGATGTCGTTGGTAATAAATCATCTTGAATGCACAATACCGTTGCCACTTAAGCGTGTTCTGGCTTTGGCTCATTCTGACGCTGCTTAGGTGCTGATGAACTGTTGTTTTCTTTATCAGAGTTGAGATGGTTAAGCGCAAATCTGTTCATCAAGCTTCAGCATAAGCGCAAGTTGATCTTCTGATTCTGGTATCTGATATAACATCTTCTGATGCTGATGTTGATATCCAATTTTCTGATGCTGATGATGATGTTCTCATGCTGATACCCATCAGAGTTTCTGTAAAACAGAATGTAATTTTTAGATAGCATATGTGTCTTACATGAATCATACCATTAATGTATCTTAGCATTTTGTTATCATCAAAACTTAAACTTAGGGTAGTAGATTCAAACTTTGTTCTAACAATCTCCCCCTTTTTGATGATGACAAAAACTAGATATTTTTTAATTGAAAATTAGCGTGAAAAGTATCAGAGATAACTAAATGATAAGTTGTATCAGAATTAAATAGGAAGTTATCAAAGATAAGGGATAGAGAGATATCAGAGTTTAGATCGGAGATACTCCCCCTGAATTTATTACTTCCCTTTTTAATTCCAAGAGTTCTTCAGGATCAGATCTTTATTGACTTTCTTTGAACATCAGAATATCAGAGCTTCAGATCAGAATATCAGAGCTTCGAGCTTCAGTGTATCAGAGGTGATTAACTTCTTGTACCTGTAGACTTATGCAAAAACAGAAAACATTCAAGTATATCATAGTGTTAGAATGTTTGAGACTTTTTGTCTCAGTAATCCGTTATTGAAAAATATCATTCTTGTTCTCCCCCTTTTTGTCAGCAATCAAAAAGTGTAAGTAATATAAGCTAAAACGATCAGAGCAAAAAAACTTGTTATATTAAATTCAGAGCCAGACAAACAGTACAGATGATATGCAAAGAAAATAATGAAAATATCATGAATGAAAAACTAAGGTTGGGGTGGAAAGCGTGTGAACAGAGTGTCCAGCATTGTCTTGATCTGATCAGCAGTTTCATTCTGCTTGTGCACACTGTATCTATCTTGCTGTCTTGCACATCCATCCTTTCCTTCATCTTCTGATCATTTTCATCCATTCTTTGCTGCAGACGAATATCATTCAGCTTCAGCTCTTCTAGAGTCTGCCTGTCCAAGGCAACTTGAGAAACGTCAGAAGCAGGAAGCTTCTGAGAGCTTTCTACAACATCTTCAGCTTGACTAACCTCTTCAGCTTGAGTTGTCTGATCTTCTGCTGGCTGCACTTTTGAAGCTGGACGCTTCTCAGACCATGGCTCACTATCCAGAAGGAGCACTTCTTCCTTCAGCAGCTGACTTCCAACTTCCTTCAGCAGCTTGCTAAAGTTCTGTTGTGCCTGCTCATAATTGATGTCTTGCAACTTGAGGGCTTCAACGCGTACCTATATTCTGAAACGTGTCCAGAGTTGGTCTGAGGCAGCATGATCAATCATTCCAGGACAAACCTGCTTTAGAGAAGCAATCCACTGCTGCAAGCCTGTTTCAAAATTCACAATGCCAGAGCCAACATCTAGCTGTTTTGGTTTGGGAATGGCTATTTTATTTTTGAGATCAGCAAGACGGTCAAGGATTGTTAAATCGATGAAGGTCCTGCTGTGGTCTTCTGTAGTTTGTTTGGGAGATGGAGTGGGAGAATCAGAGATGATAATTGGACTGTTTAGAGTATTTGGAGGGGTAGTTTCTGGTGAGGATGGAAGCTGGGGTATGTTTATGGTTGTACCACATGACAGCTGAATTGCCAAGGGTTATGGCTCAGAGGATTGAGGAGAATGAGGTTTAGGTGATGGAGTTTCAGAGTGATGAAACTCAGGTTGTGGAGGTGATGGTTGAGGTGAGGGTGGATGAGGTTCTTGTTGAGGAGAGGGAGGAGGAATTGCTGGTTGTGGAGAAGGAGGTGGAATTTATGGTTGTTGTGGAATTTGAGGTTCTTTTGGTATGGGTGAGAGAGGATGTTCTGGTTGAGTAGAGTGGGCAATCTCTGGTTGAGTGTTTGGATTATTTGAGAGGTGAGCGGAAACACGTTGATCAATTTCAGACAGAACTTTGTCAAGTTCTGATTCTGTTGATGGTGTGGGTTTTGGATTTTTGGTGCGGGATCTCCTGAGAGTCAGTGACTCAGAAGGGTCATCCTCTGGTTCGGTTTCATCAATATTTGGTATGGGGATTGGAAGTTCATGTGAAGCTGGGGTTGGAATTGATGTTGGAATAGCAGAAGAATTTAAAACATTAGCAGCAGATATATTACCTCTCTTCTTAGGGGTCTGCTGGGATGGTCCTTCTGAAGTGGCCTTTCTTTTCTTCGTCTTCTTCATAGTAACTTCTGGTTGTTGTTGGTGCAGATCTTTAATATTCAGTTTGGGATCTGTACCATCAGCCTTGCAAGCGTCCAAGTATCTGAGAACCACAACTGGTTTTGATTCAATCTCAGAAAATAGTGGAAAGTCGTCCAGAGGGACTCTTCTGCTGGTGATGTCAGCAAGAGGAGTAACACTGGGCTCCTTTCTGATATTCTCTATCAGTTTCATTTTCTTCAGATTCTTGGCGTTCAGAGGCTTGCCAACAGTAGGTTCAATAGAACTTAATTCCTGAGCTTCTGTAAGGTGTTCTATCAGCCTATTCTCAGTCAGAATATCTGATATTAACCTGTCAAAGGGTATCCAATCCCTTTTTGTCCTTTCTTCTTCCCTTGTCTCCTTGACGCTGGTCCTGAGGTGATTAAACAGAAGATGAGCCAAGTTGATCTTTACCTTCTGATTAATAAAATAGATCAGAAATTGCTGATCTATATTTATATAATCAGGAGAGCTTGTTGGCTTCCTGTGATTAAAGCACCCCAGAATAATATTCGCCCATATTCTGTCCTGATCCTTTAAGTCTCTGATTTTGCTGCTGGGAACCCCATGGGTGAAAATCTGCCTTGCAATGACAGCAACGTCAGAGCATCTTTCAGCCATGTCGATACAGCGGATACCACCACCACTGTATCCAATCAATCTTGCAATGTGATCACAATCTTCTTTCCCATTATGTAGGAGGTAACTTGATGTGTTGATGAGTACGCATGAATCCAGAACTCCTTGACCAAGACTGGGAACGTTGGTCCAACCAACCTATCAAAATATCTCTCCCATCCCTGTGCCCTAACTTCTTCTGTCAAATCGAATCCATTTTCTTTCAGACTGGAGAAGTCAACAATTAGTTCAGACAGCACTTCCAAATTCTTCACTGGTGTAAGGATTATTCTGAAGGGAACTTGGTATTGTTCGGATGAAGCCTCCTTCTGAGAACCTGCAGAAACATTGCTGGAGGTTGCCATGTTCACACTTAGGGTTTTCTGAGAAGAACTTGAAAAATGGGTTTCTTTTGAGAGAGATGAACACACAAGGAAAATGCAGAAAATATTTGTAAGATTGTAAGAAACGGTAAAGGATTAATGAATGATGTTAATGTGTTTAAATAGATTTCAAAATATGTTTTGAAAGTGTAAACGGTTTCAAGAAAGAGAAAAAGTTCATGATTACATTTTAAACATGATTACGTGCATTTAATGCTTGCTGATTTTGGGGGATTTGAGAAAGATACTTGAAACGGTTACCAAACATGTGTCTCAATGCACCTAATCAGCGTTTTGCCTTCTCAGAAGCGTGCACGCGTTCTACTTCAGAGATTTGCTGATGATTGGATGACACTTGTTTGATTTAGTGAGCAGCACGTCTATCCTTGAGCTGAAACGCTCAGATCTTTAAGAATAGAATCTGATACAATCTGCATGTCTATCTTTCTGAAAAGAGATTGATCAGAAGTTCACAGTAAAACAAATATATTTTGAAGGTTAATATATAAAATTAAAACATTTTCACTCTGGGCAGATTTTCATGCTGAGATGTTTCAGAATGAAATTGAACCTATCTTCAGAAAGGGGTTTAGTGAAGATATCAGCCCATTGATGGTCTGTATCAATTAATTTTAAGTTCAAAATTCTTTTCTGAATATAGTCCCTAATGAAGTGATGTTTTATTTCTATATGCTTAGCCCTAGAATGTAAAATGGGATTCTTACTTAAGCAAATAGCAGAAGTATTGTCACAGAGTATAGGGATGTTACTCTCAAAAATCTGGAAGTCTTCAAGCTGACTTTTCATCCAGAGCATTTGTGTGCTACATCCTGCTACTGCTATGTACTCAGCTTCTGCTGTTGATAGCGCAATTGTGGATTGCCTTTTGCTGGACCAAGAGATCAGATTTTCTCTCAGAAACTGGCAGCTTCCAGAAGTACTTTTACGCTCTACTCTGTCTCCAGCAAAGTCAGCATCGCAGTAGCCTACTAAGCTGTAATCACTAGATTTTCTATAAAATAAACCCAGATTAGTAGTACCTTTCAAATACTTGAAAATTCGCTTAACAGCTGTTAAGTGAGATTCTCTAGGATCTGATTGAAATCTAGCACAAATACATACGCTGAATAAGATATCAGGCCTTGAAGCTGTCAGATAAAGGAGAGAACCAATCATACCTCTGTAGACCTTCTGTTCTACCTTTTTGCTTACCTCTTCTCTTTCCAGAATGCACGTGGGATGCATTGGAATCTTTGATGGCTTACATTCTGAGAGGTCAAATTTCTTCAGAAGATCTCTGACATATTTGCTCTGATGAATGTAAGTTCCCTCTGGAGTTTGATTGATCTGAATTCCTAGAAAGAATTTCAGTTCTCCCATGAGGCTCATCTCAAATTCTGCCTGCATACACTTAGCAAATTTTCTTCCAAGAGAAGGATTAGTAGATCCAAAAATAATATCATCAACATAAATTTGACAGACTAAGATGTCATTCTTAACTGACTTACAGAATAAGGTAGTGTCCACCTTCCCTCTGGTGAATTCATTTTCTAACAGAAAGTTACTTAGTCTTTCATACCAAGCTCTGGGAGCTTGTTTCAGACCATATAGTGACTTCTTTAGTTTGAAAACATGTTCTGGATGTTTTGTATTTTCAAAACCAGGGGGTTGGTGCACATAAACCTCTTCTTCTATATAACCATTTAAGAATGAACTCTTGACATCCATCTGATACAGAGTGATGCCCCTGTTAACAGCAAATGAAATTAAAATTCTGATAGATTCTAACCTGGCGACTGGAGCAAAGGTTTCTCTGTAGTCTATCCCCTCTTGCTGACTATAACCTTGTGCTACCAGTCGTGCTTTGTTTCTGATGACTTCACCTTGTTCATTAAGCTTGTTTCTGAACACCCATCTTGTTCCAATGACGTTGAATCCTTTTGGTATGGGAACAAGATCCCATACGTTATTTCTGGTGAATTGATTCAGCTCTTCTTGCATTGCTAGAATCCAGTCGTTGTCTAGAAGTGCTTCATCAATAGAAGAAGGTTCAATCAGAGACACAAGTCCCATGAGGGTTTCTTCAGAGTTTCTGAAGCTAGCTTCTTGTTCTGATTGGATCTTCCTTTCTTCCTAAGATAGTTTCTTCTGGGTGATCCAAGCTGCTTCTGGGTAGTCTCTTCTGAGGTTGATCAGCAGCTGTTGCAGGATTGCTAGCAGTGCTCCTTTCAGATGTTGAAGGAGTGTCTTTGTTGAGAGCTTCTGATGACTTGTCTTCAGAACCTGTAAATTCAATTTCCATACCTGCAAAAACTTCATTCTGCTTTGACTTTTCAGAGTCAAGCTTATCATCAAAACGAACACTGATTGATTCTTCCACAATCTGTGTTTCTGTATTGTATACTCTGTACCCTCTTGAGCGTTCAGAGTATCCTAACATAATACACTTCTGTGCTTTAGAGTCAAACTTGTTCAAATAATTTTTTGTATTTAACATAAAACAAGTACATCCAAATGGATGAAAATATGAAATGTTGAGCTTTCTGTTCTTCCATAATTCATATGGAGTCTTTTCCAGAATAAGTCTTATTGAGATTCTATTCTGAATGTAGCACGCTATGTTTATTGCCTCTGCCCAGAAGATCTTAGCAACGTTTGTCTCATTGATCATGGTTCTGGCCATTTCTTGCAATGTTCTGTTCTTTCGTTCTACAAATCCATTTTGTTAGAGAGTTCTAGGACAAGAGAAATCATGCAGAATGCCTCTGTCATTAAAGAATGACTCAAATTCTTTGTTTTTAAACTCTCCACCATGATCACTTCTGACTTTAACGATTCTAAGATCCTTTTCATTCTGAACTTGGTTACAGAAGGTAACAAACACAGAGTGTGACTCGTCCTTGTGTCTTAAGAACTTTACCCATGTCCATCTGCTATAGTCATCTACGATTACTAACCCATACTTCTTGCCACTGACTGAAGCAGTTTTAACTAGTCCAAATAAGTCAATGTGCAGAAGTTCTAATGGCTTAGAGGTAGAAACAACATTTTTAGATTTGAAAGAAGGTTTTGCAAACTTGCCTTTCTAACATGCTTCACACAGAGCATCTGAATTGAACTTCAAATTAGGAAGTCCTCTGACCAGATTGAGTTTGTTAATCTGAGATATTCTTCTCATACTAACATGCCCCAATCTTCTGTGCCAGATCCACTGCTCGTTGTTAACAGACAGAAGACACTTTACATTCTGACTTTTCAGTTCAGAAAGTTTGATTTTATAGATGTTGTTTTTCCTCTTTCCATTAAATAGGATAGTCCCATCTTTCTGACTAACAGCTTTACATGATTTTTGATTAAAGATTATATCATAACCGTTATCACTTAATTGACTTATGGATAACAGATTATGCATTACTCTATCTACTAGCAGAACATTATTGATAGATGGAAGATTTCCATTACCTACAGTTCCAGAGCCAATGATCTTTCCCCTCTGATTGCCTCCAAAGCCAACGTGGCCTCCAGGCTTAAGTTCCAGGCTTTGGAACATATGCCTTCTTCCCGTCATGTGTCGCGAGCAGCCAGAGTCCAGGTACCATGACTGGTGTTTCTGATTTTCTGCTAAAGATATCTGCAACATGTATTATTTTATCCTTAGGTACCCAGATTTTCTTGGGTCCTGATTTGTTAGATTTACCAAAACTCTGGTTGAATTTTGGTTTCACATAATACTTACTGCTAGTGTATTTAATATCATGTGTGTGACCATACACAAAATGTGAATTCAGAGGAGTGTGTTTAATGGTTAAATCTATGACATTCTTTGGTGTAGGAACCTTGCCTTGGTATCCTATTCCCTTCCCGCCGTTTCTGCTAACTCCATAGATCATTGAAGCCATTTTGCTTCTATCTATGCTTTTAGCAAGGAACTTCTGGAAACTGTGATCATACTTCTTGATGATCTCATCAGCGCTGCTGGGAGTTTCAGAAATTGGTTTCTTCTGAGAATTTTGTAAAACATTTTCTAATTTTGAAATTTTATTTCTCAGCTCAGAGTTTTCCAATTTAAGACTCTCAGTCTTATCAGAGTCAGATTCAAGATTCCTTTTCAGGTTTCTGAATTTAACTCTAATCTGCTGGTACCTTTCCAGAATTTCATTAAGGCTTTCAGCAAGTTCAGCCTTAGTAAAATTAATTGCAAAGTCAGGAAATACCTCTTCAGTATCTGATTCTGAGTCTGATTCAGAAGCTTCACTGTCTTCTAAAATGTTGGCCATGAGAGCTATGTTTGCTCTCTCATCATCTGATTCTGAGTCAGCTTCAGACGAGTCAGAGTCATCCCATGTAGCCATGAGACTTTTCTTCTTTTCTCTTCCAAACTTCTTTTTGGGCTTTTCCCTCTGAAGCTTTGGGCAGTCACTCTTGTAGTGTCCTTGCTCATTGCACTCATAGCAGATGATGTCCTTGGTGTTTGGCTTTCTGCTTCCTGAGGAGCCTTCAGATCTTCTGTATCCAGAGGAAGAATCTGTCCTTCTGTATCTGGAAGAGGACTCATTCTGATCAGATCTTTTGGGATTCCTGAACTTCCTTTGCCTCTGCTTCCACAGTTGGTTCACTCTTCTGGAGAGGAGAGAAAGTTTGTCTTCTTCTGATGAGGATCCATCAGATGTTTCTTCAACTGCCTGCAAAACTTTAGACTCAGATTTTTTGTTAGATTTTAATGCTAAAGGCTTACCTTGCTTCTGAGGTTCATCAGCTTCTAGCTCTATCTCATGACTTCTGAGGGAGCTGATAAGTTCCTCCAGAGAAATTTTGTTGAGATCTTTTGCTAGCTTCAGAGCTGTAACCATTGGCCTCCACTGCTTTGGTAAGCTTCTGATGATCTTCTTGACGTGATCATCAGTAGAGTATCCTTTGTCCAGAACCTTGAGACCAGCCACCAGAATTTGGAATCTTGAGAACATTGTTTCAATGGATTCACTTTCTTCCATTTTGAATGCCTCATACTTCTGAATGAGCGCAAGAGCTTTAGTTTCTTTGACCTGAACGTTGCCTTCATGCGTCATTCTGAGTGAGTCAAACATGTTCTTTGCTGTATCTCTGTTAGAGATCTTTTCATATTCAGCGTAAGAGATGGCGCTGAGAAGAATGGTTCTGGCCTTGTGGTGATTTTTGAAGTCACGCTTTTGTTGGTCAGACATTGCTTTCCTGTCAATATTCTGACCGCTTGCATTCACTGGGTGCGTGTATCCATCTGTCACCATGTCCCACAGATCAGCATCATGTGCCAGAAAGAAGCTTTCAATTCTGTCTTTCCAGTAATCAAAATTTTCTCCATCAAAGACTGAAGGTTTGCCGCTGAATGTGTCTCTGTCTTCATTGTTATCATTGCTGGTGTGTTGATAAGTTCCTGCCATAGTGTTTTTCTGACGCTGGATCTTGTACTGACACGGTTAAGTGTTTTAACTCAGAACCAGGCGCTCTGATGCCAATTGAAGAAGTGAAAAACACAAGAAGGGGGGTTGAATTGTAAAAACTGGAAATTAATTGCAATCAACACGATATTTTTATCCTGGTTCGTTTGATCTCAAACTACTCCAGTCCACCCGTCAAGGTGATTTCGCCTCTCTCCAACGAGGTCTTAATCCACTATATTCAACTGAATATTACAATCTGCTTTAGCAACTGCTAGAGCCTTCTTGAGTCAAACCACAAACCGGTTTCTCAAGGAAATACTTTCTTACAAAGAATTGAAATCTAGGTGTGAATGTTTTCTACAAAAACTGTTTATCACAACTGTGATACTACACAACTTAAGCTTATGAGAACTAGATTGCTAAAATAATTGAGTAAGGAATTGAGAGCTTTTAGCAAAACTGAGAGTGAGGAAGATGATGAATTGCTTTAGGCATGTAGAGTGTTGTAGAGCATTAGCCAATTCAATCTTCATTGACTTGTTTATATAGCATTGGAAATAGTGTACGTTGGAGTAATAATTCTGTTTCAATGCCAATAACATTCTTTCCTTATTAAGCAGATCTTGTCTGGAATGATGCCGTTGGTAATAAATCATCTTGAATGCACAGTACCGTTGCCACTTAAGCGTGTTCTGGCTTTGGCTCATTCTGACGCTGCTTAGGTGCTGATGAACTGTTGTTTTCTTTATCAGAGTTGAGATGGTTAAGCGCAGATCTGTTCATCAAGCTTCAGCATAAGCGCAAGTTGATCTTCTGATTTTGGTATTTGATATAACATCTCCTGATGCTAATGTTGATATCCAATGTTCTGATGCTGATGATGATGTTCTCATGCTGATACCCATCAGAGTTTCTGTAAAACAGAATGTAATTTTTAGATAGCATATGTGTCTTACATGAATCATACCATTAATGTATCTTAGCATTTTGTTATCATCAAAACTTAAACTTAGGGTAGTAGATTCAAACTTTGTTCTAACAAGTATCTGGACTTCGATGGGTAGGACTGCCTCCATGCCATATACCAGAGAGTAGGGTGTTGCCCCTGTCGATGTCCGTGCTGTGGTACGGTACCCATGAAGAGCGAATGGTAACATCTCGTGCCAGTCTTTGTACGTCACTGTCATCTTCTGTACAATCTTATTGATGTTCTTGTTGTATCTTGAACTGTTTACAGAGCTCAGTGATCATTGTGTTATTGAGATTCGTACCATTGCCAGTAATAATCCTCTCCGACACACCATATCGACAGATCAGATTGTGTCGGATAAACCACGTCACGACGTTCTTAGTAACTGTAGCAAAGGAGGTTGCCTCAACCCACTTCGTGAAGTAATCAATGGCTACTAAGATGAAACGATGCCCATTAGACGCAGTAGGTCTGATCTCGCCAATCATGTCGATGCCCCACATCGCAAAGGGCCAAGGAGCTGTCAAGACATTCAGAGGAATCAGAGGTACATGCACCTTATCCGCGTAGATTTAACACTTATGACAAGTTCGAGAGTGCTGATAATAATCTGCCTCCATAGTTGACCAGTAATATCCTGCCTGTAGGATCTTCTTAGCCATGGTATGTCCACTAGAATGGGTTCCAAAGGTGCCTTCATGTAGATCTGTCATGATTCTCTCTGCTTCACTCTTGTCTACACACCATAGTAGTGTGGAGTCATGGTTGCGTTTATAGAGGATTCCATTACTGAGGAAGAACTTTGCAGCGAACCTTATCAGAAACTTCTTATCGTTGACAGATGCCCCTTCGGGGTACTCTTGAGCCTCGAGATACCTTTTGACTTCGTGAAACCAGCTGCCACTTCTTCAGTATTGATCTCGCAGTAGTGTGCTGGTTCATCCAACCTCTCAATGGTTATCTAGGGAGCTTCATTGTCCCACTTAACTTTGAACATAGAAGACATGGTAGCTAGCGCGTCTGCTAACTGGTTCTCCTCTCGTGGGAAATGTTCGAAAGTTACCTCCTCAAAGTGTGGGAGCAACGTGAGTACATACTCTTTATAAGGAATGAGATTCAGGTGCTTCGTATCCCACTCGCCTTTGATCTGACTTATCACCAGAGCAGAATCCCTGAATACATTTAAGAACTTAATCCTCAGGTCAATAGCAGCTCGAAGACCCATGATACATGCTTCATACTCCGCCATGTTGTTGGTTCAGTTGAAACATAATCGGGCGGTGAATGGAGTATGACAGCCCTCGGGAGATATGATTACAGCGCCAATGCCTTTACCCAGCGCGTTTGAGGCTCCATCAAAATACATAGACCATCGGGATACCTCCTCAGGTCCTTCATCTGGTCCAGGTTCTTCGTATTCATTCACCAACATGATATTCTCATCCGGGAACTCAAAATTCATGGACTGGTAATATCCACGGCCTTATGAGCCAAATGATCAGCCAATACACTCCCCTTTATTGCTTTTTAGGTTGTATATTGTATGTCGTACTCAGTTAAGATAATTTTCCACCTTGCTATCCTTCCGGAGAGGGCGGGCTTCTCGAAAATATACTTGATCAGATCCATCTTTGATATCAATAAGGTAGTGTGAGTCAGCATATACTGTCTCAGTCGGCAAGCAGCCCATGCCAAAGTGCAACAAGTTTTCTCGAGCAATGAGTATCGTGTCTCACAGTCGGTAAACTTTTTGCTAAGGTAATAAATGGCATTCTCTTTTCGACCAGACTCGTCATGCTTCCCCAGCACACACCCCATTGAATTGTCTAGCACTGTCAAGTATAATATCAAAGGTCTCCCTTCAACTGGAGGAATCAAAATTGGTGGTTCTTGAAGGTATTCCTTGATTCTTTCGAAAGCGGTCTGGCATTCATCATTCCACTTTACCACTTGATCTTTCTTCAAAAGCTTGAAGATTGGCTCACAAGTAGCAGTCAGATGTGAAATGAACCTGGCAATGTAATTAAGGCGTCCCAAAAAACCTCTAACTTCCTTCTCTGTGCGGGGAACCGGTATCTCTTGTATAGCCTTTACCTTCGCAGGGTCTACCTGAATACCCTTATCGCTGACGACAAATCCCAGAAGCTTACCAGATCTTACCCCGAAGGTACACTTATTCGGATTCAACCTCAGTTTGTATGTCTTCAACCTATCAAACAATTCCTGGAGATTATCAAGGTGCTCTTCCTTCGTCTGAGACTTGGCTATCATATCATCAACATAAACTTAGATCTCGTGGTGAATCATGTCATGGAATAAAGAGACCATGGCGCGTTGATAAGTTGCCCCAACATTCTTCAACCCAAAAGGCATCACCTTGTAGCAGAAGGTGCCCCACTGTGTAACGAATGTTATCTTCTCCATGTCTTCAGGATCCATCTTGATCTGGTTGTAACCAGAGAAACCATCCATGAAGGAGAAGATTTTGTGTTGTGCGGTGTTGTCGACCAGAACATCAATGTGAGGAAGTGGGAAGTCATCCTTGGGGCTTGCTCTGTTCATATCTCTGTAATCTACGCACATCCGTACCTTACCGTCCTTCTTAGGTATCAGGACGACATTGGCAACCCACTGTGGATGGGAAGTGACAACTAAGAATCCTGCATCGAACTGTTTTATGACCTCTTCCTTGATCTTCTCTGACATTTCAGGGCGCATACGACAGACCTTCTGTTTAACCGGAGGATAGTCTTCTTTAGTCGGCAGGCGATGTACCACAATATCAGTGTCTAAACCAGGCATGTCTTCGTAGGATCAGGAGAAGATCTCAACATAGTCGTGCAACATCTGTATCAACCTCTGTTTGATGCTAAGCTCCAGATTTGCACCTATTTTAACCTCTTTTCTATCTTCCTCAGTACCCAAATTCATTGTCTCAACCGGCTCTTCATGAGGCTGTATGGCCCTTTCTTCTTGCTGTAATAGTCTAGCAAGTTCTCCAGGCACCTCACAATCATCCTCACCTTCTTCCTCCGCTTGGTTGATCGGGTTTTTGAAGTCATAACTGGAAATAACAGAGCTTTTATCAATGGGATCCAGAGTGGATATGGATCTGCATTATGATACGTGAGTGTGTGTAAGAGAATAGCTATTTTGATAAAGTGAAAACAGAAAAGAAAAACAGAGAGCGTAAAATTTGTATGCAAGAAACGTCCAATGCTTTATTAATGTTATATGAAATGACAAATAATAGCCCACACAAGCAAAGCCAATGTGCCTCGGGCAAGGCACAGGGTCATAAAGTTTTAAATTGTTTATTACAAATCTTAAAACAAATAAGTCAATTACTGCAGAATAAAAGAAACAGGTATGTAGTCCCTAGCCGTCCAATTACTCGGTCCACCTTTGGTAGTTGGGTAGATCCAGTTGTCAATGTCTGAGTCCTCTTCACTGTCTTCAATGGCATTAATTCCCCGATTGCTAATGTGTAAGGGAAGTCCTCCATCCCGAGCGCGTCTAACAGCCCTTTGAGCCCCTGTAGTAAAGCCCAAACCAAATTTGTCAGTTTTCTGAGTGAAATCAGGGAGCTGACCCTAATTGGCACAACCACCTTCTTCAACCACAACCCTGGCGTCCTTGAGAGAAGCCATCTTCAAAGGAGGTTTGTTGCTAGTAGTTTCAGTTGATGCCAAGATTTGAGGGACCTCTTCGAAATTCTGACAAGGAGTTTCTATGAATTCCCCGTCCGTCTCTACATACCAGAAGGAATTGAGGTGGTTCACCATATATTCTTCTTCACCTCGTACTGTGAGAATCATTCCTTTCACCGGATACTTCAGCATTTGGTGGAGTGTGGAAGTGACTTCCCCAGCCTCATGGATCCAAGGACGACCTAGCAAACAATAATACGACGGCCTGATATCCATCACATAGAAGGTGAACCCAAAAGTCTGAGAACCTTCTTTGACAGGGATGTCTACCTCCCCGTGCACCATTCTCTTCGATCCGTCAAAAGCCCTTACCACAATGTTACTAGGCTTTAGAGTTAAGCTCTTACAATCCAACCGGTCCAATGCCTTCTTTGGCAGAACATTTAGTGAAGACCCAATATCTATTAGTACGCGAGCCATAGTGGTTCCCCTGCATTTAATTGAGACATGCAGAGCATTATTATGCTTCCTTCCTTTCGGTGTCAAATCTGCATCTGAAAAACCCAGCCCATTATCAGCAGTCAGGCTAGCCACATAATCTTTGAATTGATCAACTGAAGTTTCATGCGGCATATCTGCGGTCTTGAGAAATGCAATTAAAGCCTTTGCATGGGCTTCAGAACACAACAGCAGAGACAACATGGATATCTTTGATGGGGTCTGCCCCAGCTGCTCGACCATGTTGTAGTTGCTCTTCTTAATGATTTTAAGTATTTCCTCCATTTCTTGCTTAGAGGCTTCCACAACAATTTTCTTAGACGCCTTCGTCCGGGCAGGCTCACCTACAATCTCTTTGCCGTGGGTATCAGATGATTCGTCGAAAGGGGTAATAACTAGAGTAAGAACAGGAACAATAGTTGATGTACTAGCAGGAACAACAGATGGAATGACAATAGGCTTGTGAACAGTCTTAGGGGAAATCTCGGGAGAGAAGACCCTTCCACTTCGGGTAACTTTGCTGGTTCCGACAATGTTACCAATATCGGGATCAGCTTCTTCATCTTTCAGATCTTGTTTGATGCCATAATAGTATACATCGGCACCATAATGCCATGGGACAGCTTTGTCCGAGACATACGGGACAGGACCAAGAACAGTGATTATCAGTGGAGCAATTCTTGGAGCAGATGTAATCCTAACAGGTCTTCTCGAGGAAACCTTGGAAGGATTGGCAGAAATGGTTATAATGGCAACGTCTTCAATTGGAACAACAGGAATCATAGTCTTCTCGAACAAAATCTCTTTGCTATCTATCAGGCATTGAACACCTAATTTTAGCAAACGACAACCGGAAGGTAGCAACGAACACATGTGGCAACCTTCACCACAACCCGAAAATAAACTGGCCAACAACCAATTCTTCTTGACAGTCATGAGAGGAGTAGAAACTTCATCAATAGAGGTAACAAACAAATCAGTATCAATAGCATTAACTCCACGACCGTGCTTAGGCATGGGAGAAGTTATGACATTTGGATTCTCCGGAGCGTCAAAATCTATTTCCTTAGCTTTAATCAAGTCTTGTATTTTGTTTCTCAGAGCCTAACAGTCATTTATATCGTGGCCAGGACTCTCAGAATGATAGGCACACCGAGCATTCGGATTATATCGGGGAGATGTAGTATTTGGATTCCTGGGAACCTCTCTTAAGGTTGCCAAGTTGGATCTCAGCAGATGAGGTAGAACTTCAGCCAATGTCATGTTAATGCGGGTAAACTGCCGTTGTGGTCTTTCCACCCTTTATTGATTGTTGCATTGTGGAGCAACTGTAGGTCTAGGTATCATCACGACACTTACTGTCTGACGTTGTTCAGCCCTGTTCTGACCCCTCGGGCTGTAGATGGCACTGGCTTCCTTCTTACCAGCAAATGGCTTCTTTACTGAGCTTGACGAAGCATCTTTATGTATCTTGCCACTTTGAATCCCAGCTTCTACTCTTTCTCCAGTTAGAATCAGCTCGATGAAACCAGCTGATGAGCTGCCGAACAAATGATTGAAAAATGGACCAAATAGCGTCCCCGGAAACATATCAACCAGCTCCCTATCAGACAATGGGGGTTGAACTCTCCCAGCCAAGTCTCTCCATTTTTGTGCATAGTCCTTAAAGCCTTCATTTGCACCCATGCACATACTCTGGAGTTGAGTACGCGTAGGAGCAAGGTCGGCATTTTATTGATACTTCTTGTAGAAAGCAGCAGCCAGATCTTCCCAGTTTCTGACATTGGCTCCCTCCAGCTGGTAGAACCATTCAAGCTGAGTCCCTGACAGACTATCTTGAAAGAAATGAACCCACAGATTTCTATCAGCTGTGTGGGGCTGGATCTTCCTGACGTAAGAATGGAGATAGAGTTTTGGGAAGGACACCCCATCGTACTTAGCAAAAACTGGAGCTTTAAACTTCTGCGGGATGACTACTCCCGACACCAATCCCAGTTCTTCGAAATCTAGTCCAGGTATCCTCTGAACTTCTATGGCACTCAGACGGTCTTCTAACTGCTTGTATCTATCCTCGGCAGGAGGATATTGCTCATCATTATAATCCGTGTCATTGTCAGAAACTGCAGGACTGGGGTCCTTCTCTTCTTCCTGATTCTCCCCTTCCTTAGATGAAGAGGTCAGATCGACTTGTCGCTTCAACCGCTCCCCAAACCTCCTGCCCATATTCAGAATACCAGCAACCTTCTTCTTTTTCTTCTTTTCTTTCAGGATGAGGGCTTTCAGACCCTCCTGTCCTTTTGCCAGACTGATGAACATTTGTTGGAACTGGGCGTTCTATGCCTGAAGGTCCTTGATGGTTTGCTCGGAAGACATTTTGTGCTGAAATAAACAGCGAAGAAGATGAGAAACCTGTAATGGTACCTGTAATGATGTGTATGATAATGGGATGCGCATGAAATGATTTCAAAGACTTCAGGAAATTTAAATTTGCAAACCAAAATAAACAAAGATTTTATTAGCTGAATTTGAAGTTTAAATGCCTTTTAGGCGTTACAATAAAAAAAAATCTAAAACTATAAAAGACATCAAAATTCCCATGGATTCTCCGTCTTTGTGTCGAGATAGTTATTGAGCCCTCTTTCTTCATGCAGTTGCTTTGTGAGCTCTAAAACCTTCCTCTCCTGAGCATGTGACTGATCCCTGTAAGTATCCCTCTCCTTCATCAACTGAATCCAAGACCTCTGTAATTCCCCAAGATCAGTGGGCATGTAAGGGTAGAGAATTGTGTAAGGAAAATCTTCTTCAGTAGTGGGTTCCACAATCACTGGTAAAACGGCCACATAAGGCATCACAAGCTTCTGGGCCCAAGTTCGTACCCATAAGAGGTAAGGTTCCATAGGAATGGAAGTCTTTGGCCCCAAAGCCCTGACGCCAGATCTGTTTACCATGCCTCAAGCTCGTATGAACCTCCGACGATACTCTTTAACATCATCCTCATAGTTGAATACAATACCCTTGATAAGTAACTCATGGGGGCCATCCCTTCGAGCGTGACCAAATTGTTGCAGAGCTAAACAGGGGTTGTAGGTTATACCTCCTCTGATACCAAGTAACAAGACATTAGGGTACTCCTCTCAGCGGTCAATAATAGCAATGTTTTCCATAGATCGAGAACACCAGAGAATATCCATATGAGCGAGCGGCATTATCCTTTGTGAACAACCCAAACCTTCTTCATTCTTCAGTGTGGACTTAGGGAGGTGAGAAATAAACCACCTCGACAACAATGGCATACAGCACATAAGAATCCCTCTTCTCTTCATGCAAAATATCTCCGAGTAAGGTAGGCACAAGATTGCGGGAGAGAAAAACCTTGATAGCATTCACATCTATGAATGAGTCTGGATTAGGGAATAGGACTAACCCATAGATTAGAAGAGCCAAAATCTCCTCAAAAGCTTGAAAATCCATATCATCCCAAAACAGCTGGGCCTTGTCTATCAGAAACTTACCTAGAAAACCCTTGACTCCGCTTCTAGTTTCCCAATTGGATACCACGTTGGCCCGTTTCAGATGCAGAGCTGAGGCAATGGCTTCTGGCTTAAGAACTTCTTCTAGACCTGTGAAGGGCAACTATTCAAGAATGGACATATCCAACAGCTGAGAGAACTCTTCGAAGGTAGGTACCAACTGATAGTCTGGAAAGGTGAAGCAGTGGTGCTTGGGATCAAAGAACTGAAAGAGTACACTCATCGTCTTTTCATCAAAGTTTGAAGTAACCAAGTTGAGAAGTTGACCATGTCTCTTAGCGAACGCGGAAGTTTCAGAAACCCTTGATGCTAGCTCTTTGAGTTGGGAAGGTATCTTCACAAAGCTGATTCAGATAGTGTTTCTACGAACGGAAGCCATGATTTGCAAACAGAACAAAGATAAATTCCCTTGGTCTTTGAAATGGTTAGTGCAATAAGAATGGATGCCATGTTATGACACATGATGTTATGATAAAGCACGGGTATAGAAAAACACAGGTATATATGATCGGTGGATCTGGAACTGACTGTTTAACGCTGGTTCGCGAAATGTCGCGGAAGCAAGAGTCGCCACCGTCTTTTATTTTCTCCAAATGGAAAGGACAACAGCACAGAAAAATTCCTTAAAGAGATTGCTCTCGGTTCGGGAGGTAGATTATAGAAAGGGAAGGTGTTAGCACCCTTTCTATCCATGGTTATCCATGGGCTCTTAGGTACTTGCTCATTGTGTTTTCAAAAATGGTTTGTTTGCTTTTCAACTGTGGGTTTTAAAAAGTTTCTTTGAAAATTTCAGTTCGACTCTTGTATCGGTCCTCAAGAGTGTTTGAAAAATTGCTTTCGAAAGCTTTTTTTTGAAAAGGTGTCGGTGTGAAAAGTATTTTGAATTTGTTTTGAGATTTAGAGCAAGTATCTAGAGTCGTCTACCTACCCTAAGGAATTCGTCTGTGTAAATGTCCTTTAAAGTAGTGCCATCCCACCATTGAGAGGTAGGTAGCACCACTATTGGAGTTGTTCGGGTCAATTCGAGGTTCGGGACATGGTGATCACCAGAGCAATAGGAAGATACCTTAGAAGCTACCCTCATGCCAGGTTCCCGGATCATGAGGACTTACTAAGACATCCTCTACTCGACGATCACCTTTCGAGGCAAGGCAACAGTGAGGCATACCCTAGGGGTGGTGTGTGATTTGTGTATCATGTTCAGTTATTTTGTCTTGTTCATGTCAAAGTGATATATGCGTTTGTTTTTATTTTTGTCATTCATTCTTGCATGCATTTATTAACAGTTAAAAAGATTCGGAAATTAAAAGTTCTAAACTACTACAAAGGCGCGGGTCCACATCGCCAAATTTAATCCAGGACCCGATTTGACAGAAAATAAAGAAGTAAAGTAAAGTGCGAAAGATAAATATTTACACGGCTTTGGGAGAATTACATAAATATTTAAAAGAAGGAAATAAATAAAATGCGCAAAGAGAATAAAAAAAATCGCAAACGAGGGCGTTGGACCCTTTTTAATGAAATTAAATTATGATTATTAAATTAATGAAATTAAAAAGAAAAAAGAAATTATTTTGAGATTTTTTTGTATTTATGGTTTTTTATGAGAATTTAATGAAATTAAAACCTAATTCTAGTTTTTTTATTTATTAAGAAAATATGAAAATTACCTAAAATTAAACCTAATTAATTAATGCAATTTGATTTATAAAAATAAATAATTAATTATTAATGATGAGAAAATAAAAGAAAAAATGATTAAAGTAATTAAAACCTAATTCTACAAGTTTTTATTTTATTAAGAAAAGATATTTAAAATTAACCCTAAATTTAAACCTAATTAATTAGTGAGATTTATTTACAAAAATACTAATTAAATAAATAGATTTTGATATTTTGTCTTTTCTGATTTTTTTGTTATTTTTATATTTGATGAAAATAAATTAATTGAAGAATTTAAAGGAAATTAATTAAATCAAATAAAAATAAAAAAATATAAAAGAATAGCAAACCTTGGGGGGTTCTGTCCCCAATTGGAGGTGTAATTGTAGTAATTAGGCCCACTTGTTTAAGGCCTCAGTTGACCTTTCCTGGGAAGCATGTGCGTATACTGACTGATGCCTATCATGTTCTTCACATCTGGTCCCTTGGATAGCGGTTACAAGCCATGTGGCGCGTTGAGATTGTGAGTTGCGTGGTAGACGCTGAAGCTTGAATTGCATAGGAGCATGATTATAAAAATAACATGAATGAAGTGAGGGGACCTGGGAATCGAACCCAGGTCCTAATGCCTTATGAGACAATGCCCTTACCACTCGTACCACACGCGCACCTTGTTTATAGAATGACAACTAAATATTATGAGACAAAACTTGGTTAGTGGTCTAGAAACAATAAAAACGCGCGTTATTTTTAAACCACCCTATCACGTCCTGCCACCTAGTCATCTCCTTCCTTGTTGCGTTTTCCTAAAACAAAAACAAGCAAGATTGCGGGGGTTTTGAACCCCCACTATATGCAGTGTAAAAAAATAGCGATTAGCTCGTTCTTGATCAGAAATTGGGCGCGACCCCATCAATGAATTCATTGGAAGCTCTTGGTTCTCATGGTGCCAGTCCCGTGTCCCAATTTTTCTTTGAACGTAAAGCCCTAAATTGGAATCCCTGTAACCCTAAAACCTTCCAATGGTGGAATCGCGTATGGGTGATGAAAACTTAATTAAACAATACAGTTAACTTCAGAATGATGAGAGCATTACAAAACAAGCATTAGATTTGAAAATTATGGCATAAATGATCAGATGCGATTATGTAAAAAAAGTGATGCAGTCAGAATTATAACTACCAATTCTTGATGTTTCAAGCTATGATTTTGATTCAGACTCCTTCCTTGAAGCTTCAGGAACACAATGGAATAAGTATTTGGCCTTGAATCACACTGTAACCTAGTTTTCAGTTTTTGAATTTTTGTCAAAAAACTCCAACTTGGTTATTGATGTATGGCGCAGCTGGGAGGTCCTGGACACTAGGGTTAGGTTTGCACATGTATAGAGAACGAATTTTCAATAATCCAAGCCCATAGCCTTGCTTTTAATGATTTTCAAGATTTGATTTTCAAGAATCTTTTCCAATATTTATTCATGCATATTTGATACAAAACATGGCCAATCACTTTAATTCCTTCCATATCTGATCATGCACGAAATCTTGAGCTTATTCCATGCATAAAAAGATTTAAAAAGTTAGGTTTAGTATTTTCCACATATTTATTTTAATTAAATGAATTATTAGTCATTAAAAATCCAAATAAATAAATAAAAATGATGAAAAACTTCCCTTTGGGCCAAATGGTCGTGCACATGCCTTGGATGATGGATTTTGGAAGAAAAAGAGGCCCATTAGCATTTTTAAGACTTTTGAAGCAATGTTGACTTTTCAAAATATCCAAAAATTTCCCAACTTCTACAAGGCATAACTTGCTCAATTTTTAAGCTTTGCTCATGTTTTTTGGACATTTTGGAAATTTCTTGAAGTCCTCTAACCAATTCCTTTGGTCCCATATCATTTTGATTTACCAATCTCAAGTTATGGCCTTTGACTTAAAGTCCCTTTTTGTTGACTTTTGAAAATGACCTATAATGTTGAAATTGATAACTTTTTGTGAGAGCATTTCTTGGACTTGAAGTATGAAGAGGGATTGTAGGAAATGTCTTTATATTCAAAATGAGCTTTGGAGGGAATTTTTCTGATAATCCATGTGAAAGTTATGCCCTGGTCAAGTTACAGTTGACTTTTTCAACTGTCCAAATATGGAAACTTTTGCATCTTGAGACTTTTTGAGCCAAGCTTTGAGAATCATGATCAAGATTTAATCAAATGATGTTTGTGGCTTCAAAATGAGATGTTGACCAAAAATTTGAACTTTTGACTGTCAAATGACCATTTTGCCCCTACAGTTGACTGTAGTGCAATTAGGGTTTTTGACTGTGCAATTTTGTATTGTAAGTCTTGAAACTTGATATGAGGAGGCTTGACCATGTTTATAAGCATGTGAGACTTGATTGGGCCCTTGGAAACTTCATTTTCTTTGTCAGAACCAAAACCCTAATTTTTGACTGTTAAGAGGCCATTGACCTGTGCAACCCTTGGGGAATTTTGAAGCTTTGACTTGGCAAATTTTGAAGGATATGGGAGGGAAAATTTTGGGGTACAACAGTTGCCCCTGTTCAATCTTCTTAAACCTGAGGATGCAGATTGGCTGACGTGCTTTTCGTAATCCGAAGGTGGAAGATGATTGAACACTAGAGTGTCTAGAAATTTGCGCTCACATAGTAGTGTGATGATGGGAATGGGCTTATAGATGCCATTTGGAGATTGATGGATAGGATGATGGGATTATAGATGCCATGCTAAGAGGTGATGGAAGGTGGATGGGCTTATAGATGCCATCTGGATGTTGATCGCGTAAGAGATTCCTCAGCGAAAACTTGCGTACCTGCAAAAGAAAAATGATTACCTGACCTGTTACAGGAGCTGGTCTTCAATTTCTTTGTGTCCTGACTGGTTACAGGAGCTGGATCTGGATCTTCAAAAGGTGATGAATGAACCAGGGATGGTTACTACCTCAACAGGAACGGTGAGAGAACCTTGGATGATTACTACCTCAACAGGAACGCTGAGAGAACCTTGAGTGACTTCAACCTCAACAGTAACGCTGAGAGAATCTTGGGCGACTTCAACCTCAACAATAATCATTGAGAGAATCTTGGGCGACTTCAACCTCATCAGTAATCATTGAGAGAATCTTGGGCGACTTCAACCTCAACAGTAATCATTGAGAGAATCTTGGGCGACTTCAACCTCAATGGTAATCATTGAGAGAATCTTGGGCGATTACTACCTCCGCAATAACGGGGAGAGAACCACAGGCGACTACAACCTCAACAGTAACGCTGAGAGAATCTTGGATATCTTCTACTGAGTCTTCATCAGGAAAATCTGTTAGGGGTCGATTTAGCTGGACTAGAGGAGGCCTTGGACTGGATAAGAAACAGAAAAATCTTAGGGTCGATTTAACTGAACCGGTCTAGGTCTTGAAATGTCTTCAACTGGATAAGAAACAGGGAGATCTTAGGGTCGATCTGACTGAACCAGAGAAGGCCTTTGACTGGATAAGAAATAGAAAAAATCTTAGGGTCGATTTAACTGAACCGGTCTAGGTCTTGAAACGTAGCTGAGAACTTAACTGAATCTTTCCTGAAAGGTAAAGGTCAGTCGTGTGCAATGCATGATATGGATCAAGCAATGATGTTCTCAACATAAATGAGATCGTAAGATATGATGCGTATATGCATGCTATAATGTATGAGAATGTGATGTTTATGAATGTCTAGGAAAGTGAATCCTTGACGGATGCCGGGAAGTCACTCCTGGGCTGATGTTGCAGAATAGATTTTTGCCTCCGCTGGGGATGATAGTTGCAAGAATATCGGTAGGAGAAGATGACTCCGTTGGGGAATAACTTGGCGAATGGATTATCTGCGGGGAGAAAAGTACTCTGACGATCTTGCTGGGAACCCATACTCTGTGGGGAGAGAGATACTTTGTTGAGTTGTTGATAATAACTTGCTGGGGATACCCTTGTTGTGTTGGAAGTGTTAATAGACTTTGCTGGGGATAAGAAGACTTCGTCGAGGACGCTCTTTCCGTGGCTTTTGGCTGAGGATAACCCAGTTATATCCTGGTAGGGAAATAACTCTTTGAATAAAGCCGGGGGACGCGTTCGTGCTCTGCGAGGATAAGCTTCCAGAATCTACTGGGGATAAGCTTACTGCTTGGGGAGATGGATTCCAACTTTCCTGGGGAACTGGATTGGACCTTCCTGGGGAAATTCTTGGGATGTAATTTTTGTAAGTTGAAAGAGGGAACCTATGTAGGGTTGCCTGATGATGAGCTCGTGTAAAACTGCATCCTGGAAGAGGTAAAACCTGGGTAGGGTTTCTGATGACGAGTCCGTGTAAAACTGCATTTTTGGGGAGAGAGAACCTATGTAGGGTTTCTTCGGGATAAGTTCGTGTAAAACTTTTTGCGGAACCGGGGTAAGGTTACTGCAGGATGAGTTCGTGTAAAACTTCTTGATTAACCGGGGTAAAGTTATCTTGAGATGAGTCCGTGTAAGACTTCAGGAGGAACCGGGGTAAAGTCATCTTGAGATGAGTCCGTGTAAGACTTCAGGAGGAACCGGGGTAAGGCTACCTGGAGGTAAGTTCGTGTAAAACTTGAGATAAATCCGTGTAAGACTTCTGGAGGAACCGGGGTAAGGTTACTGCAGGATGAGTTCGTGTAAAACTTCTTGATGAACCGGGGTAAAGTCATCTTGAGATGAGTCCGTATAAGACTTCAGGAGGAACCGGGGTAAGGCTACCTGGAAGTAAGTTCGTGTAAAACTTGAGATAATCCGTGTAAGACTTCAGGAGGAACCGGGGTAAGGTTACTGCAGGATAAGTTCGTGTAAAACTTCTTGATGAACCGGGGTAAGGTTATCTGGAGGTACGTTCGTGTAAAACTTGAGATAAATCCGTGTAAGATTTCAGGGGGAACCGGTGTAGGGTCATTTTGATGATAAGTCCATGTAAGACTTCTGGAGGAACCGGGGTAAGGTTACTTTGAGATGGGTCCGTGTAAGACTTTATTTGAGAAAACAAGGAACCGGTGTAGGGTTACTTGTGGATGAGTCCGTGTAAGACTTTGTTTGAAAGTTGAGTAGGAACCGGTGTAGGGTTACTTGATGATGGTCACATGGATGATTGTCCTGTTTGGTTTCGGATATTAACCCATGATCTGGAATTTGTGAAGGTAGATGGTAATCATCTTTGTATTAACCTTTCCTTGGTACCTTGGTTGATAGAGCAACTGGACCGTTTGGACGACTCATTATTGCCCCTGTTTCTGAGGTGAGGGGAAAAGATACCTTGTGGAGGTAGTTGGTACATCTTCTGGTAGACAGGTGATTAGATGCCAGGACATAGTCGTACGCTTAAATCCCTAACTTTTGCCTGGACCGCCCTTTCGGGTTTTCAGTCCACCGGGATACCCATTTTTGCCCAAGTCGCCTTTTCAGGTTTTCGACTTGCCGGGTGTACAAATTTTTTCATTTCATCCCTTCATTTTGCCCGAACCCTTTTGGTTCGTCGGGAAGCCCTTATTTTTTCCTAGGTATACCAACCTAGCGGGTCTTTGATTATGCGCAGTATTCTTTTCGACTATATCCACACTCTCAGAATGTAGGGAGTTGCCCCTGTTAGAAGTGTTTTGTCATGCCACCAGAAGGTGTTTGATCAGACAAGATTCGTTGTTGGAATGCCCCAAGTGACTCAGGCGGAGATTTGCCCCAGGCTATTTGGCCTTTGAGAGATTCTCCGAATCTTGATTGGATTGCCCCAGATGATGGACCATGATCATGTCGTGCCCCTTGATTGGAAGTACTTTTGTCCACTAGGTATTCATCGTGCGAATTTCCCTGCTGTTCAAACAAATAGTCATATGCAAACAAATGTTATATCAAAAATGCAAAGCTTATGTCTGTCTTGGATATTTTGAAAATGCATTCTTTTTCCTAAAACAAGTGAATGTTTGTAAAACGTGATGTCAACTCCGTGTTTACCGTAAGCCTTAAGGAGTCAGGATACATTTCGTAACAGTATGCCTTCGAACCAACCCATGCTTCAGCTAGGACTTTTAAGGGTTGTAACGTGGCATGGTGCACGGTTTAAGAAACAAAGGATAAAGGCTCAAATTATTTATACCCACCCGCTCTTCGTGATGTTCTCCAACCTAAACTCAGTTGATCATACGTTAGACCTTGTTTGAGTCTTTGCTCTGATTTTCCGGTGATGATTCAGATGTTGACAATTTATTTGAATAGGCAGTCATTTCTTTTTTTGTTGAGGGTTTGTAGGACCTCTTTCTTTTTGATTTCGTTATCCCTAAATTTTGCCTAAACTGTTTCTTTTGGGATTACAGTCAGCGGGATGCCCCAATTTTGTAAGTCTCCTTCATAGGTTTTGACTTATTGGGTTTTTATTTTTGAGATATAATGACTGCCTTTTTTTATTGATTATTCGGAACCATCACTGTCTTTCTTTGTTTTGTAAGGACTTCTTTGGTGCCATTCGTTATGCACTTGGATCAACTGAGAGACTACCCTGCCCCAGGTTATGATTAAGGGTTTTAAATTTCGAAAAGAAAAACTCCTACTTCTTTGGCTCAGAGGGGTTGACGAGGGATTATCATCCTTATAACTCCAGTGTTTAGGGATTGAAACAATGCCTGTACCTCATCAGCGGGGTCTGTTCAAAAGCATACTGTAGATTGTGGTATCGTTTTCGTCATTCTCCCTCAAGAGGCTTAGAATTGTTAACCGAGCGTTGAACATCACAAGAATATGAAAACAGCTTTAAGTATAGTAAACATAATTAATTCAAGACAGACATGTGTAATGCATTCATGAAATAAAGAGTTTAACATGACAATTGTTTATTTAAACAGGAAAAGAAAAATACAACTTGAATTCAAATGAACAAAAATCTCCCAATCCTAGCCATGTTTTGGCAAGGGAGCAGTGGTCACATTGGGAGTCTCAGCAGGCTCGAATTCAATCTCCTTAGCATCGATCATATTCTGGATCTTATACTTCAGCGCCCAACAGTCCTCAGTATCGTGCCCCGGGCTATTAGAATGATAAGCACACCTCGCTTCTGGGTTGTAGCTTGGAGAGGAGGTTTTGGGATTTGCAGGAGGGTTGATCACCGTAATCAGATTCATCTTCAACATATGCTGCAACGCTTGTGACCACGACATGTTGATGTTGGTGAACTGTCTTTTAGGCTCGTCCGGCCTTCGCTGATTTCCCTTTTGTGGTTGTCGGCGTGGTGCAGAACCAAAGATCATGACTGCCCCTGCCTGTTGGTCACGACGACTCTTTTGACCGTATGCAACATTAGACTCTTTCCTGCCCGTGTAAGGCTTTTTGTGAGTATCAGAAGATGTGGCCTCTTGAATTTTCCCACTCTTGATACCAGCTTCAATTCTTTCCCCAGTCAGAATGAGGTCGGTAAATCCTGCAGATGAATTACCAATGAGATGATTGAAGAACGGCCCGGACAGGGTCCCCAAGAACATATCAACGAGTTCCCGGTCAGTTAATGGAGGCTGCACCCTGCCAGCCAGGTCCCTCCACTTCTGTATATACTCTTTAAAACCTTCACTTGACCCTAGAGACATACCCTGGAGTTGGGTACGTGTAGGAGCAAGGTCAGCATTATATTGATACTGCTTGTAAAAAGCAGTAGCCAACGCCTCCCAGTTACGAACTTTGGTCCCATCCAGCTGATAGAACCATTCGAGGTGAGTCCCTGAAAGACTCTCCTGGAAGAAGTGGATCCACAAGTTCTTGTCCACTGAGTACGGTTGAATCTTCCGCACATAGGATCTGAGGTGTAGCTTGGGACAGGATGCCCCATCATACTTAGCAAAAGAAGGAACCTTGAATTTGTGTGGGATCACCACACCAGAAGATAGACCCAGGTCTCCGAAATCCAACCCAGGCACTTGTTGAATTTCCATGGCATTCAGACGATCCTCTAATTGTTTGTACCGGTCCTCAGCTGGAGGGTACTGTTCATCATTGAACTCCGTCTCGTTGTCGGAGACCACTGGACTAGGCACCTCTCTCTCATGGGGACTGCCTTTCCCCATAGATGGAGTTGTCCTCTCAGCTTCATCCTGCAATGTGTTCCCAGATCTGCGTCTAGGGCTGAACAAAACAGTCTTCTTTTTCTTCTTCTGAATCAGAGTCTTCAATTCCTTTTGACCCTGAGCTAGGCTCGCAATCAACTCCTGGAACTGGGCATTCTGGGCCTGGAGAGCCTTGATGGATTGCTCAGTAGACGATTCAGGATTCATGACGATCGGCTGAAATAAACAGCGAAGAAGGTAAGCAGCCTGTCAAAAGGGTACCTGCAATGCGATGATATGTATGATATGCATGCAATGTTTTCAAGGATCTCGTGGGGTAAACAAGAAAATAATTGTTAGTATTGGCATTTATAGCTTGATTGAAGGAAACCCATGTTGTTGAGAATTCTTCTTCAAGGGTCAAAGGCTCAACATATCCAGTGGGTCATAGCCCCTGACAACTTTGTCTAGAGGAAAATAAATCCTCTTTGCCCCTTGTTGGGATAGCTGATTCACCATGGCCTGCATCACAAGCCCTTAAGATCCTTGAAATGGGTTAGGATGTATGCAATGGTATGATGTTATGGTATGCATGGGGTAATGCGGGTAAACCTTGTTATAAGTCCCTATTAAGGACTATAAACAAAACCTGCAAGCATACTCAGTAAACCCTGTTATGAGCCCTAGTTAAGGACTAAGAACAAACCCTGCAAGGAACTCAATAAACCCTGCTATAAGTCCTAATTAAGGACTATAAACAAAACCTGCAGGAAACTCAAGTGTCAGACAACAAGCATGCAAATAGTCAAGTACGAAGGCACACAAGTCACACAAGAGAAACCCTTAGAGTTTTAGGCCAGCATGAGGTCTAGGTATTACCCTCTTGAAGTTGGTGGGCTCAACCTGTCCTATCAAAGTAACTGGGTTCTTAGAGGATCCCAATATCATTGACTACCCTCAGTCGATCATAACTCCAGCATCGCAATCTTTTCTTGCGGCCAGAACCATCACGAGAGTTTAGCCTCAATGGGCGTAGTATACTGCTACTGTTCTAATGGCCAAGTTGTGTCATTTAAGGTTCTAAGGTTGTTGGTGCTTAATGACTCCTCAGAAGACCCATATTCTCCTCGTTGAACACAAGGGATATCGGTACAGACCAAGGTGCCACACCAATGTAGCCACTGTTTCACCCGTGTCGGTCTACGCCGGACAGGTCCCTCACAGCTTATGCTACCTAAACAGGGTATCCCCAGATCCGGGTTAGGATCTATGTAACTCCCATGCAACCCACAATAGTAAAGCAAGCAAGTCAATACAATTGAAAACACAGTTATGAACTAACCCTAAGGTACACCTCACTTTAAGTTTATCCCCAGCAGAGTCGCCAGTTCTGTGATCGGTGGATCTGGAACTGACTGTTTAACGCTGGTTCGCGAAATGTCGCGGAAGCAAGAGTCGCCACCGTCTTTTATTTTCTCCAAATGGAAAGGACAAAAGCACAGAAAAATTCCTTAAAGAGATTGCTCTCGGTTCGGGAGGTAGATTATAGAAAGGGAAGGTGTTAGCACCCTTTCTATCCATGGTTATCCATGGGCTCTTAGGTACTTGCTCATTGTGTTTTCAAAAATGGTTTGTTTGCTTTTCAACTGTGGGTTTTAAAAAGTTTCTTTGAAAATTTCAGTTCGACTATTGTATCGGTCCTCAAGAGTGTTTGAAAAATTGCTTTCGAAAGCTTTTTTTTGAAAAGGTGTCGGTGTGAAAAGTATTTTGAATTTGTTTTGAGATTTAGAGCAAGTATCTAGAGTCGTCTACCTACCCTAAGGAATTCGTCTGTGTAAATATCCTTTAAAGTAGTGCCATCCCACCATTGAGAGGTAGGTAGCACCACTATTGGAGTTGTTCGGGTCAATTCGAGGTTCGGGACATGGTGATCACCAGAGCAATAGGAAGATACCTTAGAAGCTACCCTCATGCCAGGTTCCCGGATCATGAGGACTTACTAAGACATCCTCTACTCGACGATCACCTTTTGAGGCAAGGCAACAGTGAGGCGTACCCTAGGGGTGGTGTGTGATTTGTGTGTCATGTTCAGTTATTTTGTCTTGTTCATGTCAAAGTGATCTATGCGTTTGTTTTTATTTTTGTCATTCATTCTTGCATGCATTTATTAACAGTTAAAAAGATTCGGAAATTAAAAGTTCTAAACTATTACAAAGGCGCGAGTCCACATCGCCAAATTTAATCCAGGACCCGATTTGACAGAAAATAAAGAAGTAAAGTAAAGTGCGAAAGATAAATATTTACACGGTTTTGGGAGAATTACATAAATATTTAAAAGAAGGAAATAAATAAAATGCGCAAAGAGAATAAAAAAATCGCAAACGAGGGTGTTGGACCCTTTTTAATGAAATTAAATTATGATTATTAAATTAATGAAATTAAAAAGAAAAAAGAAATTATTTTGAGATTTTTTTGTATTTATGGTTTTTATGAGAATTTAATGAAATTAAAACCTAATTCTAGTTTTTTTATTTATTAAGAAAATATGAAAATTACCTAAAATTAAACCTAATTAATTAATGCAATTTGATTTATAAAAATAAATAATTAATTATTAATGATGAGAAAATAAAAGAAAAAATGATTAAAGTAATTAAAACCTAATTCTACAAGTTTTTATTTTATTAAGAAAAGATATTTAAAATTAACCCTAAATTTAAACCTAATTAATTAGTGAGATTTATTTACAAAAATACTAATTAAATAAATAGATTTTGATATTTTGTCTTTTCTGATTTTTTTGTTATTTTTATATTTGATGAAAATAAATTAATTGAAGAATTTAAAGGAAATTAATTAAATCAAATAAAAATAAAAAAATATAAAAGAATAGCAAACCTTGGGGGGTTCTGTCCCCAATTGGAGGTGTAATTGTAGTAATTAAGCCCACTTGTTTAAGGCCTCAGTTGACCTTTCCTGGGAAGCATGTGCGTATACTGACTGATGCCTATCATGTTCTTCACATCTGGTCCCTTGGATAGTGGTTACAAGCCATGTGGCGTGTTGAGATTGTGAGTTGCGTGGTAGACGCTGAAGCTTGAATTGCATAGGAGCATGATTATAAAAATAACATGAATGAAGTGAGGGGACCTGGGAATCGAACCCAGGTCCTAATGCCTTATGAGACAATGCCCTTACCACTCGTACCACACGCGCACCTTGTTTATAGAATGACAACTAAATATTATGAGACAAAACTTGGTTAGTGGTCTAGAAACAATAAAAACGCGCGTTATTTTTAAGCCACCCTATCACGTCCTGCCACCTAGTCATCTCCTTCCTTGTTGCGTTTTCCTGAAACAAAAACAAGCAAGATTGCGGGGGTTTTGAACCCCCACTATATGCAGTGTAAAAAAATAGCGATTAGCTCGTTCTTGATCAGAAATTGGGCGCGACCCCATCAATGAATTCGTTGGAAGCTCTTGGTTCTCATGGTGCCAGTCCCGTGTCCCAATTTTTCTTTGAACGTAAAGCCCTAAATTGGAATCCCTGTAACCCTAAAACCTTCCAATGGTGGAATCGCGTATGGGTGATGAAAACTTAATTAAACAATACAGTTAACTTCAGAATGATGAGAGCATTACAAAACAAGCATTAGATTTGAAAATTATGGCATAAATGATCAGATGCGATTATGTAAAAAAAGTGATGCAGTCTGAATTATAACTACCAATTCTTGATGTTTCAAGCTATGATTTTGATTCAGACTCCTTCCTTGAAGCTTCAGGAACACAATGGAATAAGTATTTGGCCTTGAATCACACTGTAACCTAGTTTTCAGTTTTTGAATTTTTGTCAAAAAACTCCAACTTGGTTATTGATGTATGGCGCAGCTGGGAGGTCCTGGACACTAGGGTTAGGTTTGCACATGTATAGAGAACGAATTTTCAATAATCCAAGCCCATAACCTTGCTTTTAATGATTTTCAAGATTTGATTTTCAAGAATCTTTTCCAATATTTCTTCATGCATATTTGATACAAAACATGGCCAATCACTTTAATTCCTTCCATATCTGATCATGCACGAAATCTTGAGCTTATTCCATGCATAAAAAGATTTAAAAAGTTAGGTTTAGTATTTTCCACATATTTATTTTAATTAAATGAATTATTAGTCATTAAAAATCCAAATAAATAAATAAAAATGATGAAAAACTTCCCTTTGGGCCAAATGGTCGTGCACATGCCTTGGATGATGGATTTTGGAAGAAAAAGAGGCCCATTAGCATTTTTAAGACTTTTGAAGCAATGTTGACTTTTCAAAATATCCAAAAATTTCCCAACTTCTACAAGGCATAACTTGCTCAATTTTTAATCTTTGCTCATGTTTTTTGGATATTTTGGAAAGGTCTTGAAGTCCTCTAACCAATGCCTTTGGTCCCATGTCATTTTGATTTACCAATCTCAAGTTATGGCCTTTGACTTAAAGTCCCTTTTTGTTGACTTTTGAAAATGACCTATAATGTTGAAATTGATAACTTTTTGTGAGAGCATTTCTTGGACTTGCAGTATGAAGAGGGGTTGTAGGAAATGTCTTTATCTTCAAAATGAGCTTTGGAGGGAATTTTTATGATAATCCATGTGAAAGTTATGCCCTGGTCAAGTTACAGTTGACTTTTTCAACTGTCCAAATATGGAAACTTTTGCATCTTGAGACTTTTTGAGCCAAGCTTTGAGAATCATGATCAAGAATTGATCAAATGATGTTTGTGGCTTCAAAATGAGATGTTGACCAAAAATTTGAACTTTTGACTGTCGAATGACCATTTTGCCCCTACAGTTGACTGTAGTGCAATTAGGGTTTTTGACTGTGCAATTTTGTACTGTAAGTCTTGAAACTTGATATAAGGAGGATTGACCATGTTTATAATCATGTGAGACTTGATTGGGCCCTTGGAAACTTCATTTTCTTTGTCAGAACCAAAACCCTAATTTTTGACTGTTAGGAGGCCCTTGACCTGTGCAACCCTTGGGGAATTTTGAAGCTTTGACTTGGGAAATTTTGAAGGATATGGGAGGGCAAATTTTGGGGTACAACAGTTGCCCCTGTTCAATCTTCTTAAACCTGAGGATGCATATTGGCTGACGTGCCTTTCGTAATCCGAAGGTGGAAGATGATTGAACACTAGAGTGCCCAGAAATTTGCACTCACATAGTAGTGTGATGATGGGAATGGGCTTATAGATGCCATTTGGAGATTGATGGATAGGATGATGGGCTTATAGATGCCATGCTAAGAGGTGATGGAAGGTGGATGGGCTTATAGATGCCTGTGATCGGTGGATCTGGAACTGACTGTTTAACGCTGGTTCGCGAAATGTCGCGGAAGCAAGAGTCGCCACCGTCTTTTATGTTCTCCAAATGGAAAGGACAAAAGCACAAAAAAATTCCTTATAGAGATTGCTCTCAGTTCGGGAGGTAGATTATAGAAAGGGAAGGTGTTAGCACCCTTTCTATCCATGGTTATCCATGGGCTCTTAGATACTTGCTCTTTGTGTTTTCAAAAATGGTTTGTTTTTCAACTGTGGGTTTTAAAAAGTTTCTTTGAAAATTCCAGTTTGACTCTTGTATCGGTCCTCAAGAGTGTTTGAAAAATTGCTTTCGAAAGCTTTTTGAAAATGTGTTGGTGTGAAAAGTATTTTTTGATTTTGTTTTGAAGTTAGAGCAAGTATCTAGAGTCGTCTACCTACCCTAAGGAATTCATCTGTGTAAATGTCCTTTAAAGTAGTGCCATCCCACCATTGAGAGGTAGGTAGCACCACCGTTGGAGGTGTTCGGGTCAATTCGAGGTTCGGGACATGGTGATCACCGGAGCAATGGGAAGACACCTTAGAAGCTACCCTCATGCCAGGTTCCCGGATCATGAGGACTTACTAAGACATCCTCTACTCGACGATCACCTTTCGAGGCAAGGCAACAGTGAGGCGTACCCTAGGGGTGGTGTGTGCGATTTGTGTGTCGTTTTCATTTGCATTTATCTTGTCATGTTATTGGTGTTCTACGCTTGTTTTTATTTTTGTCCATACATTCTTTCATGCTTTGATTAACAGTTAAAAATATTGCGGGAAAAGTAAATTCTAAGCTATTACAAAAGGCGCGGGTCCACATCGCCAAAATTAAACTAGGACCCGATTTGACAGAAAATAAAGAAAGTAAAGAATTTAAAGTGCAAGAAATTGAAAGGTTACATGGCCTTGGGAGAGATACATAAATATTTAAACGAAATAAAATAAATATGCGCATAAGAGTTAAATCGAAACGAGGGCGTTGGACCCTTTTTGCAAAATTACAATTATATGCAATTAATTAATTAAAAAGAAAGAACTTGTTTTTTTGGGATTTTTAGTATTTTAGGATTTAATATGAAAAAAGAATTAATTAAAATAAATACTAACCCTAATTCTAATGGCTTTTAATTTATTAAGAAAATATTGAATTTTAACCTAAATTAACCCTAATTTTTATATACAAATTTAATTATAAAAAATAAATATCTAATTATTTAATTATTATGAAAGAAAAATAAAAAGGATGAAAAATTAATTAAACCCTAATTCTACATTTTTTAGATTTTTATTAAAAGTATTAAAATTAAACCTAATTTACACTAAATTTAATTATATGCATTTATTTATGAAAATACTAGAAATAAAAATATTTATTATTTTAATTCTTTTCTGATTTTTTAATTGTTTTTTATATTTTTTGTGAAAATGATTAATTAATTGATTAAATATAATTAAAAGAAAATAGAATTAATAAATAATAAAAAAAAACATAGCAAACCTAGGGGGGTTGTAGTCCCCAACATAGAGGTTAAGCCCAAGATTTTGAGCCCAAATCAGCATGGCCTTGCTGACTTTTCCAGGACGCGTGTGATGCATGGACTAGGGTTCATCATATTCCTTAGATCTGAGCCTTTGATTTGATGCCCTTGGACGCGTGGATGGCTTGATGGAGAAGGTGCATTGTAATCCTCAAGGCTTGAACTGCATGTGATCATGAATTGGAAAATAATATTGAAAGGGTGAAGACCTGGGGCTCGAACCCAGGTCATTAACATTACCAGCCAACACGTGTGCCACTGAGCCACTTCAAACGCGTTTAATATAGAATACCTAACAAACATTATAAAATAAAAATTGTCAATGGCTTGGAAACGCGCGAAACATTTGAACCTTCCAATCAGCGCCCTCCACCTAATCATCTTCCTCGTTGTTTGTTTTTCCTGAAAATATAATAAAACATAGGCAACGGTTTTCACGCGTTGCCACAGGCATGATACAAGAAAATAGCGAATAGCCCCAGGGGCTCCATAAATTAGGCGCAATGGTAGCCCTGTGGTCGTCTGAGCATGCTGGGTTCAATGGTCCAAGTTTGAAAGGCCAATTTTTCCTTATTTGAAAAACCCTAATCCAAGGTCCTGTAAACCCTAGAAAACGATAATGGCATAATCGCGTACACAGCTCAAAAACACAATTAAGTTACATGGTTAGCATTAGAACAAGTCAATTAGTGTGAATGCATAAAAAAAACGTAATGAAAATGCCTTAAATATGAAACACGATTATGCATTTTTTTTGAAACAGTTTGAATCCATGGTACCAATTCTGGGCGTATGAAGGTTGGAGAGTGATCCAGTTAGCTTCAGGGGGACACGAGGAAGCTTTTGCAATTGGTCTTGTGCCTTGAATCAACCTAAAACCTGATTTTCAGTTTTGAGTTTTTTTAACAAAAATTCAAGTTTTGTTTTCCAGGTTTCTGAGCAGCTGCGTGGTTTTTTTGATTAGGGTTATGTTCTATGCTTATGTAGGAATGAATTAGGTTAAGAATTCTGATCAAAAAGCTTGGCATTCATGACTTTGAAAGATTTGATTTTCAAGATCTTTTTTCAAATATTTTCCATGCAATTTTGTACCAATCATGATCCAATCAATCCAAATCTTTCCATATCTGAATATGCACGAGTTATTGAGTAGATTTTATGCAAAAAAGGATTGTAAAACTTAGGTTAAATATTTTCCATGTATTTAATTTGATTTAAATGAATTATTATAAATAAAAATTCAAATAAATAAATAAAAAATGAAGAAATACTTCCCTTTGGGCCAAGTGGTCGTGCACATGCCATGGATGATGAATTGTGGAAGACAAATGGGCCCATTAGCAATTTTAGGTCATTTGAATCAATGTTGACTTTTCAAAATATCCAAAAATTTCCCAACTTCCACAAGGCATAACTTGCTCAATTTTTAAGCTTTGCTCATGTTATTGGACATTTTGGAAAGGTCTTTGAATCCTCTAACCAATGCCTTTGGTCCCATGTCATTTTGATTTACCAATCTCAACTTATGGCCTTTGACTTAAAGTCCCTTTTTGTTGACTTTTGAAAATGACCTATAATGTTGAAATTGATAACTTTTTGTGAGAGCATTTATTGGACTTGAAGTATGAAGATGAGTTGTAGGAAATGTCTTTCTCTTCAAAATGAGCTTTGGATGGAATTTTTCTGATAATCCATGTGAAAGTTATGCCCTGGTCAATTTATAGTTGACTTTTTCAGCTGTCCAAATAAGGAAACTTTTGCATCTTGATGATTTTTGAGCCAAGCTTTGAGAATCATGATCAAGCATTGATCAAATGATGTTTGTGGCTTCAAAATGATATGTTGACCAAAAATTTGAACTTTTGACTGTCAAATGACCATTTTGCCCCTATAGTTGACTGTAGTGCAATTTAGGGTTTTGACTGTGCAATTTTGAGCTGAATGTCTTGAAACTTGATATGAGGATGCTTGACCATATTTATAGGCATGTGAGACTTGATTGGGCCTTTGGAAACTTCATTTTCTTGATCAGAACCAAAACCCTAATTTTGCCTGTTCAGGAAATTCTTTACACTGTGCAACCCTTGGGGAATTTTGAAGCTTGACTTGGCAATTTCTTGAAGAATATGGGAGGGCAAATTTTGGGGTACAACAGTTGCCCCTGTTCAATCTTCTTAGACCTGAGGATGCAAATTGGCTGACGTGCCTTTCGTAATCCGAGGGTGGAAGATGATTGAACACTAGAGTGCCCAGAAATTTGCGCTCACATAGTAGTGTGATGGAAATGGGCTTCTAGATGCCATTTAGAGATTGATGAATAGGGTGACGGGCTTATATATGCCATATGGATGTTGATCGCATAAGAGATTCCTTAGCGAGAACCTGCATACCTGCAAAAAAGAAAATGATTACCTGACACGTTGCAGGAGCTGATTTTAAGATGCTTGGTATAGATGTGTCCTGACTGGTTACAGGAGCTGGATCTGGAGCTTCACAAGATGATGAAAGAACCAGGGATGGTTACTACCTTAGCATGAACGGTAAGAGAACCTTGGGTGATTTTAACTTCAACAACGCTCGTTGAGGAAATCTTGGTGGGAATTACCATCTTCGCAGGATCGAGAAGAGAACCATAGGAGATTATAATCTCAAAAGGAATTATCATTTCACGCACCGTCGGGGAGAGAACTATAGGAAATTATAACCTGAAAGGGAATTACCTCTCACGCACCGTCGGGGAGAGAACCAAAGGAGATTATAACCTGAAAGGGAATTACATCTCACGCACCGTCGGGGAGAGAACCATAGGAAATTATAACCTGAAAGGGAATTACATCTCACGCACCGTCGGGGAGAGAACCATAGGAAATTATAACCTTAAAGGGAATTACATCTCACGCACCGTCGGGGAGAGAACCATAGGAAATTATAACCTGAAAGGGAATTACATCTCACGCACCGTCGGGGAGAGAACCATAGGAAATTATAACCTGAAAGGGAATTACATCTCACGCACCGTCGGGGAGAGAACCATAGGAAATTATAACCTGAAAGGGAATTACATCTCACGCACCGTCGGGGAGAGAACCATAGGAAATTATAACCTGAAAGGGAATTACATCTCACGCACCGTCGGGGAGAGAACCATAGGAAATTATAACCTGAAAGGGAATTACATCTCACGCACCGTCGGGGAGAGAACCATAGGAAATTATAACCTGAAAGGGAATTACATCTCATGCACCGTCGGGGAGAGAACCATAGGAAATTATAACCTGAAAGGGAATTACATCTCACGCACCATCGGGGAGAGAACCAAAGGAAATTATAACCTGAAAGGGAATTACATCTCACGCACCGTCGGGGAGAGAACCAAAGGAAATTATAACCCGAAAGGGAATTACATCTCACGCACCGTCGGGGAGAGAACCATATGAAATTATAACCTGGATGACTTCTACTGAGTCTTCATCAGAAAAATCTGTTGGGAGTCGATTTAGCTGGACTAGAGAAGGCCTTGGATAAGAAATCTTTGGAGTCGATTAACTGAACCGGTCTAGGTCTTGAAATATGATTGAGAATTTAGCTGAATCTTTCCTGAAAGGTAAAGGTCAGTCATATGCAATGCATGATATGGATCAAGCAATGATGTTCTCAACATAAATGAGATTTGTAAGATATGATGCGTCTATGCATGCTATAATGATGTATGTGATGTTTTATGAATGTGTTTTTCGTCTAGGAAAGTAAATCCTTGACGGGTGCCGGGAAGTCACTCCTGGGCTGATATTGAAGAATAAGCTTTTACTTCCGCTGGGGATGATAATTGCAAGAATACCGGTAGGAGAAGATAACTCCGTTGAGAAATAAACTTGGCAAATGGAAGATTCTACGGGGAGAAAAATGCTCTAGCGACCATACTGGGGAGAAATACTCTGTGGGGAGAGAGATACTTTGCTGAGTTGTTGATAATAATTTGCTGGATATCCTTGTTGCATTGGAAGTGCTAATAGACTTTGCTGGGGGTAAGAGAATTTCGTCGGGGACACTCTTTCCATGGCTTTTGGCTGAGGATAACCCAGTTATATCCTGTTAAGGAAATAACTCTTTGAATAAAGCCGGTCGACGTGTTCGTGCTCTGCGAGGGAATAAGCTTCCAGAATCTACTGGGGATAAGCTTACTGCTTGGGAGATAAATTCCTATTTTTCTGGGGAACTGGAATGGGCTCCTGGGGAAGTTTTGACTGCGGGGAAGTGATTCCTTTGAATTTTGTATACCACCGGGGAACAATCTTTAGACCAAGACTGCCGGGGATGCTTGTTATGAGTATGTATGCTGCTGGGGAATGTTGAGATCTACTGGAGGATACTCAACTTCCTTAAGATATAATTTGGAGAGAGAGTGTACTGACTTGCTGACTCTCTGGGGAATTAGGATGTACTGGCTATGTTCTTTAGCTGAACCTACCTTGGTACCTCGGAGGACAGAACAATTAGATTGCTTAGACAACTCTTTATTGCCCCTGTTTCTAGTGTCACCTGTAATTAATCCTTTGTTTCGTATGCAAATATTTATGAATTAGCAAATTATTGTCAATGCATATATCACAAATTGAACCTTGGACGTTCTTCGCAAAACAAAACAGAAAAAGAAAAACACTTGGCACTTTTAACTGAAAAGTATATTTGTATTGATTTTGAATGGCCTGAAAATAGGCATTTTGTGTACAAGAGGCTGACGTCCTAGTAAGAGAACGCCGCCGAACAAAAGAGTTTATACAAATTTTGTACAAAAGAAAATAAAACAGCTGTGTGAAATATGAATGATCCACTGGGTTTCAACTCTGCTATTGCCTTTATAACTCCGAGCGTCTCATCACTTGATGACCTTGGTTGAAGGTGAAGCTGAATGATCAATGCCGTCTGAACTTGATGCAGATACTGGATTCTGGATGCAAAGTGATCAATGAGACATAGTATTACGCTTTTATCCCTAATTTTTGCCTAGACCGCCCTTTCGGGTTTTCAGTCCACCGGGATACCCATTTTTGCCCAAGCCGCCTTTTCAGGTTTTCGACTTGCTGGGTGTACAGTTTTTTTTCATTTCATCCCTTCATTTTGCCCGAACCCTTTTGGTTCGACGGGAAGCCCTAATTTTTGCCTAGGCATGTCAGCCTAGCGGGTCTTTTTCTCATGCGTAGTATCTTTTTACTATGTCTGCATTGGCGGGGTGAGGAAGGTCGTCACCATCCATATTGGTTAGAATCATGGCTCCTCCTGAGAACACATGCTTAACCACAAATGGCCCTTCGTACGTAGGGGTCCATTTGCCCCTTGGATCACTCTGAGGAAGGATGATTCTCTTGATTACCAGATCCCCAACTTGATATTCCTGTGGTCTGACCTTTTTGTTAAATGCCCTGATCATCCGTTTCTGATACGTCTGACCATGACAGATAGCAGCAAGTCTCTTTTCATCAATGAGGTTGAGCTGATCAAGTCGTGTCTGGATCCAATCATCTTCGTTCAGATTTGCATCCTTCATTATCCGGAGAGAGGGTATCTGCACCTCGATCGGTAAGACTGCCTCCATACCATAAACCAAAGAAAAGGGAGTTGCCCCGGTTGACGTCCTGGCTGAGGTACGGTACCCATGTAGAGCGAACGGTAACATCTCGTGCCAATCTTTATAGGTCACTGTCATCTTCTGCACGATTTTCTTGATGTTCTTATTTGCTGCTTCTACAGCCCCATTCATCTTCGGTCTGTAAGGAGAAGAATTGTGGTGCTGTATCTTGAACTGTTCGCAGAGCTCAGCGATCATCTTGTTGTTCAGATTGGTACTGTTGTCTGTAATGATTCTCTCAGGGACGCTGTACCGACAGATCAGGTTATGACGAATGAACCGTGCCACAACAGTCTTGGTTACTGTAGCATAAGAAGCTGCCTCAACCCACTTCGTGAAGTAATCAATTGCCACTAGGATGAAGCGATGCCCATTAGATGCCGTAGGTTTGATCTCACCAATCATGTCTATGCCCCACATTGCAAACGGCCAAGGCGCAGTCAGAACATTCAGGGGAACCGGAGGAACATGCACCTTGTCTGCATAAATCTGGCACTTATGGCATGTCCTGGAATGTTGGTAGCAGTCAGCTTCCATTGTGGACCAGTAATACCCTGCCCGAAGGATCTTTTTAGCCATAGTGTGTCCACTGGAATGTGTACCAAAGGTCCCTTCATGTAGCTCTTCCATGATCCTTTTTGCTTCAGTCTTATCCATACAACGCAGTAAGGTTGAATCATGGTTTCGCTTATACAAGATGCCGTTGCTAAGGAAGAACTTGGCTGCGAACCTTCTCAAGAACTTCTTATCATTGATGGATGCACCTTCAGGGTATTCCTGAGCTTCCAGATATCTCTTCACCTCATGGTACCAAGGCTTCTCAGTCACCAACTCAGTCTCGAGATCACAACAGTATGCCAGTTCGTCCAGTTTCCAAATGATGATTCGGGGAGCCTCATTATCCCATTTGACCTTGAACATAGAAGACATTGTAGCTAACGCGTCCGCCAACTGGTTATCTTCTCTTGGAAAGTGTTCAAAGGTTATCTCTGTGAAGTGGGGGATCAAGGTCAACACACATTCTCTGTAAGGAATCAGGTTTGGATGTTTCGTATCCCACTCTCCTTTGATCTGATTGATCACAAGAGCGGAATCTCCGAAAACACTCAGAAATTTAATCCTTAGGTCAATCGCAGCTTGAAGACCCATGATGCACGCCTCATACTCCGCCATGTTGTTGGTACAGTTGAAACATAGCCGGGCAGTGAGTGGAGTATGAGTACCCTGAGGGGATATGATTATGGCGCCGATACCATTACCCAAAGCATTGGAGGCTCCGTCAAAGTGCATAGACCATCGGGATCCTGGTTCAGGTCCTTCATCCGGTCCAGGTACTTCACAATCAGTTACTATCATGATGCTTTCGTCTGGAAATTCGAAGTTCATTGACTGATAGTCATCTACGGCCTGATGTGCCAAGTGGTCTGCCAATACACTTCCCTTGATGGCTTTCTGGGTTGTGTACTGAATGTCGTATTCCGTCAAGATCATCTGCCATCTTGCTATTCTCCCAGACAGAGCAGGCTTTTCGAATATGTACTTTATAGGATCCATCTTTGAGATCAACAAGGTAGTGTGAGTCAGCATATACTGTCTCAGCCGGCGAGCAGCCCATACCAAAGCGCAACAAGTTTTCTCAAGCAGTGAGTATCGGGTCTCACAGTCGGTAAACTTTTTGCTAAGGTAATAAATGGCATGCTCTTTTCGGCCAGACTCGTCATGCTGCCCCAGCACACACCCCATTGAATTGTCCAGTACTGTCAGGTATAATATCAGAGGTCTCCCTTCAACCGGTGGCATAAGGATAGGTGGTTCTTGGAGATACTCTTTGATTCTGTCGAAAGCAGCCTGACATTCATCGTTCCAACGTACTACCTGATCTTTCTTCAGCAGCTTAAAGATTGGCTCACAGGTAGCAGTTAGATGTGAGATGAATCGAGCAATGTAATTCAGGCGTCCTAAAAAGCCTCTGACTTCCTTCTCTGTCTTGGGAACTGGCATCTCTTGAATAGCTTTGACCTTAACAGGGTCCACTTGAATACCCTTATCACTCACCACGAAGCCTAGCAACTTTCCAGATCTTACCCCGAAGGTGCACTTGTTCGGGTTCAATCTCAGCTTGTATAGTTTTAACCGGTCAAACAACTTCTGCAGATGATCTAGGTGTTCTTCCTCAGTCTGGGACCTTGCGATCATGTCGTCAACATATACTTCTATCTCATGATGGATCATGTCATGAAATAAAGCAACCATGGCACGTTGGTAGGTTGCCCCAGCGTTCTTTAGTCCAAACGGCATGACCTTGTAGCAGAAGGTGCCCCATTGAGTAACAAATGTAGTCTTTTCCATGTCTTCAGGTGCCATCTTGATCTGATTGTAACCTGAAAAGCCACCCATGAAAGAGAACACCTTATGGTGAGCTGTGTTATCAACAAGGACATCAATGTGAGGTAGAGGGAAGTCATCCTTGGGGCTGGCCCTGTTCAGATCCCTGTAGTCGACACACATTCTGACCTTACCGTCCTTCTTCGGTATCGGCACCACATTAGCAACCCACTGAGGGTAAGAAGTCACTGCAAGGAACCCAGCGTCAAACTGTTTCATAACCTCGGCTTTAATCTTCTCAGAAATCTCTGGACGCATACGGCGGACCTTTTGCTTGACCGGAGGACAGTCTTTCTTAGTTGGCAAGTGATGGACCACAATATCGGTATCCAACCCGGGCATGTCTTCGTAGGACCAGGCAAAGATCTCCATATAATCATGTAGCATCTGAGTCAACCTTTGCTTCACGCTGAGCTCTAGGTTAGCACCAATCTTTA
The DNA here is from genome assembly GCA_948472305.1 of Vicia faba. Classification (NCBI taxonomy): domain Eukaryota; kingdom Viridiplantae; phylum Streptophyta; class Magnoliopsida; order Fabales; family Fabaceae; genus Vicia; species Vicia faba. Next base: position 534,766,823 of record OX451740.1, on the reverse strand, counting down.
CCTCTTTCCTGTCTGCCTCAGTACCCAAGTTTATTGTTTCCACTGGCTCTTCATGGGGTTGGATTGCCCTCTCTTCCTGAAGCAACAGTCTTGCAAGCTCGCCAGGCACTTCACAATCATCTTCACCTTCGTCTTCGGCTAAGTTGATCGGATTTTCGAAGTCATAACTGGCAGTAGCAGAGTCGTTACCAGTAAGATCCAGAGTGGATTGAAACCTGTATGAGTGAGTGTGTGTGTAAATACAGCTGTTTTGAAATATATGTAAAGGAAAGAAAGACAGAAAAGGAGCATAAAATTTGCAATGCGAGAAAACGTCCAAGATTTTCATTCATGATATATGAAATGACAATTTATATGCCCTCATAAATGAAACCACGGTGCCTCGGGTAAGACACCGGGCCATAGAGTTTATTTATTGTTTATTACAAAATAACGAAACAAAGAAATTTATTACTGCGTCACAAAGGTAACAGGGGTATGGTCTTTGGCAATCCAATTGTTCAATCCGCCTTCGGTCGTCGGGTAGATCCAGCTATTGAATTCCGCTTCATCCACTTCGTTGTCTTCCCCAACAACATTCACTCCTGGATTTCTAATGAACACAGGAGGTCTTCCGATCTTCGCTTTCCGCATAGCTTTCTGACCTTCCGCAGTAAAGCCCAGCCCAAATTTGTCAGTCTTCTGTGTAAAGTCTGGAAGTCTGCCCCAGTTAGCGCACTCACCTTTCTGAACCACAGCCCGGGCATCCCTCAGGGAAGCCATCTTCAAAGGAACACTTTCTTCCGCTGCTGTTTCTGCTGCTGCTGTAATTGGAAGCACCTCCTCGAAATGCTGAAAGGGGGTTTCAATAAACTCCCCATCCATCTCAATGTATCTGAAGGAGTTCAAGTGGCTCACCATATATTCCTCCTCTCCTTGCACAGTGACGATCTTCCCTCTGACGGGGTACTTCAGCTTTTGGTGCAAGGTAGAGGTCACTGCCCCAGCCTTATGTATCCAAGGTCGACCCAATAGACAAGAGTAAGATGGACGGATATCCATCACATAAAATGTAGAGTCAAACACCTGAGAGCCCACACGAATCGGAAGGTCAACCTCTCCATGAACCATCCTCTTTGAACCATCAAAGGCCCTGATGATGATATTGCTGGGTTTCAGTTCCAGGCCTTCACAATCTAAACGGTCCAAAGCCTTCTTGGGCAGCACATTCAAAGAAGAACCAGTATCCACCAATACATGTGCCAGAGTAGTACCCCTGCATTCGATAGAGACATGAAGAGCATCATTATGGTCTCTTCCCTTCGCGGTCAGGTCAGCATCTGAGAAACCCAAGCCATTGTCTGCTGTCAGATTTGCTACGCAATCAGTGAACTGGACTGCAGATGTCTCATGTGGCACATGGGCCGTTTTGAGGAATGAGATTAAGGCCTTAGCATGGGCCTCGGAGCACAGCAATAAAGAGAGCATGGAGATCTTGGAGGGCGTGTGCCCCAGCTGTTCCACAACATTAAAGTCACTCTTCTTTATAATTTTCAAGATTTCCTCCATCTCTTGTTGGGAGGCTTCAGCAGTTACGGGTATAGGTGCCTCCATCTGGGCAGGTTCAACTTCAATTCCTTTGCCCCGAGCATTGGACGACTCGGCAGCAGGAGAAACAACTTGATCAGCAGTAGGAAAAGGTACACTTGTGGGAGTTATAAGGAGTGGTCTTCGAGCAGCAGGAGGTGCAATATCAGGCGAGAAGAGCCTGCCACTGCGGGTGACTTTGGCTGGGCCAGTGATGTCATAGATGCTGGAGCCGGCGTTGAACTCTTGTTTAATCCCATTTACATACACATCTGCCCCATAATGCCAGGGGACAGCTTTATCAGATACATAGGGCAGGGGCCCCGGAACAGTGATAACAACAGGTGCAACAGTCATGATTTGAATGGGCTTCTTCGGGAGAGCCGAGATTGGATTATTGAAGATAGTCACCACAGAAACTTCTTCCACCGGAACCAACTGAACAGCAGACTTCTGAAATAGAATCTCCTTGCTATCCATTAGGCTTTGGATGCCTACCTTCAGCAAGGGACAACCAGATAGGGACACAGCACAGAACAGGTAACCCTCACTGCAACCCGGAAATAAACCGGCCAGCAGCAGGTTCTTCTTGACAGTCTTCAGAGGGGTGGCTAGATCATCCACAGAAACAGCATAAACATCTTCGTCCACAGCATTTACCCCATGCTGAGGCATAGGAGCAGTTACTACATTCGGCCTCTCGGGCGCTTCGAACTGTATCTCCTTCGCGTCGATAAGGTCTTGCACCTTACTCCTTAATGCCCAACAATCATCAGTAGAATGCCCCGGGCTATCTGAATGGTAAGCACAACGAGCATTCGGGTTGTACTTAGGAGATGCAGTATTGGGGAACTTCGGAGCCTCCCTGACAGTCACTAAATTGGAGGATAGCAACTGTGGCAGGATCTGCAACAAGGTCATACTCAAGCGGGTGAACTCCCTCCGGGGTCTTTCAGCCCTTTGAGGATTGGCTGGCCGAGGAGCGGCAGCAGGCTTAGCAATCATTACCGCACTGACAGATTGGTGGCGCTCAGGTCTCTCTGATCTCTTGGAACCATACACGGCACTAGCCTCCTTTTTGAAGGGTTTCTTCTCAGAACTAGACGATGCACCCTTCAGAATCTTTCCAGACTTCAACCCAGCCTCAATTCTCTCTCCAGTCAGAATCAAATCAGTGAACCCTGCAGACGAATTCCAGATAAGATGGTTGAAAAACGGCCCAGATAGGGTCCCCAAGAACATGTCTACCAACTCCCGATCAGTCAATGGTGGCTGCACCCTGCCAGCCAAGTCTCTCCACTTCTGAGCGTACTCCTTAAAACCTTCGCTTAAACCTAACGACATACCCTGGAGTTGGGTACGTGTAGGGGCAAGGTCGGCATTATATTGATACTGCTTGTAGAAAGCAGTAGCCAACTCCTCCCAGTTACGAACCTTGGTCCCATCCAGCTGATAGAACCATTCGAGATGAGTCCCTGAAAGACTCTCCTGGAAGAAGTGGATCCACAAATTCTTATCCGCAGAGTACGGTTGAATTTTCCGAACATAGGACCTGAGATGTAGCTTGGGACAAGACGCCCCGTCATACTTAGAGAAAGATGGTGCTTTGAACTTCCGAGGAATAATCACACCAGTTGACAAACCCAGATCTCCAAAATCCAGCCCAGGTACTTGCTGTATCTCCATAGCATTCAGCCTATCCTCCAGCTGCTTATAACGGTCTTCTGCCGGAGGATACTGCTCTTCATCAAAATCAGTCTCGTTGTCGGAGACTACCGGACTAGGAACCCTTGCTTCTGCCTGAGGAGTACTCTTGCCAACAGAAGAACCAGCCTCTTCCTGCTGCAGAGCATTGCCAAACCTTCGGCCCGAGTTGAACAAAACAGTTCTTCTCTTCTTCTTCTTCTCCTTCTTCAGGAGCATAGCTTTCAGCTCTTCTTGGCCTTGAGCCAAACCCTTGATTAATTCCTGAAACTGCACATTCTGCGCCTGAAGAGCTTTGATGGATGTCTCAGTTGATGCAGAGTCGGGATTCATGATGCTGAAATAAACAGCGAAGAACTGTAAGCAACCTGAAAAGAGGAAAAACCTGCTATGCACATGATGAATGAGATGTGTTTATGCAATGCATTCAAGGGTTCGAAAATTCAACTTCGTTATAGACAAAAAGGAACACACGTTATCATTAAGGAAATAACTGTTTAGTACATCAAAGCCTCATGGGCAAAATACAAAAATCAAATCAATCCCAAAATACACTGCGCATCCTCTTTGGAGCTATGTAAGTGTTGAGATTCCTCTCCTCATGCAACAGGCGGGTGAGCTCCAAGACCTTCTTTTCACTGGCATGTAGACTAGTCTCAAGAGAATTCCGTTCTTCCTTAAGCTGGATCCAGCTCTTCTGCATCTCTTCCCAGGATGTGGGCATATCAGGGTGCTGAATAGTGCAGGACACTTCCCCTTCCAAGACTGGTTCTTTGATCACAGGGAGCATATGAGGATAAGGCATCACTAACTTCTGGGAGCGGGCGCGTACCCACTTGAGATAAGGTTCCAACAGGATGGAGTTCCTGTGCCCCAGTGTCTTGCTGTCTATCCTACTTGGCATCCTCTAGGCTCTGATAAATCTCTGGCGAAGTCCTTGAGTATCATTGTCGAAGTCAAAAACTATGTCAGGAATTAACATGTCATGAGGACCATCCCTCCGAGCATAACCAAACTGTCTCCAAGCCAGGCATGGGCTGTAAGTAATACCTCCTCTGATTCCAAGTAAAGGAACATTAGGGTACTCCCCGCAACGATCGATGATAGTGACATCTTCTCTGGACCTAGGGCACCAATGTATATCCGCATGTGTAAGAGTCATCAACCGTTGTGACCATCTCGAACCCCGCTCATTCTTCAAGACTGATTGTGGAAGGTGCGAAATAAACCACCTTCCCAGGAGAGGAGTGCAACACATAAGGACACCTCTTTTTCTCATGGTTCGAGTGTAACATGAGTGAAGGATGTCTCCCAGCAACGTAGGTATAGGATTCCTGGACATAAAGATCTGGACAGCACTGATATCAATAAGCTGATCTGGGTTAGGGAACAACACCAAACCATAGACAAGGAGGGCCACAACCTCTTCAAAAGCTTGCAAGTCAAGGGAGTTCCAACATTCATGGGCCTTTTCAAACAGAAACCTGGCTAAGAACCCTTTGATACCACTTCTAACTTCCCAATGTCCCTTGAGGTCAGATGACTGTAGGTGCAAGGCTTTAGCAATCTCTTCAAGCTTAGGTTCCTTTTCTGTACCGTTGAAGGGTAGCTGATCAAGGATAGGGATCTTCAGGAGCCGGGAGAACTCCTCCAATGTAGGTACCAACTGATAGTCCAAGAAGGTGAAACAGTGATGCAGAGGGTCAAAGAATTGGAACAGGACCTTGATCATATCTTCCTCAATGTTGGTGTTGACCAAGCTGATGAGGCTTCCATGTCTTTCACTAAATGAAGAGTTCTCGGGAATCCTGGATATAAGCTCCTTAAGCTGAGGAGGGACCCTTACAAGACTCACTTGAATTGTCTTTCTACGAACAGTTTCCATGTCCTATAAAACAAAGAACAAAGATGAAGATTCGAACCCCTGAAATGGTTAGTCAATGCATATGATGCTGGATGATGTCATGATGCTATGATTAAACACACCACAGATATTTACAAAGACAAACATGTAAGGCACACAAGGCACACAAGACAAGCCCTTAGGGTTTAAGGCCAACATGGGGTCTGGGTAGTACCCTCTTGAAGTTGGTGGGTTCAACCTGTCCTATCAAAGTAACCGGGTTCTAAGGTTCCCAATATCACGGGATTGCTTTCATTGTTCATCGTTTCGATTTAGCCACTGAACTGGCAACCGAAATATTCCAGGAAAGCAACCCTCAATTGAGTGTAGTATCGAGTATCAACCAACCTCGGACTGCACCAAAGTCAGTTATCTCACTACCCTAAAGAGGCCAAGATAGTTCAATTAAGGTTCCTAAGGTCTGTTGATGCTTCATGACACCACGCGGAGGCCCCGTACTCTCCTTGACTGAACTCAAGGGTTACCGGTACACACCAAAGTGCCACATCAACGTAGCAGACTGTTTCAACCATGTCGGTATACCCCGCACAGTTCCCTCACAGCCTTGTTGCTACTTTCTAAGAAGGTACCCCCCAGATTCGGGTTTAGGATCTATAGAACTCCCAAGCAACCCACAATAATAAAGCAAGCAAAGAAGACAATTGAAAACACAGTGATCTTAATCCTAAGGTACACCTCACTTTAAGTTATTCCCCAGCAGAGTCGCCAGTTCTGTGATTGGTGGATCTGGAACTGATTGTTTAATGCTGGTTCGTGAAATGTCGCGGAAGCAAGAGTCACCACCGTCTTTTATGTTCTCCAAATGAAAAGGACAAAAGCACAGAAAAATTCCTTATAGAGATTGCTCTCGGTTCGGGAGGTAGATTATAAAAAGGGAAGGTGTTAGCACCCTTTCTATCCATGGTTATCCATGGGCTCTTAGATACTTGCTCTTTGTGTTTTCAAAAATGGTTTGTTTTTCAACTGTGGGTTTTAAAAAGTTTCTTTGAAAATTCCAGTTCGACTCTTGTATCGGTCCTCAAGAGTGTTTGAAAAATTGCTTTCGAAAGCTTTTTGAAAATGTGTTGGTGTGAAAAGTATTTTTTGATTTTGTTTTGAAGTTAGAGCAAGTATCTAGATTCGTCTACCTACCCTAAGGAATTCGTCTGTGTAAATGTCCTTTAAAGTAGTGCCATCCCACCATTGAGAGGTAGGTAGCACCACCGTTGGAGGTGTTCGGGTCAATTCGAGGTTCGGGACATGGTGATCACCAGAGCAATGGGAAGACACCTTAGAAGCTACCCTCATGCCAGGTTCCCGGATCATGAGGACTTACTAAGACATCCTCTACTCGACGATCACCTTTCGAGGCAAGGCAACAGTGAGGCGTACCCTAGGGGTGGTGTGTGCGATTTGTGTGTCGTTTTCATTTGCATTTATCTTGTCATGTTATTGGTGTTCTACGCTTGTTTTTATTTTTGTCCATACATTCTTTCATGCTTTGATTAACAGTTAAAAATATTGCGGGAAAAGTAAATTCTAAGCTATTACAAAAGGCGCGGGTCCACATCGCCAAAATTAAACTAGGACCCGATTTGACAGAAAATAAAGAAAGTAAAGAATTTAAAGTGCAAGAAATTGAAAGGTTACATGGCCTTGGGAGAGATACATAAATATTTAAACGAAATAAAATAAATATGCGCATAAGAGTTAAATCGAAACGAGGGCGTTGGACCCTTTTTGCAAAATTACAATTATATGCAATTAATTAATTAAAAAGAAAGAACTTGTTTTTTTGGGATTTTTAGTATTTTAGGATTTAATATGAAAAAAGAATTAATTAAAATAAATACTAACCCTAATTCTAATGGCTTTTAATTTATTAAGAAAACATTGAATTTTAACCTAAATTAACCCTAATTTTTATATACAAATTTAATTATAAAAAATAAATATCTAATTATTTAATTATTATGAAAGAAAAATAAAAATGATGAAAAATTAATTAAACCCTAATTCTACATTTTTTAGATTTTTATTAAAAGTATTAAAATTAAACCTAATTTACACTAAATTTAATTATATGCATTTATTTATGAAAATACTAGAAATAAAAATATTTATTATTTTAATTCTTTTCTGATTTTTTAATTGTTTTTTATATTTTTTGTGAAAATGATTAATTAATTGATTAAATATAATTAAAAGAAAATAGAATTAATAAATAATAAAAAAAAACATAGCAAACCTAGGGGGGTTGTAGTCCCCAACATGGAGGTTAAGCCCAAGATTTTGAGCCCAAATCAGCATGGCCTTGCTGACTTTTCCAGGACGCGTGTGATGCATGGACTAGGGTTCATCATATTCCTTAGATCTGAGCCTTTGATTTGATGCCCTTGGACGCGTGGATGGCTTGATGGAGAAGGTGCATTGTAATCCTCAAGGCTTGAACTGCATGTGATCATGAATTGGAAAATAATATTGAAAGGGTGAAGACCTGGGGCTCGAACCCAGGTCATTAACATTACCAGCCAACACGTGTGCCACTGAGCCACTTCAAACGCGTTTAATATAGAATACCTAACAAACATTATAAAATAAAAATTGTCAATGGCTTGGAAACGCGCGAAACATTTGAACCTTCCAATCAGCGCCCTCCACCTAATCATCTTCCTCGTTGTTTGTTTTTCCTGAAAATATAATAAAACATAGGCAACGGTTTTCACGCGTTGCCACAGGCATGATACAAGAAAATAGCGAATAGCCCCAGGGGCTCCATAAATTAGGCGCAATGGTAGCCCTGTGGTCGTCTGAGCATGCTGGGTTCAATGGTCCAAGTTTGAAAGGCCAATTTTTCCTTATTTGAAAAACCCTAATCCAAGGTCCTGTAAACCCTAGAAAACGATAATGGCATAATCGCGTACACAGCTCAAAAACACAATTAAGTTACATGGTTAGCATTAGAACAAGTCAATTAGTGTGAATGCATAAAAAAAACGTAATGAAAATGCCTTAAATATGAAACACGATTATGCATTTTTTTTGAAACAGTTTGAATCCATGGTACCAATTCTGGGCGTATGAAGGTTGGAGAGTGATCCAGTTAGCTTCAGGGGGACACGAGGAAGCTTTTGCAATTGGTCTTGTGCCTTGAATCAACCTAAAACCTGATTTTCAGTTTTGAGTTTTTTTAACAAAAATTCAAGTTTTGTTTTCCAGGTTTCTGAGCAGCTGCGTGGTTTTTTTGATTAGGGTTATGTTCTATGCTTATGTAGGAATGAATTAGGTTAAGAATTCTGATCAAAAAGCTTGGCATTCATGACTTTGAAAGATTTGATTTTCAAGATCTTTTTTCAAATATTTTCCATGCAATTTTGTACCAATCATGATCCAATCAATCCAAATCTTTCCATATCTGAATATGCACGAGTTATTGAGTAGATTTTATGCAAAAAAGGATTGTAAAACTTAGGTTAAATATTTTCCATGTATTTAATTTGATTTAAATGAATTATTATAAATAAAAATTCAAATAAATAAATAAAAAATGAAGAAATACTTCCCTTTGGGCCAAGTGGTCGTGCACATGCCATGGATGATGAATTGTGGAAGACAAATGGGCCCATTAGCAATTTTAGGTCATTTGAATCAATGTTGACTTTTCAAAATATCCAAACATTTCCCAACTTCCACAAGGCATAACTTGCTCAATTTTTAAGCTTTGCTCATGTTCTTGGACATTTTGGAAAGGTCTTTGAATCCTATAACCAATGCCTTTGGTCCCATGTCATTTTGATTTACCAATCTCAAGTTATGGCCTTTGACTTAAAGTCCCTTTTTGTTGACTTTTGAAAATGACCTATAATGTTGAAATTGATAACTTTTTGTGAGAGCATTTATTGGACTTGAAGTATGAAGATGAGTTGTAGGAAATGTCTTTCTCTTCAAAATGAGCTTTGGATGGAATTTTTCTGATAATCCATGTGAAAGTTATGCCCTGGTCAATTTACAGTTGACTTTTTCAGCTGTCCAAATAAGGAAACTTTTGCATCTTGATGATTTTTGAGCAAAGCTTTGAGAATCATGATCAAGCATTGATCAAATGATGTTTGTGGCTTCAAAATGATATGTTGACCAAAAATTTGAACTTTTGACTGTCAAATGACCATTTTGCCCCTACAGTTGACTGTAGTGCAATTTAGGGTTTTGACTGTGCAATTTTGAGCTGAATGTCTTGAAACTTGATATGAGGATGCTTGACCATATTTATAGGCATGTGAGACTTGATTGGGCCTTTGGAAACTTCATTTTCTTGATCAGAACCAAAACCCTAATTTTGCCTGTTCAGGAAATTCTTTACACTGTGCAACCCTTGGGGAATTTTGAAGCTTGACTTGGCAATTTCTTGAAGAATATGGGAGGGCAAATTTTGGGGTACAACAATGCCATCTGGATGTTGATCGCGTAAGAGATTCCTCAGCGAGAACTTGCGTACCTGCAAAAGAAAAATGATTACCTGACCTGTTATAGGAGCTGGTCTTCAATTTCTTTGTGTCCTGACTGGTTACAGGAGCTGGATCTGGATCTTTAAAAGGTGATGAATGAACCAGGGATAGTTACTACCTCAACAGGAACGGTGAGAGAACCTTGGATGATTACTACCTCAACAGGAACGCTGAGAGAACCTTGAGTGACTTCAACCTCAACAGTAACGCTGAGAGAATCTTGGGCGACTTCAACCTCAACAGTAATCATTGAGAGAATCTTGGGCGACTTCAACCTCAACAGTAATCATTGAGAGAATCTTGGGCGACTTCAACCTCAACAGTAATCATTGAGAGAATCTTGGGCGACTTCAACCTCAACAGTAATCATTGAGAGAATCTTGGGCGATTACTACCTCCGCAATAACGGGGAGAGAACCACAGGCGACTACAACCTCAACAGTAACGCTGAGAGAATCTTGGATATCTTCTACTGAGTCTTCATCAGGAAAATCTGTTAGGGGTCGATTTAGCTGGACTAGAGGAGGCCTTGGACTGGATAAGAAACAGAAAAATCTTAGGGTCGATTTAACTGAACCGGTCTAGGTCTTGAAATGTCTTCAACTGGATAAGAAACAGGGAGATCTTAGGGTCGATCTGACTGAACCAGAGAAGGCCTTTGACTGGATAAGAAACAGAAAAAATCTTAGGGTCGATTTAACTGAACCGGTCTAGGTCTTGAAACGTAGCTGAGAACTTAACTGAATCTTTCCTGAAAGGTAAAGGTCAGTCGTGTGCAATGCATGATATGGATCAAGCAATGATGTTCTCAACATAAATGAGATCGTAAGATATGATGCGTATATGCATGCTATAATGATATGGATCAACCCTCAGCTCTACACCGAGGCCGGCTATCTCACTACTTTCTAAAGGCCAAGTTTGTTCAACTAAGGTTCTAAGGCCCATTAGTGCTTCACGATACCATGCGGCGGCCCCGTATTCTCCTCGTTTCCCCATGAAGGATACCGGTACCAACCAAAGTGCCACACCAACATAGCCATCGCTTAAAACATATCGGTCTACGCCATATAGTCTCCATGATCTATTGTTGTTTACCTAATGATTGCCCCTAGATCCGGGTGTAGGATCTATAGTAACCCCAAACAAACCCTCAAAAGTAAAGAAATCAAGACAATCAAGAGAAACAATTTTAATGACCTAGATCCTAAGGTATACCCCACTTTATTAATTTTCCCCAGCAGAGTCGCCAGTTCAATGATACGGTTGCAGAACCGACTGTTTATACTAGTTTGTGTTTTGCGTTTTTGGTTCGCAAAATGTAGCGGTAAGCAAGAGTCGCCACCGACTTTTATTTTATCCAATCAGGAAAAGGAAAAAGAAAAAAAAACCTTTTTCGAGATGTTTCTGAGTACGTGGTGTAGATTATAGAAAGGGAAGGTGTTAGCACCCTTTCTATCCGTAGTTATCTACGGGCTCTTAGGTACTTGCTCATTTTTCAAATTGCTTGTGTGTGTTTGTCTTGAAAATGTTTTACTTCTTGATAACCCTTGTATCAGTCCTCAAGGATGTGACGAAGTTTGTTTTGAAAGGTGTTTGTGTGAAAAGTTTTTATTGAGCAAGTACTTAAGATTCTACCTACTCGAAAAAATATTATTTGTTCTCGTTTCCTTTAGACAGCGCTATCCTACTATTAAGGAGTAGGTATCACCGTCGTTGGAGTTGTAAGGGACATTCGAAAGGGACAAGTACAATCACTAAAGCAATGGTTAGAAAACTTTAGTAATAACCCTAGAGTCTTAAGATCTTTCAGAGGCAACATTTCCGAGGCAACATTCGAATGGGACAACTTGATCTTTTTATACTAGAGGGAAACCACTAAAATCTCCTATGCTTAATGATTTTTTACCGAAGGCAACCGAAGTGAGGTAAACCATAGGAGTGAATATGTGCATATGATTTGTTTCAGTTATTTAATATTTGCACATTAGGCGATCTACCATTTTAATTTTCCGGACATTCTTGCCATACAATCCTATTAGCATACATCTAGACAGTTAAATATTTGCGGGAATTTAAAGTGCGAGAAAATAAAACCTAGCTATTACAAGGCTTCGGGGAGGGGGTTAATTACATAACAAAAAATCGGGGAGGAATTGAAAATGCATCTATCAGCGGCAAGTGGTATGGATTAGTGATCGTAGATACTATAGCAGATGAACATGGGTGAAGTTCTTAAGACACAAGGACGAGTCCCACTCTGTGTTCTCTACTTTCTCTAACCAAGTTCAAAATGAAAAAAGTTTAGAATTGTAAAAGTCAGAAGTGATTATGGTGGGGAATTCAAAAACAAAAGTTTTGAAAGGTTTTTTTAATGAGAATAGAACTTTATAAGAAATGGTTAGAACCATGATCAACGAGACTAATATTGCTAAAAACTTATGGGCAGAAGCAGTAACACAGTGTGTTATATTCATAATAGAATCTCAATAAGACCTATTCTAGAAAAGACCCCATATGAACTATGGAAGAACAAAAATCCCAACATCTCTTATTTCCATCCATTTGGATGTACTTGTTTTATATTGAACATTAACGAACATAAGAACAAGTTTGATTCTAAGGAACAAAAGTGTTTCATGTTAGGATACTCTGAACGCTCAAAAGGTTATAAGTATAATACAGAAACAAGAATTATGGAAGAATCTATTAGTGTCAAATTCGATGATAAGCTTTGCTCTCAAAAGTCAAAGCAGGGTGAATCTTTTGCAGATATAGAAGTTCAAATTAGAGGTACTGAAGACAAATCTTCAAAAAATAAAAGTTCAAAACTTCATCCAAATACAAAAGAAGACATAAAAAATATTACAGCAACGTCTGAAGAATCCATCCAGAAAAGACAATTCAGAAGCAGCTTAGTACATCCTAAAAACACGATTATGGGAAAGAAAGATGATCCAATCAGAACAAGATCTACATTAAAAAAATACTGAAGATTCTCTCATGGGATTAGTGTCTATGATCGAACCTACTTCTATAGACGAATCACTTCTAGACAATGATTGGATTCTTACAATGTGGGAAGAACTAAATCAATTTACCAGAAATGATGTATGGGATCTAGTGCCTAAACCAAAAGGCTTCAACATATTTAGAACTAAATAGGTATTCAGAAACAAGATAAGTGAACAAGGAGAAGTTGTCAGAAATAAAGCACGATTAGTTGCACAAGGTTATAGTCAACAAGAAGGGATAGACTATACAGAAACCTTTGCTCCATCCGCCAGGTTAGAATCTATCAGACTCTTAATTTTATTTGTTGTAAATAATGATATCACTCTTTATCATATGGATGTCAAAAGTTATTTTTTAAATGGTTACATTGATGAAGAAGTTTATGTGCACCAACCCCCTGGTTTTGAAAATACAAAACATCCAGAATATGTTTACAAACTTAAGAAATCGTTATATGGTTTGAAACAAGCTCTCAGAGCTCGGTATGACAGACTAAGTAACTTTCTATTGGAAAATGATTTTACCATAGGGAAGGTGGACACAACTCTATTCTGTAAACCATTTAAAAATAACATTCTGGTTTGTCAAGTTTATGTAGATGATATAATTTTTGGATATACTAAAGTCTCCTTGGGGAAAGAATTTGCTAAGACTATGTAGGCAACATTTGAAATGAGCTTGACCGGTGAACTCAAGTTCTTTCTAGGAATTCAAATCAATCAAACTCCAGAAGGAAACTACATACACCAAAGCAAGTATAGTAAAAAACTTTTGAAGAAATTTGATATGTCAGAAAGTAAGCCATTCAAAACTCCTATGCATCCTACATGCATTCTGGAAAAGGAAGAGGTAAGTAAGAAAGTATAACAAAAGATCTACAGAGGTATGATTGGTTCTCTCTTATATTTAACAGCTTCAAGACCTGATATTCTATATAGAGTTTGTCTTTGTTCCAAATTCCAATCAGATCCTAGAGAATCCTACTTAACAACAGTTCGCGAATTTTAAAATATCTGAAAGGTACTACTAATCTTGGTCTTTGTTATAGAAAATCCAGAGAATATAAATTAGTAGGGTATTGTGACGCTGACTTTGCTGGAGACGGAATAGAAAGAAAAGTACTTCTGGAAGCTGCTAGTTTCTGGGAGATAACCTAATCTCATGGTCCATCAAAAGACAATCCACTATTACACTATAAAATGTTGAGACTGGATATATATCTGCAGCTGGATGTAGTACTCAGATGCTCTGGATGAAGAGTCAGCTTGAAGATTTTCATATTTATGAGAGTAACATTCCTATCCTCTGCGATAATACTTTTGCTATCTATCCTTCTAAAAATCCTATTTTACATTCTAGGGCTAACCATATAGAAATCAAATACCATTTCATTAGGGACTATATTCATAAGAGAATTCTTTGTTTAAAATTTATACACACAAACCATCAATGGGATGACGTTTTCACTAAACCCCTTGTTGAAGATAGATTTAATTTCATTCTGAAACACCTAAGTATGGAATTATTCCCAAAAATAATAGTGTAGTTTCTGTATATTTAATCCTCAAAACTTTTTAATTTGTTTTTGTGAACATCTGAATAATAGTTCTCCGGAAGTGAGAAGGAAAATTATATCAGAAACTATCCAGAAGATCTGAATATTTTCCAAAAATGCTTCATTTCTAAGATAGAAGCAAGCAGTTCACCATATCAACATTTGTCAACCCTAAATTCTAATTCACTCTCTAAGGCTGAACACGTGTTCAAAATCTGAAGGGTTGAAACGATTGAGTTGGTGCATTGAGCTGTGAGTCACATAGGTAACTGTTCAAAATCTTCACGCCATCCCTCTTTTTCAGAAATCATTAATGATGTTAATCATTTTATTTATTTCATTAATTGAAATTAAAATTCATGTTTTCTCCCTGTTGGCTATTTATACCTCACTTTCTCACAAACACTTTCACACCTTCACTCTCACTCACCATATTCTCTCTGTATTTGTTCTTTTCTCTTTTGTATGCTCTGAAACCCAAAGTCTGTGAAAAATGGCTTCTTTTTAACAAAATTCCCAAGATTTTCAAATCAAAATTCCTGGTTTATCTTCTACGACAAACGAAGAAAGGTATGTTGAACCTTCAAGAACTCTCCTCACTCTGGTTGATTCTCTAGAAGTTCTCTGTGAACTCATAGTTGATTTTGAAAGCATGAAAGAAAATGGGTATGACCTTACGCCTGATGTTGAGTTTCAAGGGTGGACAAAATATTTTGATCGATTAATTGGTCCATTTTTTCTCAAACTAGTTAAAGAATTTTGGATTCATGTTACTGCATCAAATCATCAAATAACTTCTTATGTAATGGGAAAGATGATTGTCATCTCCAAAGATATCATTGGAAAGCGTATTGGTCATGACAGAAGTGACATAAGATGAAGTGAAATGACAGAAAAAGGTTCTGACCTAACCATCGTATCAAAGAAATCTTCTCATTTGGACAACCCTCAAACAAGATCAAAGATCTGAAGGACTATCTCAGAATTTGGTCTAGAATAATTCTGGGGTGCATTAATCATAGAAAACCAACTAGTTCTCCTGACTATATCAATATAGATCAATAGTACCTTTTGACTTCATCACAACTAAATACAAAGTCCACCTTCCTCATATTCTATTCAATCATCTGAATACCAGTGTTAAGGAAACAAGGGAAGAAGAAAGAACAAAAGAGATTGGATTCTGCTGGGAAGGCTTATCTCAAATATTCCGACAGAGAATAAACTGATAGAACATCTGATTGAGGCTCAACAAGAAATTATTATGGAACCATGTGCTGGAAAGCCTCTCGACGCGAAGAACCTTAAGAAAATGAAGATTATAGAAACCATTAAGAAGGATACCACACTTACTGCAAAGGAAGTCATCACCAACATAATAATCCCTCTGAAGGATTTTCCTTTCTTCACTCAAGCAGACTCATCTCTAAAAATTATGCTTAGATATCTGGAAGCCTGCAAGAGTGCTGGAACAATTCCAGATGTAAATATCCTTGATCTCAGGCAACAACCTTTGGAAGTTGCTACCAGAAAGACAAGAAAAAGGAAAGTTTCTGGAGAAGGAACTTCTCATAAAACTCCCAAAGCTTCTAAAAAGAAAGGTAACCCCTCTTTTGTTTCTGTTATCGAATCAGTTTTCTTATCAACATCTGAAACCCCCATCCTCAAAACCTGCTGAAAATCCCTCACCTCAAACCATTGATGACTTTAACATAGAAATTGATACCTCAATACCCAATAACCATCCTCTGATTAATCCACCTTCTACCCAATTTGTTCAAACTTAACCAGAACTTGTACAAGTTCTTTCTGATATTAATCAATTTGATCCATTTTTGGAAGCTCCCCAAACCGAAAATCCAAATACTACCTCTGAACAAATGCCAGAAACCACATCAGCCATTCCAGGCATCACCTTTCAACTCAACACCTCTCAACCACCAAATATTTCCACCATAACATCACAAGACGTCTCCCTTATAGATATTCCATCTCCTTATAGTTCAACACCATCTAAATCTCCTATAATCCTTTCCGACACTCCCACTCCCACTGACTACTCAGAAGATCCTCTCAGAATCATAATTGATCTAGAAGCCTGGGATAATCTTGTCACAATTTCTCGGAAAATAGACATTCCAAAACCAACACCAAAACTATCTAAATTAGATGTTGGTAAATCTCTGTTGGTTTTTCAAACAACAATATAGGAATGAAGCAAGCCTGTATGGATAACTTAATCCAGCTGATTCTGATTCTCTCTGTACTTAATTCCGAAAATGGTTTAATTCCGAATCTCTGAAGATGAAGGAACTCAGTTATGAAATTTCTCAATAGAACTTTTGCAATCACCTGAAAATATTCAAGAATTAAGTTCTACGTCACTGGGTAAGAAAACTCCTTCTTCTTCTAGACATCACTTCTTGGAAAGACTCACAGGAATCAAAATTTAATGAACCATCTCTTGAACCTCAACCTCTTCCTCTGGTCGTTTTTAAAGACAAAGGCAAGTCAGTTGAAGAATCTCCTAAAGAAGAATGTGTTGCAGTAACTTTTGAAAATGTGACTTCTTCTGTTGAAATAAAATTTTCTCCTCTTGTGTTTAAAACTCTGAATGAGTTGAAGAAAGAGAATGCAACTGTTAAGGAAAGGCAGGACAAACAAGATGAAACGAACAAAGAAATTAAGGGCATGCTAGGGAAGCAAGAAGAATCAAACAATCATATCAAAAGTCTATTGGAAGCCTTGTTCATATGACTTCCACCTCCTCCACAACCTTAGTTCTGATATTTTGTTTATTTTTGCTATATTTGTTTCTTGTTTAAAAACTTATGTTCATATGCTTCTATCTGTATTAATCTTTGTTGAATGCATAATCCATTTTATTCTCTTTTAGTGTTTTTATTGATTTTTGATTTATGACAAAAAGGGGGAGAACGTAAGATATTTTGAATATAACAGTGTCGAAACTTAGCCTCAAACATTTTAAATATCATAACCTCTATTTCACTTTTTAAAAGCAAACAAGAAAAGTCTCTTAAAAGTAATTTATGTTAAATGGACCTATCAGAACTTCCATCATAAGCTTTAATAAAAAATCTTCAGGGAAGTATCAATTTTTTTTCTTTATCTGGGTATTCAACTCAGGGGGAGACCCTAATTCTTTATGTTCTTACGAGATTTATCAAAATATACAAGTTTTTGTCATCATCAAGAAGGGGGATATTGTTAGAACATAGTTTGGTTCTAAATCTTTGTAATAGTTTTGATGATAACAAAAACATGATATATACATAAAGAACAAATATGCTCTCTAATAATTTAATAAAATATGCAGATATGTTCTGATTAAGAAGCATAAAAGTTGGTAAACAAAATTATGCTAAGAGGATCTGATAAGAATTTATGTACAACTATTGAAATATCACGCTCAAAGAAGTTCTAATGCTAAAAATTCTGAAGCCCCAAAGTTATACGCTAAAACTCTGATGAAGCAAAACTCTGATGATATAAAGTCTCATTGTTAATATTCTTATTCTGATATGTTTTTAAAGAAGAAATTCTGATGTGTTACAATTTAATCATTGCAAATCAAAGAGTAACAATTGGTACCAGACAAGATCTATATTTTTGGAAAGTGCATTAACAACATTTTATCAACCTTCCAAAATCATCTTCTCATGTCTCATATGCTTCACCTATATAAAGTAGTCTTGAAGAGTGATCAACAAACACTTGCGCATACAAAGAAATATTTTCATAAGCTCTCTCTTATCTACTCATTATGCTTTAAACTTGTGTATAATCATAGTTGTGATATAGTTTTTTTAGAAACACTATTGTACATATTTTGATTCATATTTTGTAATACCTTGAGAAACCAAGTTACGGTTTGGTCTCAAGAAAACATTGGCAGCAGTTGTAATACGGTGGGAGAATTGACTTTTTGGTTTTATCCAAAATGTGCAGATAGCTAGAGTCGCCACCGACTTTTCTTTTATCCAATACTAAGGAAAAGTGAAAAGAACAGGAAAGACCTTGATAGATTTTGAGTTCAAGGGGTAAGTTATGAAAAGAGATGGTGTTAGCATCCTTTTAATCCGTAGTTATCTACGTGCTCTTAATTGCTTAGGTCACTTTGAAAACTTACTTTGTGTGTGTGATTTGTTTGAAAATATTTTGAAATCACCAATGTAAGGCTGACTTTTAATGCTTCTTGTATCAGTCCTCAAGAATGTATACAAAGTGTTTTTGAAAATATTTGAAAGTGTAGTGTGAAAATATTTGTGAGAAACTTTATGAGAAAGCGATTAAGAGTTGTTACCCGCTAAAGTCTTTCTTATTCTTTTTCTTCTCCTTTAGAGATAATACTATCCATACCATTAGTTGGTAGATAGTTCTATCCATTGGATGTGAAGGGACAAGCGTAGGGTCATCGAATGGTCATTGAAGACAACAAGTAAGGATACTTTAGTAATTTGTATCAGAGGGACTAGATTATTTTCATAGGAAACTTCGAAGGATCATCGAGAAACTATGATCTTCTATTCGAAAGGGTGTTTTGCTAAAGCATCCTTACTTTTGAGGGACATGACCACGTATCGTAAGGCAACAAGAGGGGATACCCTAAAGGTGCAAGTGTGCAAAGTGTTTATTTTCAGTTTATTTTATCTTGAGATTAGGGTTTTCTACGTTTAGTTTTTAGTCTTTCCATACGAACCCTAGTTACTAGCAATTAAATATGTACATAAAAATAAAGTGTGGAATGTAAACCTAAGCTATTGCATGGCTTTGGGAGAGATGCATAGGTATAGAAAATGCGAGAAAGTAAATCTACACTATTATATCCTGTGAGCAGTTACATAATAGAAAAGAAATGCGAGAAAGTAAATATAAGCTATTACATCGATAATGCGACCTATACAATTTTCTATGAATTTGAATAGTAAAAGATAAATGGGAAAAGTGTTAGGAAAATGTTTTTGTTTTTGCGTTTTTTTGTAGAAAATAATTTAAATGATAATAATAATTAAAAACCTAATTCTAATTAATTTTAATATTAAGAAAAAAAATTTAATTAATTAATAAAATAATTAGTAAAATAAAAATATATAAGAAAAAAATTAATTACTAACTAAAAAGACCTAACCCTAATTTGTTATAGTTTTGAAAAAAGATTAGGTTAGTTAATGATTAATTAAAAGAAATTAATTAAGGAAATAGAAAATTAAATAGTAAAGAAATAAGAAAAAGAATGTTAAAATATTAAAATATTTTTGTGTAGAAAATAATTTAAGTGATAATAATTAATAAAAACCTAATTGTTTCTAATTAATTTTTAATATTAAGAAAAAAGTTAATTAATTAATTAATTAATAAAAATACATCAAGAATTTAATTACTAATTAAAAACCCTAATCCTAATTTGTTAAAGTGTTAAAAAAATATTAGGTTAATTAATTGTTAATTATAAAGGAAATTAAGAAAATATGGTGAAAATAAATTAGGGTTAGTAAAAAAAAGGAAAAAAAACCAATTGCCCGGGGTAGATGTTAGTTTGGCCTGCAAACACTTGTATCGTGAGATTCGATGAAAATAACTCAAACTGCCCTAACAATGATAAATCCTTATTCATGTGTCAAAACTTACAAACAATGATTCTAAACAAGTTTAAACATCATTATAAACATGTATATATGCATAGAATTAATCAACAACGCATGAATTATGAGTTTGAATTTCAAGAATATTACCCAACCGGTGATGTTGAGATGTGATGATCTAGCACGTTTCAAACTTCAAGGATGGATGGGATGAACTCCTGAGAACTTCAGGAACACGACGGGAGGCATAGAATGCTTTGAAAGTGGCTGCACAAAAGGTTTTTAGTTTGCCCTGGTTTTGAGAAAATTTGAGATTTTTGAGAGTGTGTTCTTGAGAAACTTTTTGTGTCTCTCTTGGTCTGAAGATGTCATGTATTTATAGTGGAAGATTTAGGTCAACAAAAGTGAATCCAATCTTTTGTGTTTCATGATCAAATATTTCATGATTTTAATTTCATGATCAAATATTGATGAAATTACAAAAGATTTGAATTTCATGATCAAATATTGATGGAATTACAAAAGATTTGAATTTCATGATCAAATATTTCATGATCAAACATTAATGAAATTACAAAAGATTTGAATTTCATGGTCAAATATTTAATGATCAAATATTGGTGAAATTACAAAAGATTTGAATTTCATGATCAAATATTTACTGATCAAATATTGATGAAATTATAAAAGATTGAATTTCATGATCAAATATTTCATGATCAAATATTGATGAAATTACAACATATTTGAATTTCACGATCAAATATTTCATGATCAAATATTGATGAAATTTTGCATGAAATCTTCTTTTTTAGGCTAATCTTATACCAATCACCACCTCACGTTTTTTTTCAAGTTGTCATAAGCTTTTTAGACTTAAGATTTGATTAAAAAATAGATCTACATGCCTTATATCATTTATTTGATATTTTATTTGATTTATTTTGCTTTTAATTGAATAAAATTAAAATAAAAAGAAATAAAAACCACAAAAATGAATGAATGGACTTAGAGGTCTATTATGAGGTCAGGAACACGTTTGGACCTTGAAAGATAGGCCCATTAGCCCAAAAATTCAAATTTGCTCAATTTGGACTTCATGCATGTTCTCAAAATTACCCAAATTGCACCAATCATAACTCACTCAATATTTATCATATGAAGGTGATCTGGGACTTTTTGGAAACCACAATATGTCCCCTACAATCTTCATGTTGTTCAGTTTTTCATTTGAAGCTTTTAACTTGATGTAAATTGCTTTGACAAAAATTGTATTTTTGTTAACTTTTAAAATGACCTGTAATGTTTTGGTTCATATCTCCCAAATGAAGCATTTTTGGCCTTGATCTTAGAGAGACAAAGTTGTAGAGAAATGAATTTACATCAAAATGATCTTTGGTTGAGAATTTTCTTATGAAGTATGTGAAAGTTATGCTAGGTCAAAGTTTAATTGACTTCTCCTAAAGAAAACCCTAATTTAGTAACTTTTGACTTTTATGAGTCTTGAGTTTTCTTGATGAATCATGATCAACCCTTGATTAAATGATGAATGCGAGTTCAAAATGTTGATGTTGGCCAAAGATCTTGAAGTTTGACTGTAAATTGGTCAAAGTTGACTTTTTGTCCGATATAGTTGATTTTCAATCATCTGGCTAATTGACTGAGCAAACTTGTGCTGCAAGGCTTGAAATTTGGCATGAGGATAATTTTAAGCATATGAGAAACCATGAAATCCACTTGAGTCATTAGAAGTCCAATTTCACTCGGGAGAAACAAAACCCTAGTTGTAGGTCAATGCTTAAGAGGAGGGTTTGTCTGATCAATCTTTGAGTAGTCTTGAGCAATTGAGACCTTCATGAGCATGAGGAGGTATCTTAAATCAATTTGTCTTGAATAATGGGAGGGAAAATATTAGGGTACAATAGCTTCCACTATTCAATCTTCTTAAATTTGAAGAGTTAGATTGGCATGCCCCCCATTCGTGATCTGAAGGTGGAAGAGGATTGAACACTTATAAGTGCCTAGAAATTTGCACCCACATGTGCACAAAGTAACACTATTGGTTGATTATACTGCTTTAATGGGCTTAAAGATGTCATTCAGATAGGTGATAGAGTGTCATCGGAGATGGGCTTAAAGATGCCATCTAAAGTAATTATTGATAGGAGTACCAGAATGAGTCTACGCTCGACTTTATCTGAAGGAAATGCTTTTCATAATGAAGATATGAAGGAAATGATTTTCAGAATGAAGATCTGAAGGAAATGCTTTTCAGAATGAAGATCTAAAGGAAATGCTTTTCAGAATGAAGATCTGAAGGAAATGCTTTTCAGAATGAAGATCTGAATGGAAATGCTTTTCAGAATGAAGATCTGAAGAAAATGCTTTTCAGAATGAAGATCTGAAGGAAATTCTTTTCAGAATGAAGATCTGAAGGAAATGCTTTTCAGAATGAAGATCTGAAGGAAACGGTTTTCAGAATGTAGATCTGAAGGAAAAGCTTTTCAGAATGAAGATCTAAAGGAAATGCTTTTCAGAATGAAGAACTGAAGGAAATGATTTTCAGAATGAAGATATGAAGGAAATGCTTTTCAGAATGAAGATCTGAAGGAAATGCTTTTCAGAATGAAGATCTGAAGGAAATTATTTTTAGAAAGAAGATATGAAGGAAATGATTTTCAGAATGAAGATCTGAAGGAAATGCTTTTTCAGAATGAAGATCTGAAGGAAATGCTTTTCAGAATGAAGCTCTGAAGGAAATGATTTTCAAAATGAAGATCTGAAGGAAATGCTTTTGAGAATAAAGATCTGAAGGAAATGCTTTTGAGAATGAAGATCTGAAGGAAATGCTTTTCAGAATGAAGATCTGAAGGAAATGCTTTTCAGAATGAAGATCTGAAGGAAATCATCTGGTCATGTAGATAGTCGCCCCGTGTTGTTTCAGGAATTGATCTACAACTTGTTTATAGATTGCTATTAGTATTCGTATGTTTGCAAACTTAACCTGAAAAGACAAAGTTACTTTTATGCAATATCATGATGTATGTAATGCATTACATAATGATGTTCTCAAAATAAATGAGAATATTATATGCGTTTCGTATGCTCATGTTATGATATTTTTTAAATGATTTATGGATGTAATATGTCATTGGAGGGTATTGGTAGCTTTATATAACATCTCTGGCTTGGAAAATAAATCCCTGATTGCTGCTGGAGATGAAGACAATAGTTCTTCAATAACTTTAACTGGGGATTTATGCTTTCTATTTGAGGAAACTCGGCTGGGGATCTTCGACTTCTGCTTGGGGATAAAAGCATTCTAGGAGAGTCGGTCATTCTTCATTATTTTTAGAGATGGATTATGATGTATCCTGACTGGGATAAAAGAGATGGATAATCCTCCGATACACTATCTGACCAGGTTTCATATACAGATATCAACTCTTCTGGGAAGAGCAACTGTTGAATAACATCTGGTCGGAGAAGAGAATTTTATCGGGGAATTGCAATATTGGAGAGATAAACTCCATTGGGGAAATAAACCCTATAAATTATGTTGATGAAATAATCTTCAATCGGGATTGGAAATTCATAAGCTGCGCCGAGGAAGTTTCCAATATATACTGGGGAAATTATCAAACTTCCTTATCTGCTAGGGGACCTATTGGGGAAGATGAACTGCTCGAAGATGCCCCAATTTCTGTCTAAGGGCATATTAGATTTGTTGGGGAATATATCTCTATTGGGGATGAGCTTGTGAAGATAGCTCCGTAGAGATAGTTCCATGGATATTTCTCTGTGGGAATTTATGGATAACTTTGAACATTATCCCGACTTCTAAAGTCTTTAGAAATGCTGATCAGAGTGATAAATCTTCTATTGATAAACAAGACATAGTCGTATGCTTTAATCCCTAACTTTTTCCTGGACCGCCTTTTCATATTTTCAGTCCACCAAGATACCCTTTCTTGCCCAAGCCACCTTTTCAGGTTTTCGACTTGCCGGGTGTACAATTTTATTTATATATCCTTAATTTTTTCCCGAACTCTTTTAGTTCACCGGGATGCCCTTATTTTTTCCTAGGCCAATTAACCTAGCGGGTCTCTTTTTCATGCACAATATTTTTGACTATGTCCGTGTTCAAAGGGTGCTGCGAAATTTCACTGTCCATCGTAGTAAGTGTTGTAGCACTTCCAGAAAATATTTTCTTGATCATACGTGACCCTTCGTATGCGGGAGTCCATTTTCCCCTGGGATTAGTCTGGTGCACCCGATGTTTGAAGTTATTGATCAATCGTTGATTATGAACTTTTTGATAGTCTTGACCTTCCTCGGTATTTTTCTAAGAACTATCATGATAGAATGACACCATCTGATACTACTGACATAGACAAGCAATTTGGTGATACCAAAGATAGTGGCTTTTGTTGAAATTCATGATCAATGTAACATGCCCCAAGTGATTCAAATGGAGATCTGCCCCTGACTATTCAGCACTTTTGAGAGATTCTTTGAATCTTGACTTAACTTCCACAGATGAGTTGGACAATAACATGTCATGCCCCTTGACTTATAACCAATTGGGTACACGAAAGGCATGTTACTAGAGGTGTCTTTCTCTTCGACACATCAACTGAAGTAATTCTGTCCGTTGGGAGGATTTTCATTCATTGAATATTCGTCATGCGAATTTCTCCATTGTCAAACACTTAGTCATATGCAAACAGTGATGTTAAAAGGCAAAGCTTATGTCTGTCTTGAAGTTTAAAAATGAATTTTTTAGTAAAACAAAAATTTGTAAGAATGTGATATCAACTCAGGATTTATAGTAAGCCTTACAGGAGTCAGGATACCTTTTTGTAACATTATGCTTTCGAACTAACCCATGCTTCAACTAGGAATTTTAAGGGTTATTACGTGGTTTGGTTCACAACTTAAGAAACAAAGGATAAAGGCTCAAAGTTTATTTGTACCCGACTCGTTCTCCATGATGTTCTTCAGTTATATACTCAATTAATTATGCATTTAGGTTCTAATAGAGTTTGGAATTATGGAACTAATATTTTGGTGATGGTTCTAAAACTAGAAGTTTATTTGGGAAGACAATCATTTTTCTTATAACATCTTTTGTTGAGGATTTGTAGCGACCTCTTTTTGACTTTATTATCCCTAAATTTTGCCTGAACTGTTTCGTTTGAGATTACAGTCAGCGGGATGCCCTAGTTTTTTCTTAAGTCTCCTTCATAGGTTTTGACTTAGCGGGCTTTTATTTTGAAATATAATAATTGCTTGACCCAATGTTTATGTGGAACCATCATCAGTTTTCGATTTAGAAGAGTATCTTCGATTCTAGTCATCGTGTACGAAGGTAAAGCTTGTGAATGCATAAATGATTTGACTGAGAAACTACCCTTCCCCAGGTTATGTTCAAGGGTTTTAATTTGCGCAAAAAAGAAAACTCCTACTTCTTAGGTTCAAAGGGGTTGACTAGGGATTAACTTCCTTATATCTCCACTGTTTAGGAATTGAAGCAATGCATGTACATCATCAGCAAGGTCTGTTCAAAAGCATAATGTATAAGATTATGGTATTGTTTTCATCATCCTCCCTTTAAAGGCTTATAGCTTTAACGAGAGTTGAATATCACAAAAAGGAAGTAAGAAACACAATTTAAATATAGTGAAACGAAAGGATTAATTCAAGACAAACATATGCAATGCATTAATGGAAAAAACCAAAGTTTGACATGACAATAATTGTTTGAACAAACAAAAGAAATTAAAAATAGTAATTCAGATGATCTTAAAGCTTCTCCGCCTGAACTTGTTACTTCAGATGGTGTGCTTTGCAGTTTCGGTATTTGAGGGATGATAGAAAAACCCAATCTGACCATCTTGTGTGAACTCTAAAACTCCTTCATCAATCAGGTCCTGAATCTTACATTTCAACGTCCAACACTATTAGTGTCATGTCCAGGACTGTTGGAGTGATATGCATACCTTGCATTAGGATTATAACTGGGAGAGGAAGTATTGGGATTCCAAGGAGGTTCTTTCAATGTAATCAGCTCCATCTTCAATATGTGTTACAATGCTTCAGACAATGGCATGTTGATTTTCGTAAATTGTCTTTTGGATGTATCATGCTTACGCTGATTATCCTGTTGTTGTTGGCGAGGTTGTTGTTGAGCTTGTGATGTAGTAACAATCCGGAAAGGCCCTTTTCCATTAACCAAAGGATTAGCAATGTCAACCAAGTCAGTTTCCTGTCTCATCGGAGGCTGGTTAGTGATTGGATCTCCAATTCTAGCAGTTTGTCCCATACAGTTGTATCCGACTTGATGAAGCTTGTTGATGAGGATTCTTAACTCTTCTTGCCCCGAGCTAAATTTTGGATAAGAACCATCTGACCAGTCATTTGGATTCTCATCTCTGCCATCTCATCTTGCAGTTATTCCAAACGGTCATCCTTATTGTCTTCAGGATTCTTCTCGGTGATGTTCTCGATGAGGAGTGCTTTCAATCCTTCTTGCCCCTTGGCTAAGCTTAGGAACATCTCTTGGAACTGAGCATTTTGAGCTTGGAGATCTTTGATTGTCTGTTCGAGAGCCATTTTTACTGAAATAAATAGTAGGAAGATGAGAAATCTGTCTTGGAAAACTGTTATGCGATGACATGTATGACATGTAGATGTATATGCAATGTTTTCAAGGATCTCTTGGGATTTAAATTTGAAATATTAGAAATTGAATCTGGTTGCAGCTTTGTCTGAAGAAATTTAAGTCTTCATCTTTGAACGTCCTTCTATAAGAATCAAGCTCACCATATCAAGTGGGTCATAGCCTTTGACTCAAGATAATGCACTTTGATCTTGACGGCATCTGGCTAAAGGAAAATAAATCCTCTCGCTCCTTGCTAGAAATTCGGCTT
The DNA here is from genome assembly GCA_948472305.1 of Vicia faba. Lineage (NCBI taxonomy): Eukaryota > Viridiplantae > Streptophyta > Magnoliopsida > Fabales > Fabaceae > Vicia > Vicia faba. The sequence goes on along the minus strand of OX451740.1, from coordinate 534,740,040 downwards.
ATGATAACCCTGCACAATAAATCCCTAAGATCCTTGAAATGGTTAGTAAAAATGTTATGTTATGATGATATGATGCTATGATGTCATGTTCATGTTAGATATGTAGCAAACACAAACAAGCCACACAAGAGCCTTAGGTTTAAAGGCTTTCATGAACTCCATATGTAAGTACCCTTCCCCATTGAAGTTAAGTTGGCTCAACCTGTCCTAAAATAGTAACCGGGTTCTAAGAATATCATATCACCGATCTTTCTTGCAGGTTTTATTTTAGCACGGCAACTAGCTTGCCACCAAAACATCCTGAAATTCGAATCTCAATGAGCGTAGTTCGAGTATCAACCAACCTTGGACTGCACTAAAGTCGGCTATCTCACTACTTGCTAATGGCTAAGATGGGTCAATTAAGGTTCCAAAAGTAAGTTATTATTAACGACACCACGCAGAAGCCTAATGTTATACTTGACTGACTCAAGAAACATTAGTACAAACCAAAGTGTCACACTAACCGTATCCATCATTTTAATCTATCGGTCTACGCTGTACAATCTTGATGATCTATTGCTACTTACCTAAGGACTTCCTAGATCCGAGTGTAGGGTCCTACAAGCATTTATACCCAAACAAAACCCTTAAAGTAAAGCAAGCAAAGCATTCAATTAAAGCAAGTAAAGTGATCTAACTCTAAGATAACCCCTTTTTTTAGTAATCCTCAACAGAGTCGCCAATTCTGTAATACGGTGGGAGAATTGACTTTTTAGTTTTATCCAAAATGTGCGGATAGCTAGAGTCGCCACAAACTTTTCTTTTATCCAATATTTAGGAAAAGTGAAAAGAACAGGAAAGACCTTGATAGATTTTGAGTTCAGGGGGTAAGTTATGAAAAGGGAAGGTGTTAGCACCTTTTTCATCCGTAGTTATCTACGGGCTCTTAATTGTTTATCTCACTTTGAATACTTGCTTTGTGTGTGTGATTTATTTGAAAATATTTTGAAATTGCCAATGTAAGGCTGAGTTTGTAATGATTCTTGTATCAGTCCTCAAGAATGTATACAAAGTGTTTTTGAAAATATTTGTTTGAAAGTGTAGTGTGAAAATGTTTGTGAGAAAAGTTGTGAGCAAGCAATTAAGAGTTCTTATCCGCTAAAGTCTTTCTTATTCTTTTCCTTCTCCTTTAGAGATAATACTATCTATACCATTAGTTGGTAGGTAGTCATATCCATTGGATGTAAAGGGACAGGCGTATGGTCATTGAATGGTCATTGAAGGCAACAAATAAGGGTACTTTAGCAATTTGTATCGGAAGGGTCTTTTGCTAAAGCATCCATACTTTCGAGGGACATGACCAAGTATCGTAAGGAAACAAGAGGGGATACCCTAGAGGTGCAAGTGTGCTAAGTGTTTGTTTTAAGTTTATTTTATCTTGAGATTAAGGTTTTCTATGTTTAGTTTTTAGTCTTTCCATACAAACCCTAGTTACTAGCAATTAAATATATACAGAAAAAGAAAACACGGAATGTAAACCTAAGCTATTACATGGCTTTGGGAGAGATACATAGGTATAGAAAATGCGAGAAAGTAAATTTATGCTATTACATCATGTGAGCAGTTACATAATAGGAGAGAAATGCGAGAAAGTAAATCTAAGCTATTACATCGATAATGCGACCTATACAATTTTCTATGAATTTAAATAGTAAAAGATAAATGGGAAAAGTGTTAGGAAAAAGTTTTTGTTTTTGCTTTTTTTTTGTAGAAAATAATTTAAATGATAATAGTAATTAAAAACCTAATTCTAATTAATTTTAATATTAAGAAAAAAAGTTAATTAATTAATAAAATAATTAGTGAAATAAAAATATATAAGAAACAATTTAATTACTAATTAAAAAGACCTAACCCTAATTTGTTATAGTTTTGAAAAAAAGATTAGAATAGTTAATGATTAATTAAAAAGAAATTAATTAAGAAAATATAAAATTAAATAGTAAAGAAATAAGAAAATAAATGTTAAAATATTAAAATGTTTTTGTATAGAAAATAATTTAAGTGATAATAATTAATTAAAACCTAATTGTTTCTAATTAATTTTTAATATTAAGAAAAAGGTTAATTAATTAATAAAAATACATCAAGAATTTTATTACTAATTAAAAACCCTAATCCTAATTTGTTAAATTGTTAAAAAAAGATTATGTTAACTAATTGTTAATTATAAAGGAAATTAAGAAAATATGGTAAAAATAAATTAGGGTTAGTAAAAAAAGGAAAAAAAGAATCAATTTCATGGGGTGGGTGTTTGGCCTGAAAACACTTGTATCGTGAGATTCGATGAAAATAACTCAAACTTCCCTAGTAATAGCAGATCCTTATTCCTGCATTAAAGCTTACAAACAATGATTCTAAACAAGTTTAAACATCATTATAAACAGGTATATATGCATAGAATTAATCAACAACGTATGAATTATGAGTTTGAATTTCAAGAATATTACCCAACCGGTGATGTTAAGATGTGATGATCTAGGGCGCTTTAAGCTTCAAGGTTGGATGGGATGAACTCCTGAGAACTTCATGAACACGATGGAAAACTTGGAATGCTTTGAAAGTGGCTGCACACAAGGTTTTTAGTTTGCCCTAGTTTTGAGAAAATTTGAGATTTTTGAGAGTGGATTCTTGAGGAACTTTTTGTATATCTCTTGATCTGAAGATGTCATGTATTTATAGTGGAAGATTTAGGTCAATAAAAGTGAATCCTATCTTTTGTGTTTCATGATCAAATATTTCATGATTTGAATTTGATGATCAAATATTGATGAAATTACAAAAGATTTGAATTTCATGATCAAATATTGATGAAATTACAAAAGATTTGAATTTAATGATCAAATATTTCATGATCAAACATTGATGAAATTACAAAAGATTTGAATTTTATGATCAAATATTGGTGAAATTACAAAAAATTTGAATTTCATGATCAAATATTTCATGATCAAATTACAAAATATTTTAATTTCATGATCAAATATTGATGAAATTACAAAATATTTGAATTTCACGATCAAATATTTCATGATTAAATATTGATGAAATTTTGCATGAAATCTTTCTTTTTTAGGCCAATCTCAGTCCAATCACCACCTCACGTTTTTTGCATGAAATATTTTATTTGATTTATTTTGCTTTTAATTCAATAAAATCAAAATAAAAAGAAATAAAAACTACAAAAATAAATGAATGGACTTAGAGGTCTATTATGAGGTCATGAACACGATTGGACCTTAAAAGATAGGCCCATTAGCCCAAATATTCAAATTTGCTCAATTTGGACTTCATGTGTTTTCTCAAAATTGCCCAACTTGCACCAATCATAACTCACTCAATTTTTATCATATGAATGTGATCTGGGACGTTTTAGAAACCTCAATATGTCCCCTACAGTATTCATGTTGGTTATTTTTTCATTTTTAGCCTTTAACTTGATTTAATTTTCTTTGACAAAAAGTGTCTTTTTGTTGACTTTTAAAATGACCTGTAATATTTTGGCTCATATCTCTCAAATGAAGCATTTTTTGCCTCGATCTTAGAGAGACAAAGTTGTAGAGAATTAAATTTACATAAAATTTGGATTTGGTTGAGAATTTTATGATGAAGTGTGTGAAAGTTATGCTTGATTCAAAGTTCAATTCACTTCTCCTAAAGAAAAACCTAATTTAGTAACTTTTGACTTTTGATGAGTCTTGAGTTTTCTTGATGAATCATGATCAACCCTTGATTAAATGATAAATGTGAGTTAAAAATGTTGATGTTGACCAAAAATATTGAAGTTTGAATGTAAATTGGTCAAAGTTGACTTTTTGTCCAATACAATTGATTTTCAATCATCTGGCTAATTGATTGAGCAAATTTGTGCTGCAAGGCTTGAAATTTGGCATGAGGATACTTTTAAGCATATGAGAAACCATGAAATCCACTTGAGGAATTATAAGTCCAATTTCCCTTGGGAAAAACAAAACCCTAGTTGTATGAGGAGAATGGAATAGAACATGAGGTTACTTCTCCATATACTCCTCAGCATAATGGTCTTGCTGAAAGAAGAAACATAAATTTGCTTGATATGACCAGAAGTATGCTGAAAGAGAAGAAGCTACCTCACATGTTATGGGGAGAAGATGTTGCCACATCAACATATGTTCTGAATAGGTGTCTAACGAAGAAGCTGAAGGAAATTGTTCCTTTAGAAAAGTGGACTGGAGACAAGAAAAGTGTTAGCCATCTGAGGATGTTTGCTTATGTATGCTACAAACACGTTCCAGAAGCTAGTAGAAGGAAACTAGATGATAGAAGAAAAGTAATGTTACTGGTGGGGTACCACAGTACAAGTGCCTATAAGCTTTATTGTCTAGAGACCAACAAAGTTGAAATCAGCAGAGACATTATTGTGAAAGAGTCAGAAACATGGGATTGGAACAAGCTTTAATCAGATTCTGATGTAGCGCCAACACCAGAGTTAGTTTCTGAAGATTCTTCAGAAATTTCTGAAAATGAGTCAGAGTCAGAAGATGAATATAAAGACTCTAAAGATGAGTCAGAATCTAAGGGAGATTCTGATAGTGGATCTAATTCTGATCCAGATTCTGATGATGATCCAGAATCTGGTGGTGATTATATTTCTGGAAGGGAAAACTCTGAATACTTAGGGTCTGGAGGACAAGCTTCTAGAAGTAACTCTAAATGTGGTAATTCTGAAGGAAGTAGTTCTGGACAAGGTCTAGAAGCTAGCATTGTTCCGAGTTCTAGAGAAGCTTCAAAACAAGTTCAGAGGCCACAGAGAATCAGACAAATACCAAGTAGGTTTGTAGATTTTAGCATGTTGCATGATACTGAAGTATATTTTAAAGGAGAAGTCATTAAGTGTTCCATGTTAGTAGATTTTGAACCAGTGGGTATTGAAGAAGCTCTCAATAAAAAAGTATGGTTGAGTGCCATGAAGGAAGAACTTGAGGCTATTGAAAGAAATAAAACTTGGAAGTTGGCGAAGCTTCTAGAAAAGAAGAAAGCCATCAGCGTTAGATGGGTTTTCAAGGTGAAGCTTAAGCCAGATGGATCAATTGGAAAACACAAAGCGAGACTAGTGGCTAGAGGTTTTCTTCAGAAACCCGGGCTAGATTACTTTGAGGTGTTTGCACCTGTAGCTAGACACGAAATAATCAGACTGGTGATTGCTTTAGCTGCAAATAAAAATTGGCCTTTGATACATCTAGATGTGAAGTCTACATTTCTGAATGGTCCGTTACAAGAAGAGGTATATGTGTCACAACCTTCTGGATTTGTGAAAAAGAATCAGGAAGGGATGGTATACAAGTTACATAAAGCCTTGTATGGACTGAAACAAGCGCCTAGAGCTTGGAATCTGAAAATTGATTCGTTTTTCAAGAGGCAGAAGTTTCATAAATGTAAAATGGAATATGGCGTGTATGTGCAGCATTATGGTGGCAATATGATTCTGGTGTGTCTATATGTTGATGACATATTGCTAATAGGAAGTTGTCCAGAAGATATAATCAAGTTCAAAGAAGTTCTGATGAATGAATTTGAGATGACAGGTCTAGGAAATATGGTATATGTGATACGGTGGGAGAACTGACTTAAGGGTTTTGCGTTTGATCGCAAATATTTTGGTTAGCAAGAGTCGCCACCGACTTTTCTTTTAGCGAAAAGGAAAGGTGAAAAAGCACAGGAAAGACCTTTGAGATTATCTCTTGAGTTCGGGGGGTAGATTATGAAAAGGGAAGGTATTAGCACCCTTTTCATCCATGGTTTTCCATGGGCTATTAGTTACTTGCTATATCACTTGCTTTTATTTGAAATTGTGCTTTGTGTGGTTTTTGAAAGTATTTTGTAAAGAGGCCATTGTTTAGGAAAACTTTCTAATGATTCTCGTTCGTAAGAATTTATACAAAGATGTTGATCTTTTGAAAATGTTTTCAAGTTTGTAAGATGTTTTGAAAGTGTAGGTGTTTGTTTTGAAAATATCAAGGATGTTTTGTTTTGAAATGGAGCAAGTAATTAGGAGCATTCTACCTACTCAAAAGTCTTTCATGTTCATTTCCTCTTTCCTTTGACATTGTTGTCTTACCATTGATTTGGTAAGCAACCCTATCTTTGGATGTAAACGGGACGGGCTTGGGTCATCGTATAACCATGATTAGAAATGTTGCAAGGTATCTTAGCATTATTTTTGAGGGACTAAGATCATTTGTAAGGCAACTTAGATAGCGTCATCGAGGGACTATGATCTTGTATTTGCTTGTTTTTGCTAAGATACCTTACATGCGTAATATGGCCATTTTGTATAAGGAAACCCAATGGGATAACCCTAGGGGTGCTTGTGTGCAAGTGTATTGTTTTCATGCTTGATTTTGTCTTGAATTAGGGTTTTCTATTTGATTAATTTTGTTCTTTCCATACAAACCCTAATTACTAGCATGTGAATATAAAGCATTTAAATTGCGGAAAATAAAAATACTAAGCTATTACATGATTTGTGGGAAGGGGGTGTACAAATTGAATGGGGATTGCAAGAATTTAAAGCCTAATTAGTCTATTACAACCATATTGAATTTATACAATAATTGAAATGAATAAATGTACAAAAATAAATATGCAAGAATGTAAATGCAAAGATAATGGATCGTTTTGTTTGGATTTTTTATGAGAAAGAGAGAAATTGTTTTAACCTAATTAAGTTAAAGAAAATAATTAATTAAGTTTAAATTTATTAAGAAAATATTTTTTTAATAAAACCCTAATTCTATTTAGTTGATTAAAAGAAAATAAGTTTAGAAAAAAGTATTTTTTTTTTGGTATTTTTGTCTTGAAAATATTTATGGCATCATGAAATATTTTTAGTCTTTTTTTATATCAAAAATAATATATTTTAATAGGTGTAAAAGAAAATTAAATATTAACCTAGTTTTAATTAAACTTACAAGGTGATTTGTAAAAAAAAAATAGTGAATAAAAATATTTTTTGGTGAGAAAAATAAAATAAACTAAATTAAAATGAAGATAATTTTTTTTATATTTTTTATGATTTTTGATATTAGTGAAAAATAATTAAGAAAATAAAATAAATAAAATAAAGAAAATAAAATAAATTGGGCCAGGGGTGCATAAGCAGGCAGGAAGGTTAGTTAGTAAAAAAAATACAAAAGGCCCAAAGGCCCGGACGCCCTGCAAAAAGGTCAGAAAATGTAAAAATATGTAAAAACACAAAATAGGTACCACTGGGGCTCGAACCCAGGTCCCAAAGGTTAACAGGCGCGCGCTTTACCACTGGGGTGGCTATACATCCATTTATATAAACAAAACAATAAATATGTAAGGAAAATCAAGTCTTGATGACTTCATTTTCATCCTCCAGCTGGTGTACATGTAACTTCTTCATTTCTCAACAAAAATGGAAGATGACAAAATGAAAGTTGTTGCATTCTTCCTCACGAATCTAACCATGTAAATAACTAAAGCTAAAAGTCAAAGATAAATGAGAATTTCTCTGGCCCTAATTTGAACCCTAAAAATTTCAGAAACTTCAACTCTAAAATTCTCTAAGCTCAGGCCGTGTAAATGCAAACTATGGATATGTACAGCTTCGTGGCAATGAGGTCTACATTTTACCTTCACAAATGAAAGCCTAACAATGCCTAAGTAATGAGATAGAAGTTCAAGAAAAATACCTCAAAACTGGAAATCGTGAAATGCAAATGAGGTTGATTAAAAGTGCTGCAAGGATCAGGTTAGCTTTCTTGAGGTCCCAGAAGCTAATGCAATAATTAGCTTGAGCTGAAAGTGGCTGAGGAGCTCTGGAGAAGTCAAGTTGCAGACCCCTGTTTTTGAGAATGGAACTTGATGATGGAGGTGTTACAGTTGAGCAAATGGACTTTGGATGGTTTGTATTTGATGTTTAGAAGCTTTTGGAAGTGAAAGGCCAAAGAACGCACAAGGGGATTTGGAGTTTGGTATGTAAAGTCAGAACTTGCACAACAATGGTGTTTTGAGAAAATTTCTGGATAGAGGGAATTTGAGTGAGTTTAAGGGTCTTCAAGCTCCTGTCCTAGCTTACAAATAGTTCTTCTATTTATAAGCAATAAGTTTAGAGACTTGTTGTTGATCAGAATTTGAAATTACATGTTTATGCATAACATGTGATTTTTGAGAAAACAAGTTTCAATGCCTTGTGTACTTGCTAATATAGAGTGGTTATGCTTTAAACAAGCTTGCTTCTGACTTTGTGGATGGAGTGTGGTCAGAGGGAACAAGTTAGAGGCTCAATGTGAACTTTATGCAAAAAACTTGCTTTACAAGAATGGTATTGTTAACTTTCTTCCCAAAATGGCAATGTGAATTGGATAAAGCTTAAACCACTTGGATAATAGCTCAAAAGTTTGTGTAATCCATTAATCATGGAGTGACAAACAAGTTTGAGGCTTGCAAAGCAAAGATTATGCAGCCTAACATTGAAATTTCATTTGTGTTCATCATGAAAATGACCTATAATTCAAGTGACAAAACACCAACTTCATCTCTTCGATTCTCCCTACTCAAGAATGATTTCAACGAGTTATTGGATATTTTGGAAAGCTTGAAATGTGATCTAAAACTCATATTTGAATTGATTTTGAATATTACCCTTGGAACTATGTGAAAAATTGCCATGAAGTTAGGTCAAAAATCTGCCTAACTAGGGCAAAATTTCACTAAGTCTTTTTTAGTTCATGAGCATGTATTCATAAAATTATAACTTAAGATCCAAGCACTTTTAGGAGAATGTGTGTGAAGAAAAGTTGTATATTTCATGGAGATATAAAACTTTCATGTTGTAAGTTTCCTTTGAATCATCTTGCATCATAATGAAAAAATTGCTCAAAGTTATGAAAAAATAAGAAATTTTTGACACTTAGAAAAATTTCTAAGTTTAGAAATTTTGACTTTTCAAAATGAAATCTTGATTTATTGATTTCTTGATGAATAAGTTTCCTATTTTGATATGTTTTGATGAATCGTGATCTTTGGTGTTTAAATTTGACCAAAAAGTCAAAGTTTGACTTTTCAGTATACAGTTGACTTTTGATCAGTTGACTGCAAAATTCATTTGTCAATCTAATGGATTTGCAATGTTTTGAATCCTGTTGTGATACAGTGGGAGAACTGACTTGGGTTTTGCATTTGTGTTCGCAAATGTTCGGTTTAGCAAGAGTCGCCATCGACTTTTTATTTTATCCTAAGGAAAGGTCAAAAAGCACAGGAAAGACCTTTGAGATGTTTCCGTGGGTTCGGGGGGTAGATTATGAAAAGGGAAGGTGCTAGCACCCTTTTCATCCATGGTTATCCATGGGCTCTTAGTTACTTGTTTTAGATCACTTGCCTTTGCTTTTCAATTGTTTTAAATGGTGCTTTGTGTGTGTGGTTTTGAAAATGTTTTGAAAAAGATGCCTTGTCTAGGAAAACTTTGTAATGACTCTTGTTTTGAGTATATACAAAGGTGTATGTATTTTTGAAAAGTTGTTTCAATGTTTTTGAAAGTTTGTTTTGAAATTGTGTGGAGATGTGTGTTTGAAAAATGGCAAGGATGTTTTGCAAGTTTGATCAAGTAACTAAGAGCTATCTACCCTAATTTTACTCAAAGATTTTTCTTATGCTTTTTAACCCTTTTAACAATGTTGTTTCACCATTGTGTTTGGTGAACAACCTTGCGTTTAGGATGTTTACGGGACGGGCGCGGGTCATCGTATACAATCATTGAAGGCAACTTGTGAGACGCTCTAGCAATTTTGTAAGGGACAAGATCGTTTTATCGAAGGCAACATCGAGGGTCATCGAGGGACTACGATCTTTGTTTATCGAAGGGACAATTGTTGGAGTGTCTCATACTCGAGGGACATGATTACATTTTCCGAGGCAACAAGCGAGGTTACCCTAAGGGTGCGTGTGTGCAAAGTGTGTTTTATTGCATGCATTTGTCTTTGATTTTTTTGGTGGTCTATTTGTTGGTTTTATCTTATCATACACACCTAATTACTAGCATTTGTATAAAGTAAATAAAATGCGGAAAGATAAAATCCTATGCTATTACAACCATATCGAAAGGCATAAAAATATGTAAAGGCAAAAACAAAATAAAAAAAAACAAGGAAATTGAGCTTTTCGACCCAGGCAGCAGCGCCCTTCGATTTGCATCCTGTTGGCCTCTTTCGATTGGGGCCAACACCAACAAAGTCACATATTTCGATTGGGCCTTGGCAGAGGCGAAGTCCTGTCCTTCGATTGGGCAAAGGCAGCAGCAAGTTGTATCCTTCGACTGGGAGTCTGGAATCAGTGTGGGCGTGTCTCTGGCTGGGCCTGGAACTCAGTGTGGAAACCAAAGGTTTCGTTTCATACTCTGTCTCCTGTTTCTTTCATTTCAAGCATTAAATGGCAACATGGCCTGAGGCCATGCTAATATTTATCTTGTGAACAGTTTAACAGTTTAAAGCAAGCTCAGGTAAACAGAGAGAAAAACGAAAGGGTTTAGCCCTTTTTTAAAAACATGTTAACAGGGTGGAAACGAAAGGAACAGCAGTATGTACATGCTTGGAACGAACAAGAATATTATTTACATGTTATGCCATGAAACGAAAAGCTCAAAGGTAAGAATAACTTACCTTGCTTCAGCCTGGAGCGTGTGCTGGGACTTTGAGTGGTGGCCCAAGGTTCTGGATTTTACAGAAGGGGCCAACAGCGGTGCTTGGACTGCTGGATTCGAGGGAAGGAAAGAAACAAGTCTTGTGTTTCTTTCCAAACTGGATTCGAAGGATACTGAAGAGTATTTGTTCTTCAAAATCGAAGGAAGCAAGTGTTTGAGATTCTGGGTTTTGATTTCTCAAGTGTTGATGAACTTGAGAGTTTTTCTGTGTTTGAGAAACTTTGGGTGATTCGTTCCACTGGCCAAAAAGTCCTCCTTAGCTTTGTAAAAATTCCTCTATTTATAGAGAAAAAGAAATGGACATGTTTGAAAACAGCCAGCCTTGCAAAATAATAAAATAATGGGTAACGTGACAGTACAACTGAGGGGCCTGTTGGCAGCAGCAACAGTGGGGTGGAGAAGATGACAGATGCCTCTGACGTTGCTTGTGCTCAGACTAAAATCAGATGGAAAGCTGCTTTTGTGACAAAGTCTCTCTGTTTGCAGAAAAAGTATGTAGCCTTTAACCCAGAATAGTAGTATCTAACAGACAAAGCTTAAAACCCTTGTGCAGACTTCTGACTTTGTAAAGATTTGGACGTGACACAGCCTGGAAAACGAGATTTGGTCTTGTGATGAGTCTAATTTCTAATTCGAAGTGTTCAGAACTTCCTTCATCAGAGCATCTTAGATTAAGAGAAACTCTTCACTGAAATGCCATTCGAAGGTCATTTCGTTCTGATGTTCTTATTAAGGGAAACTCTGAAGTTCCAATCGAAGCCTTTGGTCGAAGCAAGCTAATGCGCAGGAAGCTATTGCCCAGTCGAAAGCTTGGGTCGAAGCAAACATATTTCCCAATCGAAAGTCCGTGTTCGAAGCAAACAGATTGCCCAATCGAAACATGTTTGCAGGCAGTAAACTTGTCCAATCAAAAGGCTGAATCGAAGGAGGCTTGCAGGAAGCAAACTTGTCCAAATCGAAGTAGGCAGGCAGGCAACACTTGTCCCAATCGAAATAGGTTTGCCTTGCAGGGGGCATGTGTGGCAAGTAGGTCACGGCCTTCGATTGCAACCATGCAGGCAGCACACTTGTCCAATCGAAAGGTTGAATCGAAGGATGTTTCCAATCCAAACGAAGGATGTACCCAAGTTGCATTCGAAAGAGGCATACAGGAGGCCAAATGTCCAGGTTCGAAAGAGGCATACATGAGGCAAAAAGTCCAGATTCGAAAGAGGCACGCTAGTAGCCATTTTGAGCAATCGAAAGAGGCCAAGAGTCAATCGAAGTATGCTGAATCGAAGGAGACATGTTTTCCACCAAATTTGTCAAAATGTTATTTTTATCTGTTTTCTCCATTTTTGACAATTTCCTTTTAATTTTGGTACTGGAAAATCCCAATGCACCTGTGCAAGCTTGAACCTTGAGAATCCTTGTAAGAAAGGCCTTGAGAATTGAGAGGGCAAATTTTGGGGTACAACAGTTGCCCCTGTTCAATCTTCTTACACCTGAAGAGTTAGATTGGTAATTCTGCCATTCGTGACTTGAAGGTGGAAGATGATTGAACACTAGAGTGCCCAGAAATTTGCACTCGGTGATGTGATGGTAGAGGGAATGGGCTTAAAGATGCCATTTGGAGAGGTGATAAAATCCTGTTGGAGATGGTTTTGTAGATGCCATCTAAGAATTCCTGTTGAAATGTAATTTTGTAAGTTGAAAGAAGGAACCTGTGTAGGGTTGCCTGATGACGAGTCCGTGTAAAACTGCATCTTGGAAGGAAGGAACCTGTGTAGGGTTGACTGATGATGAGTCCGTGTGAAACTGCATCTTGGAAGGAAGGAACCTGTGTAGGGTGGCCTGATGATGAGTCCGTGTAAAACTGCATCTAGATTTTGAGAAGGAACCGGTGTAGGGTTGCTTTATAATGAGTCAGTGTAAAACTGCATCTAGAATTTGAGAAGGAACCGGTGTAGGGTTGCTTCATGATGAGTCCGTGTAAAACTACATCTGAAAAGAAGGAACCTGTGTAGGGTTGCTCCATGACGAGTCCGTGTAAAACTGCATCTTAGAAAGAGAAGGAACCGGTGTAGGGTTGCCTGATGATGAGTCCATGTAAAACTTCATCTTAGAAAGAGAAGGAACCGGTGTAGGGTTACCTCATGATGAGCTCGTGTAAAACTACATCTGAATTTGAGAAGGAACCGGTGTAGGGTTGTCTGATGATGGTCAAGTAGATAATTGTCCTGTCTGGTTTTAGGTATTAATCTGGAACTTGAAAAGGTTGATGGTAGCCATCTGTTAATTGACCTTTTCTAAAAAAGGTAAAACGTTAGTTGTATGCAATGATGTACGAAATGCACGATGTAATGATTTTCTCAAAATAAATGAGATTGCGTTGTATGCACTTATCATGTATGTAAATAGGATGTGTGAAATGTTAATGAATGCATTTTTGTCTGGGAAAATAAATCCTTGACAAGTGTTGGGGAGTTATTAAATCCCGGATTGCTGTTGAAGAGTAGGCGTGTCTTCAAACTTTGCTTAGAATATTTCCAATGGATTCCTGTTTTGTTGTTTGAGGAGAACTCCGCTGGGGGAAGTTGAAAACTCTATGGGGAGTATGTTTATTTCTGCTTGGGAAAAGAGTTTAGGAGTCTTAGTCGTCTGTTGCTCTACTGGGGAGTCGAAGCTGAACTGATATCTGGTCGGATCCAGGTTTCGCAGTAACTTGCTGGGGATTGTAGAGTAGTCTACTGGGGAATAAGAGTTGTGGTCCTTTGATTTGTAGTAGTCGGAGAGGCAAACTCAAGCTAGGGAATCCTGGTGTTATTAGGGAAATAAACCCTGTCGTCAGTCCTCTAGAGAGGTGACATCTTCGTTGGGGGAATTCCTCGAGGATTCTTGAGGTTGATTCAGCTGGGGAAAGGTTTTCAGAGATTAAACCCTTGCTGGGAGTCATCCTATGAGAAGGAATTTTGGGAGACTTGTCATTGCCCCTAGTAGCGAATGTTTGTGGCATTGCCAAAAAGTTTGATTGTATGTAACCCTTTGTCGGGGTTGACGTTCAATGCCCCAAGTGACGGAGATGGAGACCTGCCTCTGGTTACTCTGCAATTCCTGAGAGATTTCTTGGAATCTTGACTAGAATGCCCCAGGTGTGCTGGATAGTGACATGTCATGCCCCCTTGTTGATAGGAGATTCGTCAATGGAAGTGTCATCCTTCTTGAATTGATTTTGTTCACTGAGAGAGTTTTCGTTCATCGGATATTTATTGTGTGAATTTCTCCGCTGTCAAACAAATAGCCAAATGCAAACAGTGATATTCAAGTAATGCAAAGTTTTATGCTTGTCTCGAAGTTTTGAAAAATGCGTTTTTTAGCAGAAAACTTTTTATAAGATAAATTCAACACAAGATTTAGGGCTAAGCCTTACAGGAGTCAGGATACCTTTTTTAACAGTATGCTTTCGAACTAACCCATGCTTCAGTTAGGACTTTTGAAGGGTTGTAACGTGGCTTGGTTCACGGTTTAAGAAACAAAGGATAAAGGCTCAAAGTATATTTGTACCTACCCGCTCTTCGTGATGTTCTTCAATCCTAAACTCAGTTAATTATGCGTCGAACTCTATTTGAATTTGGAACGACGTTTTTGGTGATGGTTCAGACAAGTTGAATTTTGGAAGGCAGTCATTTTTGCAACATTTTTCATGTTGTTGAGGATTTGTAATGACCTTTTTCTTTTGATTTGTTATCCCTAACTTTTGCCTGACTGTTCCTATTTTCAAGATCACAGTCAGCGGGATGCCCTAGCTTTCTTAAGCCTCCTTTGTAGGTATTGGCTTAGTGGGCTTTTCTCTTCATTTTGAGAGGTAATGACTGCCTATGAGGTAAGGAACCACCACTATCTTTTGATTCCAAAGGAATGCTTTTGATGTCGTTCGTTGTATTACGAACTGAGAGTTTGCAACTTCAATGCGCATCTTTTTGAATTAACTGAGTGACTACCCTGCCCCAGGATTTGATTAAAGGTTTCAATTTGTGTTTAAAACAGAAAACTTATACTTCTTTGGCTCGAAGGGGTTGACTAGGGATTATCTTCCTTATAACTCCAGTGTTTAGGATTTGAAAGAAATGCCTGTACATCATCAGCAAGGTCTGTTCAAAAGCATACTGTATAAGATTATGGCATTGTTTCGTTATCCTCCCTCTAAAGGCTTGTAACTTTTAGCAAGAGTTGAATGTCATAAAGAAAGCATAATTATAGTGAAAATGAAAGGATGAATTCAAGACAAACATATGCAATGCATTAATGAAACAAAGTTTGACATTAATAGATAAATGTTTGAATAACAAAAGGAATTACAACTTGAAAATTCAAATGAAATAAAGACGTTCTCAATGATTTTCCAAAGGAGCGTTGATTATGCTGGAGTCTCCAGAGGACCAAACTCAATCTCCTTGGCATCAATCAAATTCTGAATCTTGTACTTCAATGCCCAACAATTGTTAGTATCATGCCCGGGACTGTCAGAATGATAATCGCATGTTGCATTAGGATTGTAGTTAGGAGAAGAAGTCTTGGGGGTTTGGATGAGGTCCTATCAATGCAATCAGATTCATCCTCAACAAGTGTTGCAGCGCTTGAGACAGCGGCATGTTGATGTTGGTGAACTGTCTTTTAGGCTCGTCTGGCCTTTGTTGATTTCCCTTTTGCTGTTGTCGGTGTGACGCAGAACCAGAGATCAGGACTGCCCCTACGTGTTGGCCATGGCGACTCTTTTGACTGTACACATCATTAGACTCTTTCTTCCCGCTATAAGGCTTTTTCTGAGCATCAGAAGGTGTAGCTTCTAGAATCTTTCCACTTTTGATGCCAGCTTCGACCCTTTCGCCGGTCAGTATTAGCTCGGTGAACCCGGCTGGAGAGCTTCCGATCAAGTGTTTGAAGAAATGCCCTGTCAATGTTCCCATGAAGATGTCAATCAGCTCCCTGTCAGTTAAAGGGGGTTGCACCCTACCAGCCAGATCTCTCCACTTTTGGGCGTATCCTTTGAAGCTCTCGTTGGAACCCATGGTCATGTTTTGCAATTGCACATGAGTTGGTGCAAGATCAACATTGTACTGATACTGTTTGTAAAAAGCAGTAGCTAGATCCTCCCAGGTGTGGATGCAAGAACTCTCCAATTGATAGAACCATTCGAGTTGAGTCCCTACTAGGCTTTCTTGGAAGAAATGGATCCAAAGCTTCGGATCAGTTGTGTATGGTTGAATCTTGTGGACATAAGACTTTAATTGCATCTTAGGGCAAGAGACTCCATTGTACAGGGCAAAAGTAGGGACTTTGAATTTTGGCGGGATGACCACTCCAGAAACATAACCCATGTCTCCTAAATCTAAGCCAGGTATTTGTTGAATCTCCATAGCACTGAGGCGATCTTCTAACTGTTTGTACTTGTCATCAGCGGGAGGATATTGTTCCTCGGAGTAATCAGCTTCAACTTCATCAATCTCCAAATTGTGGTCTTCTTCAAGACTATCCCCTATGTTGGATGGAGTTGAAAGATCTAGAGCTCTCCTGACTGGTCCTCCAGGTCTTCTTCTCAAGTTCAGGATGCCCGCTGACTTCTTGGACTTCTTCTTCTTGTCTTTGAGGAGGAGAGCTTTCAAATCCTCTTGCCCTTTACCCATAGCCAGAAGCATTTATTGGAATTGAGCGTTTTGGGTTTGGAGATATTTCACCGTTTGTTCCATATCCATCTTACTGAAATAAACAGTAGGAAGATAAAGAGACCTGTATGGGAGAAACCTGTTATGCGATGATACGTATGATATATGTATGCAATGTTTTCAAGGATCTCTTGGGGTAAACACGAAATGTTAGAGGTTGAACTTTGATCAACATCTTTGATTGGAGAACTTTGTGCCGGTGGATGTCTTTCCACGAGAATCAAGCTCACCATGTCAAGTGGGTCATAACCCCCGATTCAAGTTGTTGCACTTGATCTTTGACGGCGTTTGTTTAGGGGGGAACCCTCTTGCTCTTTGGTAGACGTCTGGTTTAACGTGCCCCTGAATCAAAAAGACCCTCGAGATCCTTGAAGTGGTTATTGAAAATGCTATGGTATGATGTTATGATGTTATGTACATGTGTGCAGAAGTAAGCAAGTGTATATACAGACAATCATATTCACACAAAGCAAACAATTCCTTAGGTTTAGGCTTGCATGAGGTTTGTAGGTAATTACCCTCTTGAAGTTAGTTGGCTCAACCTGTCCTAAAATAGAAACCGGGTTCTAAGGAGCTCAATATCACTGGATTGTTTTCTATGTTCATTGTTTTGGTTTAGCCACTGGCGACCAAAATATTCCAAGAAAACAATCCTCAATGAGTGTAGTATCGAGTATCTACCAACTTCGGACTGCACCAAAGTCGGTCATCTCACTACCCCTAAAAGAGGCCAAGATGGTCAAGTAAGGTTCTAAGAGTTCGTTAGTGCTTCATGACATCACTCAGCGGCCTCGTATTCTCCTTGACTACTCAAGGGCTACCGGTACCCACAAATATGTAACACTAACATAGCTACTGCTTCAACCATGTCGGTATACCCCGCACAGTTCCCTCACAGTTTATTGCTATTTACCTAAAAAGGTGCCCCCAAATCCAGGTGTAGGATTTACAACAAACCCAAACAAGGAACCCAAAAAGTAAAGCAATCAAAGCAATCAAAGCAAGCATGTAAAGGTGATCTAAAACCCTAAGGTAACCCCACTTTTAAAAAAATTCCCCAGCAGAGTCGCCAGTTCTGTGATACGGTGGGAGAACTGACTTGGGTTTTGCGTTTGTGTTCGCAAATGTTGAGTTTAGCAAGAGTCACCACTGACTTTTTATTTTATCCTAAGGAAAGGTCAAAAAGCACAGGAAAGACCTTTAAGATGTTTTCGTGGGTTCGGGGGGTAGATTATGAAAAGGGAAGGTGCTAGCACCCTTTTCATCCATGGTTATCCATGGGCTCTTAGTTACTTGTTTTAGATCACTTGCCTTTGCTTTTCAATTGTTTGAAATGGTGCTTTGTATGTGTGGTTTTGAAAAAGATGCCTTGTCTAGGCAACCTTTGTAATGACTCTTGTTTTGAGTATATACAAAGGTGTATGTATTTTTGAAAAGATGTTTCAATGTTTTTGAAAGTTTGTTTTGAAATTGTGTGGAGATATGTATTTGAAAAATGGCAAGGATGTTTTGCAAGTTTGATCAAGTAACTAAGAGCTATCTACCCTAATTTTACTCAAAGATTTTTCTTATGCTTTTTAACCCTTTTAACAGTGTTGTTTCACCATTGTGTTTGGTGAACAACCTTGCGTTTAGGATGTTTACGGGACGGGCCCGGGTCATCGTATACAATCATTGAAGGCAACTTGTGAGACGCTCTAGCAATTTTGTAAGGGACGAGATCGTTTTATCGAAGGAAACATCGAGGGTCATCGAGGGACTACGATCTTTGTTTATCGAAGGGACAATTGCTGGAGTGTCTCATACTCGAGGGACATGATTGCATTTTCCGAGGCAACAAGCGAGGTTACCCTAAGGATGCGTGTGTGCAAAGTGTGTTTTATTGCATGCATTTGTCTTTGATTTTTTTGGTGGTCTATTTGTTGGTTTTATCTTATCATACACACCTAATTACTAGCATTTGTACAAAGTAAATAAAATGCGGAAAGATAAAATCCTACGCTATTACAACCATATCGAAAGGCATAAAAATATGTAAAGGCAAAAACAAAATAAATAAAAAAACAAGGAAATTGAGCTTTTCGACCCAGGCAGCAGCGCCCTTCGATTTGCATCCTGTTGGCCTCTTTCGATTGGGGCCAGCACCAACAAAGTCACATCTTTCGATTGGGCCTTGGCAGAGGAGAAGTCCTGTCCTTCGATTGGGCAAAGGCAGCAGCAAGTTGTATCCTTCGACTGGGAGTCTGGAATCAGTGTGGGCGTGTCTCTGGCTGGGCCTAGAAGTCAGTGTGGAAACCAAAGGTTTCGTTTCATACTCCTTCTCCTGTTTCTTTCATTTCAAGCATTAAATGGCAACATGGCTTGAGGCCATGCTAATATTTATCTTGTGAACAGTTTAACAGTTTAAAGCAAGCTCAGGTAAACAGAGAGCAAAACGAAAGGGTTTAGCCCTTTTTAAAAAACATGTTAACAGGGTGGAAACGAAAGGAACATCAGTATGTACATGCTTGGAACGAACAAGAATATTATTTACATGTTATGCCATGAAACAAAAAGCTCAAAGGTAAGAATAACTTACCTTGCTTCAGGCTGGAACGTGTGCTGGGACTTTGAGTGGAGGCCCAAGGTTTTGGATTTGACAGAAGGGGCCAACAACTGTGCTTGGACTACTGGATTCGAAGGAAGGAAAGAAACAAGTCTTGTGTTTCTTTCCAAACTGGATTAGAAGGATACTGAAGAGTATTTGTTCTTCAGAATCGAAGGAAGCAAGTGTTTGAGATTCTGGGTTTTGATTTCTCAAGTGTTGATGAACTTGAGAGTTTTTCTGTGTTTGAGAAACTTTGGGTGATTCATTCCACTGCCCAAAAAGTCCTCCTTAGCTTTGTAAAAATTCCTCTATTTATAGAGAAAAAGAAATGGATATGTTTGAAAACAGCCAGCCTTGCAAAATAATAAAATAATGGGTAACGTGACAGTACAACCAAGGGGCCTGTTGGCAGCAGCAGCAGTGGGATGCAGAAGATGACAGATGCCTCTGACGTTGCTTGTGCTCAGACTGAAATCAGATGGAAAGCTGCTTTTGTGATAAAGTCTCTCTGTTTGCAGAAAAAGTATGTAGCCTTTAACCCAGAATAGTAGTATCTAACAGACAAAGCTTAAAACCCTTGTGCAGACTTCTGACTTTGTAAAGATTTGGACGTAACACAACCTGGAAAACGAGATTTGGTCTTGTGATGAGTCTAAGTTCTGATTCGAAGTGTTCAGAACTTCCTTCATCAGAGCATCTTAGATTAAGAGAAACTCTGCACTGAAATGCCATTCGAAGGTCATTTCGTTCTGATGTTCTTATTAAGGGAAACTCTGAAGTTCCAGTCGAAGCCTTTGGTCGAAGCAAGCTAATGCGCAGGAAGCTATTGCCCAGTCAAAAGCTTGGGTCGAAGCAAACATATTTCCCAATCGAAAGTCCGTGTTTGAAGCAAACAGATTGCCCAATCGAAACATGTTTGCAGGCAGTAAACTTGTCCAATCAAAAGGCTGAATCGAAGGAGGATTGCAGGCAGTAAACTTGTCCAAATTGAAGCAGGATGGCAGGAAGCACTTGTCCCAATCGAAATAGGTTTGCCTTGCAGGGGGCATGTGTGGCCAGTAGATCATGGCCTTCGATTGCAACCATGCAGGCAACACGCTTGTCCAATCGAAAGGTTGAATCGAAGGATGTTTCCAATCCAAACGAAGGATGTACCCAATTTGCATTCGAAAGAGGCATACAGGAGGCCAAATGTCCAGGTTCGAAAGAGGCATACATGAGGCAAAAAGTCCAGATTCGAAAGAGGCACGCTAGTAGCCATTTTGAGCAATTGAAAGAGGCCAAGAGTCAATTGAAGTATGCTGAATCGAAGGAGACATGTTTTCCACCAAATTTGTCAAAATTTTATTTTTATCTGTTTTCTCCATTTTTGACAGTTTCCTTTTAATTTTGGTACTGGAAAATCCCAATGCACCTATGCAAGCTTGAACCTTGAGAATCCTTGTAAGAAAGGCCTTGAGAATTGAGAGGGCAAATTTTAGGGTACAACACCTGTCATTATGTAAAAATGATGCAATTGTACTCTTGAGATCATGCCTTAAACCAATTGATCATTTGCTAGGTCAAAATTCAGAAATTTCCCTTTCCCAATCAAAACCCTAATTTTGACCATTTTGCCCTTTTGGAGATTTGATCAAATTTCTTGAGGAATTATGGTCCAAACTTGATCAAATGATACATATGGTTTTAAAATGTTTATGTGAATAAAAAATTATGAAGTTCGACTGTAAATTGGCCATTGTTGACTTTTTCCCCAATACAATTGACTTTTAGGTCAACTGTTCAATTGACTGATCAAAAGTGTGATCCAAGGCTTGAAACTTAACATGAACAATCTTGGGGGTCCATAATGGTCCATGAAAGTCATATGAAGCATTGATAGTTCAAAAATCCTTGTGCAAACTCAAACCCTAATTTTGGTCATCAGTGCCTAAGGAGGTGTCTTGAGCTGATCAAACCATAGTGCAGTCTTGAGCCCAAGGAGATCTTGTGAGCAAATTCTTATTAGTGAGAGGGAAAATTTTGGGGTACAACAACTGCCCCTGTTCAATATTCTTAAGCCTGAAGAGTTAGATTGGCATGTTTTTGCCAGTCGTGACTCGAAGGTGGAAGATGATTGGACACTAGAGTGCCCAGAAATTTGCACTCGGTGACGTGATGGTTGAGGGAATGGGCTTAAATATTCCATTTGGAGAGGTGATAGAAATCCGTAGGAGATGGGCTTAAAGATGCCATCCAAAAGTGATTGTTTGTGTTGTAATTTGTAGGCTGAAAGAATGAGTATCAGAATGGCGTCAGTGTCTGGAGCGTATCTGAACTGTATCTGGGAGCTAATTTTGAATGATTATCAGAATGGCATCCGTGTCTGGAGCATATCTGAAAGCTAGTTTTGAATGAGTGTCAAAATGGCCTCCGTGTCTGGAGCGTATCTGAATTGTATCTGAGAGTTGAATCTAAATGAGTATCAAAATGGCATCCTTGTCTAGAGCGTATCTGAACTGTATCTGAAAGTTGCACTTAAATGAGTATCAGAATGGCATCCGTGTTTGGAGCGTATCTGAACCGTATCTGAAAGCTGAATCTGAATGAGTATCAGAATGGCATCCGTTTCAGGAGCGTATCTGAACTGTATCTGAAAGTTGAATCTGAATGAGTATCAGAATGGCATCTGTGTCTGGAGCGTATCCGAACTATATCTGAAAGCTGAATCTGAATGAGTATCAGAATGGCATCCGTGTCTGGAGCGTATCTGAAGACTTTGAATATTGTTAATGGTAGCTGTTTGATTAATCTTATCCTGAAAAAGATAAAATGTTAGCTAATATGCAATGTTTATGTTGTATGAAATGCATAGTATAATGCATTTGCATTATCAATGTTTATGATATATGGATGCAATGTATGCGTATGTGAGCTAGTTTGCTGCACTGCTGTTGGATTGGGGAAAATAAATCCCTGACTGCTGTTGAGGATATGGAGTATAAGTCTTCATGTTGTGAAGTCTAAGTGATGATGAATTTCTGCTTAGAGAAATAAACTCTTTTGTAAAGGAAATGCCATGTACTGCTTGTAAAATCCTGTTGTGAAATCCTGAGAAAATGAACGATTTCTACCGGGGATTGATAATTGGAAGCTCGTTCTGCTGGGAATCAAACTGCAAATTGTGGGGGATTTATGGAAATATCTTATAGATATTTCCCTACCTCTTAAAGCCATTAGTAATTGTCTTTTATTTTGTTTATTTGTAAACAGTAATTATGTTTAAATGCATATGTTCAACAATGAATCATTGGACGTTTTTGTAAACAAAACACAAGAGTAAAGAAAAAACAGATAGTTTTGCACTTTCAAGGAGATATCTTTGTATTGAATTTGAGTAAGTATTTTTGTACAATGAGACAAACATTCTAGTAAGAGAACGCCGTCGTAAAAAAAATGAAAATTTTAATACAAAGAAAAGATAGCTATGTGTAATAATCCCATGGGGGTCC
Source organism: Vicia faba (assembly GCA_948472305.1). Taxonomy (NCBI): domain Eukaryota; kingdom Viridiplantae; phylum Streptophyta; class Magnoliopsida; order Fabales; family Fabaceae; genus Vicia; species Vicia faba. The sequence goes on along the minus strand of OX451740.1, from coordinate 534,717,516 downwards.
CATTCTGCTATAGCCTCTGTATCTCCAAGCATCTTGTCTATTTGTTGCCTCGTCCGAAGATGATTGAATTGATCAGAACCTCTGAGTTTGTCAGTTGAAGCCAAAGGTTGTCCATAAAGTTACCCAACGGGACATAATCTTATGCTTTACATTCCCTAACTTTTGCCTGGACCGCCCTTCCGGGTTTTCAGTCCACCGAGAAACCCTTTTTTGCCCAATGTCTCCCTTTCGGGTTTTCAACTTGCCGGGTGTACATATTGTTTTTGTTTTATCCCTAATTTTTTCCCGATCCTCTTTTGGTTCGCCGGGACACCCTTGTTTTTCCTAGGTGTGTCAACCTAGCGGGTCTCTTATGCGTAGTATCTTTTGACTATGTCTGCGTTTGCAGGATGCGGCAGGTCGTCGCCATCCATGGTGTTCAAGATCATTTCCCCACCAGAGAAAATGTTTTTGATTACAAATGGTCCTTCATAGGTAGGAGTCTATTTTCCCCTGGGATCACCTTGTGGCAGTATGATGCGTTTGATTACCAGATCCCCAACTTGATACACTTGGCGTCTGAACTTCTTGTTGAAAGTCTTGATCATCCATTTTTTATACACTTGACCATGGAAAACAGCAATAAGTCTCTTCTCATCAATCAAGTTTAGTTGATCAAGTCGAGTCTGAATCCAATCTTCTTCATTCAGCCCCACATCCTTCATAATTCTTAGAGAGGGGATCTAAACCTCGATAGGAAAGACGACTTCCATGCCGTAAACCAGAGAATAGGATGTTGCCCCGGTTGATGTGCGAGCTGTGGTACAATACCCGTGGAGAGCAAATGGTAACATCTCATGCCAGTCTTTGTATGTGAATGTCATTTTCTGTATGATCTTTTTAATGTTTTTATTTGCAGCTTCGACAACACCATTCATCTTTGGCCGGTAAGGGGAAGAATTGTGATGCTGGATCTTGAATTGCTCGCACAAGGCGGTGATCATAGTATTGTTGAGATTTGTACCATTATCAGTGATGATCCTTTCCGGGATACCGTACCGGCAAATGAGATTTTGCTTGATGAAACGGGCAATAACATTCTTGGTAACAAAAGCGAAGGAAGCTGCCTTCACCCCCTTTGTAAAATAATCAATGGCCACTAAGATGAAGCGGTGTCCATTAGAGGCTGTCGACTTGATTTCCCCAATCATATCTATTCCCCACATAACAAAGGGCCAAGGAGCTGTCAAGACATTCAGAGGAACTGGAGGTACATGCACCTTGTCAACATAAATATGACACTTATGGCAAGTTCGAGAGTGTTGATAGCAATCTGCTTCCATGGTAGACCAGTAATAGCCTGCCCGTAGGATTTTCTTTGCCATTGTATGCCCACTTGAATGGGTGCCAAAAGTGCCTTCATGCAATTCATCCATGATCCTTTCAGCTTCAACCTTATCTACGCACCAAAGTAACAAAGAGTCATGATTGCGTTTGTACAGGATTCCATTACTAAGGAAGAATTTAGCAGAGAATCTCCTTAAGAACTTCTTATCATTGACTGAAGCTCCTTCTGGATATTCTTGAGCCTCGAGATACTTCTTGACTTTGTGGAACCAAGGATGGTCCATTACTTCTTCAGTATTAATATCGTGACAGTGTGTTGGTTCCTCCATTGGTTCAATGGTGATCTGGGGAGCCTCGTTATCCCAATTAAGTTTAAACATAGATGACATTGTGGCTAGAGAGTCTGCTAGCTTATTTTCTTCTCGCGGGAAATGCTCGAAGGTAATCTTCTCAAAATGCGGTAGCAACGTCAAAACATATTCTTTATAAGGGATAAGGTTTGGATGTTTGGTGTCCCATTCCCCTTTGATCTGACTGATAACTAAAGTTGAATATCTGAAATTAACCAAGGATTTAATCCCCAAGTCTATGGTAGCTCTGAGACCAAAGATGCATGCCTCGTATTCCGCCATGTTGTTTGTACAATTGAAGAAGAGTCTTGCGGTAAAGGGAGTATGACACCCTCCCGGAGATATGAGTACAACACTGATACCATTGCCAAGTGCATTGGATGTCCCATCAAAGAATAGGGTCCATCGGGATCCTTGTTCAGGTCCGTCATATGGCCCAAATTCTTCATAGTTGTTTACCATCATGATGTCTTCATCTGGAAATTCGAACTTCATGGACTGGTAGTCTTCTACAGCTTGGTGAGCAAGGTGATCAGCTAGTACACTACCCTTTATTTCTTTATGGGTAGTATATTGTATGTCATATTTCGTTAGGATCATCTTCCATCTTGCTATTCTCCCGGAGAGAGCAGGTTTCTTGAAGATGTATTTTATCAGATCCATTTTAGATATCAACAAAGTAGTATGAGTCAGCATATACTTTCTTAGTCGGCGAGCAGCCCATGCCATAGCGTAACAAGTTTTCTCGAGCAGTGAATATCTTGTTTCAAAGTCGGTAAAAAATTTTCTCAGGTAATAAATAGCGTGCTCTTTTCGGCCAGACTCGTCATACTGCCCCAATACACACCCCATTGAGTTTTCTAAAACAGTCAGATACATGATCAATGGTCTTCCCTCGACTGGTGGCATCAACACAGGAGGCTCTTGTAAGTATTCTTTGGTTTTGTCAAAAGAAACTTGGCACTCGTTATTCCATTTGACTACTTGATCTTTCTTCAACAATTTGAAGATTGGTTCACAAGTAGCTGTCAGGTGAGAGATGAATCTGGCAATGTAGTTCAGACGTCCCAAGAACCCTTTGACTTCCTTCTCAGTACGGGGAGTAGGCATCTCTTGTATTGCTTTAACTTGGGCAGGATCGACCTCGATACCTTTGTTGTTGACGATAAAGTCTAGGAGTTTACCAGACCGTACCCCAAATGTGCATTTGTTTGGATTCAACCTCAGCTTGTACTTCTTCAGTCTCTCAAACAGTTTTTGTAAGTGATCAAGATTCTCTTCTTCTGTTTGAGATCTGGCTATCATATCATCCATGTAGACCTATATTTCGTGATGTATCATGTCATGAAATAAATCTACCATGGCACGTTGATAGGTTGCCCCAACATTTTTTAGTCCGAATGGCATCACCTTATAGCAGAAAGTGCCCCACTGCGTGACAAACGTTGTTTTCTCCATGTCCTCAGGGCCATTTTGATTTGGTTGTAACCTGAGAATCCGTCCATGAAGGAAAACACTTTGTGTTGTGCCGTATTGTTAACTAGAATATCAATGTGGGGGAGTGGAAAATCATCCTTAGGGCTTTCCCTATTCAAATCTCTGTAGTCCACACACATTCGCACTTTGCCGTCTTTTTTGAGCACGGGAACAACATTGGCAACCCATTAGGGATAAGAGGTGACAACCAAGAATCCAGCGTTGAATTGCTTCATGACTTCTGCTTTAATCTTTTTTGACATATCAGGCCTCATGCGGCGAACCTTTTACTTTACTGGAGGGCAATCCTCTCTTGTAGGCAGACGATGTAACACAATGTCTGCATCAAGTCCCGACATGTCTTCATACAACCAGGCAAAGACTTCAACATAATTGCGTAACAACTGAATAAGATGCTCCATGACACTGGGTTCCAGATTGGCACCCATCTTGACCTCTTTTTTGTCTTCTTCGGTACCTAGGTTGATTGTATCCACGAGTTCCTCGTGAGACTGAATGGTTCTCTCTTCTTGTTGTAGTATTCTGGCAAGTTCCCCTGGTACTTCACAATCTTCCTCACCTTCTTCTTCGGCTTGGTAGATTAGATTCTCAGAGTCACAAAAGGCCATAGCAGTATCGTTACCCATGAGATCTCGAATGGATGTATACCTGCATTGTGAGTGTGAGTGTGTGTAAGGGTATAGCTATCCTTGAAAGAAATAAAAAATGTAAAAAGAAAAATAATGAGCACAAAAGTTTGTATGTGAAAACGTCCATGATTCATTGATGTCATATGAAAATGAGATAATAACCCTTACAAATGGACCATTGTGCCTCGGGTAAGACAAAAGGTTTTAAGAGTGCGAATTGTTTTAATTTTACAGATCCAACAAAATGTAAAGACATATTACTGTGGGATAAAAGTTATCGGGACAAAATCTCTAGCCTCCCAGTTGTTGAGCCCTCCACTGATAGTTGGGAATATCCAGTCCTCCAAGTCACATCTATCTTCATCATCTTCTACGGTGTTGACCTCGCAGTTGCTGATCTTCAGGGGTGGTCCTCTGGCACGAGCGCGGCGCACAACCTTCTTGCCACCTGAAGTGAAACCCAGGCCAAACTTGTCAGACTTATATGGGATATCTGGGAGTTGTCCCCAGATAGTGCACCCACCTTCTTCTACCACTACTTTGGCATCCTTCAGAGATGACATCCGGAGTGGAGGCCTTGTGATCTTGGGAACAACCTTGGTTACTGCCACATCTTGAGGGACCTCTTCAAAGTGTTGGAATGGAGTTTCAATAAATTCACCATCTAATTCCATATATCTGAAGGAATTGAGATGGTTGATCATATACTCTTCTTTTCCATGAACGATGATAATCTTCCCTTGAATCGGATATTTCAGCATTTGGTGCAACGTAGAAGTGACAGCGCCAACATTGTGAATCCATGGCCGGCCTAGCAAGCAGGAATATGAGGGACGAATATCCGTTACATAAAAAGTTGAATCAAAAGTTTGTGTTCCAACTTTTATGGGAATGTATACCTCCCCATGTACCATCCTGTGATACGGTGGGAGAACTGACTTGAGGTTTGCGTTTGTATTCGCAAATGTTGCGGTTAGCAAGAGTCGCCACCGACTTTTTATTTTATCCTAAGGAAAGGTTAAAAAGCACATCAAAAACCTTTTGAGATGTTTTCTTGGGTTCGGGGAGTATATTATAGAAAGGGAAGGTATTAGCACCCTTTCTATCCATGGTTATCCATGGGCTCTTAGCTACTTGCTTAGATCACTTGCCTTTTGTTTTCAATTGTTTTAAATGGTGCTTGAGTGTGTGGGTTTTGAAAATGTTTTGAAAAGAGGCCAATGTGGTGGCAACCTTTGCAATGATCCATGTGGGGATGTATACAAAGATGTATGTCTTTTGAAAAGGTTTTCATTTGTTTTTGAAAGTTGTTTTGAAAGTGTAGTGTTGTGTGGTTTTGAAATTAGGCAAATGTCTTGTTTTGCAAGTTGATTCAAGTAACTAAGAGGTTATCTACTCCTAAATTTCTCAAAAGATTATTGCTATACTTTAACCCTTTTAACAAGTTTGCACCACCATTATATTTGGTGGGCAACCTTGTGTTAGGATGTGAAAGGGACAGGCGCGGGTCATCGTTTAGACCATAATTGTAACGACGTTAAATGTCTTTGGGCAATTTCTCTAAGGGACTTGATCATTTGTTTTGTTTGTTTTGAAAAGTTTTATCGAGGGACTATGATCATTCAAACTGTTTGCTTTGCCCAAAGATGTTCAACATACAATATGGCCCATTTTTTTTGAAGGCAACAAGTGGAATACCCTAGGGGGTGCAAGTGTGATTTGTGTGTCCATTCTCATGCTTGTTTATCTTGTATTAGATCAAACTATTTTTTTTATCGTTTTTTCGCATACAAACCCTAATTCTTAGCATGTTATTATTAGAAAGCAATAAAGTGCGAAATTTAAAATTACTAAGCTATTACACAACCAAATATGGGAAGGGGGGTACAAATGTTCAAATGGGGATATTGACAAGAATTTAAATCTAAATTATTACAACAATTGGATATTTTGCAATGCATAATTAAATGTAAATTAAATAAATATGTGAAATGTAAAAAAAAAGTTTCTATGTGTATGAGAAAATATTATTTATGTAAAAGGAAAAAGAAAATAAAAATGTATTTATTTTTTAGTATTTTGAACTTAGGGTGAAAAACCCTAATTTTTAAATAAAAGGTATTATTATCTAATTTAATTCTACTATTTATTTATTATTTATAAAAAATAAAATAAAATGAAGTGTATTGTGAAAAAGGTATTTTTTGTATCAAATATTAAATAAAATGAAAAAAATCAAATATTTTTATATTTTTGTCTTAAATATATTAATAATCATATATATATATTTTATTAAACCCTAGATATGTATTATACAAAAATAAATATTTATTTAATATTTTAATAAAATAAATAAAAGAGTATTTTTTGTGTGAAATATTTTCAGAAAGTAAATAAAAATAAAAAGTGTATTTACATTATTTTTACATTTATTCTAATAATCAAATATATATATATTTATGTACAAACTAAACAAATAAACAAATAAATATGCAATAAAATGCAAAAAATAATGAAAAAAATATTTTTAATTTTCTAATGGCATGAGAAAAAATAAATGAAGTCAGCAAAAAAGGAAAAAGTCAAAAATGTCAAAAAATGAGTAAATGGGCTCAGGGGGGTGTAAGCCAAAAAGGATGGTGTGAAAAGAAAGGACAACAACAGCCCAGCCCAATGACACACTGTCTTCAACCTCCAGCTTCAAACTTTGAAAAAACGCGCGCCTCTTGCTTCAATGTCTAACTCCTGATTCCTTGATTTTTTGAACAAACTTCCAACACAAAAGATGTTAAGCATGAAGAGACGGTTCTAACCATATAAAGAACTTGACCTATCTCTCTAAGATGAGGGAGAATTTCTCTCCCCCTCTTTTCTGACCTAATTTTTCTACCATTTTCAGAGCTCAAATTCTCTCTACTCAGATAAAAGAAATGAAAAGTAAAGCTATGTACATGTTCAGGGCTATGAGTAGGACCTTGTTTCTTCACAAACTTAAGACTAAAGATGCCTAATAAGAGAGATACGAATTCAAACTTTTACCTGTGCAGTTGAACTTCTATGTGGAGAATGAGAGACTTTCAGTGCAATGTAATGATTGGAAAAGCTTCCTTGAGGTCCAGGGATGCTTTTTCAATGCTTACTTTGTCTTGAACCTTCTTGTATCAAGCTATAGAACTTCACCTGCAAGTCAAAGATGTGAAAATGGTGGAAGTGGTTAGAGCAACTACAGATCGTGCCTTAGCTTCTGGATAGCTTGCATATGTTGTAAGGAAGGTAGAGGAACAGGTTTGGACAGAAATGCTTGAAGGGATTGAGAGATTGCACTCAAACTGCAGGGGCACCCCTGTTTGTGCAGTTTGAGGATGATTCTGAGATGGAGAGGGTTTGAAAGGGAAATGGCTCGTGCAAAAGCTTGAATGTGGTCTATGGAATGTGTTTGATATCTTTTGTGCTGTGTTCCTTTGCTGATATGAGAGATGGCATAAGTTATGGATGTTACTTCTAAGTGAAGCAAGCAAATGTCAACTTGGTTTCTAGGCCAGTACAATGCCTCAATCTATGCTGCACATTTGAGTCTTGATCAGTGGGAAATGTCCATGCCTTTTTGCCTCAAAGATCTGCATTGTACCTCATAGATTTGCAAAGTTGCCATAAAGTAGCACTTTACAAGAATGGATAATATGCTTTTTCTAGTTTAGGCTTGATTTTGTGTGTATTGTCCAAATGAGCAAGATAATGCTAGAGCACAAAGGATATGCATTGAATTATTGAGTGAAAATGGGATTAGAGGCCTGCAATGTAGCTTAAGCATGCTGAATTCAAATTTGCCAAGTTTATGAACATGCTTTGATGAAGAACAAAAAGTGAATTTTTGCCAACTTGTGAAATTCGAATCTCTCAAGTTATGAGGTTGTTTGATGAGTTCTTGGACATTTTGGAAAGCTTGGAATGTGTACTACAATCCATCTTTGAAATGCAATTTGAAATTCCAAGTGGAAGGGTATGAAAAGTGGCCTTGAAGTAGGGTAGAAAACCTTGTCAAAATAGGTCAAATTTCACTAAGTTAAAAGATGGTTTAGTGCCCTTATTCAAAAAATCATAACTTGAGATACAAGCTTCAAATGAGAAAACTTTGTGAATCAAAGTTGTAGATTATGCAACAAGCTAAAACTTTCATGTTTTGACTTTTGTTTGAATCCAAATGGATCATGGTGAAAAGATGGGGCAAAGTTGGGAAAAAATTAGGGTTTTTCATAACTTAGAAAAATTCTAAGTTATGAAAAATTCCATTTTCAACCCTAATTTGCATTTTGTGATTTCTTGGTGAACAAGTTTCATGATTTGGCATGTTTTTAATGAAAAAATGAATCTTGACTCTTGATTTTGACCAAAAAGTCAAAGTTTGACTTTTCAGTATACAGTCAAAATTGATCAATTGACTGGGAAATTCAACTGTCAATCTTGTGTACTTGGGATCTTTTGAGCTTGATGAACATGTCAAGATAATTCCATGGGGTCCTTGAGTCCATATGTGAGCTTGGTTTGCCATTGGCTAGGCCAAACAGTCAAAAATTGCCCTTGTGCAGTCAAAACCCTAAAAATGACCATTTTGCCCTTTTGGTGATCTGATCAAATTTCTTGGGGAATTATGATTCAAACTTGATCAAATGGTCCATGTGAGTTCATAATGTTGATGTGGATCAAATTTCATGAGGTTTGACTGTCAATTGGCCATAGTTGACTTTTTCCCCAATACAGCTGATTTCTAGGTCAACTGTCCAATTGACTGGGTAAAACTTGGAATCAAGACTTGAAACTTGGTATAGGTAAACTTGGGAGTCCAACATAAAACATGAAAGTCATCTTAGGCATTTTAGGTCAAAGCATCCTTAGGCAAACACAAACCCTAATTTGAGTCCACAGTGCAAGGAGAAGTCTTGAGCAGAGGAAACCCTAATTGTATCTTGATCTTTAAATGTCTTGTGATGAGAAAATGTTGAGGAAATGGGAGGGCAAATTTTGGGGTACAACAGTTGCCCCTGTTCAATCTTCTTGGACCTGAAGAGTTAGATTGGCAAGTTTGCCTTTCGTGACTCGAGGGTAAAAGGAGATTGGACACTAGAGTGCCCGGAAATTTGCACTCGCATGTCGAAGTATCAGCGATGTGGTGTCGGGAATGGGCTTATAGATGCCATTTGGAAGTGTGGTTGATAGGGAGATGGGCTTATAGATGCCATCTGGAGATGTGACAGAACTTTGTCGGGAATGGGCTTATAGATGCCATTTGGAAGTGTTGATCGCATAAGAGGTTCCTTAGCGAGAACTTGTGTATTTAGGAAAGACAGATGTTTTCCTGGCTTGTTACAGGTGTTTGATCTTCAGTCTCCTTATGCAGATATGCCCTGGCTAGATACAGGTATCGAATCTACAATCGGTTACTCACAGATGTGCCCTGGCTAGATACAGGAGTCGAATCTGGAAATAGTCGTCAATAGATATGCCCTGGCTGGATACAGGAGTCGAATCTTTGAACTCTGCATACGTGCCCTGGCTAGATACAGGAATCGAGTCTGGAAATGTGGTCAACAGATATGCCCTGGCCGGATACAGGAATCGAATCTGGAACTGTTGTAGTTGATAGATGTGCCCTGGCTGGATACAGGAGTCGAATCTTTGAACTCTTCAGACGTGCCCTGGCTAGATACAGGAATCGAGTCTGGAAACTGATCACTCTCAGATGTGCCCTGGCTAGATACAGGTATCGAATCTGGAATTGTGACAGTTGAAGGTAGTCGTTTTTGAGATTGTCTTTTTCCTGAAAAGGCAAAGACGTAAGCTGTATGCAATGTCATGATGTATGATATGCAGGATGTCATGATGTTCAACATTTGATGTTGTATGTGTTTCATCATGTATGTAAGCAGGATGTATGAAAATGTGAAATGTTTATGAGTGTAATTTCATCTTAGGAAAATAAATCCTTGACGAATGGCCGGGAAGCTGCTTTGCGGAAGAGATACTTGGCCGAAGCTCTGATGAGAGGCCTGCTGAGGACTTTAACGATGGATTCCGCTGAGGATAACGATGATAAACTCCGCTGGGGAACCCCAAAGATAAACTCTGCTTGGGAATACCAAAGATAGACCTCGCTGGGGATTGAAGGAACTTTTGCCGAGAACGGTCTTCCGTGGCTTTTAGCTGAGGATAACCCAGTTATAAGTCCTTGTGAGGAAATAACTCTAAATAAAACTTGGGCGAGACGTTCGTACTTCGCCGGGGATAAGCTCGCAGGATCTACCGGGGATGAGCTTTTAAGACCTGCCGGGGAATGTTGTGCCTTTTTCAGGATCGACGGGGAATCGACTCCTGCTTGGGGAAAGTGCTGCTGAACCTTGTTTTACTCCGCGGGGAGTTAAGATGATTTGGCCACATTTTCAGTTGAACCTACCTTGGTGCCTTGGTGGACAAAACAACTAGACCGCATTAGACAACTCCACATTGCCCCTGTCTTTGATGTCACTTGTAATTAATCTCTTTTTTCATATGCAAACATTCATGAATCAGCAATTTAATGTCAAATGCATATATCAACAATGAACATTGGACGTTCTTCGCAAGACAAAACAGAAAAAGAAAAACAATGGCAATTTGTATGGACAAGTGAATTTGTATTGATTTAAGCTTTGCCTGTGAATAGGCGTTTTTTGTACAAGGGGCTGATATCCTAGTAAGAAGACATCGCCAAAAAGTATAGAGTTTACAATTTGAAAAATAAAACAAAACAGCTATGTGAACAATCCCACTGGGTTCCAACTCTGCTATTGCCTTTATGTCTTCGAATGTCTCATCGCTTTGCTGCTTAGTTGAAGATGAAGCTGATTGGTCAATGCCGAAATCTGGAACCAGATAGTTGGTACCGAATTCCGGACGCGAAGTGATCCAATGAGACATAGTGTTACGCTTTTATCCCTAACTTTTGCCTGGACCGCCCTTTCGGGTTTTCGGTCCAACGGGATACCCATTTTTGCCCAAGCCGCCCTTCCAGGTTTTCGACTTGCCGGGTGTACAGATTTTTTCATTTCATCCCTTATTTTTGCCCGAACCCTTTTGGTTCGCCGGGAAGCCCTTATTTTTGCCTAGGTATGTCAACCTAGCGGGTCTTTTATTTATGCGTAGTATTTTTTCACTATGTCTGCATTGGCGGGGTGAGGAAGGTCGTCACCGTCCATGGTGGTTAGGATCATGGCTCCTCCTGAGAACACACGCTTAACCACAAATGGCCCTTCGTAAGTAGGGGTCCATTTGCCCCGGGGATCACTTTGAGGAAGGATGATGCGTTTGATTACCAGGTCCCCAACTTGATACTCTTGCGGTCTGACTTTCTTGTTAAATGCCCTGATCATCCGTTTCTGATACGTTTGACCGTGACAGATAGCAGTGAGCCTCTTTTCGTCAATCAGATTTAGTTGATCAAGTCGAGTCTGGATCCAATCATCTTCATTCAAGTCTGCATCCTTCATTATCCGAAGAGAGGGTATCTGGATTTCAATCGGCAAGACTGCCTCCATGCCGTAGACCAAAGAGAAAGGAGTTGCCCCGGTTGATGTCCTTGCTGAGGTGCGATACCCATGAAGAGCGAACGGTAACATCTCGTGCCAATCTTTATAGGTCACTGTCATCTTCTGCACAATTTTCTTGATATTTTTATTGGCTGCCTCTACAGCCCCATTCATCTTCGGCCGATAGGGGGAAGAATTGTGGTGCTGTATCTTGAATTGTTCACAGAGTTCAGTGATCATTTTGTTATTGAGATTGGTACCATTGTCCGTAATGATTCTTTCTGGGACTCCGTACCGACATATCAGATTATGCCGGATGAAACGCGCCACGACGCTCTTGGTTACCGTGGCATATGAAGCTGCCTCAACCCATTTCGTGAAGTAATCGATTGCCACTAAGATGAAGCGGTGCCCATTGGATGCCGTCGGTCGGATCTCACCGATCATATCGATGCCCCACATTGCGAAAGGCCAAGGTGCCGTTAGGACATTCAAAGGAACTGGAGGGATATGCACCTTGTCAGCATAGATCTGGCACTTATGACAAGTCCGGGAGTGTTGGTAACAATCGGCTTCCATCGTGGACCAGAAATATCCTGCCCGAAGGATTTTCTTAGCCATGGTATGTCCACTGGAGTGCGTACCAAAGGTCCCTTCATGCAGTTCTTCCATGATTCTTTCTGCTTCAGTCTTATCCACACAACGTAGTAAGGTTGAATCATGGTTTCGCTTGTACAAGATGCCGTTGCTTAGGAAGAATTTTGCAGCAAATCTCCTCATGAACTTCTTATCATTGACGGATGCACCTTCAGGGTATTCCTGGGCTTCCAAGTACCTCTTCACCTCGTGATACCAGGGTTTTTCAGTCACCTTCTCAGCCTCGAGCTCGCAGCAGTATGCCGGTTCATCCAACTTCCAGATTATGATTTGGGGAGCCTCATTGTCCCATTTAGCTTTGAACATCGAAGACATCGTGGCTAGTGCGTCCGCTAGCTGATTCTCTTCTCTGGGGAAATGCTCAAAAGTTATCTCTTCAAAGTGAGGGAGCAAGGTCGACACATACTCCTTGTAAGGAATGAGATTCGGGTGTTTCGTATCCCACTCGCCTTTGATCTGATTGATCACGAGAGCGGAATCTCCGAAGACACTTAGAAACTTGATCCTCAAATCGATCGCAGCTTGTAAACCCATGATACATGCCTCATATTCTGCCATGTTGTTGGTGCAGCTGAAACATAATCGGGCGGTGAGTGGAGTATGAGTCCCCTTGGGAGATATGATTACAGCGCCGACGCCGTTACCCAAAGCATTGGAGGCTCCGTCAAAATGCATAGACCATCGGGATCCTTCCTCAGGTCCTTCATCCGGTCCAGGTACTTCACAGTCAGTCACCACCATGATGTCTTCGTCCGGAAAATCAAAGTTCAATGATTGATAATCGTCCACAGGTTGGTGTGCCAAATGATCAGCCAGTACACTTCCCTTAATTGCTTTCTGAGTTGTATACTGGATATCATATTCTGTTAAGATCATTTGCCATCTCGCTATTCTCCCAGACAGAGCGGGCTTTTCAAATATGTACTTAATGGGATCCATCTTTGAAATCAATAAGGTAGTGTGAGTCAGCATATACTGTCTCAGCCGGCGAGCAGCCCATACAAGAGCGCAGCAAGTTTTCTCAAGCAGTGAGTAACGAGACTCACAGTCCGTAAACTTTTTGCTCAAGTAATAAATAGCGTGCTCTTTTCGGCCAGACTCGTCATGCTGCCCCAGCACACACCCCATTGAGTTATCCAGCACTGTCAAGTATAGTATCAGAGGTCTTCCTTCCACCGGTGGCATAAGAATGGGTGGCTCTTGGAGATATTCCTTTATCCTTTCAAAGGCGGCCTGACATTCATCATTCCAGCGTACCACTTGATCTTTCTTCAGTAATTTGAAGATTGGCTCACAAGTAGCAGTCAGATGTGAGATGAATCGGGCAATGTAATTCAGTCGTCCTAGGAAAACTCTGACTTCTTTCTCTGTTTTTGGGGTCGGCATCTCTTGAATAGCTTTAACCTTGGCAGGGTCCACCTGGATACCTTTATCACTTACAATGAAACCTAGCAATTTTCCGGACCTCACCCCGAAGGTGCATTTGTTGGGATTCAATCTCAGCTTGTACAACTTGAGTCGGTCAAACAACTTCCTCAGATGATCAAGGTGTTCCTCCTCAGTTTGAGACCTTGCAATCATGTCATCAACATATACTTCAATCTCATGATGGATCATATCATGAAATAAAGCAACCATGGCACGCTGATAGGTTGCCCCAGCATTTTTCAATCCGAATGGCATGACCTTATAACAGAAGGTCCCCCACTGAGTTACAAATGTAGTCTTCTCCATATCTTCAGGAGCCATCTTGATCTGATTATACCCTGAGAAGCCATCCATGAAGGAGAACACCTTGTGTTGAGCTGTATTATCAACAAGGACATCGATGTGAGGTAGGGGGAAATCATCCTTGGGGCTGGCCCTGTTCAGATCCCTGTAGTCGACACACATTCTGACTTTACCGTCCTTCTTCGGCACTGGCACAACATTGGCAACCCACTGAGGGTAAGAAGTTACTGCAAGGAAACCCGCATCAAACTGTTTCATCACCTCAGCTTTAATCTTCTCAGACATCTCTGGACGCATTCGTCGAACTTTTTGCTTTATTGGAGGGCAATCTTCCTTGGTTGGCAGATGGTGAACTACAATGTCGGCATCCAAACCAGGCATATCTTCATAAGACCAGGCAAAGATCTCCATGTAGTCCTGTAGCATCTGGATCAATCGTTGCTTCACGCTGAGCTCTAGATTGGCACCAATCTTGACCTCTTTCCTATCTGTCTCAGTACCCAAGTTAATTGTCTCCACAGGCTCTTCATGTGGTTGAATAGCCCTCTCTTCCTGTAGTAGCAGTCTTGCGAGTTCACCAGGCACTTCGCAATCATCTTCACCTTCGTCTTCGGCCAAGTTGATCGGATTTTCGAAGTCATAACTGGCGGTAGCAGAGCTGTTGCCAGTGAGATCCAGAGTGGATTGAAACCTGTATAAGTGAGTGTGTGTAAATATAGCTGTTTTGCAATATGTATAACACAGAAAGAAAAGGAGCACAAGATTTGAAATGCAACAAACGTCCAATGTTTTGATTGATGATATATGAAAATGTCATACAAAAAGCCCTCACAAATGGAGCTACGATGTCCCGGGCAGGACACCGAGCCAACAGAGTTTTAACATATTGTTTGTTACAAATTTGGAAATCAAAAGAAATCAATTACTGCGTGACAAATGTGATAGGGGTAAAATCCTTTGCTGTCCAGTTGCTTGGTCCGTCGCTGGCAGTCGGGTAGATCCAATTATCAAACTCAGCTTCCTCCACATCCTCCTCGATAGCATTCACCCTTGAGCTGGAAATAAACACCAGAGCCTTTCCAATCTTCTCTTTGCGCACTGCCTTCTGAGCCTCTGCAGTAAAGCCTAGCCCAAACTTGTCGTTCTTCTGAGTGAAGTCAGGAAGCTGACCCCAGTGTGCACCATTGCCTTTCTGAACCACAGCCCGGGCATCCCTTAGGGAAACCATCTTCAAGGAATCATTCTCTTCGGCCATTGTCTCTGCAGCTGCTGAAACTGGATGTACCTCCTCGAAATGTTGGAAGGGGGTTTCAATGAACTCCCCGTCCATCTCGATGTACCTGAAGGAATTCAAATGGCTCACCATATACTCCTCTTCTCCTCGCACAGTGACGATCTTCCCTCTGACGGGATACTTCAGCTTTTGGTGCAAGGTGGAGGTCACTGCCCCAGCTTTATGGATCCAAGGTCGACCCAACAGACAGGAATACGATGGACGTATATCCATCACGTAAAAGGTAGAGTCAAACACTTGAGAGCCCACACGAATAGGGATGTTAACCTCTCCATGAACCATCCTCTTGGAACCGTCAAAGGCTCTGACGATGATATTGCTGGGTTTCAACTCCAGGCCTTCATAATCCAGACGATCCAAAGCCTTTTTCGGAAGAACATTCAAAGAAGAACCAGTGTCCACCAATACATGTGCCAGAGTAGTGCCCCTGCATTCAATAGAGACATGCAGGGCATCATTGTGGTTTCTCCCTTTTGCGGTTAGGTCAGCATTTGAAAAGCCCAAGCCGTTGTCCGCCGTCAGATTTGCTATGCAGTCAGTGAACTGAACTGCAGACGTCTCCTACGGCACATGGGCCGTCTTGAGAAATGAGATTAATGCCTTAGCGTGGGCCTCGGAACATAGCAATAGGGAGAGCAGGGAGATCTTGGAGGGTGTATGCCCTAACTGCTCAACAACATTAAAATCACTTTTCTTTATTATTTTCAGAATCTCCTCCATTTCTTGTCGGGAGGCCTCAGCATTTACGGGTATTGGTGCCTCCATCCGGGCAGGCTCTTCTTCAATCTCTTTGCCCCGAGCATTTGATGACTCGGCAGCAGGGGACACAATTTGATCAGCAACAGGACTTGGTAAACTTGCAGGTTTTATGAGGAGGGGTTTTCGAATAGCGGGCGGCGCAATGTCAGGCGAGAAGAGCCTGCCACTGCGGGTGACTTTAGCTGGACCGGTGATATCGCAGATACTGGCACTAGCATCAAATTCTTGCTTGATTCCATTTACATATACGTCTGCCCCATAATGCCAGGGGACAGCTTTATCAGACACGTAGGAGAGGGGTCCTGGAACAGTAATGATCACAGGCGCAACTGTCAAGATTTGAATAGGCTTCTTTGGGGGAGCCTTGGTTGGATTTTTGAAGATGGTAATCACGGAAACTTCTTTCATCGGAACCAAATGAACAGCAGTCTTTTTGAATAGAATCTCCTTGCTATCCATTAGGCCTTGGATGCCTAACCTTAGCAAGGGACAATCAGATGGGGAAATAGCACAGAATGGGCAACCTTCGCCGCAACCCGGAAATAAACCGGCCCGCAGTAGGTTCTTCTTAACAGTCTTCAAAGGGGTAACAACTTCATCTACCGAAACAGCGTACACTTCTTCCTCAATGGCATTTACCCTATGCTGG
Organism: Vicia faba; assembly: GCA_948472305.1. NCBI lineage: Eukaryota > Viridiplantae > Streptophyta > Magnoliopsida > Fabales > Fabaceae > Vicia > Vicia faba. Next base: position 534,701,065 of record OX451740.1, on the reverse strand, counting down.
GGCATAGGAGCCGTTACAACATTCGGTCTTTCCGGCGCTTCAAACTGAATTTCTTTTGCGTCAATTAGATCTTGCACTTTGTTTCTCAAGGCCCAGCAATCATCAGTAGTGTGCCCGGGACTATCAGAATGATAAGCACACCGGGCATTTGGGTTGTATTTAGGGGACGCAGTGTTGACGACCTTAGGAGCTTCTTTGAGGGTCACCAGGTTGGTGGATAACAGTTGGGGTAAAATTTGAGATAATGTCATACTCAATCGGGTATACTGCCTCTTGGGCCTTTCACTTCTCTGTTGACTGTACTGCTGAGGAGCAGCAACAGGTTTAGAGATGACCAAAGCGTTGACGGCTTGGCGACTTTCGGGCTTGACTTGTCTTCTAGGGCCATAGACGGCACTTGCTTCTTTCTTAAATGGCCTCTTCTCAGCACTTGTAGAGGCGGCCTTCTGTATCTTGCCTGACCTGATGCCAGCTTCAATTCTCTCTCCCGTTAATATCAAATCTGTGAACCCGGCGGAGGAGTTACCAACCAAATGATTGAAAAACGGACCAGACAACGTTCCCAGAAACATATCAACCAGCTCTCGATCAGTTAATGGAGGCTGCACCCTGCCAGCCAAATCTCTCCATTTTTGAGCGTACTCTTTGAACCCTTCACCCCTCCCTAGAGACATACCCTGAAGTTGGGTACGCGTAGGAGCGAGATCAGAATTGTATTGGTATTGTCTGTAAAACGCAGTTGCCAAATCTTCCCAGTGTCGGATGCTAGCTCCGTCCAATTGGTAGAACCATTCAAGTTGTGACCCCGAGAGGCTGTCTTGGAAGAAGTGAATCCAGAGGTTCTTATCCGCCGTGTAAGGTTGGATTTTCCTTACATACGACCTCAGATGCAGCTTTGGGCAGGAGACCCCATCATACTTGGCGAAGGCAGGCGCCTTAAACTTGTGTGGAATTACTACTCCGGAAGATAATCCCAAATCTCCGAAATCCAGTCCTGGCACATTCTGAATTTCCATAGCGCTCAAGCGGTCCTCCAATTGTTTGTATCTGTCAGCAGCAGGTGGGTATTGTTCATCGTTATAGTCCGTCTCGTTGTCGGAGACTGCGGGACTAGGAGCTCCTCCCCCTTGGGGACTGTTTTTCTCAGCAGAAGAAGTGGTTGGATCAGCTTCATTGTGGAGTGTGTTCCCAAATCTGCGTCCGGTGTTGAACATCGCCGTCCTCTTTTTCTTCTTCTTCTTCAGGAGTAGAGTCTTCAACTCTTGCTGACCCTGGGCTAGGCTTAGGACCATCTCTTGAAACTGTGCACTTTGGGCCTGAAGGGCCTTGATTGCTTGCTCACTGGATGATTCCGGATTCATGATGACTGTGCAAACAAACAGCGAAGAAGATTAAGCAACCTGTGAAATAGGGTACCTGCTATGCATATGGTGTAATGCAATGCGTATGTTTTATGTTTTCAAAGACAAATAAGATTCAACTTTGTAGAAAAAAAAAGGGGAAACACACTTCATTAGATTAAAATTTTTCAATTGTTCAACAATTTGCCCTTAGGCATTACAGGAATGAAAAATAAGGAAAAGGAAATAAAACTACAAAAGGAAACAATCAAAGCTCATCAATGCTCCCATGGCCTCCTCCTCTCAGTGCTGATGTAGTTGTTCAGGACACGTTCTTCCTCCAATTGCTTAGTCAGCCTTTGGACCTTCCTTTCCTGCTCGTTGAACTTCTCCCGATAGAAATCCCGTTCTTCCTTTAGCTGTGCCCAAGATCTCTTCATGGTGTCAAAATCAGTAGGTATCTGAGGAGGGAGGACAGTTGGAGGAACCCTATCTTCATCGGGAGATTCAAGGATGATTGGTCTGACAGCTTCGTACGGCATACCTAACTTCTGAGCACGGATGCAGACCCATTTGCAATAGGGCTCCAATGGTAAAGAAGTCTTTGGTCCTAACTCATGTGGGTCAGCTTTGTGGATTCTGTCCCAAGCTCTAATGAATCCCTGGCGTAGTTTGTCACTGCCTGCCTGAAACTCAAAATGGAAGTGAGGAACCAGCATTTCATGAGGCCCATCTCCTCTGGCTCTTCCAAACTGACGGAGAGCTAAACACGGATTGTAAGAGATTCCTCCTTGGATACCAATCAACGGGACATTAGGGTATTCTCCGCAACGTCGATGACAGCTACCTCATCCAAACCTCTGAGAGTCCAAGTGATATCCTTATCTGTGAGAGACATTAACCTCCGAGCCCAACCTTTTCCTTCTTCATTCTTCAGCACGAACTTAGGAAGGTGCGAAATAAACCACCTTACTAGCAAAGGAGCACAACACCACGGAGTCCCCCGTTTTCGAGCAGTACGAGCATAGAGTTGTTGTAGAATATCACCCAAAAGAGTGGGTACCGGATTCCGAGACATGAAGATCCTTATGACATGGATACTGATGAAGGTGTCAGGGTTGGGAAACAATACCAGACCATAGATCAAAAGAGCCAGAATATCCTCATATGCTTTGAAGTCCAAGTCATTCCAGAAATCATTAGCCTTGCCAACCAGAAATTTGACCAAAAAGCCTTTGACCCCATTTCTAGTTTCCCAGTTGGACAATATCTCTTCTTTGGTCAAGGGGAGAATTGCAGCAATCTCTTCAGGCCTAGGAGTCTTTTCCAAACCAGTGAAAGGAGTTTGTTCCAAGACAGGAATCCCAAGCAAGTAAGATAATTCTTCCAGGGTAGGAACCAGCTGGAAGTCTTGAAAGGTGAAACAGTGATGCAGAGGGTCATAAAACTGGGTCAGAACACTTATCAATTGTTGGTCCCATTTTGCAGTGATCAAGCCAAGGAGAGAACCATGTTTGTTGATGAAGGAGGTAGTGTTTGGAATTCTTTCAACCAGATCTTTGAGTAAAACTGGTGGTTGAACAAAGTTGAGCCGGACAGTATTTCTACGCACGGGCATCATGATGTCCTACAAAACAGAGCAAAGATGAAACCTTTTTGTCTTTGAAATGGGTTAGCCTTTTATGCATGCAATGGTATGATGGCATGATGCTATGATGAAGCACATCACAAGTATTCACATAGGCAAATAAAGCACACAAGTCACACAAGACACCCTTAGGTTTCAGGCCAGCATGAGTTTCAGGTATTACCCTCTTTTGGTTTTGTTGGTTAAAACCTGTCCTATCAAAAGTAACCGGGTTCTAGAGGATCTCAAATCATTGGCTACCCTCAATCGGTCATAACTCCAGCATCGCAATCTTTTCTCGCGGCCAGAACCATCTCGAGAGTTTAGCCTCAATGAGTGTAGCATACTGCTACTGTCCTAATAGCCAAGTTGGTCAATTTAGGGTTCTAAGGTTGGTTGGTGTTTAATGACTCCTTAGAAGACCTATATTCTCCCCGTTACGACACAAGGGATATAGGTACAGACTAAGATGCCACACCAACGTAGCCACTGCTTCACCCATGTCGGTCTACGCCGGACAGGTCCCTCACAGATTATGCTACCTAAAAAGGGTATTTCCCAGATCCGGGTTAGGATCTACGAACTCCGATGCAAAGCCCACAAATATAAAAGCAAACAAAGCAAGCAATTGAAAACAAAAGTGATCTAAGCCCTAAGGTTACTCCACTTTAAAATTATCCCCAGCAGAGTCTCCAGTTCTGTGATACGGTGGGAGAACTGACTTGAGGTTTGCGTTTGTATTCGCAAATGTTGCGGTTAGCAAGAGTCGCCACCGACTTTTTATTTTATCCTAAGGAAAGGTTAAAAAGCACAGCAAAAACCTTTTGAGATGTTTTCTTGGGTTCGGGGAGTAGATTATAGAAAGGGAAGGTATTAGCACCCTTTCTATCCATGGTTATCCATGGGCTCTTAGCTACTTGCTTAGATCACTTGCCTTTTGTTTTCAATTGTTTTAAATGGTGCTTGAGTGTGTGGGTTTTGAAAATGTTTTGAAAAGAGGCCAATGTGGTGGCAACCTTTGCAATGATCCATGTGGGGATGTATACAAAGATGTATGTCTTTTGAAAAGGTTTTCATTTGTTTTTGAAAGTTGTTTTGAAAGTGTAGTGTTGTGTGGTTTTGAAATTAGGCAAATGTCTTGTTTTGCAAGTTGATTCAAGTAACTAAGAGGTTATCTACTCCTAAATTTCTCAAAAGATTATTGCTATACTTTAACCCTTTTAACAAGTTTGCACCACCATTATATTTGGTGGGCAACCTTGTGTTAGGATGTGAAAGGGACAGGCGCGGGTCATCGTTTAGACCATAATTGTAACGACGTTAAATGTCTTTGGGCAATTTCTCTAAGGGACTTGATCATTTGTTTTGTTTGTTTTGAAAAGTTTTATCGAGGGACTATGATCATTCAAACTGTTTGCTTTGCCCAAAGATGTTCAACATACAATATGGCCCATTTTTTTTGAAGGCAACAAGTGGAATACCCTAGGGGGTGCAAGTGTGATTTGTGTGTCCATTCTCATGCTTGTTTATCTTGTATTAGGTCAAACTATTTTTTTTATCGTTTTTTCGCATACAAACCCTAATTCTTAGCATGTTATTATTAGAAAGCAATAAAGTGCGAAATTTAAAATTACTAAGCTATTACACAACCAAATATGGGAAGGGGGGTACAAATGTTCAAATGGGGATATTGACAAGAATTTAAATCTTAATTATTACAACAATTGGATATTTTGCAATGCATAATTAAATGTAAATTAAATAAATATGTGAAATGTAAAAAAAAAGTTTCTATGTGTATGAGAAAATATTATTTATGTAAAAGGAAAAAGAAAATAAAAATGTATTTATTTTTTAGTATTTTGAACTTAGGGTGAAAAACCCTAATTTTTAAATAAAAGGTATTATTATCTAATTTAATTCTACTATTTATTTATTATTTATAAAAAATAAAATAAAATGAAGTGTATTGTGAAAAAGGTATTTTTTGTATCAAATATTAAATAAAATGAAAAAAATCAAATATTTTTATATTTTTGTCTTAAATATATTAATAATCATATATATATATTTTATTAAACCCTAGATATGTATTATACAAAAATAAATATTTATTTAATATTTTAATAAAATAAATAAAAGAGTATTTTTTGTGTGAAATATTTTCAGAAAGTAAATAAAAATAAAAAGTGTATTTACATTATTTTTACATTTATTCTAATAATCAAATATATATATATTTATGTACAAACTAAACAAATAAACAAATAAATATGCAATAAAATGCAAAAAATAATGAAAAAAATATTTTTAATTTTCTAATGGCATGAGAAAAAATAAATGAAGTCAGCAAAAAAGGAAAAAGTCAAAAATGTCAAAAAATGAGTAAATGGGCTCAGGGGGGTGTAAGCCAAAAAGGATGGTGTGAAAAGAAAGGACAACAACAGCCCAGCCCAATGACACACTGTCTTCAACCTCCAGCTTCAAACTTTGAAAAAACGCGCGCCTCTTGCTTCAATGTCTAACTCCTGATTCCTTGATTTTTTGAACAAACTTCCAACACAAAAGATGTTAAGCATGAAGAGACGGTTCTAACCATATAAAGAACTTGACCTATCTCTCTAAGATGAGGGAGAATTTCTCTCCCCCTCTTTTCTGACCTAATTTTTCTACCATTTTCAGAGCTCAAATTCTCTCTACTCAGATAAAAGAAATGAAAAGTAAAGCTATGTACATGTTCAGGGCTATGAGTAGGACCTTGTTTCTTCACAAACTTAAGACTAAAGATGCCTAATAAGAGAGATACGAATTCAAACTTTTACCTGTGCAGTTGAACTTCTATGTGGAGAATGAGAGACTTTCAGTGCAATGTAATGATTGGAAAAGCTTCCTTGAGGTCCAGGGATGCTTTTTCAATGCTTACTTTGTCTTGAACCTTCTTGTATCAAGCTATAGAACTTCACCTGCAAGTCAAAGATGTGAAAATGGTGGAAGTGGTTAGAGCAACTACAGATCGTGCCTTAGCTTCTGGATAGCTTGCATATGTTGTAAGGAAGGTAGAGGAACAGGTTTGGACAGAAATGCTTGAAGGGATTGAGAGATTGCACTCAAACTGCAGGGGCACCCCTGTTTGTGCAGTTTGAGGATGATTCTGAGATGGAGAGGGTTTGAAAGGGAAATGGCTCGTGCAAAAGCTTGAATATGGTCTATGGAATGTGTTTGATATCTTTTGTGCTGTGTTCCTTTGCTGATATGAGAGATGGCATAAGTTATGGATGTTACTTCTAAGTGAAGCAAGCAAATGTCAACTTGGTTTCTAGGCCAGTACAATGCCTCAATCTATGCTGCACATTTGAGTCTTGATCAGTGGGAAATGTCCATGCCTTTTTGCCTCAAAGATCTGCATTGTACCTCATAGATTTGCAAAGTTGCCATAAAGTAGCACTTTACAAGAATGGATAATATGCTTTTTCTAGTTTAGGCTTGATTTTGTGTGTATTGTCCAAATGAGCAAGATAATGCTAGAGCACAAAGGATATGCATTGAATTATTGAGTGAAAATGGGATTAGAGGCCTGCAATGTAGCTTAAGCATGCTGAATTCAAATTTGCCAAGTTTATGAACATGCTTTGATGAAGAACAAAAAGTGAATTTTTGCCAACTTGTGAAATTCGAATCTCTCAAGTTATGAGGTTGTTTGATGAGTTCTTGGACATTTTGGAAAGCTTGGAATGTGTACTACAATCCATCTTTGAAATGCAATTTGAAATTCCAAGTGGAAGGGTATGAAAAGTGGCCTTGAAGTAGGGTAGAAAACCTTGTCAAAATAGGTCAAATTTCACTAAGTTAAAAGATGGTTTAGTGCCCTTATTCAAAAAATCATAACTTGAGATACAAGCTTCAAATGAGAAAACTTTGTGAATCAAAGTTGTAGATTATGCAACAAGCTACAACTTTCATGTTTTGACTTTTGTTTGAATCCAAATGGATCATGGTGAAAAGATGGGGCAAAGTTGGGAAAAAATTAGGGTTTTTCATAACTTAGAAAAATTCTAAGTTATGAAAAATTCCATTTTCAACCCTAATTTGCATTTTGTGATTTCTTGGTGAACAAGTTTCATGATTTGGCATGTTTTTGATGAAAAAATGAATCTTGACTCTTGATTTTGACCAAAAAGTCAAAGTTTGACTTTTCAGTATACAGTCAAAATTGATCAATTGACTGGGAAATTCAACTGTCAATCTTGTGTACTTGGGATCTTTTGAGCTTGATGAACATGTCAAGATAATTCCATGGGGTCCTTGAGTCCATATGTGAGCTTGGTTTGCCATTGGCTAGGCCAAACAGTCAAAAATTGCCCTTGTGCAGTCAAAACCCTAAAAATGACCATTTTGCCCTTTTGGTGATCTGATCAAATTTCTTGGGGAATTATGATTCAAACTTGATCAAATGGTCCATGTGAGTTCATAATGTTGATGTGGATCAAATTTTATGAGGTTTGACTGTCAATTGACCATAGTTGACTTTTTCCCCAATACAGCTGATTTCTAGGTCAACTGTCCAATTGACTGGGTAAAACTTGGAATCAAGACTTGAAACTTGGTATAGGTAAACTTGGGAGTCCAACATAAAACATGAAAGTCATCTTAGGCATTTTAGGTCAAAGCATCCTTAGGCAAACACAAACCCTAATTTGAGTCCACAGTGCAAGGAGAAGTCTTGAGCAGAGGAAACCCTAATTGTATCTTGATCTTTAAATGTCTTGTGATGAGAAAATGTTGAGGAAATGGGAGGGCAAATTTTGGGGTACAACACATCCTTTTCGAGCCGTCAAAAGCCCTTACTACTATGTTACTTGGCTTCAATGTCAATCCCTCACAGTCAAGCCTATCAAGAGCTTTTTTAGGCAATACATTCAGAGATGAGCAAGTGTCTACCAAAACATGAGCCAAGGTTGTGCCCCTACATTCAACTGAGACATGCAATGTCTCATTATGCTTCCTTCCTCTTGGCGTTAAATCAGCATCCGAAAAACCTAGACCCTTATATGCAGTCAAGCTGGCTACGCAGTCTTGAAACTGATCGGCAGATGTCTCTTGGGGTACATGGGCAGCTTTCAAGAATTTTACCAAGGCTTTTGCATGCGCCTCGGAACATAGTAGTAATGCCAGCATGGAAATTTTAGAGGGAGTTTGCCCCAGTTGTTCAACTACATCTTAGTCGCTTCTTTTTATGACCTTCAGAATTTCCTCCATCTCTTTCAGGGAGGTCTCAGGGATAGCCAATGACTGAGCCTTCGTTCGGACAGGCTCAATCAGAATACTTTTACCTCGAGTCTCAGTTAACTCGGCAGTAGGAGTGTCAGTAGGAATGATAACAGGGGTTGTAACAGCTTTGTTAGTTGGAGTATTGGCTGAGATGATTGTAGGACCGACAATAGCTTTTGGAGGAGTAACAATAGGAATGATTACGGGTCCAGAAAATGCTTTTGGGGGTGCAATTTCTGGAGAGAATATCCTTCCGCTTCGGGTAATCTTGCTAGTTCCTGCAATATTACTGATGTCGGAGTTGACTTTCTCGTAACTTGAATCTTCGGCGGCTGGCCAGTCCTGCTTGATACCATGGTAGTAGACATCCCCTCCATAATTCCATGGTATGGTTTTGTATGACGAATATGGGACTGGTCCAGGCATTGTAATTATTAGAGGATTTGCTTTTGGAACTGATGTAATTCTAACGGGTCTTTTGGTGGAGACCCTGGAAGAATTGGCGGAAATGGTAATGATAGAAACATCTTCAAAAGGAACAGGTGGAACAGAAGTCTTCTCGAATAAAATTTCTTTGTTATCTATTAGGCACTGAACGCCTACTTTCAACAAAGGACAGCTGGTTGGTGAGGACAAACAGAAATGGAAAACTTCATCACAGCCCGGGAACACACCGGCATTCAACAAGTTTACTTTAATAGTCAGAAGTGGAGTCATAAGTTCATCAACTAAAGTAACAAACATTTATTCTTCAATGTCATTGGTATTATGGCCATGTCTGGGCATAGGGAAAAAATGACATTTGTCTTTTCGGGCGCATCAAATTCAATCTCTTTTGCTTCAATGAGGTCTTGTATTTTGTTCTTTAGAGCCCAACATTTATTAGTGTCATGGCCGGGACTTTCAGAGTGATATGCACAATGGGAATTGGGATGATAGTGAGGAGATGTTGTGTTGGGGTTTTTCGGAGCTTCTTTCAAGGTCACCAAATTGGATTTTAGTAGATGCGGTAATACCTGAGACGGGGTCATGTTAATTATAGTGAAATTCCTGACCAGTCTTTCCATCCTCGGTTGGTTGTTTCTTTGTTGATCAGGCGTAGGTTTAGGGATCATCACAGCCTCCACCATTGGTCGGTGCTCGTCCCTATCTTGATTTCTCTGAGGATAAATGGAAACCACTTATTTCTTTCTGATGAAAGGCTTCCTTACAACTGCAGAAGAGGATGTATCTTTCTGAATCTTTCCACTCTTTATACCGGCTTTTACCCTTTCTCCGATCAATATCAGTTCAGTAAAACCTGCAGATGAACTTCCAATTAAATGATTGAAGAAGGGACCAGACAAGGTGCCCAAGAACATGTCTACCAATTCTCTCTCAGATAGAGGGGGTTGAACTCTTCTGGCTAAATCTCTCCATTTTTGTGCATAGTCCTTGAAGCCTTCATTTGAAGCCATGGCCATACTCTGAAGTTGAGTACGGGTAGGTGCAAGGTCAACATTGTATTGGTATTGTTTGTAGAAGGCTGCAATAAGATTTTCCCAGTTGTAAACGTTGGCTCTTTCTAGTTGGTAAAACCAGTCAAGTTGAGTTCCAGACAGACTGTCTTAGAAGAAGTGTACCCATAAGTCTTTGTCAGCGGTATGGGGCTGGATTTTCCTTACATAGGATCAGAGATGCATTTTTGGACATGAGACTCCGTCATACTTGGCGAACACAGGTGCTTTGAATTTTAGAGGAATGACAATCCCCAACACTAACCCCAATTCCTCAAAGTCCAAGCCCGACACTTTTTGGATTTCCATCGCACTCAAACGCTCTTCAAGATGTTTATACTTGTCATCAGCTGGAGGGTATTGTTTTTCAGAATAGTCTTCTTCTTCCTCTTCCTCTTATGACTCTAATGGGACAACTGTTTCCTTGCCTTTCCCATCTTGATTGTCTCTCTCACCAGATGTCGTTGCAAAATCTAAGGGCCTTCTTGTCTGCCCATGAAATCTTCTTCCCATGTTTAGGACCCCGGTTACCTTCTTTGTCTTCTTTTTCTTCTCCTCGTCTAGCAAAGTCTTCAACTCTTCTTGTCCTTTGGCTAGGGTCAAGAGCAACTGTTGAAACTGTGTATTCTGAGCTTGGAGGTCCTTCACTGTTTGCTCGAGATCCATCTTACTGAAATACACAGTAGAGAGATGAGAAGACTTGTTGCAAAAGACCTGCTTATGTTATGATGAATGGTATATGCATATGTAATGATTTCAAGAATTTCAAAGATTTAAATTTATTTTAGACAAAAAGAAAACACACGTTATATTAATAGATTAAAGCTTGAGTACATCAATGCCTTTCGGGCAAAGTAATACAAAAACTATAAGATAAAAAGGTAGTTCGCACCCTCTTTGGTGCGATGTAGGCATTCAGAGTATGCTCCTCATGAAGTAGTCTAGTGAGTTCCAAAACCTTCTTCTCGCTCGCGTAGAATTGGGCTTCGAAAGTATCTCACTCCCCCTTGAGCCGTATCCAATCTCTTTGTAGGTCTTTAAGAGAGGTGGGCATATCAGGATGTAGGATAGTGTATGGAACATCTCCTTCTATGATAGGCTCAATGAATACCGGGAGAATGGAGGAGTAAGGCATCATAAGACTCTGAGCACGATTTCAAACCCATTTGAGGTAAGGCTCAAGAGGGATGGAATTCTTGTGCCCCAAAGTCTTGCTATCCACCTTATTCAACATCCTCCAAGCTCGGATAAATCTCTGGCGAAGACCTTGATCGTCGTTGTCGTAGTCAAATACCAAACCTTGAATCAGCATCTCATACGGGCCATCCCTTCGGGCGTAACCAAACTGTCTTAAGGCTAAGCATGGGTTGTAGGTGATAACTCCCCTAATGCCAAGTAAAGGGACATTAGGGAATTCTCCATAACGGTCGACAATGATAACATTCTCTTTGGATCGGGAGAACCAATTAATGTCCGAATGTTTGAGTGTCATCAACCTTTGTGACCACCGTAAACCTTGCTCATTTTTTAATAGAGATTGGGAAAGATGCGGAATAAACCATCTTGCCAAAAGAGGAGTGCAACACATAAGGACACCTCTTTTCCTCATTGTGCGAGTGTGAAAAGAGTGTAGGATATCTCTTAGCAATGTAGGCACCGGGTTGCGGGATATAAAGATTTTGACGGAATTGATATCTATGAGTTGGTCAGGATTTGGAAACAAAACCATCCCATAGACGAGGAGAGCCACAATTTCCTCAAAGGCTTGCAAGTCCAAGGAATTCCAACAATTTTGGGCTTTCTCAAACAAGAACTTTGCTAAGAAACCTTTGACAACACTCCTTGTTTCCCAATGAGTTATGATATCAGATGAGTGCAAGTGAAGAGCTTGAGAAATCTCTTCTGGCTTTGGGTCTCTTTCTGTACCGTTGAAAGGTAGTTGATTGAGAATGGGAATCCTTAAGAGTTGGGAGAATTCTTCTAAAGTAGGCACAAGTTGATAGTCGGGAAATGTGAAGCAATGGTGTAAAGGATCAAAGAACTGAAAGAGCACCTTCATCATATCCTCATTTGTGTTGGAGGTGACTAAGTTAAGTAGGCGACTGTGTCTCTTAGTGTATGGAGAGTTTTCAGGAATCCTTGAATCTAGCTCCTTAAGTTGTGGAAGGATCCTTACAAGGTTGACTTGAATAGTTTTCCTGCGAAGAGAATCCATATCCTACAAAACAAGAACAAAGATGAATCCCAAAATCCTTGAAATGGTTAGTGGATGTATATGATGTTCATGATGTTCATGATGTTATGTACAAGTATGCATATACAAACAAAACAAACAAATCCTTAGGTTTAGGCTTGCATGGAGTTTTATAGGTAAGTACCCTCTTGAAGTTCAGTTGGCTTAAACCTGTCCTAGTGATAGTAACGGGTTCTAAGGAGCTCAATATCACTGGTTTGTTTCCTTGGTCATTGTTTTAGCACAAGCCCCTTTAATGGAGACCGAAATATCCCAAGAAACCAAACCTCAATGAGTGTAGTATCGAGTATCTACCAACTTCGGACTGCACCAAAGCTGGTCATCTCACTATATCCTAAAGGCCAAGTTGGTCAAGTAAAGATTCTAAAGTTCATTAGTGCTTTATGACATCACTTAGCGGCCCCGTATTCTCTTTGATTAACTCAAAGGCTACTGGTACCCACAAATATGTCGCACTAACGTAGCTATTGCTTAGACCATGTCGGTATACCCTTTACAGTTTCCACAATGTATTGCTACTTACCTATAATGTATCCCAAATCCGGGTAGAGGATTCAAACCTAAACAAAGAACCATAATGTAAAGCATACAAGTCAAACAATGTAAGCAAATAAATGTGATCTATCCATAAGGTAACCCCACTTTTAAAATTTTCCCCAGCAGAGTCACCAATTCTGTGATACAGTGGGAGAACTGACTTGAGGGTTTTGTGTTTGATTGCAAATGTTGCGGTTAGAAAGAGTTGCCACCGACTTTTCTTTTATCCAAAAGGAAAGGTGAAAAAGCATAGGAAAGACCTTTGAGATTATTTCTTGAGTTCGCGGGGTAGATTATGAAAAAGGAAGGTATTAGCACCCTTTTCATCCATGGTTTTCCATGGGCTCTTAGTTACTTGCTAGATTACTTGCTTTTGTTTTAAATTGTGCTTTGTGAGGTTTTTGAAAGTATTTTGTAAAGAGGCCATTTTTAGGCAAACTTTGTAATGATTCTCGTTCGTAAGAATGTATACAAAGATGTTGATCTTTTGAAAATGTTTTCAAGTTTGTAATATGTTTTGAAAGTGTCGGTGTTTGTTTTGAAAATAACAAGGATGTTTTGTTTTGAAATGGAGCAAGTAATTAGGAGCATTCTACCTACTCAAAAGTCTTTCCTGTTCAATTCCTCTTTCCTTTGACATTGTTGTCTTACCATTGATTTGGTAAACAACCCTATCTTTGGATGTAAACGGGACGGGCGTGGGTCATCGTATAACCATGATTAGCAATGTTGCAAGGTATCTTATCATTCTTTTTGAGGGACTAAGATTTGTAAGGCAACTTAGATACCGTCATCGAGGGACTATGATCTTGTATTTGCTTGTATTTGCTTGTTTTTGCTAAGATACCTTACATGCATAATATGTCCATTTTGTATAAGGCAACCAAGTGGGGTAGCCCTAGGGGTGCTTGTGTGCAAGTGTATTGTTTTCATGCTTGATTTTGTCTTGAATTAGGGTTTTCTATTTGATTAATTTTGTTCTTTCCATACAAACCCTAATTACTAGCATGTGAATATAAAGCATTTAAATTACGGAAAATAAAAATACTAAGATATTACATGATTAGTGGGAAGGGGATGTACAAATTGAATGGGGATTGCAAGAATTTAAAGCCTAATTAGTCTATTACAACCATATTGAATTTATACAATAATTGAAATGAATAAATGTACAAAAATAAATATGCAAGAATGTAAATGCAAAGATAATAGATCTTTTTGTTTGGATTTTTTATGAGAAAGAGGGAAATTGTTTTAACCTAATTAAGTTAAAGAAAATAATTAATTAAGTTTAAATTTATTAAGAAAAGATTTTTTTAATAAAACCCTAATTCTATTTAGTTGATTAAAAGAAAATAAGTTTAGAAAAAAAGTATTTTTTTGGTATTTTTGTCTTGAAAACATTTATGGCATCATGAAATGTTTTTAGTATTTTTTTTATATAAAAAATAATATATTTTAATAGGTGTAAAAGAAAAATAAATATTAACCTAGTTTTAATTAAACTTACAAGGTGATTTGTAAAAAATAAATAAAATATAGTTAATAAAAATATATTTTGGTGAGAAAAATAAAATAAACTAAATTAAAATGAAGATAAATTTTTTATATTTTTTTATGATTTTTAATATTAGTGAAAGATAATTAAGAAAAAAAACAAATAGAATTAAGAAAATAAAATAAATTGGGCCAGGGGTGCATAAGCAGGCAGGGAGGTTCGTTAGTAAAAAAAACACAAAAAGGCCCAAAGGCCCAGGCGCCCTGCAAAAAAGTCAGAAAATGAAAAATATGTAAAAACACAAAATGGGTACCACTGGGGCTCGAACCCAGGTCCCAAAGGTTAACAGGCGCGCGCTTTACCACTGGGGTGGCTATACATCCGTTTATTTAAACAAAATATTAAATATGTAAGGCAAATCAAGTCCTGATGACTTCATCTTCAACCTCCAGCCGGTGTACCTTTAACTTCTTCATTTCTCAACAAAAATGGAAGATGACAAAATAAAAGTTGTTGCATTCTTCCTCACGAATCTAACAATGTAAATAACTAAAGCTAAAAGTCAAAGATAAATGAGAATTTTTCTGGACCTAATTTGAACCCTAAAAATTTCAGAAACTTCAACTCTAAAATTCTCTAAGCTCAAGCCATGTAAATGCAAACTATTGATATGTACAACTTAGTGGCAATGAGGTCTACATTTTATCTTCACAAATGCAAGCCTAAAAATGCCTAAGTAATAAGATAGAAGTTCAAGAAAAATACCTCAAAACTGGAAATCGTGAAATGCAAATGAGCTTGATTCAAAGTGCTGCAAGGATCGGGTTAGCTTCCTTGAGGTCCCAGGAAGCTAATGCAATGATTAGCTTGAGCTGAAAGTGGCTGAGGAGCTCTGGAGAAGTCAAGTTGCAGACCCCTGTTTTTGAGAATGGAACTTGATGATGGAGGTGTTACAGTTGAGAAAATGGAGTTTGGATGGTTTGTATTTGATGTTTAGAAGCTTTTGGAAGTGAAAGGCCAAAGAACGCACGAGGGGATTTGGAGTTTGGTATGTAAAGTCAGAACTTGCACAACAATGGTGTTTTAAGACAATTTATGGCTAGAGGGAATTTGAGTGAGTTTAAGGGTCTTCAAGCTCTTGTCCTAGCTCATAAATAGTGCTTCTATTTATAAGCAATAAATTTAGAGACTTGTTGTTGATCAGAATTTGAAATTACATGTTTATGCATAACATGTGATTTTTGAGAAAACAAGTTTCAATGCCTTGTGTACTTGCTAAGATAGAGTGGTTGTGCTTTAAACAAGCTTGCTTCTGACTTTGTGGATGGAGTGTGATCAGAGGGAACAATTTAGAGGCTCAATGTGAACTTTATGCAAAAAGCTTGCTTTACAAGAATGGTATTGTTAACTTTCTTTCCAAAATGGCAATGTGAATTGGATAAAGCTTAAACCACTTGGATAATAGCTCAAAAGTTTGTGTAATCCATTAATTATGGAGTGACAAACAATTTTGAGGCATGAAAAGCAAAGATTATGCAGCCTAACATTGAAATTGCATTTGTGTTCATCATGAAAATGACCTATAATTCAAGTGACAAAACACCAACTTCATCTCTTCGATTCTCCCTACTCAAGAATGATCTCAAGGAGTTCTTGAACATTTTGGAAATCTTGCAATATGCTCTATAACTCATATTTGAATTAATTTGAATATTACCCTTGGAACTATGTGAAAAATTTCCATGAAGTTAGGTCAAAAATCTGCCTAACTAGGGCAAAATTTTACTAAGTCTTTTTTAGTTCATGAGCATGTATTCATAAAATTATAACTTGAGATCCAAACACTTTTAGGAGAAGTTGGGTGAAGAAAAGTTGTATATTTCATGGAGATATACAACTTTGATGTTGGAAGTTTCCTTTGAATAATCTTGCATCATAATGAAAAAATTGCTCAAAGTTATAAAGAAATAAGAAATTTTTGACACTTACAAAAATTTCAAAGTTTAGAAATTTTGACTTTTCAAAATGAAATCTTGATTTCTTGATTTCTTGATTAATAAGTTTCCTATTTTGACATGTTTTAATGAATTGTGATCTTTGGTGTTTAAATTTGACCAAAAAGTCAAAGTTTGACTTTTTAGTATTGTTTACAGTGATTTCTGGTAAACAACCGCTAGTCCTCCAAACTATCAAATAATCTTAATGACTGTTATTTAATCTCTCTGGTAACTTGCAGGATCGACTAGATTGATCCTAGGATGTATTGGTCATTTGGATAATTCTCACTATAGAACTGATATTCATGGTTGGTATTTAGAATGTTGTGTATGTGTTCAACTTACTTCGATTAATCTATTAAAGATCTAATGACATGATCAAGTAAATGCGTGCGAAACTAAATTGCATGAATAAAGTTCAATTGTAAAGACACGTAATACTGCAGAAAAGACAAGTAAATGACTTCGAAGCATAAAAACATGTAATGTAAAAGCGTTTCTGGAATGTAAGAGATTCGAAATATGAAGAAAGCGTTTAAATGCAAGAAATCAGTAAAATGACTTTGAATGAAAAGGTATTCGAATGATAAAAACATGAAGATAAAGGCATGAAATATACAAAGGTTATTTCTGAAATGTAAAGGATTTGAAATGGAAAGAAAACATTTAAATGTAAGACATCAATAAAAAGACTTCGAATGAAAATATTTTAATGTAAAGGCTTTTGAATGATATTGACATGAAGATAGAGGAAAATACTGGAAATGATAAAGAGTTTTATTAAATCATAAACACTTGGTGTTATCATACGTACATTGCTCGTGCATTCGTTTCCCTAGCCATGTGGTATTTTGAATGTTTACTGAGTTTTTTGTACAATAGATATGACACACGAAATCCTAATGCTAAGACTTCTATTTATACTACTTCGACCATAACGGTCTTGCTATAAGATTCTGCCACGTTCAGAACATGCAAGGCAATGCCCCTCTCTAGCTTCCACGCGTCTTCGAATGCTCCAATGCATATATTTTAAATTTCGAACATCCCGCTTGCATTTGAATTTCAAATGTTTTGGCACTTCTTCGTTTCGAACGCATTTCTTGGACACAACCTTTGTTACCACTTCGAGACTTCTTTTGAAGATATCCTCATAATTGTCACTCGAAGCTCCAAGCTTTGATATGCCCATTCGAAGCACTGCTTCTACCATTTCGAAACATGACATCTTGCTTTATTCCAATCGAAATATCCAACTTGCTTCGCTTCGAACAATATCATCAAAATCTTCAGCCAACAAAATGCCCCTTTAAAATATGTATTTCGATTCCTTTGAGAAATACTTATTTTAAACATATATGCAAGATTTTGATGCGACCTTTGAATAATTGTAACATTTATTGCATATGACTCCAGTCACGTCAATCACAACGCTTTTCAGATTCCTTAACCGTCTTGAACCGTTTCACAGCATGGTGCAGTTACACAACCATGATTATTTATTAAATCACGCCTATTACCAATATCAACTTTACGCCACCTCCTTCTCAAACCAACCCAAGACTACCACGTATCACAATCTTACTCAGTGGATGTTTAAACTTCCACACTATAAAAACCCATCAACTTAGTCTTTTATTTTTTCTTTCCACATTCTGAATCTTTTCTTCCTCTTTTCTCACTGAAACCCTAAACTTCCAACACTCTTCAAACAATGTCTTCTTCAACTTCATCTCAACTGAAAAAAGCTTCCAAAAAGAAAGAACACATGAACCACAATGGAAAGCAAGGTTGGCACCTACCAAGGTCAATCTGTTCTTATTCCTCAGATGATCTCAATTCCTTTTTTATGAACCACAAAGCCAAGGAAATCTCCAGCCTGCACAAAAAATGCACATTTAAGGGGATTCATCTTTAAGCCATGTTTTCTCATTCGTTCGAATGATTGGCTCAAATGATGCAAATGGGTTTCTGCAGATATAGATTTGATGACTATATCATCAATATACACCTGCATAAAAGTTTCAATGAAATCATGGAAAATCAAATTCATTGCCCTTTGATAAGTTGCCCCAATGTTTTTTAAACCAAAAGGCATCACCACCCATTCGTAGGTGCCTAAGGCTCCTGGGCAACGAAATGCTGTCTTGGCAACATCTTCTTCAGCAATGAAAATCTGATTATACCCAGAGTATCCATCTAACATACTTAAATATTCGAATCCTGCAGTAGAGTCTACTAACATTTCTGCCACAGGCATGGAGTACCCATCTTTAGGGGTTGCAGTATTTAAATCCCTAAAATCTATGCAGATTCTCAGAGAACCATTTTTCTTAATAACAGGCACTATATTTGCTAACCATTCGACATACCTTGTGGTTCTGATGAATCTGCAGCGCAGCAACCTTTCGATCTCAGCTTTGATCTTTGTGAGAACCGCTGGTGTGAATCTTCTAGGCGTTTGCTTGATGGGCTTCTTGCCATCCTTGATTGGAAGTCTATGTTCCACTAACTCCCTCTTTAAACCCGGCATTTCGTCATAATCCCACGCGAAGCAATCTTTGTTTTTCTTGAGGACTTCGATCACTCCCTGCTTGAGGCCTGGGTTAAGTTTTGCACTTATGTAGGTTATTCTTTTAGTGTTCTCATCCCCTAAGTTCACTTCTTCGAGTGGATCCTGCGCCAACATTTTGGCACCTGAGTCTATGGGGTCCCTCTCGAAGCCTAAGGGTTCTTTATCATAGATGGCGTCCAGCCTTTGATCTATTTCAAGTTCTTCAAAGGGTAAGCCTTTCGAGCTACCCCCATTTATTTCGTTCATCTTTACAGCCAGTTTATTTATTTCAGCCTCTAAGGCCGCCTTTGATTCGTTCTCAGCCATATAGGCCGAAATCCTTTCGAAAAAGGAGGACTCAGTCATGAGTAAGGTTGTCGAATTCCCAGCCTGCTGGCCGTCTTTGTATAGTACCTTCGACTCCTTCATCTTCACTGATTATTCTTCTATCCCAATATATGCCATCATGGCGAAGGGTCATATAGTAGTGTGCATTTCTGGTTTCGTTGATTTCATCATTTGGGACACAAGGAGCAATCTTTGCCAGATGTTTGTCATAATTCCTCTTGTCAACTAAGTTGACTGCTGACATGAAGTAACTCTGGTCCGCTTCAATGTTTTCCACGATCCCATCTTCTCTCCATAAAACTAATCGCTGGTGCATTGACGAAGGAACTGCTCCTACGCCATGAATCCACTCCCTTCCCAGCAACAAGTTGTAGTTGGCCTTGGCCTCGATCACCATAAACATGGTGGGCCTACAGCTTGAGCCTATCGTCAAGTCCAATTGAACCACCCCCAGTGTTTTGCCTACTTTCCCTTCATAATTGGATAGAACCATGTTGTGTGGCTTGATGTCTCCTTCGCGTATTTCTAACCTTTTCAGCATGAAATGGGGTATTAAGTTAACTGCAGCGCCCCCATCCACTAGAACCTTATTTACGCCATGGGCACCAACCTTTGCCCGAATAAATAATGGCTTCAGATGATTCTTCATAGCTGGTTCTGGACGCTCGAAGAACGCATTCTGCTCCTCAACAGCTCCATTATCCATCACGTAGTAGCACACAGGCCTATGCTTCATCAGATCTGTGGTATCTTCTTCCTCATACTCTTCGATTTCAGTTTTCTGTCCAAACTCACAAGGAAGCACATATACCACGTTGCAATTGATATTGAAGGAAAACTCCCCCTCTGATTCGAAATTGTCCGTTAGCATATCTTCGTCTTCTTCCGGACCTGGAGTGTATTCCTTTGGTTCATTTGGTTGTACTTCAGAGAAGAGCCTCCTATTAACTGGGGGTTTGTCTTCAGTTTGATTTTTTGGGGTGGGTTTGTTGGTGCTAGATTCACCTTGGTTTTTTGTTGAAGTTGCCCCTTTATTTTCCACAGCTTCCCTTTCAGCCTTTCGAATTCTCTGTTGCCTTCGCCATTGAGATCATGACATGGGGTTTCTGCCTTTGTAGTTCTCTAATCTCACTTCTTCCCTTTTCGCTATGTTGAACTGCCTTCTATATGTCATAGCGTAACGTGCGCTTCGTTCATTGTTTCTCCATTTGTCTTTTCCTTTGTCATTTCTGACTTGCAGCCATTTGTCTATTGGCACTTCAGCAGGGATTTTGAACGTCACTCTTCGAGCGCCCTTGGGATGAGGACTATCAGGCCTTCGTTGATTGTATTTGCTATCGAAACGTGGGCCCATCTGAACATTCTCTTGGTGGTTCCAGCAAGGGGCGAAAGGGATTGTTTCGAAGGCTCTGGACATGCTTTGATCATACATAGCAGAACACCTTGGGCATATCAAACATTTGGTTGCCCCTTTGTAGCAGCGAAGCACAAATTCCAACAAACTTTCTCCCGCTTTAGGATAACACCTGAATAACTGGTTATCCTGGCGCCAGTTGTTGCCAGTTCGCGCCTTTTGTACCCTCTCGAAGTTTGCAGCGATTCTCTGATTGCAGAGGATGCTGCACCTAGGGCATAATATCATTCCTGTATCTCCTTTGTGGCACATCATGAGGTAATCCTTAAGACTATCATCTCCAGCATGATTATCCTCCATTTTATACTTCTCTTTTTCTAAGTATCTTTCCACCTCCTCCATTTCAGAGCGAGGTCCTTCCATATCCACCATGTTTACCTCAACATCCTCCCCCTTAGTGTCATCATCTCCCCATCCTGTAGGTTTTATATCTTCAATTTGAACCTTTGAACTCTCTGGGGCAGAATATTTGACCAAGTAGTCAAACTTTCCACTGGGTTCCCCTAAAGTATCCCATATTTCTTTCTGAGGGGAGGCTGGCTTCGTGATTTGGACTTTCTCCAATTCTAGCCTCAGGCCTTCAGTAACCTGTGTCAACTCTTGGTTTTGGTTTTCCTGGCCTTCAGTAGCCTGGATTTCTTTTGCAACAGCTAAAGGTGCTGCTTTGATCGAAGTCTCTGGTTGCTTGTGGACGTCTTCAGTGACCCCCTTATTGACTTCGACTATCACCCAGCTTTCATTTTCAGTACCTTTCTCTCCTACTGGAGCGTCACTTTGGTCAGCTTCCACCATGTTAATTTCCCCAATGCATGCAGGTTCGGAGTAATTGGTGTCTGCGACGTCCAAAGGATCTTCATCTACTATTATTTTTGCTTTATAAGCGAACTTCAATCTGCCATCTTTAATTGCATTCTGAATTAGGTCCCTGAAAAGAAAACACTGTGAGGTTTTGTGGCCTAGGAAACTATGATACTTGCAAAATCCTCTTTTCTTCCTTTGATCTAAAGGAGGTATTTTGAAATTTGATGGCACAATGAGTTGGCCATCTTTGACAAGTAAATCGAAAATCTCGTCACACTTCGTTACATCGAAGTTATAAACCTTCTTTGGGAATTTGTCACTTTTCTCATTTTCAACAATTTCTTTCCCTCTTGTGGGAACTAATAATTTGCAGGAGTAAGGTGGTGCCTGTTTTAATTCAGCGAGGTCGATTTCGACCTCTTCGAATTCGAATTCAGGATAATCTTCTGTTTCCTCAGCTCCAACATAGGAGACTCTTTCCTTTTTGTTATTTTTAAAAACTCTGGCCTTTTCGGCCTTTAGCCTTTCGACCTGTCGAACCCTATCGGCTAATTGAGCCATATCCCTCAAGTATTGAGTGTCTAATTTCTTTCGAATAGAGTAATCCAGGCCGCCAGCAGCCATTTCGACTAACTCATGTTCAGGAACTACTATAAAGCATCTAGATTTCAAGAGCCTGAATCTATTCAGATAATCATCTATGGGTTCAGTAAACTTCCTCTTGACACTGGCTAGTTCCTTCAGACTTATTTTTTATTGTCCCATGTAGAACTGTTCATGGAATAATCTCTCCAAAAGAGCCCAAGTACCAATGGATCCAGGAGGCAAAGTGGTGAACCATGTGAAAGCGTTCTTAGTTAGGGAACTTGGGAAATATTTGATCCTAAGGTCTTCATTATTGGCTATATCTCCTGCTTCGGTTAGATACCTGGCTATATGTTCGACTGTTGACTCATTGGTATCCCCAGCAAACTTTGTAAACTTAGGGACTTTATATCCCCTTGGTAAATCAGTGTGCATTATGTAATCTAATATAGGAGAGGCATAATTTGGCCTTCTAATTCCTGTGTTGAGGCCATTCTGGGCCATGATTCTCTCTATCATGGTGGTTAAGTTGTTTTCTACCAAGATGTTATCATTTCGAATTTTGTGAACGACTGCATCAACATCTTGATTTCGACCCACCATGACAACCCCTCTAGGTTGTTCTTCTCGAAACTCTGGGACTTCTAGCCTTTCGACCCTTGCCCCTGGTTCCATAATTTCCCTTTGTGGGCCTTGAATCATTGGGGCTTCTAACCTTTGAGCCCTTGCCCCCAAATTAACCTCCTCTCTGGCTGGTCTATAGGGTGGGTCGTTAGCAACTTGTTCTATGATAGGTACGTTCGCTCGAACTCCCGCCTGATTCTGCCTACGCCTCTCTGGGGGAGCGAAGAAATCTGCTATTCGACTCATGTTATCTGCGTTTTCTCTGTTTGTCATAGTTACATTTTGTACTATTGGGGCAAAGATTTCCTGCATAGTTTGTGCTAACACTCCTATCATATTATGGTTACTGTCATCCATTAATTGCCTAAAGGCCAACTGATTTTCTGTGGTTAAGATAGGCATTGCACTATAACCCACTGACCCTTGGTTATTTGTCATAAATTGATTTGCCCCAGACCCAGACCCTAATTGTGGTGATGAATTCGATGTGGAATTGTGTAAACCTGCCATAAAAGATGTTGGCATTCCATAAGAGGAATTTCTGGTTCTATTACCATCGAAACCGGGTGGTCTAGTTAGTGGGGTGGTGAAATGGGTTTGTGTCCCTGATGGTGGGACGAATCCCCCAGGGTAACCAATGGTTCCAGTATTTCCTAGGATCGAACTGTTAGTTGATATGCCACTTATTCCATTAGTGGCTACGTTACTGGTAGAGGATGCAACAGACTGTGCGTTCGAAGGGATTGCATTAGATGTTCCCATCGAAGCGGACATATTAGTGCCTGTTGTATGTGGGATATTTTGTTCCCCTTGTTGATTGTCTGGATTAGACATCTTGTTCAAACGTTTTCCTCTGGATAAGGGTTGGTTGCTATTGGTTATTCTACCACTTCTAAGGTTCATAAAACAACAAACTTATCACTCAGAGATTATTTCTACAATGGTTACGTCTCAACAATTTTTTACTTTGTTCTAAATTTCGTAATGACCAATGACGCGTCCCACCGGGTGTGCCAATTTGTTTAGAGTGATTTATGGTAAACAACCGCTAGTCCTCCAAACTATCAAATAATCTTAATGACTGTTATTTAATCTCTTTGGTAACTTGCAGGATCGACTAGATTGATCCTAGGATGTATTGGTCATTTGGATAATTCTCACTATAGAACTGATATTCATGGTTGGTATTTAGAATGTTGTGTATGTGTTCAACTTACTTCGATTAATCTATTAAAGATCTAATGACATGATCAAGTAAATGCGTGCGAAACTAAATTGCATGAATAAAGTTCAATTGTAAAGACACGTAAAACTGCAGAAAAGACAAGTAAATGACTTCGAAGCATAAAAACATGTAATGTAAAAGCGTTTCTGGAATGTAAGAGATTCGAAATATGAAGAAAGCGTTTAAATGCAAGAAATCAGTAAAATGACTTTGAATGAAAAGGTATTCGAATGATAAAAACATGAAGATAAAGGCATGAAATATACAAAGGTTATTTCTGAAATGTAAAGGATTTGAAATGGAAAGAAAACATTTAAATGTAAGACATCAATAAAAAGACTTCGGATGAAAATATTTTAATGTAAAGGCTTTTGAATGATATTGACATGAAGATAGAGGAAAATACTGGAAATGATAAAGAGTTTTATTAAATCATAAACACTTGGTGTTATCATACGTACATTGCTCGTGCATTCGTTTCCCTAGCCATGTGGTATTTTGAATGTTTACTGAGTTTTTTGTACAATAGATATGACACATGAAATCCTAATGCTAAGACTTCTATTTATACTACTTCGACCATAACGGTCTTGCTATAAGATTCTGCCACGTTCAGAACATGCAAAGCAATGCCCCTCTCTAGCTTCCACGCGTCTTCGAATGCTCCAGCGCATATATTTTAAATTTCGAACATCCCGCTTGCATTTGAATTTCAAATGTTTTGGCACTTCTTCGTTTCGAACGCATTTCTTGGACACAGCCTTTGTTACCACTTCGAGACTTCTTTTGAAGATATCCTCATAACTATCACTCGAAGCTCCAAGCTTTGATATGCCCATTTGAAGCACTGCTTCTACCATTTCGAAACATGACATCTTGCTTTATTCCAATCGAAATATCCAACTTGCTTCGCTTCGAACAATATCATCAAAATCTTCAGCCAACAAGTATACAGTTGACTTTTGATTAGTTGATTGCAAAATTCATCTGTCAATCCAATGGATTTGCAATGTTTTGAATCATGTAATTAGGTCAAAATTATGCAATTGGACTCTTGAGATCATGCCTTAAACCAATTGATCGTTTGCTAGGTCAAAAATCAGAAATTGCACTTTCCCAATCAAAACCCTAATTTTGACCATTTTGCCCTTTTAGAGATTTGATCAAATTTCTTGAGGAATTATGGTCCAAACTTGATCAAATGATACATATGGGTTTAAAATGTTGATGTGGATAAAAAATTATGAAGTTTGACTGTAAATTAGCCATAGTTGACTTTTTCCCCAATACAACTGAGTTTTAGATCAACTGTTCAATTGACTGATCAAAAGTATGATCTAAGGCTTGAAACTTAACATGAGAAATCTTGGGGGTCCATAATGGTCCATGAAAGTCATATGAAGCATTTATATTTCAAAAATCCTTGTGCAAACTCAAACCCTAATTTTGGTCATCAGTGCCTAAGGAGGTGTCTTGAGCTGATCAAACCATCGTGCAGTCTTGAGCCCAAGGAGATCTTGTGAGAAAATTCTTGATAAGTGAGAGGGAAAATTTTGGGGTACAATAATATATTTTCTAGGAATGGAGATTCTGTACTCAAACAAGGGTATCATTCTACATCAGCTGAAGTATGAACTTGGACTTCTGAAGAGATTTCAGCTGCAGAATTGCAAAGTTACTGTGACACCATCAGAAACCAATCATAAATTGGATTCTGATTCTGATGGTGATTCTGGGGATGATACAACCTTCAAGCAGTTGGTTGGTTCTCTTAGGTACTTGTGCAATACCAGACCCGACATTTGCTATGCAGTTGAAATGGTTAGCAGATTCATGAGTAAACCATAGTGGTCTCATTACCAAGCTGCTGTCAGGATTCTGAGGTATATCAAGGGAACTCTAAAATATGGAGTGCTATTTCCTTATGGAAGAAAGACAAAACCATAATTAGTGAGTTATTCTTATTGGTGTGGAGACAGAGTTGATAAAAGAAGTACTTCTGGTTACTTGTTCAAGTTTCTGGGAGGTCCAATTTCTTGGAGTTCCAAGAAACAGCCTGTTGTGGCTCTGTCAACGTGTGAAGCTGAATACATTGCAGGTGTTGTAGCTGCATGTCAAGTTGTTTGGCTTCTGAATCTTCTGGAGGATTTGAAGATTGAGATAGAGAAACCTCTGAAGCTGTTGATTGATAACAAGCCTGCAATCAATCTTGCCAAGAATCCAGTGCTGCATGGAAAAAGCAAGCATATTGAGACGAAGTATCATTTTCTGAGAAGTCAAGTGCAAAAAGGAGTGTTAGAATTTCTGCACTATATCCCTCAGAAGCAGCATGCAGATGTTCTGAAGAAGGCAATAAAAACAGACCAATTTCTTCATTTGAGAAATGAAATTGGTGTTGTTAGTTTCTGATAGTTACTAAATTACGGGATGGTATTATAGGGTAATTTAGTATTTGCTATTTTGGTTATTCTCTTTTAGGCTTATGTGGCATTATTATCTTTACTATTTTTGTGTATAAATAGGTGTACTGGGTTTCATTTAATACAACAATTCCTTTTACCAATCATTAGTAGCAGCTTTTAGCATTTATCATTTTTCTCTCTTCTTCCTCAATTTCATCACCTTGCACCAACAATTCGTAACCTCCATTTCATGCCTCAATCGCGATTCAAAGCACAACGACAATGGAGTATATGTAGAAAAATTAATGAGAGAAGAAATAATACTTACATGTAGGAGTCGCTCCGGCGGTGCTTCAAACGTGATTCAAGTATGCACTCTTGGTTTTAATCTTCACCTTCTATGTGTGTTCTTCTTCTGCGATTTATGATCTCTCTGTACTCTGTGCGATTCAGTTGCGTTGTTGTGTTGCTGTTGATATCGAAGAATTCGTGTGAAGAAAGCAATGAAGATGCGTGAAGAGGTTCCTGAAGTGGTTGCAAATGAATTGCAGTTACGATGCATGTTCATAGATCGACGGTGAAAACGATTGAAGATTGAAGAGGAGGGCATTATTGTTTTATGAAGGTGAATGATGATTGAAGGAAGATGATGGTTGAGGATGAGCGAACAATTCATTGTTGTTGATGCTACGTGCATAGAAGTGAAGAGTAAAGATGAAGTTTATGGTGATTCTCTCGAAAGAAAAAAATGAAGAATGAAGCAATTGAAGGAGATTTATGTTATATTATATGAAGTTTGTTACAAGTAAGTAATTCAGAGCCCTTGGATATGTGACAGTTAGTTATGAGATGGAAGACATAGATGAATTCGGTTAAGAGTTAGTTGGAGAAATTAGGAATATGTTATTTATTTCTAAGTTGGAGTTAGTTATAGGTTTGAGAAAGTTACAGTTATTTTGATATTTTTGGTTAGAGAAGTTTTCTGTTATGCTAAGTTGTCGAAAGCTTATCCGATAAGGACCTGATCCCCTTTTTCTTTTAAAACATAGTCCTTCTAATTTTATTTTATCTGATTTATGTTTTACGAGATGGAATCAGGACTAATTATATCATTCTTCCCCCCCCCTTTCTTTTTATTTGTAGCAGGGCACGGTCAATATGGGAGCTAATATCTGGTTCATGAGAGCTAGTGTGCAGGTAAGGAAAAATTGGTCATTTTCAATTAGAAGTTTGGACTTTGTTTCAAATGTGACTGTTAATTATTAGAGATACAATTCAATAGGAAGTTATGTTAGTCATTATGTTGTACCCCAAAATTTTCCCTCTCATTTTACTCAACACATGCCCATTGAGATCCCCAACTTGCCCATAGATAACCAAGAATTGACCAGACAAGTTCTCCTCCTAAAGGCAATGAGCCTCTAACTAGGGTTTCAATTTTCATCAAGATGTGTGAACTCCAAGGGTCTCAAATGTTGTACATGGTCCTAATACGTCCTCAAGGTTATCCATGTCAAATTTCATGCCTTGCACAATAAGTTTGCTCAGTCAACTGCTCAAATGCCTGAAAATCAACTGTACTAGGTCAAAAGTCAATTGTGGCCTATATACAGTCAAACTTCAAGATATTTGGTAAACATCAATATTTTAAAGTAATATCCATCATTTGATCAAGGGTTTATCATGATTCCACAAGAATTGCTTCTAGCTCATCAAAAGTCAAAAATTGCAAATTAGGGTTTCTATAGGAAAAGTCAACCAAACTTTGACCAGGCATAACTTTTTCATACTTTATCAGAAGTTTTTACACCAAATCTCATTTTAAAGAAATCCAATCCCCTACAACTTCACTTCAGCCCTCAAGTTTAAGAAATGTCCCAGTTAAAAGATACAAGCTCAAACATTATAGGCCATCTTAAAAAAATCAACAAAAAGTCATCTTTTTACAAAGCTCCTTACATGAACATGGAAAATCTAATTGAGATGAAACCAAAAGGTTTGTTTAGAGGACATCCTAAGTTCTCTAAAAAGTCTAAGAACACCCTCATAGGGTTAAAATTGAGAGAGATATGCATTTCTTAAGTTGACCAATTTTTGAAAAATGCACAAAGGTCAACATGAGCAAATTGGATCTTTTGAACTAATGGGCGTGGGTTTTGGATCTCAAACATATCCATGGACTTATTCAAGACATTTAAATCCATTGTTTTATTTTTAGGAGATTTATTTTTATTTATTTGAATTTTCATTCATTTAAATATTAATAAATCAAATAAAATAGTAAAATGATGAATTAAATCCAAAAGATTTGTTTTATGATCATATCATGAGCTTAAAATCAGAAGATTAAGTCAAGAATTCGTGTGAAGGCTGATTGGAGAGAGAGGAGAAAGTTTTGGCCAAAATTAGAAACATAAAATTCCAAGATGCAAATCAAATATTTATCATCCAATCTTCAAGATTCAATCCATATTTGTTGACCTAATATGATATACTATAAATGCATAAACATTCCAGACCTAAATCATGTGCAGCTGCTGCAAAAAAGACCCTGTTCACAAGCTTGAAAATTCAAAGAAAAGTGGCGATCGTATTTGGAGTTGAAGAGGGATTCAAGAGGTTATGAGGCTTGCAATCAATTCCTGGAGGCATCCTGAAGCTAACTGCATCGTTTCCAAGCATCAAAGCTCCAAGAATCGCAACCAATACAATCACGGTTTGAGTTTTATTCTTCAAAAACGAGTATGGCTATACATGCGTTATAAATGTGATTTGATCATGCATTCCTGTTTATATGAATGTGTAGCACGTATTTGAATAATTAATTGCAAGTTTTGATGAATGTATGATGATCAGCCATTATTAGGGTTTGGACCTTTGTTTTAGGATTTTCAGGTACAAGAAAAATTGGGCCCAAATATGAGTACCGTCATGCTTAGGGGATCAAGTCTAACTGATCTATTGCTTTAGATTCAATTTATATTGCATGCTGTGGATTTTGGAAATTGCAGGTGCTGTAGTGACGGACAACGTCCGTAGGTAAAAGTGCAGAAGCTAAATGACTGATGAGTGGAGAAGATGACTGCGTGGCGCACCCCGATTGGCTAGTTTGAATCAGCGCACATTTTTTGTTTAAAATTTATTTCGGCCCTTGTTTTGTATATAATATTGTGTGTGTGTGTGTTATAATAAACGAATTAACAATTGGCTCAGATGGCAAAGGCATAGGCGTATGAAGGGGAGAACCTGGGTTCGATACCCAGGTCGTGTGTTTTGAACTTTTTCTAACCGTATAACTACAGATCTAGTGCGCTAAGGATAAAGGCCTGTATCCTGGGTTATCATCTCATCACCATTGGATCTATCACAAGCACCAGATTATAGATCCACACCTAGGCGCCCACGGTGAACCCTCGGGGTCTGGCAGCATAGGATCTCATGCAAGGCAATGAGGCCAGTAGATTTGGGCCTAACAAAGATTCAATGTGCACCCCCTGTCTGCTAACAGGCCCATTTTCCATTTTTTGTTTTTTTAATTTCTTTGTTTTTTATTTTATTTGTTTTAAAATCAGTTTTTTATTTTAATCATAAAATCATAAAAAATACAAAAAAATAGACTTAGGGTTTTTTCTAATTAATTTAATTTTTGGAAATTAATTTAATTATTTTACTTATTTCCTTAATTCAAATTAACTAGAATTAGGTTTTTTTCACTTATTTAATTTATTTTAATTTATTTTATATCAAAAAACACAAAAAATATGTTTTGATTAATTTTTCTTGTAAACAAATCATCAATTAATTTTATTTCTTGTAATTAAAGATAATTAGATTTAAATATATTTTTTGTAATTAACATTAATTAGGTTTAGATATTTTTGCCAATTAAAATTAATTAGACTTAGGATAATTTAATCAAATCTTTTTTTTCTCAAATTAATTCAATCAAATTTCTTTTTTTCCTTAAATTAATCAATTTCGAATCTTTTGCCATTAATTTTTAAATATTTCCTTTTTCTACTAACCCTAATCCTCCCAACCTCCATTCTCCTGATTCTAACATTTTCTTGCCTCTTTATTTTGTTAAGTTACTTTCTTGTATTTTTTTTAATTATATAGTTGTTCCCCAGTTTGTGATAATTTTAATTAGGTTTAAATTTCCCCATCTAATTATGTAACTGTCCCAAGGCCTTGTAATAGCTTATGAGTTTTATTTTTCGAACTTTATTTTCTACATTATTATTAACTGTTTAGATTAATATGATTGTATAAAAAAGACGGAAATTAAAACGATTAGATAACCCTAAATGCGCAAGATAATATTGTCTGAATACAGTACACTTGCACATGCTCACCCCTAGGTTATCTCCCACTTCGGTTGCCTTCAAAAACGGTCACAATTCTCGAAATGTTAGAATTTTTAGTGACTGTCCTTGAGTTCAAGAGATCACAAGTCCCTCGACGACCCTTTCGAATGTTTCCCTGGTTAAAAAAGTGATCTTAGAACTTTAGGACAATTACTAAGAGTTCTTGCCCAGTTGCCTTAGTGACCGTACATGTCCCTTCGATAGTCCCTCAACATCCAACGATAGGGCTACCTACTCACTAATAGTAGGATAACAATATTTAAAGGAAAGGAGGAAAAGAACACCTTTTTCAAGTAGGTAGATAGCTATTAAGTACTTGCTCAAAACAATCTTTTTCACACCACACTTTCAAACATTTTAAAAAAACTCTTTATCAACACTCTTGAGGACTGATACAAGAATTATCATAAAGCAAGCAAACTTTTCAAAACACACAAACACGAAAAGAATTTTAAAAATGAGCAAGTACCTAGGAGCCCGTGGAAAACCACAGATGGAAAGGGTGCTAACACCTTCCCTTTCCATAATCTACCCCTTTTACTCAGAAAATCTCGAAAAAGGTCTTTTTCTGTTCTTTTCACCCTTCCCTTTGTTGGATAAAAGAAAAGTCGGTGGCGACTCTTGCTTACCGCAACATTTGTGAATACAAATGCAAAACCAATATTAACAGTCGGTTCTGCCACCGTATCACAGAACTGGTGACTCTGCTGGGGATAAGTAAAAGTGGAGTTTACCTTAGGGTCTAGTTCATTTCTAATATGTTTTTTTTCTTGTTTGTTTTGATTTCTTTTACTTTTAAGGGTTCTATTTGGGTTATTATAGATCCTACACCCGGATCTGGGGAAACATTTTAGGTAAGTAGCAATAGATCGTGGAAACTGTGCGGGGTATACCGACATGGTTTAAGCAATAGCTACGTTGATGCGACGCTTTGGTGGGTATCGGTAGCCCTTGAGTTAATCAAGGAGAATACGGGGCTGTTGCGTGGTGTCATGAAACATCAACTGACCTTAGAACCTTTAATTAAACAACTTGGCTATTATGACGTAGTGAGATAGCCGTCTTTGGTGTATCCCCAAAGTCAGTTGATACTCGATACTACACTCATTGAGATTTAACCCCCGAGTTTTGTTTGGTGGCAAGTCAGTTATCTATCGCAATGAAGCTTGTGGGAAAGATTGGTGATATTGAGATCCCTTAGAACCTGGTTACTATTTATAGTACAAGTTAAACCAATCGAACTTCAAGAGGGTATTACCTTAAAATCCATGCAAGCCTTAAACCTAAGGTCTTTGTGTCATTTTCTTGTGCTTGTTATATCTGTGATTTCTTAGCATAATCATGACATCATAACATGGCATATCATACTAACCATTTCAAGGATTTTCTAGGGCTTATCTTTGTCTTGTCTTGTAGGACATGGCATCCACTCGCAGGAACACTATCCAAGTCAACCTTGTGAGGGTACCTCCTCAACTCAAGGAACTAGCATCAAGGATTCCTGAAAGCTCTCCCTTCACTGAAAGACATGGTCGACTTCTCAACCTGGTCACCTCAAACTCTGATGAAGAGATGATAAAGGTGCTCTTTGAGTTCTTTGACCCTTTACATCACTACTTCACTTTTCTTGATTACCAGTTAGTGCCTACTATGGAGGAGTTTTCTCAGTTATTGGGGGTATCTATCCTAAATCAGTCACCATTCAATGGTATGGAAAAATACCCAAAACCTGAACAGATTGTTCAAGCTCTATCTTTACAACGGTCTGATGTAGTGGCAAATTGGGAAACCAAAAGAGGCGTCCAAGGATTTCTACCTAAGTTTCTATTGGAGAAAGCTCACCATTTTTGGGATACCCTGGATTTACAAGCTTTTGAAGAAGTGTTGGCCCTTCTCATCTATTGGATGGTACTATTCCCTAACCCGGACCAACTCATAGATGTGAGTGCGGTCAAAGTTTTTCTGTCTCATAATTCGGTGCCTACTTTACCTGGGGATATTCTACACTCTCTGCACACTCGCACTCTAAAGAGAAGAGGTACTCTTCTATGTTGTACCCCTATATTGGCTAGGTGGTTTATTTCGCACCTACCTCGGTCTATTTTGAAGAATGAGTAGGGTATGAGATGGTCTCATAGGTTAATGTCCCTTACACATTCGAATATTCATTGATGTCCACGGTCCTTGGAGAATGTTACCATCATTGATCACTGTGGGGAATTCCCCAATGTCCCCCTCTTAGGAATTAGGGGAGGAATCACTTATAATCCTTGTTTGGCGTTGCGACAGTTTGGTTATGCTAGAAGGGATGGTCCTCACGACACGCTCGTCCAAGAAATCATATTTGACTATGTGAAAGACGTTCAGGGTTATCGTAAGAGGTTCATATGAGCTTGGGGCATGGTAAATAGAGTTTATAGCAAGACACTGGGCACAAGAATTCCATCCCTCTTGAGCCTTACCTCAAATGAGTGCGAGCTCGTGCTCAATGTCTTATGATGCCTTACCCCGCCATCTTACCTGTGATTATGGAGCCAATTGCTGAGGGAGACAATCCTTACACTGTTCTTCATCCTGACATGCCAACTGATTTCGAGGAGCTACAGAAATCCTGGATCTAACTCAAAGAAGAACGGGATACCTTTGAAACCCAATTCTACGCTAGCGAGAAGAAGGTTTTAGAGCTCATCAGGTTACTTCACGAAGAGAAGAATATAAATGCTTACATTGTACCAAAGAGGATGTGCCTGTGGGAAGCTTGAGTTTTTCTTTGCTTTGGGAGTTTATTTTTGCTTTGTTACTTCCTTTGTAAGCCCAAGAGGCATCATTGCGATCGTTAAAACTTCTTAATGCAATTAAAGTTTGTTCTCTTTATTTTTAAGCAAATTTAGGTCTTAGAAATCCTTTAAAACATTACATACATATATCATACATATCATTGCATAAACAAGTTTCAAAGAAGGTTTCTCATCTTCTTCGCTGTTTATTTCAGCAATGACTCTTGAACAAATAGTGAAGGATCTACAAACTCAAAATGCTTAGTTTCAACAAATGATCATGGCTCTGGCCAAGGGGCAAGAAGAGCTGAAAGCCCTGATTGTCAAACAAAAGACTAAGAAGCCAAAGAAGCCAGCCGGTGTGGTGAATTTGGGAAGGAGGTTCAGAGGATCGTTAAGGAAAGTTGTAGAACTAGCATCTTCGTTGAAAGAAGGAGACAATCAAGAAGGGGAAACAAGAGAGGAAGACCCCAGTCCAAGGGAATCTGATAATGAGTATGACTATAATGAGGAGCAGTATCCTCCAGCCGATGATAAATACAAACAAATGGAGGATCGTCTGAATGAAATGGAAATCGAGAAGGTACCTGGGCTGGATTTTGAAGAGTTAGGTTTGGTTTCTGGGGTTGTTATCCCGCAGAAGTTCAAGGTTCCGGTGTTCACTAAATATGATAAGGTCTCATGTCCCAAGATGCATCTCTGATCTTATGTGAGGAAGATTCAGCCTCACACTACTGACAAGGACTTGTGGGTCCACTTCTTTCAAGACAGTCTATCAGGGACTCAACTAGAGTGGTTCTATCAGCTGGAGGGAACCAATATTCATAACTGGGAAGACCTGGCTGCTGCTTTCTACAAGAAGTATCAGTATAATGCAGGCCTTTCTCCCACTCGTACGCAACTCCAAAGTATGTCTATGGGTTCTAACGAGGGTTTTAAAGACTATTCTCAGAAGTGGAGAGACCTAGCGGGAAGAGTCCAACCCCTTCTATCTGATAGGGAGTTGGTGGATATGTTTTTGGGTACCCTATTTGGTACGTTTTTCAACCATCTGATTGGAAGCTCCTCAGCTGGCTTTACTGAGTTGATTTTGACTGGAGAAAGAGTGGAAGCTGGTATTAGAAGTGGCAAGATTCAAAAGGATACCTCTTTAAGTGCAGGAAAGAGACCCTTCGTTGGAAAGAAAGAGGTCTGTGCTGTTTACAATCAAAGAAATCAGGACAGAACCGAACATCGTCCAACGGTAAGGGCTTTAATGATATCCAAGCCTACAGCTACTCAACAACGGAATAATCAGCCTAGAGTAGAAAGACCTATAAGACAGTTCACCCACATAAATATGACTTTGTCTCATGTTTTGCCTTACCTACTGAAATCCAATCTGGTTACTCTGAGGGAAGCTCTCAAGAATCCTAACACCGCATCTCCTTGATACAACCTAAATGCTCGCCGTGCTTACCACTCAGATAGTCCAGGCCATGATATAAACGACTGTTGGGCTTTGAAGAACAGGGTGAAAGACCTTATTGAGGCGAAGTAGATTCAATTTTAGGCTCCTGAGATTCCCAATGTTATAACTGCTCCCATGCCCAATCACGACCGTGGTGTTAATGCTGTTAACGATGATACATTTGTTACTTCTGTTGAGGAGCTTGTTACTCCTCTCATGACTATTAAGTGGAATCTGTTGCAAGCCAGTTTATTTCCGGGTTGTGGTGAAGATTGTCACTTATGTTTATCTCTACCGACTGGTTGCTATTTGTAAAAAGCACGTGTTCAGCGCCTGATGGATGATAAAGAGATTCTATTTGAGAAGACTCCCATCACAACTGTTTCCTGTAAAGATGTTTCGGTTATAACCATTCCCTCCAATCCTCCTAGGGTCTCCACCAAAAGACCCGTCAGGATTACATCTACTCCAAAGTTGGCTCCCCTGATCATCACTATGCCAGGGCCAATACCATATTCCTCGGACAAAGTTGTTCCCTGGAATTATGGGGCTGACGTCTATTATCATGGTGTCAAGCAAGACCTGTTGGCTGCTGAAGACAAAGTTTTTGGAAATATTGATCCCGACGTTGGCAATATCGTTGGGACCAGTAAAATAACAAGAAGTGGAAGAGTGTTCTCACCCGATATTTCTCCTCCTAAAGCCATTACTATTCCTGTGATCATTCCTACTGTCGTTCCTGCTGGTACTACCACTGCAACTCCTGTGATTACCCCTGTTTCCACCCCTGTCACCGAGTCGGCCGAGACTTGGGGCAAAGACATATTGGTTGAGCCTGTCCAGACGAAGGCGCATTCAGAATCCATTCTAGAGGTCTCTAAGAAAGAAATGGAAGAAATCTTGAAAATAATCAAAAGGAGCGACTACAATGTTTTCGAACAGCTGGGGAAGACCCCTTCCAAGATTTCAATGTTGGCCCTACTATTATGCTCCGAAGCTCATGCAAAAGCTTTGGTGAAATTCCTCAAAACTGCTCATGTACCACAAGAAACCTCGACTGACCAATTTGAATATTGTGTGGCCAGTTTGACTGCTGATAATGGGTTGGGTTTTTTCTGATGCTGATTTGACACCAGAGAAAGAAAACACAATGATGCACTGCATGTCTCTATCAAATGCAGGGGCACCACTTTGGCCCATGTTTTATTAGATACTGGTTCATCGCCGAATGTTCTGCCCAAGAAGGCTCTTGACAGATTAGACTGTGAAGGTTTGACCTTGAAGCCCAGCAACATTGTGGTGAGGGATTTCGATGCTTCAAAAAGAATGGTGCACGGGGAGGTGGACATCCCCATCAAAGTTGGTTCTCATACTTTTGACTCCACCTTCTACGTGATGGATATCCGACCATCTTATTCCTGTTTGTTGGGACGCCCTTGGATCCATAGGGCTGGAGCTGTCACTTCCAATCTCCATCAGATGTTGAAGTACCCGGTGAAAGGAAAGATTGTCACAATGCATGGTGAGGAGGAATACATGGTAAGCCACCTGAACTATTTCAGATATGTGGAAATGGATGGTGAATTCATCGAGACCCCTTGTTAGAACTTTGAAGAGGTGCCTCAGACCATGGCTGCAACCGAGATTGTTACCAGTGTTCCGAAGATCACCAGAACCCCATTGAAAATGGCTTCTCTCAAGGATACCAAGGAAGTAATTGAAGAAGGTGGGTGTACGATTTGGGGCCAGCTCCCTGACATTACATACAAATCTAATAAGTTTGGTTTGGGTTTCTCTTCAGGGGCTCAAAGGTCTGTTCATCGTGCTCGTGCCGGAGGACCTCCCCTACGCATCAGCAATCACATGGTCAATGCCTTAGAAGATAGTGATGGTGACTATGACATGGACAACTGGATCTTCCCTACTACCAACGGTGGACCCAGTAACTGGACGGCTAAAGACTTTGTACCTATTACCTTTATTTAGGAGTAATTGTCTTTCTTGTTATCGGATATGTAATAAATAAACAATATAAACTCTATGGCCATGTGTCTTACCCGGGGCAAAATGGTTTATTTGTGAGGGTTATCATGTTTCAATATCATATGTCATTAATAAAGTATTGGACGTCTTGCATACAAATTTTGCACTCTCTGTCTTTCTTTTTCTTCTTTTTACTTTGTCAATACATCTATGCTCTTACACACACTCACGTATCAAACTGCAGATCCATATCCACCCTAGATCCCATTGATAACGGTTATGCTATTTCTAGTTATGACTTTGAAAATCCGATCAATCAAGCCGAGGACGAAGGTGAGGAAGATTGTGAGGTACCAGGAGAACTTTCTAGACTGTTACAACAGGAAGAAAGGGCTATACAGCCTCATGAAGATCCAGTTGAGACAGTGAACTTGGGCACAGAAGAGGACAAAAAAGAAGTCAAGATAGGTGAAAATTTGGAGCTTAGTGTCAAATAGCGGTTGATACAAATGTTGCATGATTATGTCGAGATCTTCGCTTGGTCATATAAAGACATGCCAGGACTTGACACCGATATTGTGGTTCATTGACTGCCGACAAAAGAGGATTGCCCTCTAGTAAAACAGAAGGTTCATCGTATGCGCCCTGAAATGTCAGAGAAGATCAAAGAAGAAGTTATGAAACAATTCAACGTTGGGTTATTAGTTGTCACCTATTATCCATAATGGGTTGCTAACATAGTCCTGGTGCCTAAAAAGGACAACAAAGTACAAATGTGTGTGGACTATAGAGATTTGAACAGGGAAAGCCTCAAAGATGACTTCCCGCTTCCCCATATTGACGTCCTGGTTGACAACACCGCACAACATAAGATCTTTTCCTTCATGAACGGTTTCTCTGGCTACAATCATATTAAGATGGCACCCGAAGACATGGAGAAGCAACCTTTGTCACACAATGGGGCACTTTCTATTACAAAGTGATTCCATTTGGGTTGAAGAATGCTGGGGTAACCTATCAACGAGCCATGGTAGCCTTGTACCATGACATGATTCACCATGAGATAGAGGTCTATGTTGATGACATGATAGCCAAGTCTAAAATTGAAAAAGAGAACCTTGACCACTTGCAAAAGCTGTTTGATAGACTGAAGACGTACAAGTTGAGACTGAATCCGAACAAGTGCACCTTTGGGGTGAGATCGGGTAAACTCCTAGGTTTCATTGTCAGTGACAAGGGTATACAAGTAGACCCTGCAAAGGTTAAATCCATATAAGAGATGTCGGCTCCTCGCACCGAGAAGGAAGTTAGGGGTTTCTTGGGACGCTGAAATTACATTGCCAGGTTTATCTCCCATCTAACTGCTACTTATGAGCCAATCTTCAAACTCCTGAAGAAAGATCAAGTGGCAAAATGGAATGACGAATGCCAGACTGCCTTTGATAGAATCAAGGAATACCTTTAAGAGCCTCCAATTATGATGCCTCCGATTGAAGGAAGACCTTTGATAATGTACTTAACAGTGTTAGATAGTTCAATGGGGTGTGTGTTGGGGCAGCATGATGAGTCTGGTCGAAAAGAGCATGCAATATACTACCTTAGCAAAAAGTTTACCGACTATGAAACAAGATACTCACTGCTCAAGAAAACTTGTTGCGCTTTGGCATGGGTTGCTCACCGACTAAGATAGTATATGTTAACCCATACTACTTTATTGATACTTAAGATGGACCCGATCAAGTACATCTTCGAGAAGCCCGCTCTCTCCGAAAGATTAGCGAGATGGCAAATGATCCTGATTGAATACGACATTCAATACACAACCCAGAAAGCAATCAAGGGAAGTGTATTACTTGATCTTTTGGCTCATCAGGCTGTGGATAACTACCAATCCATGAACTTTGAGTTCCCAGATGAGAATATCATGTTAGTAACTGACTGTGATGAACCTGGACCGGATGAAGGACCTGAGAGAGGATCCCGATGGATTATGGTTTTTGATAGAGCTTCCAATGCACTTGGTAATGGCATCGGTGCTGTAATCATATCTCCTGAAGGCTGTCATACTCCTTTCACCGTCAGACTATGTTTCAACTGTACCAACAATATGGCTGAGTATGAAGCATGCATCAGGGGTCTAAAAGCTGCTATTGACCTGAGGATCAAGTTCTTGAGTGTTTTCAGAGATTTGGCCGTGGTAATAAGCCAAATCAAAGGAGAGTGGGACACGAAGCATCCTAATATCATCCCTTACCGAGAGCATGTGTTGACGCTGCTTCCACACTTTAAAGAAGTCACCTTTGAACATTTTCCACGAGAAGAGAATCAGCTGGCGAACGCGCTAGCTACTATGTCATCCATGTTCAAGGTCAAATGGGACAATGAGGCTCCTCAGATCACTATTGAGAGATTGGATGAACCATCTTACTGCTATGAGATCGATATTAAAGGGGTAACAGACAAACT
The DNA here is from genome assembly GCA_948472305.1 of Vicia faba. Classification (NCBI taxonomy): domain Eukaryota; kingdom Viridiplantae; phylum Streptophyta; class Magnoliopsida; order Fabales; family Fabaceae; genus Vicia; species Vicia faba. The sequence continues at coordinate 534,662,052 of OX451740.1, read as the reverse complement.
TTGGTTCCATGAAGTGAAAAGGCATCTCGAAGCTCGAGAATACCCTGAGGGGGCATCTGTCAATGATAAGAAGTTTCTGAGAAGGTTCTCCGCAAAGTTCTTCCTCAGTAAGGGAATCCTCTACAAGCACAACCATGACTCTACTTTACTTTGGTGTGTAGACAAGAGCGAAGCAGAGAGGATTATGGGAGATTTACACGAAGTTACCTTTGGCGCCCGTTCTAGTGGACACACCATGGCTAAAAAGATCCTACAGGAAGGATACTACTGGTCCACTATGGAAGCAGACTGTTATCAACATTCCCAAACTTGTCACAAATTCCAGATCTGTGCTGATAAAGTACATGTACCTCTGGTTCCCTTGAATGTCTTGACTTCTCCTTGGCCTTTTGCAATGTGGGGCATTGATATGATTGGAGATATTAGACCTACCGCTTCCAATGGGCATCGCTTCATCCTAATCTCCATTGATTACTTCATAAAATGGGTTGAGGCTGCCTCTTTTGCTTCTGTTACCAAGAATGTTGTGGCACGGTTCATCAAGCATAACCTTATCTGTCGGTATGGTATCCCCGAAAGAATCATCACAGATAATGATACAAATATCAACAATACTATGATCACCGAACTCTGTAAACAATTCAAGATCCAACAACATAATTCTTCCCCTTACCGACCGAAGATGAATGTTGTTGTGGAGGATGCTAACAAGAACATTAAGAAAATCATACAGAAAATGATGGTGACATACAAAGACTGGCATGAGATATTACCATTTTCGTTTCATGGTTACCGCAGCTCAGCACGTACGTCAACAGGGGCAACACCTTACTCTCTGGTGTATGGTATGGAGGTTGTCCTACCTATTGAGGTTCAGATACCTTCTTTGAGAATCATGAAGGATGCAGGTCTGAACGAAGATGATTGGATCCAGACTCAACTTGACCAACTGAATCTGATTGATGAGAAAAGGCTTGCTGTTGTCTGTCATGGTCAGATGTACCAAAAGCGAATGATCAAGGCTTTCAATAAAAAGGTTAGACGTCAGGTATATAAAGTGGGTGATCTAGTAATCAAGCACATCATCCTACTACAAGGTGATCCCAGGGGTAAATGGACTCCCACATACGAAGGGACATTTGTAATCAAGAGCATATTTTCTGGTGGAGCCATGATTCTAACCACTATGGATGGTGACGACCTTCCTCACCCTGTGAATGCGGACATAATTAAGAGATACTACGCATGAATAAAGACTCGCTAGGTTGATTGGCCTAGGAAAAAATAAGGGCATCCCGACAAATCAAAAAGGTTCGGGCAAAAATTAGGGATAAATACAAAAAATCTGTACACCCGGCAAGTCGAAAACCTGAAAAGGTGACTTAGGAAAAAAAGGGTATCCCGATGGACTAAAAACCCGAAGGCGGTCTAGGAAAAATTTAGAGATTTAAAGCGTATAACTATGTCCCATTAGATCACCCTGCAACCAGACTTCAATATCAACTATCAACTTCAAACAATACCAATTAATCCAGTCAACTTCGGACAAGTAGAAAAGTGATGAGACGCTCAAAGACATAAGGCAATAGCAGAATTGAAACTCAATGGGATTATTACACATAGCTGTTTTCTCTTTGTACACTATTTTGTATAGTTTTCATTTTCACGACGGTGTTCTCCTACTAGAATGTCAGCCTCTTTATACAAAAAACGCCTGTTATAGGTAAATTTATTCAAGTTAATACAAATAATTTCTTTGAAAGTACAAAACTATTTTGTTTACTATTTTACTGTTTTGTTTTGCAAAAATGTCCACTGATTATTTTGACATATGCATTTGAGTATGATTGTTGGTCGCAAATACTTGCATGAAAAAACATAAAGACAGTTTCTAATGACTTTAAGAAACGGGACAAAGTCCAAAATCCATATGTAGTCCCCACAGTCACTTTCTCAAGTAGGTATAGGGGCAGAGATATCTTGAGACGAACTCACCACTACATCCTTAGCATACGTCCTAGTGATGTTTATGTCCTCGCAAAGTAAAAACAACCAAAGTTCTGACATCTTCTTCCCCAAGCAAAACTTACCTCCTCCAACCAAGTTTCCTCAAAGAGATGAAACCCATGTCCCCAACTAACTTTTATAATCTCGAACAGTTTATAAAGCCTTATCCCCGGTAGAGTTTATTTCTATAACTGCAGAAGTTTATCCCCCAACATAGTTTATTTTTCTACATTGGTAAAATCTCCCTGTTGTACCCCAAAATTTGCCCTCCCATATTCTTCAAGATTTGGCAAGATCAAGCTTCAAATGGATTAAGGATTGCACAATTCAAACACCCTCCTAACACAATCAAAATTAGGGTTTTGGTTCTTGCAAGGAAGTTGAGGTTTTCAAGGGACCAATCAAGTCCCATATGCCTATATACATCCTGAAGCACCTGCATGCCAAGTTTCAAGACTCACAGCATCAAGTTGCACAATCAAAAGCCCTAATTGCTTCACAGTCAACTGTAGGGGTAAAATGGTCATTTGGCAGTCAAAAGTCAAATTTTTTGGTCAACATCTTATTTTGAAGCCACAATCATCATTTGATCAAGTCTTGATCATGATTCCTCAAGCATGGCTCAAAAAGTCTCAAGATGTCAAAAGTTACTATTTTTGGACAGTTGAAAAAGTCAACTGCAAATTGACCAAGGCATAACTTTTTCATGGTTCATCAGAAAAATACCATCCAATGCTCATTTTGAAGGGGATGACATTTCCTACAACTCATATTCACACTCCAAGTCCAAGAAATGCTCTCACAAAAAGATATAAATTTCTACATTATAGGTCATTTTCAAAAGTCAACAAAAAGGCACTTTAAGTCAAAGACCATAACTTGAGATTGGTGAATCAAAATGACATGGGACCAAAGGCATTGATTAGAGGACTTCAATACCTTTCCAAAACGTCCAAGAAAATGTTCATAGCTTCAAAATTGAGCAAGATATGCATTGGAGAAGTTGGGAAATTTTTGGGAACTTTCAAAAGTCAACTTTGCCTAAAACACTTCATTTTTGCTAATGGGCCTCAAATTCCTTTTTGAATCTTTACCCAAGGCTTATGCACGACCCATTAAGATTAATTTGATTAATTTTATCATTTTTTATTAATTAATTGAATTTTTATTAATATTAATTCATTTAATTAATTTTAATTGTAGGAAAATTCAAAAGATATGATTTTTAAATCTTTTGTGATGCAAATAAAGCTAGGGCAAGCTGGCAATTCGTGTACATATCAAAGACCTCAAAATCTCCATGATTGGCAAGGTTTTATCAAAGAAAAAGATTGAAAAAGATTTGATTGGCAATCACACATTCAAACCATAATGCCATGGATTGTTGGGCCAAGATTTACCCTAATTCTATTGTGCTATATGTACTGAAGCTTAACCTAAAACCCTACACGTGAAAAAGCTGCTGAAACCATAGAACCAAAATTCAAAAAAGTCAAGAAAAGTGTGAAACTAAAATCTCACTTGCAGCATAATTCAAAGCCTAAAAAAGATTCAAACGTATTGCTGACATTTCCAGGAACCTGTTGCCATCAAGAACAAGCCCTAACGCCATCAGAATCGTTCACAACAAGTCACTCGGTTTGCATTATTTTCCAAAATTGCATATCATTATTCATGCGTTTTTAACCATTTTTTTGGATTGATTTATGTTAATAGGGACCTCCTGAAGCGATTGGTATAATCCAATTTGGTTATAGCATTCTGAATCGAAAACCACCATGGAAGAACATTAGGGTTTTGAAGCTTGAATTTTGGGGCTTTGCATATGCTGAAAAATTGGACCATGAAACGTACATGGTTGAATTCGTCAAGGCCAGACGAATTAAACCCAACCCTCGCGCTCAATTTATATGCACCCTAACTCTAATCGTTATTTTTCGTTGTTGTAGTTAGTGGGGGTTCAAAACCCCCGCTATCTTGTTCTTAATTTTACAGGAGACGAAGAAGATGAAGGGCGTGGCAACGTGTGACTGGATGGTTCAAACTTAGCGCGCGTTATTTTGTTTTATATCATAATGTTTGTTTTTTTTATATAATATTTGTCATCCGTTTATTTAACAAACACACACCATAGTTCAACTGGCAAGGGCACTGAGGCAAGGAGTACTGGGACCTGGGTTCGATTCCCAGGTCCCCCATATAATTCTTCATATTTTTCATAAAGCGTTCATGTGCAACATTCATCAAGAGTCCCATCATGTACCCTCACGCAGCAGCACGCCAAGTGGCCACAAAGATACATCCAATGGTCAGAAGATGAAAACCATGGTGTGTTCCAGTCAATGCACGTACAGGCAACCAGGAAAGTCAACCAGGCTTAGAGTCTTCTTGGGCCAGAATTGCTTCACAAAAACCTCCCCTTGGGCCAACATACCCCCTTGGTTTGCAATTTTATTTTCTTTTCTTTTAATTCATTTAATTTTTATTATTATTATTAATTCACAAATTAATTTTTCCTAATAAAATCAGAAAGCAAAATTGTAAATATATTTTATTATTTATTAAATTCATTAACTATTATTTTTTGTAAATAAATACTAATAATTAACTTAGCTTAATTTAGGTTTTAATTTTAACCTTTTTCTCAATAAATAAAAATTATATAGAATTAGGTTTTGACATTTTTAATCATTTTCTTATTATCATCATTATTAATTATTATTATTTTTTGTACATACAAATGTAAATTAATTAATTAGTTTAAATTAGGTTAACTTTAACATTTTATTAATAATTAAAATAAACTTAGAACTAGGGTTTTCTTGACCTTTAATTTATTTTATTATCATTAAATACAAAAAACATAAAAAACATCTTTCTTGTAAATAATTAATTAAGTAATTAAGTTTAATTTTAATTTAATTTTCTCAAAAGGGTCCAAAACCCTAGGACGTCCCAATTTAATTTTTTCGCGCGTTATTTTTTATTTGATTATTATGTAACTGCTTCCAAGAATGTAATAGTAATTAGGTTTACCACTTTCTTTACTTTCCGCACTTTATCAAAACGGGTTATGTTTTTGGCGATGTATAGACCCGCGCCTTGTAATAGCGTAGCTTTTACCTTTCCGTATTTTATTTTCCGCACTCCTAACTGCTAAATTGCATGAAAGAATGTATGATAATTAAAAACAACTCGTAGCTCACGATTGCATGATCAAAGATAAACATAAACTGAATTGAACATACAAGCACATGCCACTTTTAGGGTACGCCTCACTCGTTGCCTCGAAAGTGGTTGTCAAGTATAGGGTGTCTTAGAGGTCACCCTCCTGTCTAAAGATCCAGTGGCCTCGAAACGGTTGCCTCGGATAAAAGGATCTAGGACATTAGGGTTACTCCTAAGGTGTCCTACTATTGCTTCGGTGACCACACTGTCCCTAAAATCGAATTGACTTGAATACCTCCAACGATGGTGCTACCTATCTCTCAATGGTGGGATAGCACTATCTAAAGGACTCTTACACAGCCTAATTCCTTAGGGTAGGTAGATGACTCATGGGTACTTGCTCTCTTAAAAAAAAACAACAAACCAAACATCTTTTCACACTGACACTTTCAAAAGTTTTCAAAACAAATTTTTCAAACACTCTTGAGGACAGATACAAGAGTCACTCAAAAATCTTTCAAAACGAAACTTTTTTCAAACCCACTCATATTTGAAAAGCAAACATCTTTTGAAAACATAAGAGCAAGTACCTAAGAGCCCGTGGATAACCATGGATAGAAAGGGTGATAACACCTTCCCTTTCTATAAATCTACCTCCTGAACCGAGAAACATTCTCGATAAGGAATTTTGCTGTGCTTTTGTCCTTTCCATGTTGGAGAACATAAAAGACGGTGGCGACTCTTGCTTACCGCGACAATTTGCGAACCAGCTTTAAATAGTCAGTTCTATTTCCACCGATCACAGAACTGGCGACTCTGCTGGGGATACTTAAAGTGAGGTGTACCTTAGGATAGATCATACTTATGTTTTCAATTGCCTGTTTTGATTGCTTTAATATTGTGAGCCTTTTTTGGGAGTTCTATAGATCCTAACCCGGATCTGGGGAAACCTTTTAGGTAGCAACAAACTGTGAGGGAACTGTGCGGGGTATACCGACACGGTTAAAGCAGTTGCTACGTTGATGTGGCACTTTGGTGAGTACCGGTAACCCTTGAGTCAAGTCAAGGAGAGTAAGGGGCCGCCGCGTGGTGTCGTGAAGCATCAACTGACCTTATGAACCTTACTTGACCCTCCTGGCCTCTTTAGGGTAGTGAGATGACCGACTTTGGTGCAGTCCGAAGTTGGTTGATACTCGATACTACAATCATTGAGGGTTGTTTTCTTGGAATATTTTGATCGCCAGTTCAGTGGCTAAATCAAAACAATGAACATAGAAAACAACCTAATGATATTGAGATCCCTAGAACCCGGTTACTTTTGATAGGACAGGTTTTTGAGCTCACCAACTTCAAGAGGGTAGTACCCCAAACTTCATGCTGGCCTAAACTCTAAGGTTGTCTTGTGTGACTTGTGTGCCTTATCATGTTTGCCTTTTGTGAATACTTGTGGTGTGTTTTTTATCATAACATCATAGCATCATACAACATCATATGCATCCACTAACCACTTCAGGGGTTCGAATCTTCATCTTTGTTCTTGTTTTGTAGGACATGGAAACTATCCGCAGAAAGACAATTCAGATCAATCTTGTAAGGATCCCTCCTCAACTTAAGGAGCTTACATCCAGGATTCCCGAGAGCTCTTCTTTCAGTGAGAAACATGGCAGACTCATCAGCTTGGTCAACACCAACATTGAGGAAGATATGATTAAGGTCCTCTTCCAGTTCTTTGACCCTTTGCACCACTGCTTTACTTTCCCGGATTATCAACTGGTGCCTACCTTGGAAGAGTTTTCCCAGCTTCTGAAGATACTTATCCTTAGTCAACTACCCTACAACGGTACGGAAAGGGAACCAAAACTTGAAGAGGTTGCTAAAGCATTACGCCTACAACCATCTGACATCAAGGGACATTGGGAAGTTAGAAGTGGTATCAAAGGATTCTTGGCAAAGTTCCTGTTCGAGAAGGCCAAAGAATGTTGGAATTCCCTTGACCTACAAGCCTTTGAAGAAGTTGTGGCTCTCCTTGTCTATGGGTTGGTGTTGTTCCCGAATCCCGATCAGCTTATAGATATCAATGCTGTCAAGATCTTCATGTCCAGGAATCCTATACCTACATTGCTTGGGGACATCCTTCACTCATGTTACACTCGAACCATGAGAAAAAGAGGTGTTCTCATATGCTGCACTCCTCTCCTGGCAAGGTGGTTTATTTCGCACCTTCCACAATCAGTTTTGAAGAACGAGCGGGGTTGGAGATGGTCACAATGATTGATGACTCTTACACATGCTGATATACATTGGTGTCCTCGGTCCAGAGAGAATGTCACTATCATTGATCGTTGCGGAGAGTTTCCTAATGTTCCTTTACTTGGAATCAGAGGAGGTATTACTTACAACCCGTGTCTGGCTTTGAGACAGTTTGGTTATGCTCGGAGGGATGGCCCTCACGACATGTTGCTTCCTGACATAGTTTTTGACTTCGACAACGATGCACAAGGACTTCGCCAGAGATTTATCAGAGCTTGGAGGATGCCCAACAAGGTAGATAGCAAGACACTGGGGCACAAGAACTCCATCCCCTTGGAGCCTTATCTTAAGTGGGTACGAGCCCGCTCCCAGAAGCTGGTAATGCCATATCCTCATGTTCTCCCTGTGATCAAAGAGCCAGTGTTGGAAGGAGAGGTCCCGTACACCATTCAACATCCTGACATGCCTACATCCTGGGAAGAAATGCAGAAGAGCTAGATCCAGCTTAAGGAAGAACGGAATTCTCTTGAAGCCAACCTGCATGCCAGTGAGAAGAAGGTCTTGGAGCTCACCCGCCTACTGCACGAGGAAAAGACTCTCAATACTTACACAGCTCCAAAGAGGATGCGCAGTGTATTTTGGGATTAAATTATTTTGTAATGTTTAGCCCATGAGGCCTTGATGTACTGAACATATTATTTCTTAATAATAACGGGTGTTCCTTTTTGTCTACAACAAATTTTAACTTTCGAACCCTTGAATGCATTGCATAAATAGCATATCATGCATCATGTGCATAACAGGTACTTTTTCTTACAGGTTGCTTAATCTTCTTCGCTGTTTATTTCCGCAGCCATCATGAATCCTGAATCATCTACTGAGAAATCCATCAGGGCCCTCCAGGCCCAGAACGCCCAGTTCCAAGAGTTGATCATGAGTTTAGCCCAAGGTCAAGAGGAATTGAAGGCTCTGCTGGTAAAGAAGAAGAAGAAGAGAACTGTAATATTCAACACTGGACGGAGGTTTGGCAATACACTGCAAAATGAGGCTGATTAAGCTGCTTCTTCTGTAGGGAAAGGCAGTCCCCAAGGGGGAAGGGTTCCTAGTCCTGTGGTCTCTGACAACGAGACGGATTTCAATGATGAGCAGTACCCTCCCGCTGAAGACAGGTACAAGCAGTTAGAGGATCGTCTGAGTGCCATGGAAATTCAACAGGTGCCTGGGTTGGATTTTGGAGATCTAGGTTTATCTTCTAGGGTGGTGATCCCACACAAGTTCAAGGAAACCTCTTTTGCGAAGTATGACGGGGCTTCCTGCCCTAAGCTACATCTCAGATCTTATGTGCCGAAGATCCAACCGTATACTGTAGACAAGAACTTATGGATCCATTTCTTCCAGGATAGCCTTTCAGGGGCTCAACTCGAGTGGTTCTGTCAGCTGGATGGAGCCAGTATTCGAAATTGGGAGGACTTGGCTACTGCTTTTTATAAGCAGCATCAGTACAATGCCGACCTCGCTCCTACACGTACCCAGCTCCAGGGTATGTCGCTAGGATCGGGAGAAGGTTTTAAAGAGTACGCGCAAAAGTGGAGGGACCTGGCTGGCAGGGTGCAGCCACCGTTGACCGACCGTGAACTCGTGGACATGTTCTTAGGGACCCTGTCTGGGCCGTTCTTGAACCACCTGATTGGTAATTCTTCTGCAGGGTTTACAGACCTCATCCTGACTGGTGAGAGGATAGAAGCTGGTATGAAATCGGGGAAGATACAGAAAGGTGCATCCTCAAGTTCTGAAAAGAAGCCTTTCAAGAAGGAAGCTAGTGCCGTGTATGGTCCCAGAAGACAAAATAAACTGGAACGTTGCCAAGCTGTCAACGCGGTGGTGATTTCAAAGCCTGCTGCCGCTCCTCGGAAACCTAACCAACCAAGGGGTGAGAGACCCAGAAGAGAATACACTCGGCTTAGTATGACCTTGTCTCAGATCTTGCCGCAACTGCTGTCAACCAACCTGGTAACTGTCAGAGAAGCTCCGAAGGTGGTAAACACAACCTCTCCGAAGTACAACCCCAACGCCCGCTGTGCTTATCACTCTGATAGCCCGGGGCATTCTACTGATGACTATTGGGCCCTGAGGAATAAGGTTCAAGACCTTATCGATGCTAAGGAAATACAGTTTGAGGCACCCGAAAGGCCCAATGTTGTGACTGCTCCCATGCCCCAGCATGGAGTAAATTCTATTGAGGAAGACCTGTATGTAGTCTCTGTGGATGAGATTGTTACTCCATTGTTGACCGTCAAAAGGAACTTGTTGCTAGCCGGTTTATTTCCGGGTTGTAGCAAAGGTTGCCTTCTATGTGCTGTTTCACCTGCTGGTTGTCCGTTGCTGAAGTCAGGCGTCCAAAACCTGATGGATAGCAAAGAGATCTTGTTCAAGAAGATTGCTGTTCCTGTTATTCCTACTGAAGAAGTGTCCGTTGTAACCATTTTCAACAATCCTACCAAGGCTCCCCCGAGGAAGCCTGTCAAAATCATGTCTGTTGCACCTATCATCATTACTGTTCCGGGGCCCCTCCCCTATAAATCTGACAAGGCTGTCCCGTGGCATTATGGGGAAGATGTGTATGTGCTCGGAGTAAAGCAAGAGTTCAATACCAGTACCGGCATCAGTAACATCACCGGTCCTGCTAAAGTTACTCGCAGTGGCAGGCTCTTCTCGCCTGATATTGCACCTCCAGCTATTCAGAGACCTCTTGTTATCACACCTCCCAGTGCGCCTGTTTCCCCTCCTGATCAAGTTTCTACCCCTGCTGCCGAGTCATCTGACACTCGGGGCAAAGGGATTGCTGATGTGCCTGCCCAGATGGAGGCACCGAAGACTGTTAATGTTGAAGCTTCCCAGCAAGAGATGGAAGAAATCCTTAAGATTATCAAGAAGAGTGATTTCAACATCGTTGAACAGCTGGGGAACACCCCCTCTAAGATCTTTATGCTATCACTGTTGTTGTGTTCAGAGGCCCATGCCAAGGCCCTGATTTCCTTCCTGAAGACGGCCCATGTGCCACAAGAAACGTCTACTGATCAATTTACTGATTGTGTAGCCAACTTAACCGCTGATAATGGTCTGGGTTTCTCTGACGCTGATCTGACCGCCAAGGGAAAGAACCACAACGATGCCTTGCATGTCTCCATTGAATGCAGGGGCACTACTCTTGCCCATGTGTTGGTAGACACCGGTTCTTCACTGAACGTATTGCCCAAGAAGGCCTTAGACAGGTTGGATTGTGAGGGTTTGGAGTTGAAGCCTAGTAACATTATTGTCCGGGCCTTTGACGGGTCGAAGAGGATGGTACATGGTGAAGTGGACATTCCAATCCGGGTTGGTTCTCAAGTCTTTGATTCAACATTCTATGTGATGGACATTCGTCCATCCTATTCTTGTTTGCTGGGTCGTCCTTGGATCCATAAAGCTGGAGCTGTGACCTCAACTCTACATCAGAAACTCAAGTACCCGGTCAGAGGGAAGATTGTTACAGTTCAGGGGGAGGAAGAATATATGGTCAACCATCTTAACTCGTTCCGGTATATAGAGATGGACAGGGAGTTCATTGAGACCCCCTTTCAACACTTTGAAGAGGTGCCTCCAACCCTGGCAGCGGCAGAGACTGTGACCGAAGAAGACTCTCCTTTGAAGATGGCTTCCTTAAAGGATGCCCGGGCTGTGATTGAGAAGGGTGAATGTGCAAACTGGGGCAGACTTCCTGATTTCACTCCGAAGACTGACAAGTTTGGGCTGGGTTTCACTCCAGAGGCTCAGAGGGCTGTACGTAAAGAAAGGATTGGAAGACCTCCCGTATTCATCACCAACCCGGGAGTGAATGCTATTGAAGGCGATGCAGAGGAATCTGAATTTGATAGCTGGATCTACCCAACGACCGACGGTGGACTGAACAATTGGACTGCCAAAGACTACATACCTGTTACTTTTGTTATTCAATAATGAACTCCTTTGTTTTTAAATTTGTAACAAACAATAATTTGAAACTTTATGGCCCGGTGTCTTACCTGGGGCACCGTGGCTTCATTTGTGAGGGCTTATTACTTGTCATTTCCATATATCATGAATAAAAACATTGGACGTTTTTCGCATTTCAAATCTTGTGCTCCCTTTCTTTCTTTATATATTGCAAAACAACTATATTTACACACACTCACCTATACAGGTTTCAATCCACTCTGGATCTCACTGGTAACGACTCTGCTACTGCCAGTTATGACTTCGAAAATCCGATCAACTTAGCCGAAGACGAAGGTGAAGATGATTGCGAAGTGCCTGGTGAGCTTGCAAGATTGTTACTCCAGGAAGAGAGGGCCATTCAACCACATGAAGAGCCAGTGGAAACGGTAAATCTGGGTACTGAGGCAGACAGAAAGGAAGTCAAGATTGGTTCCAATCTAGAGCTCAGTGTGAAACAGCGGTTGATTCAGATGCTGCATGATTATGTGGAAATCTTTGCCTGGTCCTACGAAGACATGCCTGGGTTGGATACTGACATTGTGGTTCATCACCTGCCTACCAAGGAAGAATGCCCTCCGGTTAAACAAAAGGTCCGCCGTATGCGTCCAGAGATGTCTGAGAAAATCAAAGTTGAGGTTATGAAACAATTTGATGCCGGGTTTCTAGCAGTGACTTCTTACCCTCAGTGGGTTGCCAACGTGGTTCCAGTGCCGAAGAAGGATGGTAAGGTCAGAATGTGTGTTGACTACAGGGATTTGAACAGGGCGAGCCCCAAGGATGACTTCCCTCTGCCTCACATCGACGTTCTGGTTGACAATACTGCTCAGCACAAGGTGTTCTCCTTCATGGACGGCTTTTCAGGTTATAATCAGATCAAGATGGCTCCTGAAGATATGGAAAAGACTACCTTTGTTACTCAGTGGGGCACCTTCTGCTACAAGGTCATGCCTTTTGGGTTGAAAAATGCTGGGGCAACCTACCAACGTGCCATGGTTGCTTTATTTCATGACATGATCCACCATGAGATTGAAGTATACGTCGATGATATGATTGCAAGGTCCCAAACAGAGGAGGAACACCTTGACCATCTACAGAAGCTGTTTGACCGTCTGAAGTTGTACAAGCTGAGGTTGAACCCGAACAAGTGCACATTTGGGGTAAGATCTGGAAAATTGCTAGGCTTCGTCGTGAGTGACAAAGGTATTCAAGTGGACCCTACCAAGGTTAAAGCCATACAAGAGATGCCAGTTCCCAAGACAGATAAAGAAGTCAGAGGCTTTCTAGGACGGCTGAACTACATTGCCCGATTCATCTCACATCTAAATGCTACCTGTGAACCAATCTTCAAGCTGTTGAAGAAAGATCAAGTAGTACGTTGGAACGATGAATGTCAGGCCGCTTTCGACATAATCAAAGAGTATCTCCAAGAACCACCCATTCTTATGCCACCGGTTGAAGGGAGACCTCTAATACTATACTTGACAGTACTTGACAGCTCGATGGGGTGTGTGCTGGGGCAGCATGACGAGTCTGGCCGAAAAGAGCACGCCATTTATTACCTTAGCAAAAAGTTTACCGACTGTGAGACCCGATACTCACTGCTCGAGAAAACTTGCTGCGCTTTGGTATGGGCTGCTCGCCGGCTGAGACAGTATATGTTGACTCACACTACTCTGTTAATTTCAAAAATGGATCCAATCAAGTACATATTCGAAAAGCCCGCCTTGTCCGGAAGAATAGCAAGATGGCAGATGATCTTGACGAAATACGACATCCAGTACACGACTCAGAAAGCAATCAAGGGAATTGTACTGGCAGACCATTTGGCACACCAGGCAGTGGATGATTACCAGTCGATGAACTTTGAATTCCCAGACGAGAACATCATGGTATTCACTGATTATGAAGTACCTGGACCAGATGAAGGACCTGAGGAAGGATCCCGATGGTCTATGCACTTTGACGGAGCCTCCAACGCTTTGGGTAACGGTATCGGTGCTGTGATCATATCCCCAAAAGGCACTCATACTCCACTCACTGCCCGACTATGTTTCAACTGCACCAACAACATGGCGGAATATGAGGCATGCATCATGGGTATTCAAGCTGCAATTGACTTAAGGATCAAGTTTCTGAGTGTCTTCGGAGATTCCGCTCTCGTGATCAATCAGATCAAAGGCGAGTGGGATACGAAACACCCAAATCTCATTCCTTATAAAGAGTGTGTGTTGACGTTGATCCCCCATTTCACGGAGATAACTTTTGAACACTTCCCAAGAGAGGAGAATCAGTTGGCGGACGCGCTGGCTACGATGTCTTCTATGTTCAAAGTCAAATGGGATAACGAGGCTCCCCGGATCATCATTTGGAAATTGGATGAACCTGCATATTGCTGTGATCTTGAGGTTGAAGAGGTAACTGAAAAACCCTGGTATCATGAGGTGAAGAGGTACCTGGAAGCTCAAGAGTACCCCGAGGGTGCATCTGTCAATGACAAGAAGTTTCTTAGAAGGTTCGCTGTAAAGTTCTTCCTCAGCAACGACATTCTCTACAAACGAAACCATGACTCAACCTTGTTGCGTTGTGTGGATAAGACTGAAGCAGAAAGAATCATGGCAGAGCTGCATGAAGGTACCTTCAGAACGCATTCCAGTGGACACACCATGGCAAAGAAAATCCTTCGGGCAGGATATTTCTGGTCCATAATGGAAGCCGACTGTTACCAACATTCTTGGACATGTCATAAATGCCAGATCTATGCTGATAAAGTGCACGTTCCCCCAGTCCCTCTGAATGTCTTGACTGCACCTTGGCCTTTTGCAATGTGGGGCATTGATATGATCGGCGAGATTAAACCTACGGCATCCAACGGGCATCGCTTCATCTTGGTAGCGATCGATTACTTTACAAAGTGGGTTGAAGCAGCTTCCTACGCTACCGTAACCAAGAATGTCGTGGCACGGTTCATTCGACATAACCTGATCTGTCGCTACGGTGTACCTGAGAGGATCATTACGGACAATGGTACCAATCTTAATAACAAGATGATCACTGAGCTCTGCGAGCAATTCAAGATACAACACCACAACTCTTCTCCTTATCGGCCGAAGATGAATGGGGCTGTAGAAGCAGCTAATAAGAATATCAAAAAGATTGTGCAGAAGATGACAATGACCTACAAAGATTGGCACGAGATGTTACCGTTTGCTCTTCATGCGTACCGTACCTCAGCAAGAACGTCAACCAGGGCAACTCCCTTTTCCTTGGTCTATGGCATGGAGGCAGTCTTGCCGATTGAATTCCAGATACCCTCTCTCCGAATAATGAAGGATGCAGGCCTGAGCGAAGATGACTGGATCCAGACTCGACTTGATCAGTTAAACCTAATTGACGAAAAGAGACTCACTGCTATTTGTCATGGTCAAACGTATCAAAAACGGATGATCAGGGTATTTAACAAGAAAGTCAGACCACAAGAGTATCAAGTTGGGGACCTGGTAATCAAGCGCATCATTCTTCCTCAAAGTGATCCCAGGGGCAAATGGACCCCCACATACGAAGGGCCATTTGTGGTTAAACATGTCTTCTCAGGAGGAGCCATGATTCTAACCAACATGGATGGTGACGACCTTCCTCACCCCGCCAATGCAGACATAGTAAAAAGATACTACGCATGAATAAAAGACCCGCTAGGTAGACACACCTAGGCAAAAGTAAGGGCTTCCCGGCGAACCAAAACGGTTTGGGCAAAAATAAGGGATGAAAAATGAAAAAAATCTGTACACCCGGCAAGTCGAAAACCTGAAAAGGCGGCTTGGGCAAAAATGGGTATTCCGGTGGACTGAAAACCTGAAAGGGCGGTCCAGGAAAAAGTTAAGGATTAAAGCGTAATACTATGTCTCATTGAATCACCTTGCATCCAGAATCTGGTATCAAATATCAGGTTCAGACGGCATCGATCAATCAACTTCACCTTCAACTAAGCAGCCAAGTGATGAGACGCTTGAAGACATAAAGGCGACAGCAGAGTTGGAACCCAGTGGGATTATTCCTTTCACATAGCTGTTTTGTCTTCCTTTTCACAAAATTGTATAAACTCTATGTTATTCGGCGGCGTTCTCTTACTAGGACGTCAGCCTCTTGTATATAAACGCCTATTTACAGGAAAATTCAAAAAATCAATACAAATTCACTTTTCAGATAAATTGCCGATTATTTTCCTTTTTCTGTTTTGTTTTGCAAAGAACGTCCAATGTTCATTTTTGATATATGCATTTGACACTATTTGCTAACTCATAAATATCTGCATGCGAAACAAAGTACTAATTACAGGTGACATCAGAAACAGGGGCAATAATGAGTTGTCTAAGCGATCTAGTTGCTCTGTCCACCAAGGTACCAAGGTAAGTTCGGCTGAAGAATGTAACCCAGATACCTTCACTCCCCGCCGAGTAAGATAAGATACAGCCATACTCTCCCCCGAGCAGAGAAGGCACAGTATCTCCAGCAAGACAGCAACACTCTCCTCGAGCAGAGTTAGTCTATTGTCAGACTTAAGGAAGTTGGATTATCCCCAGAAGATCTCAATATTCCCCAGCGGAGTATACAGACATTCCTAACAAGCATCCCAGGCAGTCTTGATCTAAGATTGTTCCCCGACGGAATACCAGACACCCTAGTGGAGCCATTCCCCAGTACAGTTCAAAAGTTTCCCCAGGAAAGTTGAATCAATCTCCCCAGTAGGAAGCTTATCCCCAGTAGATTCTGGAAGCTTATCACCTGCAGGGTACAAACGCCTCTCCCCAGATTTATTCAGAAGGTTATTCCTCACCAGAGCTTATAACTGGGTTATCCTCAGCTAATTACAACGGAAAGATCATCCTCGGCGTAGTTCTTCCTATCCCCCAGCGGAGTTCATCAAATTCCCCAACATAACTTATCAACGGTATCCCCAGCGGAGTTATCATCAAAAACCTCAGCGAAGTATCTCTCCCCACAGAATAATCTCTTCAACAAAGTTTATTCCTCAACGGAGTCATCTTCTCCTACAGGTTTATTCTTGCAACCGTCATCCCCAGCGGAAACAAAGAGCTCTACCCTTCAACACCAGCCCAGGATTTGACTTCCCGGAACCCGTCAAGGATTTATTTTCCTAGACGAAAATACATTCATAAACATCACAACTTCATATATTATAGCATGCACATACGCATCATGAACATACAATCTCATTTATTTTGAGAACATCACGCATTTCATACATAATGACATTGCATATCAACTGTCGCAATTCCAGATTCGATTCATGTATCCAGCCAGGGCATGTCTGAAGAGTTTAAAGATTCGATTCCGGTATCCAGCCAGGGCATATCTGTTGACGACTAATTCCAGATTCGATTCCTGTATCCAGCCAGGGCATATCTGTTGACGACTAATTCCAGATTCGATTCCTGTATCCAGCCAGGGCACGTCTGAAGAGTTTGAAGATTCGATTCCTGTATCCAGCCAGGGCATATCTGTTGACGACTAATTCCAGATTCGATTCTTGTATCCAGCCAGGGCACGTCTGAAGAATTCCAGATTCGATTCCTGTATCCAGCCAGGGCACGTCTGAAGAGTTTGAAGATTCGATTCCTGTATCCAGCCAGGGTATATCTGTTGACGACTAATTCCATATTCGATTCCTGTATCTAGCCAGGGCACGTCTGAAGAGTTTGAAGATTCGATTCCTGTATCCAGCCAGGGCATATCTGTTGATGACTAATTCCAGATTCGATTCCTGTATCCAGCCAGGGCATGTCTGAAGAGTTTGAAGATTCGATTCCTGTATCCAGCCAGGGCATATCTGTTGACGACTAATTCTAGATTCAATTCATGTATCCAGCCAGGGCATATCTATTGACGACTAATTCCAGATTCGATTCCTGTATCTAGCCAGGGCACGTCTGAAGAGTTTGAAGATTCGATTCCTGTATCCAGCCAGGGTATATCTGTTGACGACTAATTCTAGATTCGATTCCTGTATCTAGCCAGGGCATATATGCATGAAGAGTTTAGAGATTCGATACCTGTATCCAGCCAGGGCATATCTGTAGACGACCAGTTCCAGATTTGATACCTGTATCTAGCCAGGGCATATCTGTGAGCGATTGATTGTAGATTCGATTCCTGTATCTAGCCAGGGCATATCTGCATGAAGATTTTGAAGATCAACACCTGTAACAGGCCAGGGAATTATCTTTCTTTCTCAAATATACAAGTTCTCTCTAAGGAATCTCTTACGCGATCGACACCTTCTGATGGCATCTATAAGCCCATCTCCACAACTATCCACCATATTTCTAAATGGCATCTATAAGCCCATGCCCGACAAGGTTCTATCACATCTCTATATGGCATCTATAAGCCCATCCTCCCACATACCAACAGTCCCCAAATGGCATCTGTAAGCCCATTCTCGCCATCACGCTGCTGATACTCTACTATGTGAGTGCAAATTTCTGGGCACTTTAGTGTTCAATCATCTTCCACCTTCGGATCACGAAAGGCACGCAAGCCAATCTACATCCTCAGGTCTAAGAAGATTGAACAGGGGCAACTGTTGTACCCCAAAATTTGCCCTCCCATATTCTTCAAGATTTGGCAAGATCAAGCTTCAAATGGATTAAGGATTGCACAGTTCAAACACCCTCCTAACACAGTCAAAATTAGGGTTTTGGTTCTTGCAAGGAAGTTGAGGTTTTCAAGGGACCAATCAAGTCCCATATGCCTATATACATCCTGAAGCACCTGCATGCCAAGTTTCAAGACTCACAACATCAAATTGCACAGTCAAAAGCCCTAATTGCTTCACAGTCAACTGTAGGGGTAAAATGGTCATTTGGCAGTCAAAAGTCAAAATTTTTGGTCAACATCTTATTTTGAAGCCAAAATCATCATTTGATCAAGTCTTGATCATGATTCCTCAAGCATGGCTCAAAAAGTCTCAAGATGTCAAAAGTTACTATTTTTGGACAGTTGAAAAAGTCAACTACAAATTGACCAAGGCATAACTTTTTCATGGTTCATCATAAAAATCCCATCCAATGCTCATTTTGAAGGGGATGAAATTTACTACAACTCATATTCACACTCCAAGTCCAAGAAATGCTCTCACAAAAAGATATCAATTTCTACATTATAGGTCATTTTCAAAAGTCAACAAAAAGGCACTTTAAGTCAAAGACCATAACTTGAGATTGGTGAATCAAAATGACATGGGACCAAAGGCATTGGTTAGAGGACTTCAAGACCTTACCAAAATGTCCACGAACATGTTCATAGCTTCAAAATTGAGCAAGATATGCATTGGAGAAGTTGGGAAATTTTTGGGAACTTTCAAAAGTCAACTTTGCCTAAAACACTTCATTTTTGCTAATGGGCCTCAAATTCCTTCTTGAATCTTTACCCAAGGCTTATGCACGACCCATTAAGATTAATTTGATTTATTTTATCATTTTTTATTAATTAATTGAATTTTTATTAATATTAATTCATTTAATTCATTTTAATTGTAGGAAAATTCAAAAGATATGATTTTTAAATCTTTTGTGATGCAAATAAAGCTAGGGCAAGCTGGCAATTCGTGTACATATCAAAGACCTCAAAATCTTCATGATTGGCAAGGTTTTATCAAAGAAAAAGATTGAAAAAGATTTGATTGGCAATCACACATTCAAACCATAATGCCATGGATTGTTGGGCCAAGATTTACCCTAATTCTATTGTGCTATATGTACTGAAGCTTAACCTAAAACCCTACATGTGAAAAAGCTGCTGAAACCATAGAACCAAAATTCAAAAAAAGTCAAGAAAAGTGTGAAACTGAAATCTCACTTGCAGCATAATTCAAAGCCTAAAAAAGATTCAAATGTATTGCTGACATTGCCAGGAACCTGTTGCCATCAAGAACAAGCCCTAACGCCATCAGAATCGTTCACAACAAGTCACTCGGTTTGCATTATTTTCCAAAATTGCATATCATTATTCATGCGTTTTTAACCATTTTTTTGGATTGATTTATGTTAATAGGGACCTCCTGAAGCGATTGGTATAATCCAATTTGGTTATAGCATTTTGAATCGAAAACCACCATGGAAGAACATTAGGGTTTCGAAGCTTGAATTTTGGGGCTTTGCATATGCTGAAAAATTGGACCATGAAACGTACATGGTTGAATTCGTCAAGGCCAGAAGAATTCAACCCAACCCTCGCGCTCAATTTATATGCACCCTAACTCTAATCGTTATTTTTCGTTGTTGTAGTTAGTGGGGGTTAAAAACCCCCGCTATCTTGTTCTTAATTTTACAGGAGACGAAGAAGACGAAGGGCGTGGCAACGTGTGACTGGATGGTTCAAACTTAGCACGTGTTATTTTGTTTTATATCATAATGTTTGTTTTTTTTATATAATATTTGTCATCCGTTTATTTAACAAACACGCACCATAGTTCAACTGGCAAGGGCACTGAGGCAAGGAGTATTGGGACCTGGGTTCGATTCCCAGGTCCCCCATATAATTCTTCATATTTTTCATAAAGCGTTCATGTGCAGCATTCATCAAGAGTCCCATCATGTACCCTCACGCAGCAGCACGCCAAGTGGCCACAAAGATACATCCAATGGTCAGAAGATGAAAACCATGGTGTGTTCCAGTCAATGCACGTACAGGCAACCAGGAAAGTCAACCAGGCTTAGAGTCTTCTTGGGCCAGAATTGCTTCACAAAAACCTCCCCTTGGGCCAACATACCCCCTTGGTTTGCAATTTTATTTTCTTTTCTTTTAATTCATTTAATTTTTATTATTATTATTATTAATTCACAAATTAATTTTTCCTAATAAAATCAGAAAGCAAAATTGTAAATATATTTTATTATTTATTAAATTCATTAACTATTATTTTTTGTAAATAAATACTAATAATTAACTTAGCTTAATTTAGGTTTTAATTTTAACCTTTTTCTCAATAAATAAAAATTATATAGAATTAGGTTTTGACATTTTTAATCATTTTCTTATTATCATCATTATTAATTATTATTATTTTTTGTACATACAAATGTAAATTAATTAATTAGTTTAAATTAGGTTAACTTTAACATTTTATTAATAATTAAAATAAACTTAGAACTAGGGTTTTCTTGACCTTTAATTTATTTTATTATCATTAAATACAAAAAACATAAAAAACATCTTTCTTGTAAATAATTAATTAAGTAATTAAGTTTAATTTTAATTTAATTTTCTCAAAAGGGTCCAAAACCCTAGGACGTCCCAATTTAATTTTTTCGCGCGTTATTTTTTATTTGATTATTATGTAACTGCTTCCAAGAATGTAATAGTAATTAGGTTTACCGCTTTCTTTACTTTCTGCACTTTATCAAAACGGGTTATGTTTTTGGCGATGTATAGACCCGCGCCTTGTAATAGCGTAGCTTTTACCTTTCCGCACTCCTAACTGCTAAATTGCATGAAAGAATGTATGATAATTAAAAACAACTCGTAGCTCACGATTGCATGATCAAAGATAAACATAAACTGAATTAAACACACAAGCACATGCCACTTCTAGGGTACGCCTCACTCGTTGCCTCGAAAGTGGTCATCAAGTATAAGGTGTCTTAGAGGTCGCCCTCCTGTCTAAATATCCAGTCGCCTCGAAACGGTTGCCTCGGATAAAAGGATCTAGGAGATTAGGGTTACTCCTAAGGTGTCCTACTATTGCTTCGGTGACCACACTGTCCCTAAAATCGAATTGACCCGAATACCTCCAACGATGGTGCTACCTATCTCTCAGTGGTGGGATAGCACTATCTAAAGGACTCTTACACAACCTAATTCCTTAGGGTAGGTAGATGACTCATGGGTACTTGCTCTCTTAAAAAAAAAAACAAACCAAACATCTTTTCACACTGACACTTTCAAAAGTTTTCAAAACAAATTTTTCAAACACTCTTGAGGACAAATACAAGAGTCACTCAGAAATCTTTCAAAACGAAACTTTTTTCAAACCCACTCATATTTGAAAAGCAAACATCTTTTGAAAACATTAGAGCAAGTACCTAAGAGCCCGTGGATAACCATGGATAGAAAGGGTGCTAACACCTTCCCTTTCTATAAATCTACCTCCCGAACTGAGAAACATTCTCGATAAGGAATTTTTCTGTGCTTTTGTCCTTTTCATGTTGGAGAACATAAAAGACGGTGGCGACTCTTGCTTACCACGACATTTCACGAACCAGCTTTAAACAGTCAGTTCTATTTCCACCGATCACACTCCCAATAGAGCATCTTTTTCACCACAGAGCCATTCTCAAGCAGGAGTCAAAGATCCCCGACAAAATATCCTCGAACGGAAAGAGGAAATCCCCACAAAATCATCTCCATTCATCATCCCCAACGGAAATGAAAGAATCACTTTCCTCATCTACCAAACAACAGTCCGGGATTCAGCTTCCCAGTACTCTCTAGCAGCAGTCGGGGATTTATTTTCCTAGACTAGGAAATATCGCAACAGCATTCCATAGTCATACATCATGGCATGCGCATTCATATTGCATACAACATAATCTCATTTATTTTGAGAACATAATTACACAATGCATTTCATACATCATGACATTGCATACGAATAACTCTTTACCTTTTCAGGAAAGATCAAATCAACAAACACCGTTGACTACTTATATGACCTGGCAGTCTTCTCAAAGGCTACGTCTGACGAAGGGCTATTTCAGCATTTTCCTCAGAAAGACCATTCTCAAAAGACCTCTACTGGTTCAGTTTAAATCGACCAATGATTTATTCTGATTCTTTTCCAATAGACACTTTCTCTAGTTCAGTTAAATCAACACTAAGATTTTTCTGATTTCTATCCAGTTGAAGACAATTCAAGACCTCTACTAGTTCAGTTAAACTGACACTAAGATTTTCTGATTCCTATCCAGTTGAAGACAATTCAAGACCTCTACTGGTTCAGTTTAAATTGACCAATGATTTATTCTGATTCTTTTCCTGTAGACACTTTCTCTGGTTCAGTTAAATCGATCGTAATATTTTTCTGATTCTTTATCCAGTTAAAGTTAATTCAAAACCTTTCTCTGGTTCAGTTAAATTGACACTAAGATTTTTCTTATTCCTATCCAGTTAAAGATAATTCAAAGCCTTTCTCTGGTTCAGTTAAATTGACACTAAGATTTTTCTGATTCCTATCCAGTTAAAGATAATTCAAAACCTTTTTCTGGTTCAGTTAAATCGTCACTAAGATTTTTCTGATTCTTATCCAGTTAAAGATAATTCAAAACCTTTCTCTGGTTCATTTAAATCAACCCTAAGATTTCTTTGAATTTTTATCCAGTTAAAAATGATTCAAGACCTTTTCCCTGGTTCAGTTAAATCGACCCTAAGATTTATCTGATTCTTATCCAGTTAAAGATGTTGTAAAGCATGGAACCGACCGGATAGCAGTTAATTTCATATTCCCCGATAAGTCACTGTGAATCCTGGAATGTGACCAGATAACAGTCAGCCTTATTATCCTCAGCAAGTCGTTGTGAAGCCTGGATCCTAACCAGATAGCAGTTCGCTTTCGTCTCTCCAGTAAAGAGATGACTCCCCAGTAGAGTAATGGACAACTAAAGCTCCTAGACTCTATTTCCCAAAACATAGACCAACATTCCTCAGCGGATTCCTCCTCAATGACATGAACAAGAATCCCCACAAAGGAATATCTCCTGAAATCAGCATGTTCTCTAGATGTATCTTTCAGCCCATCTCCAACGACTCTCTGTCATATTCCTTGGATGGCATCTTTAAGCCCATATCCGATAGTCTTTAATCATCTTTTCTAAATGGCATCTATAAGCCCATTCCCTATATAATCCACCAACAATGCTACTTCAGACGAGCGCAAATTTCTGGGCACTTTAGTGTTCAATCATCTTCCACCTTCAGATCACGAAAGGCAGACAAGCCAATCTAAATCCTTAGGTTTAAGAAGATTGAACAGGGGCAGCTGTTGTACCCCAAAATTTTCCCTCTTATTTTACTCAACACATTCCCATTGAGGTCCCCAACTTGCCCATAGATAACCAAGAATTGACCAGACAAGTTCTCCCCCTAAAGGAAATGAGCCTCTAACTAGGGTTTCAATTTTCATCAAGATGTGTGAACTCCAAGGGTATAAAATGTTTTACATGGTCCTAATATGTCCTCAAGGTTATCTATGTCAAATTTCATGCCCCGCACAACAAGTTTGCTCAGTCAACTACTCAAATGCCCGGAAATCAATTATACTAGATCAAAAGTCAACTATGGCCTATATATAGTCAAACTTCAAGATTTTTGGTCAACATAAATATTTTGAAGTAATATCCATCATTTGAGCAAGGGTTGATCATGATTCCATAAGAAGTGCTTCTAGCTCATCAAAAGTCAAAAATTGCAAATTAGGGTTTCTATAGGAAAAGACAACCAAACTTTGACCAGGCATAACTTTCTCATACTTTATCAGAAATTTTTCCACCAAAGCTCATTTTGAAGAGAATCCAATCCCCTACAACTTCTCTTCAGCCCTAAAGTTCAAGAAATGTCCCAGTTAAAAGATACAAGCTCAAACATTATAAGTCATCTTAAAAAATCAACAAATAGTCATCTTTTTCCAAAGCTTCTTACATGGACATGGAAGATACAATTGAGATGAAACCATAAGGGCTACTTAGAGGACATCCTAAGCTCTCTAAAAAGTCCAAGAACACCCTCATAGGGTTAAAATTGAGAGAGATATGCATTGCTGAAGTTGACAAATTTTTGAAAAATGCACAAAGGTTAGTGTGAGCAAATTGGATCTTTTGAACTAATGGGCGTGGGTTTTAGATCTCAAACATATCCATGGACTTATTCAAGACATTTAAATCCATTGTTTTATTTTAATGAGATTTATTTTTATTTATTTGAATTTTCATTCATTTAAATATTAATAAATCAAATAAAATAGTAAAATGATGAATTAAATCCAAAAGATTTGTTTTATGATCATATCATGAGCTTAAAATCAGAAGATTAAGTCAAGAATTCGTGTGAAGGCTGATTGGAGAGAGAGGAGAAAGTTTTGGCTAAAATTAGAAACATAAAACTCCAAGATGAAAATCAAATATTTTCCATCCAATCTTCAAGATTCAATCCATATTTGTTGACCTAATATGATATACTATATATGCATAAACATTCCATACCTAAAGCATGCGCAGCTGCTGCAAAAAAGACCTTGTTCACAAGCTTGATAATTCAAAGAAAAGTGGAGATCGGATTTGGAGTTGCAGAGGGATTCAAGAGGTTCTGAGGCTCGAAATCAATTCCTGGAGGAATCCTGAAGCTAACTGCATCGTTTCCAAGCATCAAAGCTCCCAAAATCACAACCAATACAATCACAGTTTGAGTTTTATTCTTCAAAAACAATTATGGCCATACATGCGTTATAAATGTGATTTGATCATGTATTCCTGTTTGTATGAATGTGTAGAACGTATTTGAATCATTAATTGCAAGTTTTGATGAATGTATGATGATCTGTCATTATTAGGGTTTGGACCTTTATTTTAGGGTTTTAAGGTACAGGCAAAATTGGGTCCAAAGATGAGTACCATCATGCTTAGGGGATCAAGCCTAATTGATCTATGGCTTTAGATTTAATTTATATTGCATGCTGTGGATTTTGGAAATTGCAGGTGCTGTAGTGACAGACAATGTTCATAGGTAAAAGTGCAGAAGCTAACACGAATGATGAGTGGAGAAGATGATTGTGTGGCGCACCCCAGTTGGCTGGTATGAATCAGCGCGCGTTTTTTGTTTCAAATATATTTTGACCCTTGTTTTGTATATAATATTGTGTGTGTGTGTGTGTGTTATAATAAACGAATTAACAATTGGCTCAGATGGCAAAGCCATAGGCGTATGAAGGGGAGAACCTGGGTTCGATACCCAGGTCGTGTGTTTTGAATTTTTTCTAACCGTATAACTGCAGATCTAGTGTGCTAAGGATAAAGGCGTGTATCCTAGGTTATCATCTCATCACCATTGGATCTATCACAAGCATCAGATCATAGATCCAGATCTAGGCGCCCACGGTGAACCATCAGGGGCTGGCAGCATAGGATCTCACGCAAGCAATGTGGCCAGTAGATTTGGGCCTAACAAAGATTCAATGTGCACCCCCAGTCTGCTAACAGGTTCATTTTCCATTTTTTTTGTTTTTTTAATTTCTTTGTTTTTTATTTTAATCATAAAATCATAAAAAATCACAAA
Source organism: Vicia faba (assembly GCA_948472305.1). Classification (NCBI taxonomy): domain Eukaryota; kingdom Viridiplantae; phylum Streptophyta; class Magnoliopsida; order Fabales; family Fabaceae; genus Vicia; species Vicia faba. Next base: position 534,636,273 of record OX451740.1, on the reverse strand, counting down.
AAAATAGACTTAGGGTTTTTTCTAATTAATTTAATTTTTGGCAATTAATTTAATTATTTTACTTATTTCCTTAATTAAAATTAACTAGAATTAGGTTTTTTTCACTTATTTAATTTAATTTCTTTTATATCAAAAAACAAAAAAAATATGTTTTGATTAATTTTTCTTGTAAATAAATCATCAATTAATTTTATTTCTTGTAATTAAAGATAATTATATTTAAATATATATTTTTTAATTAAAATTAATTAGGTTTAGATATTTTTGCCAATTAAAATTAATTAGACTTAGGATAATTTAATCAAATCTTTTTTTTTCTCAAATTAATTCAATCAAATTTCTTTTTTTTTTCTCCTTAAATTAATCAATTTCGAATCTTTTTCCATTAATTTTTAAATATTTCCTTTTTCTACTAACCATAATCCTCCCAACCTCCATTCTCCCGATTCTAACATTTTCTTGCCTCTTTATTTTATTAAGTTACTTTCTCGTATTTTTTTAATTATGTAACTGATCCCCGATTTGTAATAATTTTAATTAGGTTTAAATTTCCGCATCTAATTATGTAACTGTCCCAAAGCCTTGTAATTGCTTATAAGTTTTATTTTTTGCACTTTATTTTCTATATTATTATTAACTGTTTAGATTAATAGGATTGTATGAAAAAGACGAAAATTAAAATGATTAGATAATCCTAAATGCGCAAGATAATATATCTGAATTAAGCACACATGCACATGCTCACCCCTAGGTTATCTCCCACTTCGGTTGCCTTTGAAAACGGTCACAATTCTCGAAACATGAGAATTTTTAGTGACTGTCCTTGAGTTCAAGAGATCACAAGTCCCTCGATGATCCTTTCGACAGTTGCCTCGGTTAAAAAAAGTGATTTTAGAACTTTAGGACAATTACTAAGAGTTCTTTCCCAGTTGCCTTAGTGACCGTACATGTCCCTTTGATAGTCCCTCAACATCCAATGATAGGGTTACCTACTCACTAATAGTAGGATAGCACTATCTAAAGGAAATGAGGAAAAGAACACCTTTTTCGAGTAGGTAGATAGCTATTAAGTACTTGCTCAAAACAATCTTTTCCACACCACACTTTCAAACATTTTCAAAAAACGCTTTATCAACACTCTTGAGGACTGGTACAAGAGTTATCATAAAGCAAGCAAACTTTTCAAAACACACAAACACGAAAATAATTTTCAAAATGAGCAAGTACCTAAGAGCCCGTGGAAAACCACATATGGAAAGGGTGCTAACACCTTCCCTTTCCATAATCTACCCCCTTACTCAAAAAATATCGAAAAAGGCATTTTTCTGTTCTTTTCACCCTTTCCTTTGTTGGATAAAAGAAAACTCGGTGGTGACTCTTGCTCACCACAACATTTGCGAATACAAACGCAAAACCAGTATTAACAGTCGGTTCTGCCACCGTATCATCCAATAATGTGGCAATGGTTCTTAGTCAACAAATTTGATCTCATTTGAAGAGTGTTGACCTCTTCAAGTAATTTTGACTTGTACTCTGGATACTTGACTTTTATTTCACTTCTTGAATTCCAAATGAATAAACTTGTGGGGAACATTTCCCGTTCACATCCTTGAATACATTGGACTTCTCTTTATAGGATGATAAATCATGAAAAGTCCAAGTTCTCTTTAATAATTTCCACTTTAAGAAATAAAGGAAATCCTTTGAATGACCAAAATCCATGAAAACCTTTGGATCACCACATGACTTAAGGAAATAAACCTTAATTCTAGTGGTAGTTGCAAGCATAAGAAAATGATCCTCAAGAAGTTCCATATCCAAGCTCAAAGCCATTAGAAAGAAGTCATATTGGCATCTTTGCAGCACAAGTAATGATGAAGCTACACACCACATATGATAACCCAGGCAATTGAATATCTTGAGAAGAAACCCATGAGGAATGTATGATCAAAGCCTTGAGGCCTATTTGATAACCACAAACACATAGAGGTAAAGCATGATTGATGAATAAGAAAATTCAACCTTTAATTAAGATGAGAATCTCAAGGCAATAAAGAAACCTTAATTTCTCACGATCCTTGATCGCATGCCAAATTCTTATTGATTAATGATATATGATATGTTAAATGCCCTAATAGAAAGGTATGTAAATGAAATCAGAAGTGACAAAATGCATAAGCCATATAAAAGTGAAAGGGTAAGACAAATTTGGGGTATGACAATTGCCTCTATTTAATCGTCTTAAATCTGAATTTGTGATTGGAAAAGGCCTTTCAAGCATTTGAGGTAGAAGATGATTAAATATCAAGACCTGAAATTTGTTCTGAAGAGACAGTGTGAACGATATTATTTTTTTGTGTTACTCTCTAGGGAAGGAAAATTTATGTTTTTCCTAGTGAGAAGGGTTTATGGGTGTTGATTTCTCATAATGTGGTAATGGTGCCAATACGAAGTTTCCAAAAGGGACGTTTGTTATGCGAAATAGAAATTGACAAGATGGGTACAAAAAGACGACTGATAAGATCTACAGACGACCTACGATCCTACAGAAAGAGACCTATAGGTGATCTATATGAGGAGTTCTAGATATACGGACGACCTTCAATCCTAAAGCGAGTCCTATGGGCGATCTGCTAAATTACTAGGCCTACGGGCGACCTACGAGGAAATCTAGATCTACGGGTGATCTAAAATCCTAAGGTAAGACCTATAGGAAATCTACCAAGAACTAGGTCTATAGGAGACCTACAAGGAAATATAGATCTATGGAAGATCTAAAATCCTAAGGTAAGACCTACGGACGATCTACCAAAAAACTAGGCCTACGAGAGACCTACAAGAAAAATCTAGATCTATGGGCGATCTAAAATCCTATGGTAATACCTACGGGCAATCTACCAGAAAACTAGGCCTACGGGCGACCTACAAGAAAATATAGATCTATAAGAGATCTAAAATCCTAAAGCGAGACCTATGAGCGATCTACTAAGGGAGACCTACGGGAGATCTACCAAAATTAGGCCTATGGGCGACCTACAATTCTAAGAAGGTGAGAATGTCGACTACGAAATGATGATTGAAGATGCGAGAATGATCAAGTGTATTGCATTTGCTAGGATTTGAAGGACAGATAGATATAGACGAGTGTTTGGAATACGACACAGACGAGTGTTTAGAGAAATGACATAGATGAGCATTTATAAAAATGACACAGACGGGTGTTTGGAAAACTGACAAAAATGAGTATTTAAAACAGGTGACACAGACGAGTGTTTATAAAACTGACATGGGCGAGTGTTTAGAAAACTAACACAGATGAGTGTGTGGAAAACTGACATAGACGAGTGTTTAGAAAATTGACACGGACGGGTGTTTAGAAGTACAATGTACTGACACTACTAGTTGGGTACCATGATGGATATCATGATGTAATGAAGGACGCCAGCCGAAGGTTTAAGAGTGATATACTCTTGTGGGGATGTATTGATGTCTTTGAATGATTCAGGTCTTTCCTATAAGACACCCGATCTCACTTATGCTTCGTATGCATGTTTGAATTTCTTTTGCCGAAAATATCCATTTTGATGGATCAGCTATGCGGTTTTAAAGATGCAATGTTATGCCGCAATAACTAAATGAAATGCAAAGAAATAGACTTCATGGGGATAAGCGAAGGCTCGTTGGGGACTGTTGCTCGTCATCAGGGATGCCAATATATATCGGTGCTAGAAACCTGCGGTACCAAAGATCATTGGGGATACTGATAAGAAGTCGCACCGGGGAGCTCAAGATACTGAAGATCATTGGTGACTCCGCAGGAGATTGAATTGCTGATGAAGCAAGTTTTCAGGTATGCCACTGGATTCTGAATTGGGAAAAGATAATCTGGCCCGACTTCCCTACATCTTAACCGTTAAGAGGATGGAAGGACTGGATATGCCGAGGAACGAATACTGAACACCATGAAGATCTCTTCGAATACATGCCCCAATTTTACACCACACTAGGGAATTACCTATTAAATCACTTGGGGATAAAAAGATGGACACTGACACCTGCGAATGCCTCGATTTACTCCATTGTGCAAGGTTTATAGGACAATTTTATGGAGATCACATACTGAACCACACGAAACCTCTCGACTCCTCCAAGTTTACTTTGTTGGGGAATTGCCTCTTAAATCACTTGGGGATAAAATTATGGACACAGACACATGCGAATGCCCCGGTTTAGCTCCACAAATGCCCCTGTTTATCTTTTGGGGAATGTGCACTTGCGCCTGTGATAACACGAAAAGTTATAGCATTTCCGCCCGATTTACATAGATAAAACTTACGATTCTTTGTTTATTATGTCATATGTTATCTCTATTTGTAGTATTTGTAGCATATTTCAGGTACTTAGATTTTGCAAGGCATAAATGAGAAAAGGAAGAAAAACAATGGAGAAATGAAGAAGAAACGCAATATTTAGCAGCATTCTGTACCAGAAGGCGTGCCGCCATCCACAGGTGCGTGTCGCCCGTCACAATTTCTAAAAGTGTGCCCCTCGATACGCTTCATGTCCCGACCGACACATATTAAAGATATGTGCCCCTCATCACAACGCGCATGATGCTCGTGACAACTTATATAACTGTTACGACATTATCTCCACGAAGCGAACTGAACGGAGAGTTGGTTGGAATTTCTCCATGATGGAAGAACAAGGATCAAGGGGATTCCTCCTATTTTTGCTCACTTTTGGAATCTATAAATTGGAATCAGTTACCAATATTGTTACAGTCTAGACTTTGCAACAATTTTTATTGTTTCTTCTACATACTATAACTTGCGATTATTTTTAAGTTTTGCAACTTTACTATTATTTCAGTTTCATAGTTTTTAGTATTTTGTTTTCCAGTTTCGTAGAATTCCTGTAAGCATAGAAAACCCACACCATTAAAGCAGTATTTCTTCACATCGGAGAATACTACAACTCTAGTTTTCTTCCTAGCTTCCAGAATTCGTTTAGGTCCATTTTATTTAATTCAAGATATTTCATTACAAGTTAATCCTGCTGGCTTGTGGAGGATACGCACTGCTCAAATTATTTTCATCAGTATTTAATTTCATGTTCCTATTTTAAGTATAATTTATTTATTCTTACCATGCATGTGTTATTAAATTTATGTTTCAATTTTATGTTGTCCTGCAATAAAATTATGTCTAGCTAAATTCCCCGATACCGGTATGTAAATCTTAAACCGAAGGGATTCAGTAATAATTGGCATTAATATTTTACAAAAGCACTTTTCTGGTTTTAATTTCCAATTTGGATATTTAATTGTTTTTGTACGAGAGTAAAAGACAGTCTAAGGTTAAAATCAACAGAGCGAGATTTTGAGGTTTTAACCAGATAATGGTTATTAAACATTAATTTTAAAAACACCAAGAGCGCTTTAAAATTAATTGGACTCTATTTTTTTTCAAAAAATACTTTTGAATTTTAAATGAAACAGCGAGAGAAATCATTTGAGTTTAATAATATGACCTGAATCGATAGAACGAAAGTGTGAGCGAGGGTTTTTAAATGAATAGTTTCCACTAAAACAGTGTTTTAATACTAAAAACAAATGCCAATGACTTATCGAATCCCTGAAGTTGACAAAGTACATATCGATGTCCCGTTATTAATTATTAGATTTTATTTAATTCCCGATTAAACCCAGACACCCATTTTAGAATTAGCCTTAGCTTTACACATTGACCCTAAGATAACAGTAGTTTAACCATCAGTCCTTGTGGGTTCGATATATTTTAAAACTACGCGATAGACGGTGCACTTGCAGTCACTACACCCGACAGACTCATAAAGTTTTGATCAGTGTGCTAAGTCAAACGGTGACTCCGGACTTTCTGAATTCACTTGGGGAATCGGGTTTGAAACTGTCTGTAGCTGATGAAGGTGGCTTCGTGCATTGGCTAGGTCAGAGTGACTGTTATCTGTTGCTACGTGTAAAGAAAAACAACGCTTGGGATGAATACGACACTCCCTCGTGGTTGCATATCAACGTAAATTCAAGTTTTATTTTATCTTGGAAATTTTTAATCCCCATGTTTCTAATGCAATGTTTAACAACGAATAAAACACATTTCGCATACGAAAATTTTTTTTTATGATAATAAAGGACAACTTTTTGATGAAAACAATTTTTATTGATTGACAATTGGCCTATGAATAGGCATTTATATAAGGATGAAACTCCTATATGAGGTAGTTGCGAAAAACAAACAAAAAATACAATAGGTAAAAATGGCAATGAGAGATGCTCGAATTTCCATTAAAATTGGGATTGCTACATCTCCCATATCCTTAGTAGTCTCAATGCCTTGCCTCTGAAGAGTAGCAGTTGGAACGATTAGTTCACTTCCAAGGTGCTATAGATGTTCATGTTTTGTTCTTGAAGAGTATCCAGACTACAGCCTCTCGCTCATGATCCCTAACTTTTTCTTGGACTGCCCTTTCAGGTTTTCGATCCAACGGGATACCCATTTTTGCCTAAGTCTCCCTTTCGGGTTTTCGACTTAGCGGGTTATTATCTTTTTTTTCTTCATTTTATCCCTAATTTTTTCCTCGACATTCTTTTTATGTCCACCAGGATGCCCATTTTTGCCTAAGTCGCCCTTGCGGGTTCGACTTAGCGGGTCTCTTTATGTGTAGTATTTTTTGACTGAGTCTGAATTGACTGGAAGTGGAACGTCTTCCCCATCCATGCTTGCCAGGATTAGAGCACCTCTTAAAGAGGCCCTCTTCATGATATATGGTCCCTCATAGTTGGGAGTCCACTTTCCCCTTGGATCGGAATGACTTTGCATGATAACCTTTCTCAAGACCAGATCACCAGGATAAATTTTCGGAGGACAGATCTTCATGTCAAATGCTCTCTTCATTCTCTGTTGGTACAACTGGCGATGACAGATGGCTACCAAGCGCTTTTTGTCAATAAGATTGAGATTGTAAAGTCTTGTCTGAACCCACTCCTCCTCATCAAGCTAGGTTTCCATCAGAACCCTCAACGAGGGGATCTCCACTTCGAAGGGAAGTACTGCATTTGTACCATAGACAAGAGAAAATGGAGTTATTCCTGTTAAAGTATGCACAAACGTTCTGTAGCCATGCAGAGAAAAAGGCAACATTTCATGCCAACCTTTGTACGTTCTGCGCCATTCATATTTGGTTGGTACGACGATGAATTGTGATGTTCAATCTTGAAATCTTCACAAAACTCCTTCACCATGTTATTATTGAGATTAGAACCACTATCAGTGATGATTCTATGAGGATTTCTATAATGAAATATGATTTCCTTCCTGATGAAGTTGGTAACGACCTGTTTGGTTACATTCTTGTAAGAAGCTACTTCCACCCATTTTGTGAAATAGTCAATATCCACGAGAATGAACCTATGACCATTTGAAGCGCTCGATTATATTATTCGAATCATGTCAATACCCCACATTGCAAACGACCATGGTGAAGTCATAACATTTAAAGGAGTTGGATGAACATGAATTATGTCTACATACACCTGGCATTTGTGGCACAACTTTGCATATACATAACAGTCACTCTCCATTGTCATCCAAAAATACCCTGCGCGTAAGATTTTCTTTTCCATAGAATTCCCACTGAAATGAGTCCCGAAAGAACCCTCATGGATTCCCTTTATGATCAATTCTGCTTCGTGTCTATTCGCGCATCTGAGCAAAATTGAGTCATAATTTCTCTAATACAGGACGTCTCACGATAAGAGGAACTTGGAGGCTAACCTTATAAGCGTGCACTTATCACAAATTATAGAATTCTCAGAACACTCTTGCTTCTCAAGGTACATTTTGATGTCATGATACCATAGCTTTTCATCAGACACATCCTCTGTCGAGAGACAATGAGTAGGAAAGACGTGTGCTGGTTCTTTGTAACAAAGAATATGTATATTAGGCGCCTGATTCGGAAAGCTCACTATGAACATCGATGCTAAAGTAGCTAAAGAATCTACTAACTGATTTTCTTCTCTGGGAATATGTTTAAAGGTGATCTCATCAAAAGCGGGTATCAGCTGCAGGATGTAGTCTCTGTACAGAATCAAACTGGGGTGCTTTATTTCCCAATCGCCTCGTACCTGGTATATGACCAAAGCGGAGTATCCAAGTACTTCAAGGATTTTGATTTTAAGGTCGATGGCAGCTTCAAGACCCATCACGCAGGCTTCATATTCTACCATATTATTCGTACAATTGAAACATAATCGGGCCGTAAACGATGTATGAGTATTGCATGGAGAAGTCAGTATTACCCCAATGCCATGAACTGTAACATTCGATGCACCATCAAACGTAAGGGTCCATCTCTCTTTCGGATTAACCCCATCATAATCATGAAGCTTCATAACGTCTTCGTCAGGAAAGTCGAATTTAATCGATTAGTACTCTTCTAACGGCTGATGAGCGAGATGATCTGCAAGAATTCTACCCTTGATAGCCTTTTCTGTAACATACTGAATGTCATATTCAGATAAAAGCATCTGCCATCGTGCAAGCCTGCCTGTGAGTGCTAGTTTTTCAAAGATATACTTATCGGGTCCATCTTAGATATCAGAAATGTTGTGTATGTCAGCATGTATTGCCTCAGACGTCGAGCTTCCCAAGCAAGCGCACAACAAGTTTTTTCAAGCAAAGAATACCTGGATTCACAATCGGTAAACTTTTTACTCAGATAATAGATGAAGTGCTCTTTACGTCTTGTTTCGTCATGTTGTCCAAGCACACAACCCATAGATTCTTCCAGCACTGTCAATTACATGATGAGTGGTCTTCCAGGCACTAGAGGAATAAGGATTGGTGGCTCCAGGAGATACTGTTTGATCTTTTCAAAGGCTTCCTGGAAATTATCATCCCATTGGACATTTGTATTCTTTCACAACAATTTAAAGATGGGATCACAAGTAGCTGTGAAATGAGAAATGAACCTATCTATGTAGTTCAATCTCCAAAGGAAGCCTCTTAATTCTTTTTCATTCTTCGGTGTTGACATATTTTTTATTTATTTTTCTTTGTCAGGATCTACTTCAATTCCTCATTGACTTACGATGAAACCAAGTAGTTTTCCAGATTTCACCTTGAAGGTACACTTATTCGGATTAAGCCTTAGCTTGAACTTTTGCAGACGCACAAACAACTTTTGCAGATGAACCATGTGTTCCTCCTCAGTTTGTGATTTTGCAATCATATCATCAACATATACTTCAATCTCCTTATGAATCATATCATGAAAGAGTGTCACCATAACACGTTGATACGTTGCACCAGCATTTTTGAGACTAAAAGAATAACCTTGTAACAATAGATACCCCAAGGGGTAGTGAATTTGTCTTTGTCATATCTTTTGGAGCCATCTTTGTCTGATTGTACCCTAAAAAACCATGAAGGAGAAAACCAAGGACTGGGCCGTATTATCAACCAATACATCAATGTGAGGTAATGGGAAGTCATCCTTTGGGCTTGCTTTATTCAGATCCCGATAATCCACACACATGCACACCTTCCCATCTTTCTTGGGAACAGGTACGACGTTAGCAATACAATCCGAGTATTCACATACTAACAAGAAACCCGCATTCAACTGCTTTTCAACCTCTTCTTTGATCCTGAGAGACATATTTGGACGAGTTATGCGCGGCTTTTGATTCACTGGAGGAAATTCTGGCTTGAGTTGAAAATGATGCACAAATATATCAGTATCCAAACATGGCATGTCTTCATACAACCAGGCGAAGTTGTCGGCATACTCTCTGAGAAGCTTAATCAACCCCTTCTTTACATCATTTTGCAGAGCAACCACCATCGATACCTAGGTTGATGATCTCAATGGCTTCTTGATGAGGTAGGATTGCTTTCTCTTCTTGTCTTGACAGTCTTTCAATTTTCTCAAGAATTTCACAGTCTTCCCCACTATCTTCATCGGCTTGGTCATTCGGATTTCCAAGGATATTGGTGCAAGGAACTGTAACATCATTATTTATAATAGAATTTGAGGCGGACCTGCATGATTGACGAATCATGCCTTATTTTAGAATATGAATGCAAAGTGGAAAACAGTTAAAGAATTAAGAGGAAAAGCCTTTCCATTTTTATTTTATGAAAATAAAAGAAAAGACAGAGAGTGAAAAATTGTATGCGAAGATGCGATTTTATTCAATTTTAGACAAACATGGAAACATGTGGTGGCCCTTTTCACAAGCTGTCAACATGCCTTGGGAAAAGCATATGACTTAGTTAAAACAAGAACATTACATGTCAAAGAAAACCACTTCGGGAATATCAGTAGCAGTCCAATTGCTGAGTTCATGATCAGGCGCAATCTGGTAAATATACTGAGATATATTTGAACCGTTTTCATCATGAATGTTGTACCCAAAAATTTTCTCTCACATCTTTGATAAAAATTGATTCAAGACACATCCTCATGCTCATAGGAGTCTCAAGTACTCAAGACTACTCAAGGGTTGAGCAAACAAACCCTCATCCTAAGCAGTTGACCTACAACTAGGGCTTTGTTTCTATAAAAGGAAATTGAGTTTCTAATGCCTCAAATGGAATTCATGGTTTCTCACATGCTTCAAAGAATCCTCATGCCAAATTTCAAGCCTTGCAGTACAAGTTTGCTCATACAATTGATCAGATGATTGAAAATTAATTATATTGGACAAAAAGACAACTTTAACCAATCTACAATCAAACTTCATGATTTTTGGTCAACATCAATATTTTGAAGTCACATTCATCATTTGATCTAGGTTTTATCATGATTCATAAAGAAAACTCAAGATTCATCAAACGTCAAAAGTTACTAAATTAGGGTTTTCTTAAGGAGAAGTCAACTGAACTTTGACCAAGCATAACTTTTGCATATTTCATCTGAAATTTCTCAACCAAAGCGTATCTTGATGGAAATTTGATTCTCTACAACTTTGTCTCTCTAAGTATAAGGCCAAAATTACTTCATTTGGGAGATATGGGCAAAAACATTACATGTCATTTTAAAAGTCAACAAAAAGAGATTTTTTGTCAAAGGAATTTACATGAAGATAAAGGCTTCAAATGAAAAAATGGTCAACATGAAAGTTGTAGGGGACATCTTGAGCTTTTCGAAGAATTCAAAATTACCTTCATATGACAAAAATTGATAGAGTTATGAGTTGTTCAAGTTGAGAAATTTTTGAGAAAATGTAGGAAGTCCACTTTGAGCAAAGTTGATTTTTTGGGATAATGAGCCTAAGTTCTTAGGTTCAAACGCGTCCATAACCTTATAAAGGACCCATAAATCCAATCACATATTTTTTTTATAATTTTTATTTCTTTTATTTGGATTTTATTCATTTAAATGCAAATTAAATCAAATAAAATGTGAAAGCATTGGACTTAGGCGTGTGAACTTTTTTTCCGATCAAATTGGAGGCCCAAAAAGCCCATGACAACTTGCCAAAACCGTCTGAGGCTGATTGGCACCAGATTAAGCTTAAAAAAGAAACTTTTCATGCAAAATTCCAAATCAAATATTACACCATGAATTTCAAAGATTTTTCCACTTTTGTTAACCTAATCCTTGTCCTATAAATACAAAACACATTCAGACCTCAAAGCACACGCATGCTACAACTATAGATAAACCCTAAAGCTCACAAATTTTCTCAAAACTAGGGCACGGTAAAACCCTTATCTCCATCCATTCTCAATCGATTTCAAGCATCACACTAGCCTCCTGAAGGTCCCAGGAGTTCATACCAACCATTACTCAAGCTTGAAGCACGCCAGAACTCTCTCCCTCAACATCATCAAATTTGGTAACTTTATCAATCTCAAACTCTCAATTTGTGCATTATTGAATAATTTGATGCATACATATATGTTTATGTTGATGTTTGGAACTATTTTGGTCCATTACTTGTGAGATATAGCGCATGAATCGAATTTCACCATTGCTAGAGCACGAAGCCCTCAAAGCTTTGAATATATAGCTATAGGTTGTATTAGCTGAAACTAATCACATCATTGATTTCACAGCCTCTTAATTAGTCAATCTAGGCACTTTGTTTTTTTATTTGATGTTGATTTCATAGGATTCATGGTTAGCACCATCAGAGAAGATGGTTGTAACCACCATCCACGTTGATTTGACTGGCCATTTGAACCTCTGACCTAGGCACGTCACTACGTAATTGGTTGATTCAAATAAAAACCTGACCCCACCATAACACGCATTTTCTGATTTTTATTTTAATTTAATTTCTTGATTTTGATTTATAATATATGGAATACATGCTGATTACTGACGCGTAACAACTGATAGACAAGTGGTAAGTGTGATGTGTGTTAACCATAGAGGCGTGGGTTCGACCCCTCCTCTTGTCAAATAATTTTCCCTTTTCTGGATAACACACATGTTTATAATAGATTGATTGGTTCCCATTCTTAAACACAAACAATACCATAGCGCATTGGATAGAAGGGCATACCTGTGAGGCTGAGGGCGTGGGTTCAACTCCCTCCCCATGCATTTTGTTTTTTTTCCTTCTTATTTTACTAACCCTAGTTTTTTATCCCATTTTACTAATTACTTTCTAATTAACCATTAACAAACCTTAAACTTTTTTTTGAAAACCATAACAAATTAGGATTAGGGTTTTTTAGTTAGTAATTAAATTTTTGACATATTTTTATTTATTAATTAATTGGTTAATTAGCCTTTTCTTAATATTAAAATTAATTAGAATTAGGTTTTAATTACTATTTATTAACACTCAAATTATTTTCTGTAAAAAACACACCATAAATATCTTTTCTAACATATAGAATTTGTAGGTCATTTAACATTTTTCTAACTTTTTTTTCTCATCTTTTCCTATTTAAATTCATAAATCAAGTGTATAGACCGCATCCTCAATTTTAATAACATAGATTTATTTTCTCGCATTTTCCTATTATGTATCTGCCCCAAAGCCATGTAATAGCGTAGGATTTTACATTCCGCACTTTAATTTTCTATACATAGTTAATTGTTAGTAATTAGGGTTTGTATGGAAAGACTAACAAGTGGACATAGAAAACCTAATTCTCAAGAATAAATAACTAAATTAATACACTTTGCACACTTCACATCTAGGGTAACCTCTCTTGTTTCCTTACAAATATTGGTCATGTCCCTCGAAAGTAGGGATACTTTAGCAAAAGAATCTCGATCAAATCATCTTGGTCCCTTCGAATTAAGATCACAATCCCTCGACGACCCTTTGAGTTACCTACAAAATGATCTAGCCCCTTCGATGACCCTACGAGCAAAATGATGATAGTCCCTTCGATACAATTGCTAAAGTATCCTTACATGTTGCCTTCGATGACCATACGGTGACCCTATGCATGTCCTTTCACATCCAATAGATAGGATTACCTACCAACTAATGGTATGGATAATACTATCTCCAAAGGAGAAGGAAAATAACAAGAAATACTTTTATGGGTAAGAACTCTTGAATTCTTTATCACAACCTTTTTCACAACTCAAAACATTTTTCACACTGCACTTTCAAACAAGATATTTTCAAAAACACTTTGTATACATTCTTGAGGACCAACACAAGGATTATTACAAAGTTATCCTTACATTGGAATTCAAAATATTTTTAAATCACACACACAAAGCAAGTTTTTAAAGTGAGCTAAGCAATTAGAGCCCGTAGATAACAACAGATGAAAAGAAAAGAAAAGTCGGTGGTGACTCTTTCTAACAACAACATTTGCGATAAAACCAAAAAAAGTCAATTCTCCCACTGTATTACAATCACTATCTACTGCATGGATTTGTCTTTTAACACTTGGACCAACACTAACAAACACCTCTGAAAGCGGGGGAATCTATTTCCCTTTGAACATGGTTGGACCAGAACCAACATGATCTGAAGAAGAGGACCTGAATCCAAGACCATACTTATCCTGCTTTTCACGCACTTCAATCACTTTACCCCAATCTTCATTGAGAATTCCTGACTCCACAATGGATTTGGCATCCCTCAAGGAAGCCTGAAATCCAGATTTATTTTTAGTTTTCAGCACGGCGGGGACTCTGTCAACATAAATGATTTCCAAGGCTTGGAAATGGGTTTCATGCACTTCTCTGTCCACTTCAACACAGCGGAAGGAGGTAAAATTGTTGATCACAATGTCCTCCTCTCCACCAATGACGATGACCTTGTCTTTAATGACGAATTTCAAACGTTGGTGCAAAGTTGAGGTTACATCCCCTGTCATATGGATCCACGGGCTTCCCAGAAGACAAGTATAAGATGGACGAATATCCATGATATAGAGTGACAAGTAGAACACATGGGGACCAATCTTGATGGGTAGGTCAACTTTTCCCTCCATAGATCTTTTTGACCCATCAAAAGCTTTGACTGTTATCGTGCTAGGTTTCATCATAACCCCGTCCATGTTCAGCTTGAACAAAGTATGTTTAGGCATCACATTTAAAAAAGACTTTGTGTCTACTAGGACTCGGGAAAAATAGTGTCCAAACATCTGATGGTGATATACATCGCTTTATTATGAGCCCAGCCTTCAGGAGGAAGCTCATTATCACTAAAACCCAGACAGTTCCAAGCAGAAATATTTGTAACAACCCCTTCAAATTGGGCCACACAAATTTCAGGATTCACACGGGAACCATGCAGAATTCTCATCAAGGTTGTTCGATGTGATTCAGAGTACAAAAGGAGGGATAAGATTGGTATCTTTACAGGTGTCTGATTCAGCTAGTCAACCACCTTGAAATCACTCTTCTTGATCACACTGATTTGCTGTTCTACTTTCTATTCAAAAGACGCCACAGGAGAATCACTGACCACTTTCTTCCCCTTATCTTTCACAGGAATCTCTTCAATGACTTCTTTAGGAGGAGGTGGAGTAGGAGCGAAGACTCTTCCACTTAGGGTTATTCTGCTAGTTCCAGGAATGTTAGTTATGTCCTTATTCTCAATTGGAGGGTAGACAACTTTCTTTCCACGAATGTAAACAACATTGTACTCCCATGGCACTGCCTTATTATGAGCCATTGAAACAAGAATTAAATTTGGAGGTGTTGGTGTTTGGATTAGCAGAGGAGAAACCAAACTCTGATCTGGCGTAGGGAGTGCTGGAAATTGTATAACCAATGGAACTCTTGAATTATTCCTCTGAACATTGGCTGGATAATACAAAATCTTTAGAATAGTAACGTTACCCTCAGGGATTACGTTTTCAACTCTAACAACCCCTTCGTCCATCAATTTCTGAATGGCATTTTTCAATTCATCGCACTCATCTGAATTGGATGATCATTTCAAACAAAAGTCATGAAGCTCTTTTAGAACTTCTTGCTGCAAAAGATGTTCTCTTAAAACCGTCATTGACATCAGAACCTCATCAACTTGAATCACCAAATCATGACTTTCATTGAGCCAGATTGCATTAGTAGCAGCCCTATAATGGGGAGGCATAGATTATTCTGAACATTAGGGCCCATAGGCGCAAAGCTTAACTCCATGGAATCCAAAAGATCTTGCACCTTATACTTAAAAGCTCTGTAGTTTTCAATCGAATGGCCTGGAGCCCCGAATGTAACTCACAACGTGCATTAACGTCATAACCCCTTGGAAGTTCAGCCGGTGGAAGACCTAACTCTTGGAGCTATACCAATTGGACATCTAGAAATTGTGGAAGCAATTGGGCATACAACATTGGGACCGGATCGAACTTCTTCTCGGGATACCTTTGCGGCCTTTGTTAACCCCTTTGTCCTCGGGGCCTTTGATTCTGTTGATAGTTTCATGGTGGTGCGTATTGTTGTTGTGGAGCAGCGATATGAGTTTGATAATATGGAATTTGTACAATAGCTTTCCCCTTATCAACAGAGGCATTGCTCACCTATCATTCCTTCTTCTTGATAAAACCACTAGAATACGATTTCTTTCCACTACCTGAGCCGTTATTACCACTTGTTCTAGATGCACCTGTAATAGTCCCTTCCTTAATACACATTTCAACCCGCTCCCTAATGATAACCATATCTAAAAAGGAATCAGAAGTGCTGACAAGCATGTGTTGCAAATACAGACCTCATAGGGTATTCATAAATAAATCTACCAGTTCACGATCCAGGAGAGGAGGCTGAACCCTTGCGGCCAAACTACGCCACCTCTAGGAATACTCTTTGAAAGACTCATTAGCATTCTGATACATACTCTACAACTGTGCACGTCTAGGCGCCATGGCAATGTTTTAATGATAATGTTTTAGGAAAGTATCAACAAGCTCACCCCAAGTACTAACGTGAGTTTTCTCTAACTGCATGTACCCCTCCAAAGGAGCTTCATCTAGGTTGTCTTAAAAGAAATGAATGAACAGTAGCTTGTTGCTAGCATATGCAGCCATTTTTCTACAGTAGGATCGAAGATGAGTCTCTGGACATGTAACCCCCTTATACTTGTCAAATTCTGGTACTTTGAATTTCGGTGGAATCACGACCCTCAGAACCAAACACATAGTGGCGGCATTGAATCCCAACTTTTTGGAAGTCTCCATAGCCTTCAGACGTTCTTCCAAAGCCTTATATACTTTGATTGTTTTAGACAAATCAACTGTAGAATCCTTTGGACGGCTACCGATATTAATGACGTCATGGTGATCATCCACAATCATCTGAGGGTTTTCTTTAGGATTTTCCCAATTACGAGTCTTGGGTCCACCATTCCTGGATGTAGAGGCATTGTCAATAAACTTAGTAACGCTCAGTCTGAACTCTTTTTTCCCCTGGATGAAGGCATAAAGTGTTTCCATGAGCCGATTCATTTGATCACCCATGGGTTCCATGTCTTTACAGAGTACGGCCTGGTTATGCTCAATCTGCTCCATATTTCTCAGCTTGTTGGCTCGATTGCGATAAGGATGTAAGGAAGTCGTCTTGGAGATTCATATAATAAGAGGCAAAACCAATATATAAGAATTCCATCCAAAAAACCTACAATTCATGAAATGCATGATATGTATGATGTATGAAATAATTGTCCATTTCGGGTTTTCATAGCTTAATCAACATTAGAAATAATCGAGTAACATGATAATAAGAACGACCATATAAGAAAAATGTCCAACATTGCTCCTATAATAACGGAAATGGGAGAAATCCCAATGGAGTTCAATACAAGAAAGTTGTGAAAAAACAAGATAAGATATTCTTCCCAACAAGCTGGTTGGTAATCAGAACAACAAGATAGGAAATATGATAATCAATCTTGTAGTTCTAAAGAATGCAACGGACTGTGCCCCAAGTGTTCAAAACTTCAGGCAATAGTCCTTTACACAAGCTACTTTGTTTCTTCCGCATCGGACTTCAGAACGAGACTTTGAATCACCTCATCCTTCTTGACCATCATGATCTTTAGATTATGGAATCAAGTCAACAAATCAGCATACTCTTCATTTGCGAAATTATGCTTTCACCCCCCCCCCATTATTTCTCTCAAACTACTTTTTTGATATTTCCAATCTCCTTGTCTAACCGTGCCATAGACTGCACTAGCTAACAACGCATTGATCGCGCACCAAGTACCATCTCTAGCCATTTATTCAACTTTACCGACCAAGAATTCCAAGGGTAGGCTATTATTCTTTCTCCATCTATGTTTCACATCACTAAGGCCCAAATAAAGTGCCTTAGTAACAACTTCAAAATTGGGCTCGTTCAGAACAACAACAAACGACATGTGCTCGATGACTTTAACATCAAGCAAACGAGAGTACTCTTCCAAAGTCGAAGTGATTTGATAGTCCTGGAAGGTGAAACAGCGAAACTCATAGTTGTAAAACTGAAGCAAAGTCCATAGAGCTCCCTTATCCACTCGGACATCTATCAGAGTCTAAATGCAACCATGTCTTTCACAGAAAGCTTCTGCATTAAGATAGTGTCATACCCCAAATTTTCCCTACCTTAATATTATATTTAAGATTCTATTCAATAAAATTGCATTATATAGTTTTATTTTTTATGGGGGGTGTAAAACATGGGAGAGAGGTGTGATTGACCCAAAATGGACCATCAATATCTGATGGCCCATTAGATTTCTAGAGGTCCATTTCAAATTAATAAGAGGTGTATTTGTTTTTGAAGAAGGTGTAGACAAGTCACTTTTTTAACAAGGCCCATTAAAATTTCATTCCTTTTTATTAGGGTGTATAAAACATTTCTATTTATTAAAGCAAAAACATGAACATCTAGCCCATTTCTGTTTTTGAGAAACTGTTTTTATTTTATTGATTATTGATTTTAAATTGTTAAGATATTTGTTATCTTTGAACTGGCAAAGTCCAGAACGGCTTGGCCCATTTCGTTTTTTAGATTTGTTTTTTTTATAAAAATATATGCATATATATTTTTGTTATAACATTATCATTATTGTTATTATTATCCTTGCTATTATAATAATTACTACTATTTTTTATAATGACTATTATTAACTTTACTAAATCTAATTGAAATATGTTATTAAAATAGCTTAAATAAAAACTTTGTTTACTTATTGAGAGTTACTAACATACAAAATGAAAGATTTCGCTTAGCCAAATTCTTACAACGCAGGACAGCCCAAATCAAATGCATACAATCCAAGATAATAATAATATTTGTTTTAAAAAAAAGAAACTTCTTTTTAGGAAGGCATACAGGCCCGAACGGTGTTGGCCCAATAAAAATAAAGCATGTGGCCCAAACCCTTTAACACTTACTGTTTAGATTCAACAGAAGTACATGCTTCACTATCATCTCAAGCAGTCAACGTGAAGATTAAAGAAGCTATTGAATGTTCAAAGGAATTAAAACGATAACAAGGCAAAATCAAACCAGAAACAAATAACATTATCACATAAACAAAAATCAATTACAGAATCGTACATCAACAATGTTCTTAAAAATTACCAGACAAACATTCAAAAAACATCCTAATCTAAATCCCTAATCAATTCTATTATAGACATACTTATCATCTTCCTAAAATGTCAAGACAAAATATTAATTTAATTTACTAAATCTAAAAAACTAAAAACACTATAAAATCCAAGAGAAAAACAGTAATAAGGGGAGGAGATTTTTCTGAAAAAGAACAGTACAGAGAGAGTTGAAGAATGGGCGACTTAACCGTTGAAATTCTTGAAGATTCATATTCGTACAAACTTAGGGTTTCAACATCTGAAACCCTAAGTTCTTGATTCGCTGCCGCGATCACCAACCGCACCTGAAACAAAGAGGAAAGGGATTAGAATCGTCGGATTTCTAGAATAGTTTGAAGATTCACGGTGAAGAAAGGTTAGTAGCATCCTAGATTACGTCTGCGCCGTGATTCATCGCGATTTTTACTTGAGGAGGGATCGAATTTTCATTGGGTTTCCGAGGTTGGGCATCGCCGCTGCCAAGACTGAGCTAGGGTTTGTGGGTTGAAGAAGAAGGAGAGAAGAGAGAGCATGGGTAGGTCTGATAGAGAGAGGGAATTAAAAAGAAAAATGAAATAATAAATTGATTTTATCTTGTAAATATATTCATTGGGCCTTGCCCAACAACTATTCACACTCTCCCTATTGTTTATTTTACTAACTACATTGAATTTAACACCCCTTGGCCTTTGGGCCTGAATTCAATATCTGAATTCAGGCCCTGTCTATTAGCACCGTTACCTTTTACTAGCCTAGCATATTTAGCACCCCCCATGCGTTTTAATATTTTTCCTATTTTATTTTTTTCATTTTTTTCTTTTTTATAATTTTTATATTTTATATTTATTTTAATTACAATAATTACTAATTTTTTATTATATATTCAAACATATTTCATATTATATTCACTTACTATTACTAATTATTACACAAATTTTATTATTTTCTAAATTCCTATAAACTTTATTTTTATTTATTGCATTAAAACTTATTTTTATTCATGCATTTAAATAAAAGTATTTTTTTTCAAAATAATTAACATATTAAAAAATATGCAACCAACTACAAACTCATTTTTAAAATTAAATCAATTCAATAATAAATTTTCAAAAAGGAATTCCGAGGTTATTCGAATTGATTGTACGTTTAGTCTAACAATTGTCACTATTCACGACACCTAGACTAAACGTACAGAAAACAAGAATACCTCCGCAATCCATAAAAAACACAAACCAACCGCGAACTACGAAATGAGATTCTGATTCCTCCTAAGAGGATACGTAGGCATACGATCAAAATCGTGGCGAGTCCCACTAACTAAAATTTAAACCCTTTTCCCAAAAAATATTTAAAACTCTATTTCCTAAAAACACACTTCTAAACCTAGTATCATTGCGAACAAGGTAGATAAGGGGTTCATAACACATTTCCCTCGTCTAGAACCGAGTCCAAATCTAGAATCTCTAAACTTTAGGGTTATTCCTTTATATCCCCTTCCTTTATGATATAAATTAAGGGTGACGACTCTGATTTAAAAAACCAGTTGCACTATAGACTATTTCTGCGCACTATAGACTATATTGATCATGCAACCATCAGTGTGTTTTGGGGTACAAAGACTTTTAATACAAATCCTACTCCAGCTCTGCTTGCTGATATCTACTATGCCATTCATACATGGTATGAGAAGAAAAGAGGTACCCTAAACTGATGTACTCCATTACTGTACTCCTGGTTCATGACTCACCTCTACAAGGAAAGTTACTTGGTTCCGAATCTGACGAGGTATGAATGGCCTCAGAAGTTAAGGTCTCTCACCACTAGCTCTGCGTTATGGTATGCCCAGAAGTTAGATATCAGTGATATTGTCTATAGTTATGGGGATTTTCCTAATGTCCCACTAATCGGGTCACAAGGTTGTATCAATTACAATCCCACTTTGGCCCTACGACAACTAAGGTATCCCCTGGAAGACAAACCTTCGGATGAACAACTTCAGCAATTGATTGTTCACAACATGGGAAGAAATGACAGAGAGCTACTCAACAAAATTATTCGAGATTGGAGTTGGGTTAACAAAAGTAAAGCAGAAAAGAAAAATGCAGTGGCCAAAGAACCTTACACCCAATGGGTTCTAAACAGGGTGAAAATTATCAAACTTCCTTTTGATATAGATCTTGAGTATAAGCAAGAGGTCCCAGTCATTCCTCCTATGTCTTTAGAAGAGGTAGATGATCTGAAAAAAGAACCAAAGAAGGCTCAGAGGGAGAAGGAAGAACTAGAGCTTAATCTCCTTAACCTGACTAAAGAGAAAAGGAAAATGCAGCGTATACTCGAATCGAAAGATCAACAGATTCAAAAAGAACGCGGAGCATTTGAAAAGGAAAGTTTGAAAAGGAAGTGTTCAACCGAAGGGCTTTTAAGTTCTACTTTTAATCTTGATTCCCATAACCAGAGGTTGGAAGATGCTTCCAATGAAATTGGAAAGTTAAATAGATGTTATGAGAAAGTTGTGTAGGAAAAGAAAGTACTAGAGGAAGAGTTGAGGGCTCATATCCAAAGCTTGGCCCAAGTATCTCTAGACCAAGAAGAACAGTTGAAGTACCTCACTACTAGGCTTCAGGATAGCCAGGAGTCAGAAGTGAGAGAGCTCCTTGTGAAGATGAGGGTAGAAAGACATCTGGCCCAGAAAAATGATGAGTATGAGCAAGTATGCCTCGAGCTGGAGGGCCTCCAAAAGGACTTCCTAATACAACAAAGACTTTGTACGGATCTGAGAGCTGAAAAGATGTATTAGGAAGAGAAATATAAAAAGATTGTCCAAGCAGGAAGGGATAACCACAAGAAAATTCCCAACCTCTACCAGGAGTACCGATACTACAAGGATAATCTTGAGAAGCTCACGTTCTTGGCCAACAACTTTATCAAAGACATTCCCGGAAGCTTAAAGGATGCATAAAGTGTAATGGTCCCTCTCCCAGAGGACATTGACAATTTTCTCAAGCTATGCAGGATAATGGTTGATCGTTTCAGAGAAGACCTTTGCAAACAGGCTTAGAAGATTGTTTTCCTTTTGTTTATTTCCCTTCCAGCAAGTTTACTGTTTTAGAATTGTAATATTTTTCAGTATCTGAAATGTATTATCTTTTTAAAGACGATTGGCATTTCAATAAAAGCATTATGATTCCTAGCTTGTTTGTGTATTCACTTTCCAAATACTCACCAAATAAAAAAGCATAACCTAATATATATATATATATATATATATATATATATATATATATATATATATATATATATATATATATATATATATATATATATATATATATATATATATATATATATATATATATATATATATATATATATATATATATATATATATATATATATATATATATATATATATATATACATGATATTATAAAAAGAATATATATGCCCAGTGAATAAGACACGCAAAGCATAAATATTAACATCATACATACATAATCACAAACTCATAAAAACATTACATCTCATAAATTTTCCACTCAAAAACTCATCTTTTTCAAAAAAAATTCTCCAGTTGAACCGTTGATAGAAGGAAACCACCACCTTCTTGGTCGTCGTATCAAACAAGAACTCACCAGCTAAGAGCCGTGGAACAAATTGAATAGAATCAAGCAGCCTTCAAGTTGGATTTGGAACAAGTTAAAAGCAACATTGACTCAATGAGGGGACACATGAGCCAGGTTATTCTAACTTTGAAGAACATCGTTGATAGAAAAGAACAGATTCCCAGAGTATCTTTCAAAGAAATAACCCAAGCTATTGGTGCATCGGGCAGCCACCAACTGAAAAAAGGACTGGAAACAGGGCCACATAAATCTGTCATGGCTCAACATGAGACAAGACAAGAATCTGAGGGGTTTATCCCACCTCCACCAAATAAAGTGGCATCTCATACCCTACAAGTTTCGGTTAATCATGCTAACGATTACTTGAACTTACAATATGGAGATCATGATTTAGAGGATGTTAATCAGGCACCGAAGAAAGTGACCAACACCCCTGCTATTGAAAACTCGTTGGCACTGGATCAATACAAAGCTCTAGAAGAAAGGTTGAAAGTCGTGGTAGGATATGATGCTTTTGATATCCATGCCCTCGAAATGGGTCTCGTTCTGGATGTAATAATCCCACCGAAGTTCAAAGTACATGACTTTGGAAGATATGAAGGGTTCACTTGTCTGAGAAACCACTTGTGCATGTACTGTAGGAAAATGCATGCCTACGATCAACATCATAAGTTAATGATTCATTGCTTCCAGGACAGTTTGAGTGGGGCATCACTGGATTGGTATATGCATTTGGAAAGGATGCATATAAAAACATGGGCGAATCTTGCCAATGCGTTCCTGAAGCAGTATAAGTACAACCTGGATATGGCACCTACCCACACACAGCTCTAGAACATATCCCAGGAGAAGGAATAGTCCTTCAAAGAGTACGCTCAAAGGTGGAGAGATATGATGTATCGAGTACAACCACCACTTCTGGAGAAAGAATTAGTCGACATGTTCATGGGAACCCTACAAGGGGTATACTATAAAAAGATGGTAGGAAGCATTTCTTTAGGCTTTTCCTACTTAGTGACTATTGGAGAAAGGATAGAGACATGGATAAAGAACAGAAAGATTCAAGGGGGGGGGGGGGGGTCATCAAATTCTCCTTTCAATACAGAGAGGATAGTCCCTAATTTTACAAAAAGGAATGAGGGTGAAGTTAATGGTGTGGCTTCACAACCAAGAGCACAACAACCATTAATGATTCCGGGAGCGCAACAACAAAAGAATAAGTTTGACACACCCCGGAGGAAGTTTGACCCCATCCCTCTGCCACCCAGTTAGTTATTATAGCATTTGGTCAAAGCGTCTTTAGTAGAACTGAAACCTCTAGATCCACCACCTGGGGCACTCCCACCAAGATACGACACCAATGCTAGATGTGAGTATCATGAAAATTCTCCGGGCGACACCCTAGAGAAATGTTGGGCCTTTAAGCATAAGGTTCAAGATTTATTAGAGGATCAAGATATTAGCTTTGAAAAGCCGAACATTAAATCAAACCCCATGTCTCTGCATGGTGGTCTGACAATAAATGTAATCGAAGTAGTCACCGAATTTGGGGCTGACAAACGAGCAAAGTCTCCGATAAGACTGTTGAAAGAATATCTGTTAGAATATGGGTTCCTGTTGGAACATAACAAAGCTTTTGAAAAGACTTTACAATAATTGGTGGATCAGGGGATAGTCCAATTCGGGCCATACCCTGAAGTTAAGTATATAGGAACAATTGAAGGAAGTATGAAGAAACCATTGATGATTCCTTACCAAAAGACAAATCATGACAAGATAACCCCTATAAAGAAAACGCTGAAGATACCAGTAGCACCAAAGGCTACCATGGTAATTAAGGGGCCATCTCCTAACACTTACAAAAATGACAAGGCAGTACCATGGAGTTATGATTCAGTTGTATATGTCAATGGCTCGAAACAAGAATGTGAGCCAACATCAAGTCAAGAATGTGTAATTTGAAACATAGTAGGGACATGGGGCATAACCTGTAGTGGCCTGGTGTTCGGAAATAAACCATTGGAGAAGAATGACAATGATTTGAAAAACTAAAGCGACTTGTTGACAAAATAAAAAGTAAAAGCGGTAGATGAGGTGAATTAAGAGCCTGCAAACAAAAGTTTTACTGACCAAGAGGCCAACGAGTTCTTGAAGATAATTAAAAGAATTGATTATAGGGTGGTGGACCAACTTCACCAAACTCCATCCAAGATCTCCATACTCTCGTTGCTCATCAATTCAGAAGCGCATCAGGATCCTTTGATGAAAGTCTTAAGTTATGCTCATGTTACGGAAGAAATCATTGTGAACCAATTTGATAATATGGTAGAAAATCTGACGTCTAGGTCCTATTTGGGTTTCAACGACAGTGAGTTACCTCCACAAGGCCGAGCTCATAATCAAGCACTGCACATTTCAATACAGATAGGTATTGCGAGTCTATCCAGAGTACTTATTAATATCGGCTCCGCCCTTAATATTATACCGAAATATAGCCTGATGAAGTTAACACTAGATGATGTTGTGATAAGACCGAGTTCCACGATAGTCAAAGCTTTCGATGGTTCTCAGAGTATGGTGTTCGGAGAAGTATATCTTCCCGTCAAGATCGGCCCCCACATGTTCTATATCACCTTTCAAGTCATGGATATAGAACCGACATATACATGTTTACTCGGACGACCTTGGATCCATGCGGCAGGGGAAGTCACTACAACTTTACATCAAAAAATTGAAATTCTTCATTGAAGGAAGACTGGTCATAATTGGTGGAGAGGAAGACATCTTCGTAAGTCAGATAGAGTCCTACAGTTATATCAGTGCTGACGAAGATTTCATAGCTACACCATTTCAAGTATTGGAGGTTGCTTCAACAATAACCTTACTAGTAGAAAAGATCAAAAAGCCTATCATGACCTCTTGGAGAGACTTACAAATGGCAGTGGAGAATGGTGACTCGAAAGGCTGGGGAAATCTCCCTGAAATATATGAAAAGAAGAATCGTTTTGGCTTGGGTTATGAATCATTGAAGGCTACTCTAAAAGGGAAAGCACGGTTTCCACCAATCCAGGAGACCTTCATCAGCAAAGGGGTAGAACATGGCAAACAAGTGGCAATGGTGTCCCACAAAAATACCATCAAAAGGGAAATAAATTTCATCCATGAATGCGCCCCAGATGAAGAGTTAAAGAACTGGAATATTGTGGAGATTCCTGGAATTTTCTTTCCAAAGTAATTTTCTTTGTTTTTGAAATAACCTATGCCAAGCCCGAGGCATAGGGGTTGTTTGTGAGTGTCCCCGTGTGTCTCAATCAATATTTATGAATAATAAAAATGTGTTTTATATTCAATTAATATCCTTGTTTTTCTTCTTGCATTTATCCTATACATTTATAAAAAAATGGCAATATTTTCTCGCATATGCATTTTCTAAATTCACGTACTAAACAAAAACTACACTAAAACATGATAAATGTGCAGATCCATGCCCAAAATAACTGATGATGTTACTGTTACTATCCAATATGATTTTGATAATCCCGTCAACCAAGCTGAAGAGGAAGATGTTAAGGATCTTGAAATTTCTGAAGAATTGGCAAGGAGCATAGAACAAAGGGCTAACAACATACAACCATATCAAGAGCCTATTGAAACCATTAATCTCGATACAACAGAGAATCCAAAAGAGGTCAAGCTAAGGGAAGCATTAGAGGAAAGCGTCAAAGAAAGATTAATCAAGTTATTGCACGAGTATGTGGATATATTTTCATGGTCCTACGAAGACATGCCAGGGTTTGATACAGACATTGTGGTGCACAGATTACCTCTCAAAGAAGGTTGTCCCCCGGTCCGGCAAAAGCTTAGGAGAACTCGTCTAGATATGTCCAGCAAAATCTGGGAAGAGGTTTTTAAACAATTCGACGCAGGGTTCTTGGCAGTGGTAGATTATCCACCATGGATAGCTAAAATTGTACCAGTACCTAAAAAAGATGGAAAAGTAAGCATGTGTGTGGACTATCGATATCTAAACAGAGAAAGTCCTAAAGACGAATTCCCGCTACCACACATAGATGTTATGGTGGACAACACGACTCAAGCTTCAGTATTTTCATTCATGGACGGCTTCTCAGGTTATAATCAAATCAAAATTGTGCCCGAAGATATGGAGAAGACTACCTTCATGAAACCTTGGGGCACTTTCTACTACAAGGTAATGCCATTCGGTTTAAAAAATGCAGGGGAAACCTACTAATGGGTAATGGTGACATTGTTCCATGATATGATTCACAAGGAGGTTGACGTGTACGTAGATGATATGATCGCCAAATATCATACATAGGAAGACCATATCATACATTTACAGAAGTTATTTAACCGACTGCGAAGGTTTAAATTAAGGTTGAACCCAAACAAGTGTACCTTTGGTGTTAGGTCAGGAAAGTTGTTAGGTTTTATTGTAAGCCAGCACGGTATCGAAGTAGATCCCACCAAGGTAAAAGCTATACAAGAGATGCCAGGGCCAAAGACAGAAAAATAGGTTCATGGTTTCTTAGGAAGACTGAACTACATCTTGAGGTTCATATCACACCTAACCACCACATGCGAGCCTATATTCAAATAACTGCGAAAAGTTCAAACTGTATCATGGAATAAGGATTGCTAGACAACTTTTGAGACGATAAAGAAATATTTGCAAGAGCCACCAATATTTATGCCACCAATTCCGAGAAGACCTCTTATTATGTACCTAACTGTACTTGAAGGATCAATGGGATGTGTATTGCCCCAACAAGATGAAACAGGTAGAAAAGAGCATGTAATCTACTACCTCAGCAAGAAATTCACTGATTGCAAAACCAGGTGCTCGCTCCTTAAGAAAACTTGTTGTTCACTGGCTTGGGCTAATAAAATATTAAGGCAATACATGTTAACACACACCACGTGGCTAATACCAAGGATGGATCCCTTAAAATATGTGTTCGAGAAACTAGTTCTTACAGGGAGGATTTCTCGATAGCAGATGCTACTATCAGAATACGACATACTATACGTTACTCAAAATGCTATCAAAGGTAGTGTATTAGCTGACCATCTAGCGCACCAACCGTTGCTAGAGTATTAGCCCATGAAATTTGACTTTTTGGACGAAGATGTAATGGCTATTGATGACTATGAAATACCAGGATCCAACGAAGGACTTGAACCAGGGGCACGTTAGACACTCATGTTCGACGGAGCTTTAAATGCATTGGGACATGGTATCAGGCCTGTTTTAACTTCTCCAAAGAGTTATCATAAACCTTATACCGCAAGGTTATGTTTCTATTGCACTAATAATATCGTCGAATATGCAACTTGCATCTTAGGTGTGGAAGCTGCCATCGATCTGAGAATCAAATACCTTGAAGTATTCGGAGACTCCACATTGGTCATATGCCAAGTCAAAGGTGAATGGGACACCAAACACCCAAACTTGATTCCATATCAGGATCATGTCTTAAAGCTAGTTGCGGAATTTACCGAAATTACTTTCAACCACATCCTGCAAGAAGAAAATAAAATGGAAGATGCTCTAGCAACCTTGTCAGCCATGTTTAAGGTAACCTGGCCCAACCACGAGCCACACATCACTATTAGACATTTTTAAGAGACAACACACTGTCTTGCTATTGAAGAAGGACCGGATGACAAGCCTTGGTTCTACGACATCAAGAGATATATTGAAAAGCAGAAATACCCCGAGGATGCCTCTGTCATCGATAAACAAACTCTGCGAAGGCTAGCATAAAAATTCTTTGAGTGGTAACATACTATACAAAAGAAATTATGATATGGTGTTACTCAGGTGTGTGGAGAAACAAGAAGCGGACACGCTTATGAGGGAAATCCATGAAGGCACTTTCAGAACCCATACAAATGGGCATGCTATGGCAAGAAAAATCTTACGGGCGAGGTATTATTGGTTAACAATAGAAGCAGATTGCTATCATTGTACGAAAACCTGTCACAGATGTCAAATCTACAATGACAAAATGAATGTACCACCTACTCCTCTAAATGTCATGAGCTCTCCTTGGTCGTTCTCAATGCAGGGAATTGATATGATAGGTATGATCAAACTGAAGGCATCTAATGGACACTGATTTATACTAGTCGCCATTGATTACTTCACCAAATGGGTAGAAGTCGCATCGTATGAAAATGTGACAAGCCAAGTGGTCACTCGTTTCATCAAGAAAAATCTCATATGTAGATATGGGGTTCTAAATAGGATCATAACTGATACCAGGTCTAATTTAAATAAAAAATGATGAAAGAATTATGCGATGATTTCAAGATCGAACATCATAATTCCTCACCATATCGACCCAAGATGAACGGGGTCGTCGAAGCTGTGAACAAGAATATCAAGAAAATCATTCAGAAGATGGTGAAGACATACAAAGATTAGAACGAAATGCTTCCATTTTCTTTACATGACTACCATACTTCTGTACACACGTCAACATGTGAAACTACTTTTTCACTAGTATACGACATGGAGGCGGTACTCCCAGTTGAGATAGAAATTCCATCACTCTGAGTTCTAATGGAAACTAAGATCGAAGAAGCTGAGTGGATTCAAACACGACTTGATCAGCTCAACCTCGTCGAAGAAAAATGTTTGAAAGTTGTGCAACATGGTCAATTATACCAGGAACAAATGAAGAAAGCCTTCGATAAGAAAGTATGTCCCCGCATATTCAAAGAAGGGGACTTGGTACTCAAAAATATTCTGATACCCCGCCTCGATTCACGTGGTAAATGGACACCCAATTACGAGGGTCTATTTGTGGTAAAAAACAACATTCTCCAGTGGTGGTACTATCCTCACAACAATGGATGGGGAAGAATTACCACGTCTGGAAAATACAGACACAATAAAAAATACTATGTATAAAGAAAGCTTTCTAAGTTCGACCCCTAGAAAAGGAGACTTAGGAAAAAAGGAGCGTCCCGGTGGATTAAAAATCCTAAAAGGGAGATCCAGACAAAAGTTAGGGACATACACAAAAAATTATCCCAGTGGATTGAAAACCCGAAAGGGAGATCCAAGCAAAAATTAGGGATTTCATTCAAAGATATAAATAAAAAAAAGACTGCAATCTAAGAACCACGAAGACAAAACACGAAGGAAGGGATTAGTCTAAAAACACCTAACTCAAAAGCAAATAAGATCGAAGCTATCAAGAGAATATCGTGGAAAATAGCCGTAGAAAAAATCATTTTCATTGCCATTTACGGCTTCTTATCAAAACTTTCTGTAATTACCTCTTTCTAGGGATTGCATCTTGTACACTTGCCTTTTTAGAGGCATATTTATCAATAAAAACGTTGAAGTTTCTTTCAAATATTTTGACTGTGTTTCTTTCTTTTTAGACTTATTTGCAAAGTACTATAATTATTTATATGTGTGATCATGTGGGAGAACTGACTTGAGGTTTTGCGTTTGTGTTCGCAAATGTTTCAGTTTAGCAAGAGTCGCCACCGACTTTTTATTTTATCCAAAGGAAAGGTCAAAAAGCACAGGAAAGACCTTTGAGATGTTTTCTTGGGTTCGGGGGGTAGATTATGAAAAGAGAAGGTGCAAGCATCCTTTTCATCCATGGTTATCCATGGGCTCTTAGTTACTTGTTTAGATCACTTGCTTTTGCTTTTCAATTGTTTGAAATGGTGCTTTGTATGTGGTTTTGAAAATATTTTGAAAAGAGGCCATCGTTGTGGCAACCTTTGTAATGATTCTTGTTTGAATATATACAAAGGTGTATTGTCTTTTGAAAAGATGTTTCAATGTTTGAAAGTTTGAAAGTTTGTTTTGGGAAATGTTTTGAAATTGTGTTGTGATGTGTTTTTGAAAATAGCAAGGATGTTTGCAAGTTTTGTTCAAGTAACTAAGAGTTGTCTACCCTATCTACTCAAGAGTCTTTCCTACACATTTTAAACCCTTTTGACAGTGTTGTTTTACCATTGCATTTGGTAAACAATCTTGTATTTGGATGTTAAACGGGACAGGCGTGGGTCATCGTATTGACCATGATAGCAATTGTGCTAAGTATCTTTAGCAAATTTTTTGAGGGACTAGATCATTTTGTATAGGCAACCAAGGTAGCGTCATCGAGGGACTATGATCTTTTTTTTGTTTTTGTTTTACCAAGATACTCAACATGCATACCGTGGCCATTTTAAAGGCAACAAGTGGGTGAAACCCTAGGGGTGCATGTGTGGATTGTGTTGTCAATTTACATGCTTTTATGTCTTGTATTAGGTCTGACTATTTGTTTTGATTTTGGATATTGCATAGAAACCCTAATCTCTATCATGCATATTTTGAAAGCTATAAATGCGTAAAAGTAAATCTACAACTGTTACAACATTGATATGGGGAGATGGATACAATTTTGAATGGGGAGTATTTGCAAGAAAATAAAACCCTAAGATTAACTATTACATCCAAATTGAATTCTTTGTATCAAATAATAAATAAGCAAATATTTAAATAGACAATTAAATAAATATGCAATATATTATAAATATGTAAAGAAAATGTCTTTATTTATTTTTATGTATGTAAAAATAAAATATTTAATATATTAAAAAAAGAAAATAAAAGGTTATTTTTTGTTAAGGGTAAAAAACCCTAATTTTTTGGTTTAAGAATATGTATATATTATAATATTTGTTTATGTATAATAAAATAAAAATATATACAAATGTCAAAAAATAAAAATATGTTAGAAAAAATATTATTTGAGTATATAAATAATAAAAATAAAAGAATAATATTTTTTGTAGTATTTACAAGTTTATTTTGAAAAAATAAAAGTATATTATTTAAGAAAACTATTTTTTATGTTAGAAAAAAATAATAAAAAATGCAAAATAAAATGTGAAAATTTATTAAAATGTTTTTGGTAATTTTTTTATGTTTAGAAAAAATAAAATAAAATCAGAAATGTAAATGAAATAGAATAAAAAAAATGATGAAATGGGCCAGGGGGTGCAATCAGCAAGCTGGGGGCGCCAAAAGTGAGAAATAGCCAGGCCCAGCCCAGCTACTTCATCTTCAACCTTCGTTCAAAGAAAAACGCGCGCCTTCCTGTACAAATCTGGAAATCATGTATACGTGCTCTAAAGCAAAAACTCACAACACAAAAGTTATAGCATTTTCAACACGATTCCAACCATGTAAATAACTTAATCTAACTCTCAAAGACCAGAGAGAATTTCTCTGGCCCTAATTTCTAACCTAACTTTTTCAGAATGTTCATCAATCAAATTCTCTCAACACACTTAACTTAAATTAAATCTATGTATATGTACAGCTTAAGGGCAATGAGTACTACATTTTTTATTCACAAACCTGAGCCTAATGATTCCTAAATAGAGGGATAGAAAGTTGGAAAATACATGATTCCTTTGAACTCGAGTATGGAAATGCAGGGGTTTTCAGTGAGGCCTGAGATGTTTGTGAGCTTGCCTGAACTTCCTCTGACCTTCCCCAATGCTTTGTTTGCTTTGAGCTTGCTTGAATAAGCCTGTAGAAGTCAACCTGCACAAGCTAAAATCAGAAATGGTGAAGCTTGCAAATGGAGTTACAGTCAATGGCCAATGGTTGGGATAGCTTAGGTGGGTTATATGGAATGTATTGGAAGAGGTTTGGGGCAAAACACACGAGTAGTTTGTGAGATGGAAACAAAAATGCAAAAACTGCCATGTTTTGCAAGAAGAATGTGTTTTTGTTTTTTGGAAGGCTTGGGATGTGGATAGCTCTTGTTTCTGGATCAAAGCAATATGCAAAAGTTGTTTGAAAGGGTTACAAGAGTTGGTTTTATCAGATGGAAGTGTTGTGTAGACTTTTGCACATTTCTTGGTTTTGAAGCAAAGTGTGAAGTGATCAAACAAAGAGCCTATACATGCCTCCTTCCTAGATGCACAAAGTGGTTGTACTTTGCCTAAGTTTATGGAACTTGTTTGCTGCAAAGAGAGGGATTCAAGGCTCAAGGGAAACAAGTTGACATAAAGTTGACTTTATGAAAATAACAATGTTCACTTTTTGCCAAAAATGGATTAAACCCTTATGTAAACCTCTATTGATCAGAACAAAGCTTCAATCCATTGAATTTGCATTCAATTTTTGAGTGTTGAAGGGTTTAGAGACCTGTATTCAAGTACAAATGAAGCTGGACAGAAATTGCAACTTGTAGCATAGTGAAAAATGCCATGGATCAAAGTGACTTTTTGCCAAATTCAAACCTTTGATTCTCCCTAACCACAAATGATGTTGGAGATTTCTTCGACATTTTGGAAAGCTTGTAACATGCTCTACAATCCATATTTGAAATGAATTTTTAAATTCCAATGGGAACTAGGTGAAAAATGGCCATGAAGATAGGTTATAATCATGCCTAAACTAGGGCAAAATTTCACTAAGTTAAAAGTTTCATGGACCCTTATTCCAAAAATCATAACTTGAGATCCAAGCATCCTTTGGGAAAACTTTGTGAATCAAAGTTGTAGATTTTGTGGAGGAATACAACTCTCATGTTGTAAGTTTTGTTTGAATCCAATTTCATCATGGTGAAAATGTTGGGCAAAGTTGGGAAAAAATAAGAAAATTTCATAACTTAGAAAAATTCTAAGTTATGAAAATTTTCAATCTTAAACCCTAATTTGCAAAATTAGGTTTCTTGATGAAAAAGTTTCATGTTTTGACACATCTTGATGAAAAATGACCCTTGGCACTTGAGTTTGACCAAAAAGTCCAAGTTTGACTTTTCAGTGTACAGTCAATTTTTGATCAGTTGACTGGAAAATTCATCTGTCAATCCAATGCATTTGAGATCTTTTGAACCGTGTGAATAGGTCAAGATGATGCCATTGAGTCCTTGAATCCATACTTGAACCCAATTTGCCATTGGCTAGGTGAAAAAAAATCAGAAATTGCCCTTATACAATCAAAACCCTAAAAATGACCATTTTGCCCTTTTGATGATCTGATCAAATTTATTGAGGAGTTGTGGTCTAAACTTGATCAAATGGTTCATATGAGTCTATAATGTTGATATGGATAAAAAATTATGAGGTTTGACTGTAAATTGGTCACAGTTGACTTTTTCCCCAATACAACTGATTTCTAGGTCAACTGTCCAATTGACTGGGCAAAAATTTGACTCAAGGCTTGAAACTTGGTGGAGGAAATATTATAAGTCCAACATGAATTATGAAATTCACTTTGAGCATTGGAAGTTCAAAAATACCTGTGCAAACTCAAACCCTAATTTCAGGTCAACAGTGCAAGGAGATGTCTTGAGCAGAGCAAACCCTAATCCTGTCTGGAGTCCAAAGAGTCTTGTGGGGGGGAAATATCGATAAAATGAGAGGGAAAATTTTGGGGTACAACAGTTGTCCCTTTTCAATCTTCTTGAACCTGAAGAGTTAGATTGGCGAGTTTTCCTTTCGTAACTCGAAGGTAAAAGATGATTGGACACTAGAGTGCCCGTAAATTTGCACTCGTCAAAATGTAGGTTGAGGAAATGGGCTTAAAGATGCCATTTGGAGATGATTGAATCTTGTTGGAGATGGGCTTAAAGATGCCATCCAAGGATGTTTGTTGAAAATCAGGAGAATGAACATCATAATGGTATCCGTATCTGGAACGTATCTGAGTTGTATCTGGAGATTGGATCTGTATGAGCAATGGAATGGCGTCCGTGTCTGGAGCGTATCCGAGCTGTAACTGTATTCGATTCTTGAATGAATATCAGAATGACTGCCGTGCCTGAAGTGTATCTGTATTGTATCTGAATTCTGAATGGGCGACAAAATAGCATCCGTGTATTGAGCATCTCTGGGCTGGGGATAAATTTCGGATGAGTGACAGAATAGCAACCGTGTCTGGTGCGTATCTAGACTGTATCTGAAGTTGAGATCTGTATGAGTAGCAGAATGACTTCCGTGTCTGGAGTGTATTCGTACTGTAACTGGGATCTGGACAAGTGACATAATGACTTCTGTGTCTGGGATGCATCTGAACCTGAAGTTGATAGTTGAATCTGAATGAGAAATAGAATGGCTTCCGTGTCTGGAGCGTATCTAGTATGTATCTGATTGCTGAAGTCTGAATGAGTAAAAGAATGACCTCCGTGTCTGGGGTGTATCCAGACTGTATCTTGACTTGAAATTCTGAATGAGTAATAGAATGACCTCCGCGTCTGGGGTGTATCCATACTGTATCTGAATAAGAGATCCGAATGAGTAGCAGAATGACTTCCATGTCTTGGAGTGTATCTGTACTGTATCTGAAATATTTGAATAATTGTTAAAGATAGCTTTTAACCTTATCCTGAAAAGGGTAAAATGTTAGTTGAAACACAAAGTTATGTTGCATGACATGTATGATGCAATAAAACATGCTCTATCAATGTTTACGATACATGAATGTAATGTATGCGCATGTAAGCAGATTAGATGTCTTGCTGAGGAAAATAAATCCTTGATAGCTGGAGATAGTAAAATCCTTGACTGCTGCCAGGGAAAATAAATCCTGGACCGATGCCAGGAATTCCACAACCTTTGATTGCTAAAAATGAGAAATCCTTGGACCACTGTTGGGGATAGAAAATCTTTGGCAACTTATGGGATTAACAAGAACTTTGACAACTTCTGCGGGAATACGAGAATTCTTCACGACTTTCCTGGGTATATAGGGATCCTTCAAGTCCTCTAAAGTTGGAACATGATAGAAATTCCGTTGTAAGAATAATGTCGAGTGCTGCTTGAGAAACCTGCTTGGGGAGTCCCGAGAAACTTGATGACTGTGGCTGGGGATTGAGAATCTTCAATCCGTTGGGAAATAACTCTGTGGGGAGAAAGTTTATTCTGTTGGAGAGTTTTCAAGAGCTTGGATTGTATGCCAATTCAATGAGGAATTATCCGAGGCTGTCGTCTGGTTGGCTTCCAGGTTCTAAGATAACTTGCAGGGGAATTTTCTGGTTTTAAGACAACTCTCTGGGGAATTGGAGGAAAATGGATGGTCTTCCACCGAGGTTTAAGGGTTGAAGTTTTGGACTTCGTTGGGGAAGAAAGTTTCATCTTTGCTGAGGATCTGTAGTTCAAAGTTTTCTGGCTCCGCTGGGGATCGGGATTTTGGAAACTTAGTTTTGGTGGGGATTTTGAAATTTAACTCCGCGGGGGACATGTATTTCAAGGTTTTGGCTCCACTGGGGACCTCGATGATGTACTGCAGGGGATTTCACTTGGAATAGCCTAAAGACGCTTTCCTATCCTTTCATCCTATCAGTAGTTATTCTTTCACATTTCGTTCATTTGTAACCGGTGATTATATTCAAATGCATATGCTCATTTAATAAATCATTGGACGTTTTCAAATAAAACACAAGTGTAAAAAAAGAAAGAAAAGGAAAATAATTTTCTGCACTTTGAAGTATCTTTGTATTAATTTTGTGTAAGTATTTTGTACAAAGGAGACAGACATCCTAGTAAGAGAATGTTGTCGCAAAAAATGAGAAAATTTTATACAAAGAAAGATGGCTATGTAAATATTCCATGGGGTTCCCATTCTGCTATAGCCTTCGTAACTCTGGACATCTTGTCCATTCGTTGCTTTGTCCGACGATGATTGAGTTGATCAGAAGCCCGGAGCTTTTCTGTGAAGAGATTTTTCTTAAAGTGATCCGACGAGACATAGTCATAACTCTTTAATTCCCTAACTTTTACCTGGACCGCCCTTTCGGGTTTTCAGTCCATCGGGAAACCCTTTTTTGCCCAAGTCGCCCTTTCAAGTTTTCAACTTGCCGGGTGTATGGATTTTTTTTTATCCCTAATTTTTGCCTGAACCGCCCTTTCGGGTTTTCGATTCACCGGGATGCCCATTTTTTCCCAAGTCGCCCTTTCGGGTTTTCAACTTGTCGGGTCGTTTATGCGTAGTATCTTTTGACTATGTCTGCGTTTGCAGGGTGCGGAAGATCGTCGTTGTCCATGGTGGTCAGGATCATTGCTCCACCGGAAAAGATATTTTTGATCACAAATGGTCCTTCGTAAGTAGGAGTCCATTTTCCCCTGGGATCACTTTGCGGAAAGATGATCCGCTTGATTACAAGATCCCCAACTTGATATACCCGGCGCCTGACTTTCTTGTTGAAAGCCTTGATCATATGTTTCTGATACGCCTGACCATGGCAAACAGCGGTAAGTCGCTTTTCGTCAATCAAGTTAAGTTGATCAAGCCGGGTCTGAATCCAATCGTCTTCACTCAAACCAACATCCTTCATGATTCTCAAGGAGGGAATATGAACCTCGATAGGTAAGACAGCTTCCATGCCGTATACCAAAGAATAGGGTGTTGCCCAGTTGAAGTACATGCCGTGGTGCGGTACCCGTGCAGAGCAAACGGTAACATCTCATGCCAGTCCTTGTAGGTGACTGTCATCTTTTGTATGATCTTCTTGATATTTTTGTTCACAGCTTCGACAACACCTTTCATCTTTGGCCGATAGGGAGATGAATTGTGATGTTGAATCTTGAACTGCTCGCACAGAGCGGTGTTCATAGTGTTATTCAAATTTGTATCGTTATCAGTGATGATCCTGTCGGGGATACCATACCGGTAGATGAGGTTCTGCTTGATGAATCGGGAAACCACATTCTTTGTAACGGAGGCGAAGGAAGCTGCTTCGACTCACTTGGTAAAGTAATCAATTGCCACCAGGATGAAACGGTGTCCATTGGATGTTGTAGGCTTGATCTCTCCAATCATGTCGATTCCCCACATCGCAAATGGCCAAGGAGATGTTAATACATTGAGAGGAACTGGAGGTATATGTACCTTGTCAGCGTAGATTTGGCATTTGTGACAAGTACGGGAATGTTGATGACAATCAGCTTCCATGGTAGACCAGTAATAGCCTGCCCTTAGAATCTTCTTAGCCATCGTATGTCCGCTCGAGTGGGTGCCAAATGTACCATTGTGTAGTTCGGCCATGATCTGCTTAGCTTCAATCTTGTCCATACAATGGAGCAGGACGTAATCATGATTGCGCTTGTATATGATACTATTGCTTAGGAAGAACTTTTCCGCGAACCTTCTTAAGAACTTTTTTTCGTTGACTGAAGCTCCTTCAGGGTATTCTTGTGCTTCGAGATACCTTTTGACGTCATGAAACCAAGGTAGGTCCACTACTTCTTCGATATTAATCTCGTGACAATGAGCAGGTTCGTCCATTTGCTCGATGGTGATTTGAGGTGCCTCATTATCCCAGTTAAGTTTAAACATGGAAGACATTGTAGCTAGCGCATATGCTAGCTGATTCTCTTCTCGCGGGAAGTGCTCGAAGGTGATCTGCTCGAAATGTGGTAACAATGTCAAGACATGTTCTTTGTAAGGGATGAGGTTTGGATGTTTAGTATCCCACTCTCCTTTGATTTGACTGATAACCAAAGCTGAGTCCCCAAATACAATCAATGATTTGATTCCTAAGTCAATAGCGGCCTTGAGACCAAAGATACAAGCTTCATACTCGACCATTTTGTTGGTGCAGCTGAAACAGAGTCTAGCAGTGAAAGGTGTATGGAAACCTTCTGGAGAGATAAGTACAACACCGATACCGTTCCCAAGTGCATTATAAGCACCATCAAAGTACAGGGTCCATCGGGATCCTTGTTCAGGTCCGTCATACGGCCTGTTCTCTTCAATGTTGTCCACTGTCATGATATCCTCGTCAGGGAAGTCGAACCTCATAGATTGGTAATCTTTGACAGCTTGATGGGCCAGATGATCGGCTAGTACACTCCCCTTTATAGCTTTTTGGGTCGTGTACTGTATATCATATTCAGTGAGGATCATCTGCCATCTAGTGATTCTTCCGGATAGAGCAGGCTTCTCGAAGATGTACTTGATCGGATCCATTTTAGAGATCAGCAAAGTGGTATGTGTCAACATATACTGCCTTAGCCGACGAGCAGCCCATACCAAAGCGCAGCAAGTTTTCTCGAGCAGTGAGTAGCGAGTCTCACAGTCGGTAAACTTTTTGCTAAGGTAATAAATGGCATGCTCTTTTCGGACAGACTCATCATGTTGGCCCAGTACGCACGCCATTGAATTCTCCAAAACAATCAGATACATGATTAAAGGTCTTCCTTCGACGGGAGGCATCAAGATAGGAGGTTCCAACAAATACTCCTTGATCTTATCAAAAGCAACTTGACAGTCATCATTCCAATTAACCACCTGATCTTTCTTCAGCAGCTTGAAGATTGGTTCACAGGTAGATGTTAGGTGAGAGATGAACCTTGCAATGTAGTTTAGGCGTTCCAAGAAATCTATGAACTCCTTCTCAGTGCGAGGGGCGGGCATTTCTTGTATAGCTTTGACTTTGGCAGGATCAACCTCGATGCCTTTGTTACTGACGATGAAACCCAAGAGTTTATCGGACCTGGCTCCGAAGGTGCACTTGTTAGGGTTCAGTCTGAGCTTGTACTCTTTCAACCTGAAAAACAACTTTTACAGATGGTCGAGGTGTTCTTCTTCTGTTTGTGAACGGGCTATCATGTCGTCTACATAGACTTCAATCTCATGATGTATCATGTCATGAAACAAAGCTACCATGGCGCGCTGATAGGTTTCCCTGGCATTCTTCAGTCCGAATGGAATCACTTTATAGCAGAAGGTACCCCACTGCGTAACAAAAGTAGTCTTCTCCATGTCTTCGGGGGCCATTTTGATCTGGTTGTACCCTGAAAATCCATCCATGACATAAAATACCTTATGTTGAGCTGTATTGTCAACCAAGATGTTAATGTGCGGTAGTGGAAAGTCATCTTTAGGGCTGGCCCTATTTAAGTCTCTAATCCACGCACATTCTGACTTTGTCGTCCTTTTTAGGCACGGGCACAATGTTATCAACCCATTGTGGATAGGATGTAACAGCAAGAAAGCCAACGTTGAACTACTTCATAACTTCAGCTTTGATCTTTTCAGACATGTCGGGCCTCATGCGGCAAACTTTCTAGTTAATTGGTGGACAGTCTTCTCTTGTAGGGAGACGGTGAACCACAATATCTGTATCCAGCCCCGGCATGTCTTTGTAGGACCAGGCGAAGATCTCAACATATTCATTCAACAAATAAACTAAGTGCTCTTTGACACTTGGCTCTAGGTTGGCACCCACTTTAACTTCTTTTCTGTCTTCCTCTGTTCCCAAGTTGATAGTCTCTAACAACTCCTCGTGAGGCAGAATAGCCCTTTCTTCCTGTTGCAGCAGTCTAGCCAACTCTCTAGGCACTTCACAGTCTTCATCACCTTCGTATTCGGCATGATTGACCAGATCTTCAGAGTCACTGAAGGCCATAACAAAATTGTTACCCATGGAATCTGGAGTGGATGGGTACCTGCATTTTGTGAGTGTGGGTGTGTGTAAGGGATAGCCACCTTTAAACAAATAAAATGTAAAAGAAAGAAAATGAACACAAAAGTTTATATATGAAAACGTCAATGATTCATTAAAAATGGCATATGAAGATGAAAAATCAAACCCTTACAAATGGACCTATGTACCTCGGGTAGGGCACAAGGCGAAAAGAGTGTACGAATTGTTTAATAATTATTACAGACCAACAAAAATGTTCGAAAGATAAATTACTGATTGATGAAAGTAATGGGAACAGAGTCTTTCGCCTCCCAGTTGTTCAGCCCTCCTTCAACAGTTGGAAAGATTCAGTCTTCAAAGTTGCTCTCATCTTCACCACCTTCCAAAGCATGAACTCCATGATGAGTGATCTTCAATGGTGGCCCTCCAATCAGGGAGCGGCACACAGCCTTTTGAGAAGAAGCAGTGAAACCCAAGCCGAATTTATCTGTCTTGTAAGGAAAATCTGGCAGCTGACCCCATAATGTGCTTCCTCCTTCCTCAATCACAGCCTTCGCATCTTTGAGGGATGACATCCGGGACACATGTTTGGTAATGACGGGTACATAAGGCATTGTCTTGGCTACCGCAACTTCAGGAGAAACCTCTTCAAAGTGCTGAAAGGGGGTCTCGATGAATTCACCATCTAATTCAACATAGCGGAATGAATTCAAATGGATTATCATATACTTCTCCTCACCGCGAACTGTCACAATTTTCCCCTGGACAGGGTATTTAAGCTTCTGATGCAGAGTAGATGTAACGGCTCCAGCATGATGAATCCAGGGCCTTCCTAACAAGCAAGAGTAGGAGGGGCGGATGTCCATGACATAAAATGTGGAGTTGAAAGTTTCCGTTCCCACCTTAATCGGGATGTCCACCTCCCCGTGGACCATCCGCTTAGAACCATCAAAGGCTCTGACAATGATATTACTGGTGTTGTACCCCAAAATTTTCCCTCCCATATTCCTCAAAACATTGCAAGAAAAATCTCCAAGTTGCTCAAGTTTGCTCAAGAGTTGGACAAACAAGCTATCTCCTAAGGCAGTCAACCCCAAATTAGGGTTTTGTGTTGCATCAATATCTTTGAATACAAATGACCTCAAGTTCTCACTAATGTCCTAACATGTTCTCAATATCATCCATGACAAATTTCAAGCCTTGCAGAGGAAGTTTGCTCAGTCAATTGCTCAAAGGTCTAAAAATCGACTGTGCTAGGCCAAAAGTCACCTGTGACCTACAAACAGTCAAACCTCAAGATTTATTGTCAACATTCTCATTTTGAAGGATATTTCATCATTTGATCAAGGGTTGGTCATGATTCATCAAGGATTGCTCAAAATTCATCAAGATTCAAAAGTTGCTAAATTAGGGTTTTGTAGGAAAAGTCAACTCAACTTTGACCAAGCATAACTTTCTCATAATTTATGAGAAATGACCCATCCAAAGCTCATTTTGAAGAGGATGCAATTTCCTACAATCCATCTTCATATATCAAGATCAAAAAATGCACTCACAAGAAGTTATAAATTTGGACATTATAGGTCATTTTTGAAAGTCAACAAAAACACCTTTTTTTCCAAAGCTTATAACTTGAGAATGGAATAAGAAAATGAGATGAGACCAAAAGGATTGGTTAGAGGACATCTCAAGCTTTCTAAAAAGTCCAAGAACACTCCAAAAAGTTCAAAATTGAAAAAGTTTGCATTGTTGAAGTTGGACTTTTTTGCAAAATTGCCAAAAGTCAACTATCCCCAAAACTTCAAATTTTGTCAAATGGGCCCATTCTTTTCCACTTGATTTGAGCTTTCATAGTTGCCCACGTGTCCTAGCTTCAGCCATAAGCTCATATTTCATTTTTATTATATAATTTGATTTTTTATTGAATTTATTCATTTTAAATCAAATAAAATTATAGAAAATCCAAATAATTAATAACTCTTGATTTTTTGATTGTTTTAGGTTTTGTTCACAGCTAGCATCACCATCAAATTCGTATCAAGCCAAATCATGGGCAAAAAGATTGAATGGAATCAAATTTGGAAAGTTTTAAAGTGGAGATCAAATCAAATTCATATGCATTGATATGGGAAGATTTAGTCCATATTTGTGACCCTAATACACTACACAATACATAAGCAAGCCAAAGGATACGAGATCAGGGTTGGAAAGTGCAGAGAGAGGCAGAACAATATTTGAAAAATTCACAAAAAGCTTGAGATCGAAATCATAGTTAGAGGTGTTTTCAAGAGCTGAGACTTGTTCCAATCGCTTCTTGGACGTTCATACAAGCTACCTGGATCCAAAGCAAGCTTTTTCAGACGTCCAAACGCGTTGTAAGTGTCACGAAACATACCTCTATTCTTGAAATCGAAACTCACCATTCTTGCATCCATTGAATGAAATAACTGCATATTTATAATCCTCACATCATTTGTAAACTTTTGGCATCATTTAATTTCGTTTATCTAACCTGTAATGCAAAACTCCATAGCTAGGGTTCTTGGAAGCATTTTTGGGGTTTTCTATTTCAGGAACAATTGATCCACAAGAAGGGTATGGTTTTGATCAGGAAGCCAGGACGAGTGAAACCATGTTCTTGGAAGGGATTTATATGACCTAGAAAATATTTTTGAATAGGCCTGCGTTTTTAGCTGCGGATTCAAATCTGCAGTTTTTTTTTTTGCAGATTCCAGGACAGGGATGATGAGGTATCCCCTGCCCATTGGCCCTTTCAAACCACGCGCGCGTTTTTTATTTTTGTTCTGGCCATTAACTTTGTTTTATTATATTATTGTTTATTCATATTATACTAACAAACAGAACAACATGGTGTAGTGGCGAACGTGCAACGCATTATCCTTCAGGACCTGGGTTCGAATCCCAGGTCCCCCATTTCCTTAATAATTTTGTTTTTCAGATGATCACATGCATACTCAAGCGTACAGCCCACCATGGTCCTTCATCCACTCAAACGCCAGATGGCCAAAGGCCAGATCTGGTGGTTCAAAGCTGAAGGTCCACCATAATCCAAGTCCATGCATGCCTACTGGATTCCAGAAAGTCCAAGAGGGCCAGCACAATTGGGCTTCAGAATTGCTTCCTACACCACCATTTCAGGCCCAATACCCTTCTCTCTTCTATTTTATTTATTTTGTTTTATTAATTGTTTTATTTAAATTCTAACCAATCAAAATTCAGTCTTTTATAAAATAAAATCACCAAAAATATTTTTTATTTCAAGTCAAAGTTTAAACTTTTATTTTCTTAATAAATTTGTTAATTAATTAGGTTTTAATTAGAGAATTTTAATTCCTTTTGAAAAAATAATTAAAATTAATTAGACTTAACTAGTTTTTAACCATTAATTTAATTATTATAATTTCTTTCCTAAATAATTAAAAACTCCAAAAAAAATAATTTATTTTTCCATTTAATTAATTTAATTTAATTTAGTGATTAATTTAGGTTATTTCTTTCTTAAAATAAAAAACAACAACAAAAAGATATTTTCTT
The DNA here is from genome assembly GCA_948472305.1 of Vicia faba. Classification (NCBI taxonomy): domain Eukaryota; kingdom Viridiplantae; phylum Streptophyta; class Magnoliopsida; order Fabales; family Fabaceae; genus Vicia; species Vicia faba. The sequence continues at coordinate 534,592,617 of OX451740.1, read as the reverse complement.
TAACCAAAAAGGGTCAAAACCCTAATCATGCGTCTGGTTTAATTTTGCATCGGGATTTACTTTTTTTTATCCAATAATGTATCTGCTTCCGGATTGTAATAGTTAATAGGACTTTTAATTATTTTTTATCGCTTTATTTTATTTTTCAAAAGGGTTTGTCTTTGGCGATGTAAATACCCGACGCCTTGTAATTTAAATTCCGCATTTTATTTTCCGCAAATTATAACTGCTAGATGTTTGATAATACGGTTTGCATGACAAGACTGAATGCTAATTTTAAAATCAAATTAGATCACTCCTAAAATGTACAAAGATAAAATAATTGAAAGCGACACACTCGCACATGCGCACTCTTAGGGTACACCCCACTTGGTTGTCGTCGTACACGATCATTGAGTATATGTCACTTTAGAGGTCGCCCTCTTGTCTAAAAGATCATAGTCGCCTCGAAACGGTTGCCTCGGATATTGTTTCCTCAAACAAATGATCTAAGACATTAGGGTTACCGTTAAGGCGTCCTAACATTGCTTTAGTGACCGTATGTCCCTCATTCGAATTGACCCTCAAACTCCAACGACGGTGCTACCTACTCATTAATAGTGGGATAGCATTGTCCAAAGGAAAATAGCATAGAATGATTCCTTTTTCGAGTAGGTAGATAGCTCTTAGATACTTGCTCTTTCAAAACAAAACTCTTTTCACACTTACACTCCTTTTCGAACAAGTTTTCAAAAACACTTCATTACACTCTTGAGGACAGAAGCAAGAGTTAAATCGAATTTTTAAACAAAAAACTTTTTTCAAACCCACAAGCACAAAGAAAACAATTTTGAAAACAATTGAGCAAGTACCTAAGAGCCTGTGGATAACCACGGATAGAAAGGGTGCTAACACCTTCCCTTTCTATAATCTACCCCCCGAACCCGAGAAACATCTCGAAAAAGGAATTTTTCCGTGCTTTTTTCCTTTCCTTGTTGGATAAAATAAAAGTCGTGGCGACTCTTGCTTACCGCGACATTTTGCAAAAACAAACGCAAAACGCAAACCAGCATTCCAAAAAACAGTCAGTTCTTCCCACCTTATCATAGAACTGGCGACTCTGCTGGGGAGATTTATAAGTGGGGTGTACCTTAGGATTAGTTCATAATGTTTTCAATTGCTTGATTTGCATGCTTTATCTTTGTGGGTTTGTATCGGAGTTACTATAGATCGTAACCCGGATCTGGGGGATACCCTTTAGGTAAGTAGCAATAAAATGTGAGGGAACTGTACGATGTAGACCGATACGGTTGAAGCAGTAGATACGTTGGTGTGGCACTTTAGTATGTACCGATATCCCTTGTGGCGCAACGAGGAGAATATGGGTCTGCTAAGGGGTCATTAAACCCCAACTGACCTTAGAACCTTTAAATTGACCAACTTGGCCATAGAACAGTAGCAGTATGCTACACTCATTGAGACTAAACTCTCGTGATGATTTCAGCTGCAAGAAAAGGTTTCTAAACTGGAATTATGACCGATCGAGGGTATTCAGTGATATTGAGATCCTCTAGAACCCGGTTACTATTTTTAGGACAGGTTTGAACCAACTGAATTGAAAGAGGGTAATACCTAAACTCCTTGCCAGCCTGAAATCTAAGGGCTATCTGTGTGACTTGTGTGCCTTTACCATGTTTGCTATTTGTGGATACTTGTGGTGTGTTTTCTATCATGACATCATGACATTACATGCATCTTGCATTGGACTAACCCATTTCAAAGACAGAGGGGATTCATCTTTGTTCTGTTTTGTAGGTCATGGCACCCATGCGTAGAAACACCATCTGGATCAACTTTGTCCAGATTCCCACTCAGCTCAAGGATTTGGTTGCAAAGATGCCAGATACTTCTTCCTTTATCAGAAGACATGGTCATCTCCTTGGTTTGGTCACCTCCAAGATGGATGAATAGATGATGAGTGTCTTAGTCCAGTTCTTTGATCCACTGTACCATTGCTTTACTTTTCCGGACTACCAGTTGGTCCCTACCTTGGAAGAGTTCTCTAATCTACTTGGTATCTCTATTCTGGAGCAGACCCCGTTTACAGGTTGGGAAAAGATCCTTAGGCCGGAAGAGATTGCTTCAGCCCTTCATCTGACAAAGGTTGAGGTAATGTCAAACTGGGAGACTAGAAGTGGTACAAAAGGTTTCTTGGCTAAATTTCTGGTTGATTAGGCTAATCAGTTCTGGGACAGTCTATACTTTCAGGCATTTGAAGAAATTCTGGCTCTTCTCATATATGGCTTGGTGTTGTTTTCTAACTCGGATTCTTTCGTCAGCATGAATGCAGTGAAGATTTTCATATCCGGTAATCCTGTGCCCACTCTCTTGGGTGACATTTTGCACTCTCTCTATGCCCGTACTGCTCGGAAACGGGGAACCCTTATGTGCTGTGCACCATTGCTGGCGAGGTGGTTTATTTCTCACCTCCCCAAATCAGTTTTGAAGAACAAGGAAGGCATGGGTTGGGCCTACAGGATTATATCTCTCTCTCATAATGACATCATTTGGACTATCAAGGGTATGGAAGACGTGGCTATTATTGATCGCTATGGGGAATACCCCAATGTTCCACTGCTAGGAACCCATGGAGGAATCACCTATAATCCATGTTTGGCCTTACGTCAATTTGGGCGAGCTAGGAGGGAAGGACCTCATGAGTTACTAATGCCAAGTATTGTCTTTGATTTCCAAGGGGATAGTGACGAATAACGCCGCAGATTCATAAGAGCTTGGGATAGGGTACACAGGTCTGATCCATACGAGCTGGGTGCGAAGACTTCTCTACCAATGGAACCATATCTCCGATGGGTCCGCATACGTGCACAAAAGCTGGGAATGCCCTACGACGCTGTCTTGCCTATAATTGTTGAACTTGCTGATGAAGAAGGGGTTCCTCCTACCATCCTACACCCTTACATGCCTACTGACATTGGGGCATTGAAGAGGTCCTGGATGCAGCTGAGGGAAGAACGAGATACTTATAAAGAAAAGTATCACGAGCAAGAGCAGAAGATTCAGAAGTTGACAAGGCAGCTGGAGAATGAGCGGATCCTCAATGATTATGTCTGCACCGACAAGAAACGACCATGGGAGCACTGATTGTCTTTTTGATTATTTCTAGTTTTTAATTTACTTTTCAGTTTTTCTTTCTTGTAACGCCTTAAAGGCATCTGTTGAACAATTGAATTCAAAGTTTATCTAATAAAAGTGTGTTCATTTTAGTTTACGAATTTGAATCTCTCGACGTCTTTGAAATCATATCATACGCATTTCATTCCTATACACCTCATCACAGGTACCCATTACAGGTTTTCTCATCTTCTTTGCTGTTTATTTCAGCATCATGTCTTCTGAAACGTCAACTGAACAAGCAATCAAGGCTCTGCAAGCCCAAAACGCCAAGTTCCAAGAATTGTTCATGAGTTTGGCTAAGGGTCAGCAAGATCTAAAGACCCTTATCTTGAAAGAGAAGAAGAAGAAGAAGAAGAAGAAGAAGAAGAAGAAGAAGAAGACGGTCCTATTTAATATGGGTCGCAGATTCGGAAACAATTTGCGAGAAGAGGTTAATTTGACCCACTCATCTGGAGGGGGAGATAATAAGGAAGAAAGGAGGGCTCTTAGCCCTGTGGTTTCAGATAACGAGACTGACTTTGACGAAGACCAGTATCCTCCTGCTGAGGATAGATATAAACAACTTGAAGACTGGTTAAGTGCGGTGGAGATTCAGAAGGTCCCTAGGTTGGACTTCGATGATCTGGGTCTGTCATCTGGGGTGGTGATTCCCCATAAGTTCAAAGCACCAGCCTTTGCTAAGTACGACGGGGTTTATTGCCCAAAGCTGCACCTCCGGTCGTATGTTAGAAAGATCCAGCCATACACTGCTGATAAAAACCTCTGGATCCATTTCTTTCAAGACATTCTCTCAGGGACTCAGCTTGAATGGTTTTACCAGCTGGAAGGAGCTAGTATCCGTAATTGGGAAGATTTGGCTGCTGCTTTCTACAAGCAATACCAATACAACGCCGACCTTGGTCCTACGCGTACCCAACTCCAGGGTATGTCTATGGGTGCGGGTGAAGGTTTCAAAGATTATGCTCAGAAGTGGAGGGACCTTGCTGGTAGAGTAAAACATCCCTTGGCTGATAGGGAGCTAGTGGATATGTTTTTGGGGACCTTGTCTGGTCTGTATTTCAACCATCTGATTGGAAGCTCATCGTCCGGGTTTACAGAGCTGATTATGACCGGGTAAAGAATTGAGGCCGGTATCAAAAGTGGTAAAATACAGAAAGGGGCTTCATCAAGCACCGAGAAGAAACCTTTCAAGAAGGAATCCACCGCAGTTTATAGCGCAAAGAGCCATAATAGACCTAAACGTCGCCAAGCAGTTAATGCGGTTGTTATTTCAAGACCTGTTGTTCCTCCTCAGCGCAATAATTAGCTAAGGGCCGAGAGGCCACGAAGACAATTCACTCAGCTCAACATGACTTTATCCCAAATTTTTCCGCAGTTATTGAATACCAACTTGGTGATTCCGAAAGAGGCCCCGAAGAGCCCTAATACAACATCACCGATGTACGATCCGAATGCCCGTTGTGCTTTTCACTCTAATAGCCCGGGGCATGATACGGATAACTGATGGGTCCTGAAGAACAAGGTACATGACTTGATCGATGCGAAGGAGATTGAATTCGAAGCACCTGAAAGACCTAATGTTGTGACTGCTCCTATGCCCAAGCATGGAGTGAATGCTATAGATGAAGACTCGTTTGTGGTTTCTGTGAAAGACATTGTTACCCCCTTAGTGACTGTAAAGAAGAACCTTCTGTTAGCCAGTTTATTTCCGGGCTGTGATGAAGGTTGTCGCATGTGTGCCGTCCTACCTACCGGTTGCCATATTTTGAGGTCAGGTGTCCAACGCCTGATGGATAATAAATAAATTCTATTTGAGAAGACTTTTGTTCCTTTGGTTCCTACTAAAGAAGTTTCTATAATCACCATTTTTGACAATTCTCCCAAGGCTTCCTCGAGAAAGCCTGTTAGAATTACATTTGTTCCAAGAATCGCACCATTGATCATCACTATTCCTGGGCCTATCCCCTATAAATCCAATAAAGCTGTCCCGTGGCATTACGGGGCCGGCGTTTACTATCACGGAGTTAAGCAAGACTTGAGTGCTGAAGAGTCTGATACTGACGTCAGCAATATTGTTGGACCTGCCAAAATCACCTGCAACGGAAGACTTTTCTCCCCCAAGATCTCTCCACCAGTTGTTCGGAAACCTGCTGTCATTACGCCTGCCAGTGTACCTACTACTATTCCTGTTCAAGTTCCCATTCTTACCCCTGTTGCCGAGTCATCTGACACTCGGGGCAAAGGGACCACTGATGAGCCTTCCCAGACGGAGGCACCGAAGACAATTACAGTTGAAGCCTCTAGACAAGAGATGGGGCAAACCCCGTCCAAAATATCTATGTTGTCTCTGTTACTTTGCTCAAAAGCCCATGCCAAGGCTCTGATTGCTTTCCTGAAGACTGCACACGTGCCGCAGGAAACATCAGCTGATCAGTTTAAAGATTGCATGGCTAGTCTGACAGCGGATAATGGGTTAGGTTTCTCCGACGACTTTCCTGCTAAGGGGAGGAATCACAATGATGCCCTGCATGTCTCTATTGAATGCAGGGGCACTACTCTAGCCCATGTATTGATGGATACTGGTTCCTCATTGAACGTTTTACCTAAGAAAGCTCTAGACCGGTTGGACTGTGAGGGTTTAGAGTTGAAGCCAAGTAACATTGTTGTTAGGGCCTTTGATGGGTCAAAGAGAATGGTACACAGAGAAGTGGATATTCCAGTGAAGGTTGGTTATCAGGTCTTTGCGTCTACTTTTCATGTGATGGACATTCGGCCATCCTATTCTTGTTTGCTGGGTCGCCCATGGATCCACAAAGCTGGGGCAGTCACTTCTACGCTCCACCAGATGCTGAAGTACCCAGTCAAGGGGAAATTGTGACAGTACGAGGAGAGGAGGAGTACATGGTGAGCCACCTCAACTCTTTCTGATATGTAGAGATGGATGGGGAGTTCATTGAGACCCCATTTCAGCATTTTGAAGAGGTTCCCCAGACGCTGGCATCAACTGCAACTGTTGTTGAAGATCCTCTAATGAAGATGGCTTCCTTAAAGGATGCCCGAGCTGTTGTTGAGAAATGTGGGTGTGCAAATTGGGGCCAACTCCCTGATTTTGCACATAAGAATAATAAGTTTGGTTTGGGTTTCACTGCAGAAGCTCAAAGGGCCGTACGGCGTGCACGGATCGGAGGACCTCCCCTGTTTATCAGCAATTCAGGAGTGAATGCCATTGAAGACGATGTTGAAGAATCTGAGTTCAACAATTGGATTTATCCTACTACTGATGGTGGACTAAGTAACTGGACAGCAAATGACTTCATCCTAATTTCTTTTGTTACCCAGTAATGAGACTTTTGTTTTGTAACAGACAATTTTTAAACTTTACGGCCCGGTGTCTTACCCGGGGCACCGTTGGTTTTATTTGTGAGGGCTTTATGCGTGTCATCTACATATATCATTAATAAAAGCATTGGACGTTTCTTGCATTTCAAAATTTGTGCTCCTTGTTTTTCTTTTATTATATATTGCAAAACAGCTATTTTACACACACTCACATATACATGTCTACATCCACTATGGATCCCACTGATAACGACCCTGCTATTGCCGGTTATGGCTTCGAAAGTCCGATCAACTTAGCCGAAGATGAAGGTGAAGATGATTGCGAAGTGCCTGGTGAACTTGCTAGACTGTTACTTCAGGAAGAGGGGGTTATTCAGCCGCATGAAGAGCTAGTGGAAACAGTGAATCTGGGTACAGAGGTAGACAAGAAGGAGGTCAAGATCGGTGCAAATCTGGAAGCTAGTGTTAAACAACGGTTGATTCAGATGCTGCATGACTACGTTGAGATCTTCGCCTGGTGTTATGAAGATATGCCTGGGTTGGATACCGATATTGTGGTTCACCGATTTCCTACCAAGGAAGATTATCCTCCAGTGAAACAGAAAGTCCGCTGAATGCGCCCGGAGATGTCTGAGAAAATCAAGGCTGAGGTTATGAAACAATTTGATGTCGGTTTTCTAGCAGTTACTTCTTACCCACAGTGGGTGGCCTACGTGGTTCCTGTGCTGAAGAAGGATGGTAAAGTTCGAATGTGTGTTGACTATAGGGATCTGAACAGGGCAAGTCCCAAGGATGATTTCCCTCTGCCTCATATCGACGTTCTGGTTGACAACACCGCTCAGCATAAGGTATTCTCCTTTATGGATGGTTTCTCTGGTTATAATCAGATTAAAATGGTTCCCGAAGACATGGAGAAGACAACCTTTGTTACTCAATGGGGTACCTTTTGCTACAAGGTCATGCCTTTTGGATTGAAGAATGTTGGGGAAACGTATCAGCGCGCCATGGTCGCTTTGTTCCATGACATGATCCATCATGAGATTGAGGTATACGTCGACGACATGATTGCAAGATCCCAGACTGAGGAAGAACACCTTGACCACCTTCAGAAACTATTTGACAGGTTGAAGTTGTACAAGCTGAGGTTAAACCCGAACAAGTGCACCTTCAGGGTGAGATATGGTAAGCTGCTGGGTTTCGTCGTAAGGGATAAAGGTATTCAAGTGGATCCTGCAAAGGTGAATGCTATACAGGAAATGCCAGCTCCCTGAACAGAAAAATAAGTCAGAGGCTTTCTGGGACGACTAAACTATATTGCCCGATTCATCTCGTACATGACTGCTACTTGTGAGCCAATCTTCAAGTTACTGAAGAAAGATCAAGTGGTACGATGGAATGATGAATGTCAGACCGCTTTCGAAAGGATCAAAGAGTATCTCCAAGAGCCACATATTCTGATGCCTCCAGTTGAAGGGATACCTTTAATCTTATACTTGACAGTACTCGATAACTCAATGGGGTGTGTGTTGGGTCAGCATGACGAGTCTGGCCAAAAAGAGCATGCTATTTATTACCTTAGCAAAAAGTTTACCGACTGCGAGACCCGATACTCGTTGCTTGAGAAAACTTGTTGCGCTTTGGCATGGGCTGCTCGCCGACTGAGATAGTATATGCTGACTCACACTACTCTATTGATATCAAAGATGGATCCAATCAAGTATATCTTCGAAAAGCCTGCCTTGTCCGGAAGAATAGCAAGATGGCATATGACCTTGACTGAGTATGACATACAATATACGACCCAAAAGGAAATCAAGGGAAGTGTGTTGGCAGATCATTTGGCACATCAGGCAGTGGATGATTACCAGTCTATGAACTTTGAATTCCCAGATGAGAGCATCATGCTGGTGATTGGCTGTGAAACACCTGGACCGGATGAAGGACCTGAGGAAGGATCCCGGTGGTCTATGTACTTTGATGGAGCTTTGAACGCTTTGGGTAACGGCATTGGCGCTGTAATCATATCTCCTAAAGGCTCTCATACTCCGTTCACCGCCCGACTATGTTTCAACTGCACCAACAATATGGCGGAGTATGAAGCGTGCATCATGGGTCTTCGAGCAGCTATTGACCTAAGGATTAAGTTCTTAAGTGTTTTTGGAGATTCCGCTCTCGTGATCAGTCAGATCAAAGGCGAGTGGGATACGAAACTCCCAAATCTTATTCCTTACAAAGAGTATGTATTAACATTGCTCCCACATTTCGAGGAAATAACCTTTGAACACTTCCCTAGACAGGAGAATCAGTTGGCGGACGCGCTAGCTACGATGTCTTCCATGTTCAAAGTCAATTGGGACAATGAAGCTCCCCAGATTATCATTGAAAGGTTAGACGAACCGACACATTGCTGTGATATTGAGACCGAAGAGGTAGCAGATAAACCTTGGTTTCATGAGGTGAAGAGATATCTTGAAGCTCAGGAGTACCCCGAGGGTGCATCTATTAATGATAAGAAGTTTCTGAGGAGGTTCGCGGCGAAGTTCTTCATCAGCAATGAAATCCTTTACAAGCGCAACCATGATTCAACCTTACTGCGTTTTATGGATAAGAACGAAGAAGAAAGAATTATGGCAGAGTTACATGAAGGTACTTTCGGAACTCATTCCAGTGGACACACCATGGCAAAGAAAATCCTTCAGGCAGGATATTATTGGTCCACAATGGAAGCCGACTGTTATCAGCATTCTCGGACTTGTCATAAGTGCCAAGTCTATGCAGATAAGGTGCACATACCTCCCGTACCACTGAACATCTTAACAGCTCCTTGGCCTTTTGCAATATGGGGCATTGATATGATCGGCGAGATCATACCTACGGCATCCAACGGACATCGTTTCATCCTGGTAGAAATTGATTATTTATGAAGTGGGTTGAGGCAGCTTCTTTTGCTACTGTAACCAAGAACATCGCGTCACGGTTCATTTGGCACAACCTGATCTGTCGATACGGTGTACCAGAGAGAATCATTACGGACAATGGTACTAATCTCAACAACAAGATGATCACCGAGCTCTGCAAGAAGTTCAAGATACAACATCACAACTCTTCTCCTTACCGACCGAAGATGAATGGGGCTGTAGAAGCGGCTAATAAAAACATCAAGAAGATTGTGCAAAAGATGACGGTGACATATAAAGATTGGCACAAGATGTTACCATTTGCTATTCATGGGTACCGTACCTCAGCACGGACGTCAACAGGGGCAACACCCTATTCCTTGGTTTATGGCATGGAGGCAGTCTTGCCCATTGAAGTTCAGATACCCTCTCTTCGGATTATGAAGGATGCAGGTTTGAACGAAGATGACTGGATTCAGACCCGGCTTGATCAACTGAATTTAATCGACAAGAAGAGACTTACTGCTATTTTTCATGGTCAGACGTATCAAAAACGGATGATCAAGGCATTTAACAAGAAAGTTAGACGACAAGAGTATCGAGTTGGGGACCTGGTGATCAAGCGCATCATACTCCCACAAGGTGATCCCAGGGGCAAATGGACCCCTACTTACGAAGGGCCATTTGTGGTTAAGAACATTTTCTCAGGAGGAGCCATGATTCTAACCACCATGGATGGTGACGACCTTCCTCACCCCGTCAATGCAGACATAGTGAAAAAATACTACGCATGATCAAAGACCCGCTAGGTCGACTGGTCTAGGCAAAAATAAGGGCTTCCCGGCGAACCAAAAGGGTTCGGGAAAAAATAAGGGATGAAAATAAAAAAAAATCTGTACACCCGGCAAGTCGAAAACCTGAAAAGGAGGCTTGGGCAAAAAGGGTATCCCAGTGGACCAAAAACCCGAAAGGGCGGCCCAGGCAAAAATTAGGGATCAAAGAGTAACACTATGTCTCATTAGATCACCTGCAACCAGACTTCGGTATCGACTATCAAGCTCGGACGGCACTAATCAATATGATCTACCTTCAACCACGTAGCAAAGTGATGAGATGCTCGAGAACATAAAGGCAATAGCAGAGTTGGAGCCCAGTGGGATTACTCACATAGATGTTTTGTTTAGTTTTTCACAAATTGTGTAAACTCTATTATTTGGCGGTGTTCTCTTACTAGGACGTCAGCCTCTTATACAAAAACGCCTATTTACAGGCCAAACTTCAAAATCAATACAATTCATTTTCAGAGAAATTTCAAACTGTTTTTCCTTTTTCTGTTTTGTTCTGCAAAGAACGTCCAATGTTCATTTTGATATATGCATTTGAAATTAATTGCTGCTCATGAATATTTACATGCAAAACAAAAGACGATTACTCGTAATATCAAAAGCAGGGGCAATAAGATTTGTCCAAGCTTTACGGTTGCTCTGTCCACCAGGTACGAGGTAAATTCAGCTGAAGAACATGGTTGTGATGCATTCACTCCCCGCAGAGTAAGACAATAATGTTAACTCTCCCTAGCTGAGACTTGCAACTGTGAATGAATCGATAATATTCTCCCCAAGCAGAGTTTATTTACCATCGGCACTGAAAGGTCTTAATATTCCCCAGCAGAGTATAAGAATATACCCCGGCAGAAAGCAAAATATCCCCAATGGGGTTTGAAATTTTTCCCAGCGCAGTCTGAAAAGCTTCCCCAGTGGAGCTTGGAGAATCATCTCCAGTAAACTTTGGAAGATTGTCCCCAGAGCTCAAAGAATTATCCCCATTAGAGTCTAAAAGGTTATCCCCGGTGAAGTCGCAACTGAAGATCATCCCCAGCGGAGTTTCTTCCTTTCACAAACAGGAATTCAATCCCCAACAGGATTCAGTATCACTAGCAACAATAATTCATCCCCAGCGGAATTTATCGGTGGAATCCTTAGTAGAGCATCTCTTCCCCACATAGAAATCTCCTCATCAGTTTATTCCCCAACGGAGTTATCCTTTCCTACAGGTTTATTCTCGCAATCATCTTCGTTCGCCATCCCCAGCGAAAACGAAGAATTCAACTCTTTTCTCCAGCGGCTATACGGGATTTATTTTCCCCAGCCAAAACATTACATTTCCATACATCATGATACATGCATATACACATCATACAACACAATCTCATTTATTTTGAGAACATCATTGCTTGATAGATATCATACATTGCATACGACTGACCTTTACCTTTCAGGAAGGATGCAGTTAAGTTCTCAGCTATGGAGTTTTTACCTAAGTCGACGTACTGACCGGTTCTTAAATCTCAATTGAATTATTCTCGGTTGAATTACAGACAAGGTTCTAAATCTCGACAATTTTCCTTCGTCGAAGTGTGGACGAGTTCTTAAATCTCAACAGAATTATCCTCGGTTGAATTACAGACAGTTCCTAGATCTCGATGAAGATGTTTCCATCAGTCGAAGTACTGACCGGTTCTTAAATCTCAACTGAATTATCCTCGGTTGAATTACAGATAAGGTTCTAAATCTCGACAATTTTCCTTCGTCGAAGTGTGGACGAGTTCTTAAATCTCAATAGAATTATCCTCGGTTGAATTACAGACAGTTCCTAGATCTCGATGAAGATGTTTCCCTCAGTCGAAGTACTGACCGGTTCTTAAATCTCAACGGAATTATTCTCGGTTGAATTATAGACAAGGTTCTAAATCTCGACAATTTTCCTTTGTTGAAGTGTGGACGAGTTCTTAAATCTCAACAGAATTACCCTCGGTTGAATTACAGACAGTTCCTAGATCTCGATGAAGATGTTTCCCTCAGTCGAAGTACTGACCGGTTCTTAAATCTCAACTGAATTATCCTCGGTTGAATTACAGATAAGGTTCTAAATCTCGATAATTTTCTTTCGTCGAAGTGTGGACGAGTTCTTAAATCTCAACAAAATTATCCTCGGTTAAATTACAGACAGTTCCTAGATCTCGATGAAGATGCTTCCCTCAGTCGAAGTACTGACCGGTTCTTAAATCTCAACTGAATTATCCTCGGTTGAATTACAGATAAGGTTCTAAATCTCGACAATTTTCCTCCTTCGAAGTGTGGACCGGTTCTTAAATCTCAACTGAATCATCCTCGGTTGAATTACAGATAAGGTTCTAAATCTCGACAATTTTCCTCCTTTGAAGTGTGGACTGGTTCTTAAATCTCAATTGAATTATCCTCGGTTGAATTACAGATAAGGTTCTAAATCTCGACAATTTTCCTCCGTCGAAGTGTGGACCGGTTCTTAAATCTCAACTGAATTATCCTCGGTTGAATTATAGATAAGGTTCTAAATCTCGACAGATTTCCCCCAGTTGAATTACGGACAAGTTCTTAAAACTCAGCAGAGATGCTCTCTCAGTTGAAGTACATGCAAGTTCCTAAATCTCAACGAAGATCAGGCTTCCCCAGCGGAATCTTCCACAACAACAGGTATGCAAGTTCTTGCTAAGGAACCTCTTATGCGATCGACACTCCTGCAGATGGCATCTTTAAACCCATCCTCCCTCCGGCAATCTCCAAATGTCATCTGTAAGCCCATTCCCGACATCACCAGGCTGATACCACTTCATGCGAGTGCAAATTTCTGGGCACTCTAGTGTTTAATCATCTTCCACCTTCGGATCACGAAAGGCACGAAAGCCAATCTACATCCTCAGGTTTAAGAAGATTGAACAGGGGAAGCTTTTGTACCCCAAAATTTGCCCTCCCATATTCCTCAAAACATTGCAAGAAAAATCTCCAAGTTGCTCAAGTTTGCTCAAGAGTTGGACAGACAAACTATCTCCTAAGGCAGTCAACCCCAAATTAGGGTTTTGTGTTGCATCAAGATCTTTGAATCCAAATGACCTCAAGTTCTCACTAATGTCCTAATATGTTCTCAAGATCATCCATGACAAATTTCAAGTCTTGCAGAGGAAGTTTGCTCAGTCAATTGCTCAAAGGTCCAAAAATCGACTATGCTAGGGCAAAAGTCAACTGTGACCTACAAACAGTCAAACCTCAAGATTTTTTGTCAAAATTATCATTTTGAAGTATATTTCATCATTTGATCAAGGGTTGATCATGATTCATCAAGGATTGCTCAAAATTCATCAAGATTCAAAAGTTGCTAAATTAGGGTTTTGTAGGAAAAGTTAACTCAACTTTGACCAAGCATAACTTTCTCATACTTTATCAGATATGACCCATCCAAATCTCATTTTGAAGAGGATGAAATTTCCTACAATCCATCTTCATACCCCAAGCTCAAAAAATGAACTCACAAGATGTTATAAATTTGGACATTATAGGTCATTTTTGAAAGTCAACAAAAACACCTTTTTTGCCAAAGCTTATAACTTGAGCATGGAATAACAAAATTAGATTATACCTAAAGGGTTGGTTTTAGGATATCTCAAGCTTTATAAAAAGTCAAAGAACACTCCCAAAAGTTCAAAATTGAAGAAGTTATGCATTGTTGAAGTTGGACTTTTTTGCAAAATTGCCAAAAGTCAACTATCCCCAAAACTTCAAATTTTGTCAAATGGGCCCATTCTTTTCCACTTGATTTGAGCTTTCATAGTTGCCCAAGTGTCCTAGCTTCATCCATAAGCTCATATTGCATTTTTATTATTTTATTTTATTTTTTATTGAATTTATTCAATTTAAATCAAATAAAATCATAGAAAATCCAAATAATTAATAACTCTTGATTTTTTGATTGTTTTAGGTTTTGTTCACAGCTAGCATCACCATCAAATTCGTATCAATCCAAATCATGGGCAAAAAGATTGAATGGAATCAAATTTGGAAAGGTTTAAAGTGGAGATCAAATCAAATTCATATGCATTGATATGGGGAGATTTAGTCCATATTTGTGACCCTAATACACTACACAATACATAAGCAAGCCAAAGGATACGAGATCAGGGTTGGAAAGTGCAGAGAGAGGCAGAACAAGATTTGAAAAATTCACAAAAAGCTTGAGATCGAAATCATAGTTAGAGGTGTTTTCAAGAGTTGAGACTTGTCCCAATCGCTTCCTGGACGTTCATACAAGCTACCTGGATCCAAAGCAAGCTTTTTCAGACGTCCAAACGCGTTGTAAGTGTCACGAAACATACCTCTGTTCTTGAAATCGAAACTCACCATTCTTGCATCCATTGAATGAAATAACTGCATATTTATAATCCTCACGTCATTTGTAAACTTTTCGCATCATTTAATTTCGTTTATCTAACCTGTAATGCAAAACGCCATAGCTAGGGTTCTTGGAAGCATTTTTGGGGTTTTCTATTTCAGGAACAATTAATCCATAAGAAGGGCATGGTTTTGATCAGGAAGCCAGGACGAGTCAAACCATGTTCTTGGAAGGGATTTATATGACCTAGAAAAGATTTTTGAATAGGCCTGCGTTTTTAGCTGTGGATTAAAATCCGCAGGTATTTTTTTTGCAGATTCCAGGACAGGGATGATGAGGTGTCCCCTGCCCATTGGCCCTTTCAAAATACGCGCGCGTTTTTTATATTTGTTCTGGCCATTAACTTTGTTTTATTATATTATTGTTTATTCATATTATACTAACAAACAAAACAACATGGTGTAGTGGCAAACATGCAACGCATTATCCTTCAGGACCTGGGTTCGAATCCCAGGTCTCCCATTTCCTTAATAATTTTGTTTTTCAGATGATCACATGCATACTCAAGCGTACAGCCCACCATGGTCCTTCATCCACTCAAACGCCAGATGGCTAAAGGCCAGATCTGGTGGTTCAAAGCTGGAGGTCCACCATAGTCCAAGTCCACGCATGCCTACTGGATTCCAGAAAGTCCAAGAGGGCCAGCACAATTGGGCTTCAGAATTGCTTCCTACACCACCATTTCAGGCCCAATACCCTTCTCTCTTCTATTTTATTTATTTTGTTTTATTAATTGTTTTAATTGTTTTATTTAAATTCTAACCAATCAAAATTCAGTCTTTTATAAAATAAAATCACCAAAAATATTTTTTATTTCAAGTCAAAGTTTAAACTTTTATTTTCTTAATAAATTTGTTAATTAATTAGGTTTTAATTAGAGAATTTTAATTCCTTTTGAAAAAATAATTAAAATTAATTAGACTTAACTAGTTTTTAACCATTAATTTAATTATTATAATTTCTTTCCTAAATAATTAAAAACTCCAAAAAAAATAATTTATTTTTCCATTTAATTAATTTAATTTAATTTAGTGATTAATTTAGGTTATTTCTTTCTTAAAATAAAAAACAACAACAAAAAGATATTTTCTTTAACCAAAAAGGGTCAAAACCCTAATCATGCATCCAATTTAATTTTGCACCGGGATTTACTTTTTTTTATCCGATAATGTTTCTGCTTCCGGATTGTAATAGTTAATAGGACTTTTAATCATTTTTTATCGCTTTATTTTATTTTTCAAAAGGGTTTGTCTTTGGCGATGTAAATACCCAACGCCTTGTAATTTAAATTCCGCATTTTATTTTCCGCAAATTATAACTGCTAGATGTTTGATAATAGGGTTTGCATGACAAGACTGAATGCTAATTTTAAAATCAAATTAGATCACCCCTAACATGTACAAAGATAAAATAACTGAAAGCGACACACTCGCACATGCGCACTCTTAGGGTACACCCCACTTGGTTGACTTCGTACACGATCATTGAGTATAGGTCACTTTAGAGGTCGCCCTCTTGTCTAAAAGATCATAGTCGCCTCGAAATAGTTGCCTCGGATATTGTTGCCTCAAACAAATGATCTAAGACATTAGGGTTACCGCTAAGGCGTCCTAACATTACTTTAGTGACCGTATGTCCCTCATTCGAATTGACCCTCAAACTCCAACGACGGTGTTACCTACTCATTAATAGTAGGATAGCATTATCCAAAGGAAAATAGCATAGAACGATTCCTTTTTCGAGTAGGTAGATAGCTCTTAGATACTTGCTCTTTCAAAACAAAACTCTTTTCACACTTACACTCCTTTTCGAACAAGTTTTCAAAAACACTTCATTACACTCTTGAGGACAGAAGCAAGAGTTAAATCAAAGTTTTAAACAAAAAACTTTTTTCAAACCCACAAGCACAAAGAAAACAATTTTGAAAACAATTGAGCAAGTACCTAAGAGCTTATGGATAACCACAGATAGAGAGGGTGCTAACACCTTCGCTTTCTATAATCTACCCCCCGAACCCGAGAAACATCTCGAAAAAGGAATTTTTCTGTTCTTTTTTCCTTTCCTTGTTGGATAAAATAAAAGTCGGTGGTGACTCTTGCTTACCGCGACATTTTGCAAAAACAAACGCAAAACGCAAACCAGCATTCCAAAAAACAGTCAGTTCTTCCCACTGTATCACAGCTGGGCTTCAGAGTTAAACCTTCACATTCCAATTTGTCCAATGCTTTCTTGGGAAAGACATTTAAAGACGACCCAGTATCAACTAGAACGTGAGCAAGAGTAGTCCCTCTGCATTCCACTGAGACATGCAGTGCGTCATTATGCTTTCTCCCCTTAGATGTTAAATCGGCATCGGAGAAGCCAAGACCATTGTCGGTTGTTAAGCTAGATACACACTCCTGGAACTGGTCTGGGAGGTTTCCTGAGGCACAAGGGCTGTCTTCAAGAATTTGATTAAAGCTTTGGCATGAGCTTCAGAACAGAGCAACAAGGCCAGCATGGAGATTTTTGAAGGGGTTTGCCCCAGTTGTTCTACGACATCATAGTCGCTTTTCTTAATTATTTTTAAAATCTCCTCCATTTCCTTTTGAGTAGTCTCGGGGATGACCAAAGGCTGAGCCCTCGTCCTGACGGGCGTTTCTTGGATCCCCTTACCTTTATCAGCCGCAACAGCAGAGGGTACAACTACGGGAGTAACAATTTCTTCAATCACTGGAGCTCGCACAGATATGTTGACCGGCACAGGAGTAACCTTAGGAGCACTTGAGGGTCCGAAGATTGCCCTTGGAGGAGCAATCTCCGGAGAGAAAATCCTTCCGCTGCGGGTGATTTTACTTGTCCCAACAATAATTCCAATGTCAGGAGTCTCTTCATCGAAACTTTCTTCAACTGATTCAATCTGCTAAACACCTTGGTAGAAGATCTCTCCTCCATAATTCCACAGTATTATTTTGTTAGACTTGTATGGGATAGGCCCCGACATAGTTATCTTCAGAGGTACAATCTTTGGATCGGATGTAATCTTAACAGGTCTTTTGGAGACCTTGGAAAGACTGGCGGAAATGGTGATTATAGCAACATCTTTGATAGGAGTTGGAGTAACAGGAGTTTTCTCAAAGAGGATTTCTTGATTATCCATCAGGCGTTGGATGCCTAACTTCAACAGCGGATAGTCGGATTGTAAGGACGAACAAAGGTAGCAATCTTTTCCATAGCCCGGGAAAATCCCGGCTTTCAACAGATTCATCTTGATCATTTGTAATGGAGTCATTAAGTCATAAACAGTAACAACATAAAGATCTTCTACAACAACATGGACATTGTGACCATGTTTTGGCATTGGGGAAGAGATCACATTAGGTTTTTCGGGGGCGTCAAACTCCACCTCTTTGGCATCTATTTAATCCTGGATCTTATTTTTGAGGGCCCAACAGTTGTTGGTGTCATGCCCCAGGCTATCTGAATGATAGGCACACATTGCATTTGAATGGTAGTAGGGAGAAGATGTATTCGAGTTCTTCGGTGCCTCTTTCAAGGTTGTAAGGTTTAACTTCAAGAGATGAGGGAGAACCTGAGCAGGTTTCATATTGATCCGGGTGAATTGCCGTGCAGGCCTTTCCACCCTTGCTTGGTTGGTTTTGGGTTAACTATTTCGAGGTTGATCAACTGCAGAATTCTGAATCATTACAGCCCCCACCGCTGGCCGGCGCTCAACTCCTCCTTGACTTCTCTGGGAGTAAACAACTGAGAATTATTTCTTGGATGGAAAGGTCTTCTTGATAGCAGCGGAAGCAGATGCATCCTTTTGAATTTTACCGCTCTTGATGCCAGCTTCAACTCTTTCACCAGTCAGAATTAACTCGATGAACCCCGCAGATGAGCTCCCGATCAAGTGATTAAAGAATGGACCTGACAGGGTCCCCAAAAACATATCCATAAGCTCTCTCTCAGACAATGGTGGCTGCACCCTTCCACCTAAGTCTCACCATTTTTGGGCATACTCCTTAAAGCCTTCATTAGATACCATACCCATACTCTGTAATTGAGTACGAGTAGGTGTTAAGTCTGCATTATATTGATATTGTTTGTAGAAGGAAGCTGCCAAATCCTCCCAATTGTGCACATCAGATCTCTCAAGCTGGTAGAACCAATCTAATTGCGTACCCGGAAAACTATCTTGAAAAAAGTGGACCCACAGATCCTTATCAGAAGAATGAGGTTGGATCTTTCTGACGTAAGATCCTAGGTGCATCTTCGGGCAAGACAAACCATCGTATTTAGAAAATGTAGGCACCTTGAATTTAGGAGGAATCACAATCCCAGCAACCAAACCTAGCTCCTCGAATCCAGCCCAAGCACTCTTTGTACCTCCATAGCTGTCAGACGCTCTTCCAGATTCTTGTACTTGTCGTCAGCAGGAGGGTACTACTGCTCAGAGTAATCTTCATCCTCTTCTTCTTCTTCTTCTTCTTCCTCAGACTCGAAGGGTACTGCAGCTCCCTTTCCTTTGCCAACCCCTTCATCATATGTCAAGGGGAAATCCAGGACCCTTCTAGCTTGGTTCTCAAATCTTCTTCCCATAGTAGCCATACCAACTCTTTTCTTTTTCTTTTTCTCCTTTTCTTTTTCCTTTTCCAGCAGTTCTTTAAGATCCTCCTGACCCTTTGCCAAGGTCATGAGTAGTTGTTGGAACTGTGAATTCTGCGCTTGTAGGTCTTTGACCGTCTGCTCTATATCCATCTTGCTGAAATAAACAACAGAGAGATAAGGAAACCTGGTGTGAAGACCTGCTTATGCATATGATGAATGATATGTTATTCATGTAATGCATTCAAGGATTCAGAAATTCAAATTTGTTGTAAACAAAAAAGAACGCACGTCATATTTATAAGATAGAATTTGTTAGTACATAAGTGCCCCATGGGCAAAATAATACAAAATTCTAAGGTAGAAAGACGTTGTGCATCCTCTTTGGTGCGATGTAGGTGTTGAGAGTCTTCTCTTTGTGGAGTCGATGAGTAAGTTCCAAAACCTTCTTCTCACTGGCGTAGAAGCTGGCTTTAAAAGTGTTTCGTTCTTTCTTGAGTTGTATCTAACTATTTTGCAAATCTTCCAATGATGTTGGCATGTCAGGATGTAGGAGGGTGTATGGAACCTCTCCTTCCATAACAGGCTCTTTGATCACAGGGAGAATGTAGGGGTAAGGCATCATAAGACTCTGGGCGCGGGTTCGTACCCACTTGAGGTAAGGCTCAAGGGGGATGGAATTCTTGTGTCCCAGTGTCTTACTGTCTACCTTGTTGGGCGTCCTCCAAGCTCGGATAAACCTTTGTCGAAGTCCTTGATCGTCATTGTCAAAGTCAAAAACCAAGTCTGAAATCATCATGTCATGAGGGCCATCCCTTCGGGCATACCCAAATTGTCTCAGAGCCAAACAGGGGTTGTAGGTAATGCCTCCCCTAATGCCAAGTAATGGGACATTAGGGAATTCCCCACAATGATCAATGATGATGACATTTTCTCTGGACCGAGAACACCAATGAACATCAGAATATGTAAGAGTCATCAATCGTTGTGACCACCTCAAGCCTTGCTCATTCTTCAAGACTGATTGGGGAAGGTGAGAAATAAACCACCTTGCTAGAAGAGGAGTACAACACATGAGAACACCTCTTTTCCTCATTGTTCGTGTATGAAATGAGTGGAGGATATCCCCAAGCAATGTAGGCACAGGATTCCGAGATATGAAAATCTTGACAGCATTCACATCTATAAGCTGATCAGGGTTTGGGAACAGGACCAACCCATAGATGAGAAGAGCCACAATCTCCTTAAAAGCTTGCAGATCTAGAGAATTCCAGCAGTCTTGTGCCTTCTCAAACAGAAACTTTGCCAAGAAACCCTTGACACCACTTTTAGTTTCCCAGTGACCTTTGATATCAGATGGTTGCAAGTGTAAGGCTTGAGCAACATCTTCAGGCTTTGGTTCTCTTTCCGTACCGTTGTAGGGTAGTTGATGGAGAATAGGAATCCTCAATAGTTGAGAAAATTCCTCCAAAGTAGGTACTAGTTGGTAATCAGGAAATGTGAAGCAGTGATGTAGGGGGTCAAAGAACTGGAAGAGAACTTTCACCATGTCTTCTTCAATGTTGGAGTTGACCAAGTTGAGAAGTCTACCATGTCTTTCAGTGAAGGGAGAATTCTCTGGAATCTTGGAAGAAATCTCCTTGAGTAGAGGAGGAATTCTCACAAGGTTGATCTGGATTGTTTTCCTACGGAGTGATTCCATAACCTACAAAATAAGAACAAAGATGAAGATCCAAACCCTTGAAATGGTTAGTGGATGCATATGATGCTTCATGATGTTTATGATGTATGCATAAGTATATGTACAAACAGATCACACAAGTTCCTAGTTTCAGGCTTGCCTGGGGTTTCATAGGTAAGTACCCTCTTGAAGTTTAGTTCGCTCAACCTGTCCTATAAATAGTAACCGGGTTCTAAGGAGCTCAATATCACTGGATTATTTTCTGTGTTCATTGTTTCAGTTTAGCCACTTTACTGGCGACCGAAATATTCCAAGAAAACAACCCTCAATGAGTGTAGTATCGAGTATCTACCAACTTCAGACTGCACCAAAGCCGGTCATCTCACTACCCCTAAAAAAGGTCAAGTTGGTCAAGTAAAGGTTCTAAAAGTCCATTAGTGCTTCATGACATCACTCAGCGGCCCCGTATTCTCTTTGATTGACTCAAAGGCTACTGATACCCACAAATATGTCGCACTAATATAGCTATTGATTCAACCATGTCGGTATACCCCACACAGTTTCCGCAACGTATTGCTATTTACCTATGAATGTTTCCCAAATCCGGGTAGAGGATTTTAAACCCAAACAATAGAACCAAATGTAAAGCAATCAGAGCAAACAAGGTAAGCTTGTAAAGGTGATCTAAACCCTAAGGTAACCCCACTTTTATATCAGTCCCCAGCAGAGTCGCCAGTTCTGTGATGCGGTAGGAGAACTGACTTGAGGTTTTGCGTTTGTGTTCGCAAATGTTTCGGTTTAGCAAGAGTTGCCACCGACTTTTTATTTTATCCAAAGGAAAGGTCAAAAAGCACAGGAAAGACCTTTGAGATGTTTTCTTGGGTTCGGGGGGTAGATTATGAAAAGGGAAGGTGCAAGCACCCTTTTCATCCATGGTTATTCATGGGCTCTTAGTTACTTGTTTAGATCACTTGCTTTTTCTTTTCAATTGTTTGAAATGGTGCTTTGTATGTGGTTTTGAAAATATTTTGAAAAGAGGCCATCGTTGTGGCAACCTTTGTAATGATTCTTGTTTGAATATATACAAAGGTGTATTGTCTTTTGAAAAGATGTTTCAATGTTTGAAAGTTTGAAAGTTTGTTTTGGGAAATGTTTTGAAATTGTGTTGTGATGTGTTTTTGAAAATAGCAAGGACGTTTGCAAGTTTTGTTCAAGTAACTAAGAGTTGTCTACCCTATCTACTCAAGAGTCTTTCCTACACATTTTTAACCCTTTTGACAGTGTTGTTTTACCATTGCATTTGGTAAACAACCTTGTATTTGGATGTTAAACGGGACAGACGCGGGTCATCGTATTGACCATGATAGAAATTGTGCTAAGTATCTTTAGCAATTTTTTTGAGGGACTAGATCATTTTGTATAGGCAACCAAGGTAGCGTCATCGAGGGACTGTGATCTTTTGTTTTGTTTTTGTTTTGCCAAGATACTCAACATGCATACCATGGCCATTTTAAAGGCAACAAGTGGGTGAAACCCCAGGGGTGCATGTGTGCATTGTGTTGTCAATTTACATGCTTTTATGTCTTGTATTAGGTCTGAGTATTTGTTTTGATTTTGGATATTGCATACAAACCCTAACCTCTATCATGCATATTTTGAAAGCTATAAATGCGTAAAAGTAAATCTACAACTATTACAACATTGATATGGGGAGAGGGATACAATTTTGAATGGGGAGTATTTGCAAGAAAATAAAACCCTAAGATTAACTATTACATCCAAATTGAATTTTTGTATCAAATAATAAATAAGCAAATATTTAAATAGACAATTAAATAAATATGCAATATATTATAAATATGTAAAAAAATGTCTTTGTTTATTTTTATGTATGTAAAAATAAAATATTTAATGTATTAAAAAAAAGAAAATAAAAGGTTATTTTTTGTTAAGGGTAAAAAACCCTAATTTTTTGGTTTAAGAATATGTATATATTATAATATTTGTTTATGTATAATAAAATAAAAATATATACAAATGTCAAAAAATAAAAATATATTAGAAAAAATATTATTTGAGTATATAAATAATAAAAATAAAAGTATAATATTTTTTGTAGTATTTACAAGTTTATTTAGAAAAAATTAAAGTATATTATTTAAGAAAACTATTTTTTATGTTAGAAAAAAATAATAAAAAATGAAAAATAAAATGTGAAAATTTATGAAAATGTTTTTGGTAATTTTTTTATGTTTAGAAAAAATAAAATAAAATCAGAAATGTAAATGAAATAGAAAAAAAAAAATGATGAAATCGGCCAGGGGGGTGCAATCAGCAAGTTGGGGGGCGCCAAAAGTGAGAAATAGTCAGGTCCAGCCCAGCTACTTCATCTTCAACCTTCATTCAAACAAAAATGTGTGCCTTCCTGTACAAATCTAGAAATCTTATATACGTGCTCTAAAGTAAAAACTCACAACACAAAATTTATAGCATTTTTCAACACGATTTCAACCATGTAAAGAACTTAATCTAACTCTCAAAGACCAGAGAGAATTTCTCTGGCCCTAATTTCTAACCTAACTTTTTCAGAATGTTCATCAATCAAATTGTCTCAACACACTTAACTTAAATGAAATCTATGCATATGTACAGCTTAAGGGCAATGAGTACTACATTTTTTATTCACAAACCTAAGCCTAATGATTCCTAAATAGAGAGATAGAAAGTTGGAAAATACCTGTTTCAGTTGAACTCGAGTATGGCAATGCAGGGGTTTTCAGTGAGGTCTGAGATGTTTGTGAGCTTGCCTGGACTTCCTCTGACCTTCCCCAATGCTTTGTTTTCTTTGAGCTTGCTTGAATAAGCCTGTAGAAGTCAACCTGCACAAGCTGAAATTAGAAATGGTGAAGCTTGCAAATGGAGTTACAGTCAATGGCTAATAGTTGGGATAGCTTAGGTAGGTTATATGGAATGTATTGGAAGAGGTTTGGGGCAAAACGGACGAGTAGTTTGTGAGATGGAAACAAAAATGCAGAAACTATCCTATTTTGCAAGAAGAATGTGTTTTTGTTTTTTGGAAGGCTTGGGATGTGGATAGCTCGTGTTTCTGGCTCAAGGAAATATGCAAAAGTTGTTTGAAAGGGTTACAAGAGTTGGTTTTATCAGATGGAAGTGTTGTGTAGACTTTTGCACATTTCTTGGTTTTGAAGCAAAGTGTGAAGTGATCAAACAAAGAGCCTGTACAGGCCTCCTTCCTAGCTGCACAAAGTGGTTGTCCTTTGCCTAAGTTTATGGAACTTGTTTGCTGCAAAGAGAGGGGTTCAAGGCTCAAGGGAAACAAGTTGACATAAAGTTGACTTTATGAAAATAACAATGTTCACTTTTTGCCAAAAATGGATTAAACCCTTGTGTAAACCTCTATTGATCAGAACAAAGCTTCAATCCATTGAATTTGCATTAAAGTTTTGAGTGTGGAAGGGTTTAGAGACCTGTATTCAAGTACAAATGAAGCTGGACATAAATTGCAACTTGTAGCATAGTGAAAAATGCCATGGATCAAAGTGACTTTTTGCCAAATTCAAACCTTCGATTCTCCCTAACCACAAATGATTTTGGAGAGTTCTTGGAAATTTTGGAAATCTTGTAACATGCTCTACAATCCATCTTTGAAATGCATTTTGAAATTCCAATGGGAACTAGGTGAAAAATGGCCATGAAGATAGGTCAAAATCCTGCCTAAACTAGGGCAAAATTTCACTAAGTTAAAAGTTTCATGGACCCTTATTCCAAAAATCATAACTTGAGATCCAAGCATCCTTTGGGAAAATTTTGTGATTCAAAGTTGTAGATTTTGTGGAGGAATACAACTTTCATGTTGAAAGTTTTGTTTTAATCCAATTTCATCATGGTGAAAATGTTGGGCAAAGTTGGGAAAAAATAAGAAAATTTCATAACTTAGAAAAATTCTAAGTTATAAAAATTTTCAATCTTAAACCCTAATTTGCAAAATTAGGTTTCTTGATGAACAAGTTTCATGTTTTGACACATCTTGATGAAAAATGACCCTTGACACTTGATTATGACCAAAAAGTCCAAGTTTGACTTTTCAGTGTACAATCAATTTTTGATCAGTTGACTGGAAAATTCATTTGTCAATCCAATGCATTTGAGATCTTTTGAACCTTGTGAATAGGTTAAGATGATGCCATTGAGTCCTTGAATCCATAATTGAACCCAATTTTCCATTGGCTAGGTGAAAAAAAATCAGAAATTTCCCTTATACAGTCAAAACCCTAAAAATGACCATTTTGCCCTTTTGATGATCTGATCAAATTTCTTGAGGAGTTGTGGTCCAAACTTGATCAAATGGTTCATATGAGTCTATAATGTTGATGTGGATACAAAATTATGAGGTTTGACTGTAAATTGGCCACAGTTGACTTTTTCCCCAATACAATTGATTTCTAGGTCAACAGTCCAATTGACTGGGCAAAAATTTGACTCAAGGCTTGAAACTTGGTGGAGGCAATCTTATAAGTCCAACATGAAGTATTAAATTCACTTTGAGCATTGGAAGTTCAAAAATCCCTGTGCAAACTCAAACCCTAATTTCAGGTCAACAGTGCAAGGAGATGTCTTGAGCAGAGCAAATCCTAATCCTGTATGTAGTCCAAAGAGTCTTGTGGGGGGAAATCTTGATAAAATGAGAGGGAAAATTTTGGGGTACAACAATATGAATGTTGTTTGAAATCATTTTGGGGGAATTAACATACCAATAAAAGCATTTGATAAAACATCGAAAAGCATTTTGTTTAGTAAAACATTGAAGGAAAATCCATGCCCGCGTCCACGCCCACGTCTACATCCACGCCCACGCATATCTCTACACCCACACCTACGTCTGCAACTATGTCAACGTCCACGCCAACGTCCACGTCTACATCCATACTTACGCTTGCACCCTCGATACAGACATCGAGGTCTTGCTGACATTATTCACCAAATGGAAACATACAACATTGGGGAGTTGGTGACTACAAGAACCCGATTGTTTGACAAAGGAGAATTATCAAAAACATTTACATATACATTTGGTTCATATACAAGCATACTTGGGGCATAAACACATAAGCATACTTGAGGCATATACATACAAACATTTGAGGCATGATATTGGGATATCACATCAATTTACGGCATTATGCACACATGGCATCTTGCGAAACTACTTTGGTTAAAATTACAAATTTTCTTGGGGTTCATCTTTAGCAGGCTTATCTGTGCGAACTTTATAGTTCAAACTTTAAAGCAATTTGGGGTATTTTCTTCATGTTGATAATGGTTGAGACGACACGACCAATATCATCATGAATTTGGGGTTTATTTTCTTCATGTTGATAAGGGTTGAGACGACACAACCAATATCATCATGAGTTTGGGGTTTATTTTTGTTGATAATGATTGAGACGACAAGACCAATATCATCATGAGTTTGGGGTATTTTTCTTCATGTTGATAATGGTTGAGATGACACGACCAATATCATCATGAATTTGTGGTTTATTTTCTTCATGTTGATAAGGTTTTAGACGACACAAGCAGTATCATCATGAGTTTAGGGTTTATTTTCTTCATGTTGGTAATGGTTGAGACGACACGACCAATATCATCATGAGTTTGGGGTATTTTTCTTCAAGTTGATAATGGTTGAGACAAAACGACCAATATCATCACGAGTTTGGGGTATTTTTCATGTTGATAATGGTTGAGATGACACGACCAATATCATCATGAGTTTGGGGTATTTTCTTCATGTTGATGGTTATGGTTGAGACGACACGACCAACATCATCATGATTTTGGGGTTCATTTATTCATGTTGATGGTTATGGTTGAGACAACCCGACCAACATCATCGTGAATTTGGGGTTTATTTTCTTCATGTTGATGGTTATGGTTGAGACGACACGACCGACATCATCATGATTTTGGGGTTCATTTTCTTCGTATTAATGGTTATGGTTGAGACAACACGACCAACATCATCGTGAATTTGGGGTTTATTTTCTTCCTCTTGATAGTCATGGTTGATGATGACACAACCGACACCATCAGGGAATTTTGGGTTCCATCGCTTCAAATCTAACATATTTCATTTGGTTATCGGATCTTGGTTGAGGGCTAACACAACCAACATCGTCATTCCAAGTTCCAAATATCTGGTTTTAAGATTTTTCAATTATCTATCCCTAGGTTGTAATAGATATGAGAATCTTCAAGGTTATATTATTCATCCCTTAGGTTGCGATGAATATACAAAATCAAATCAGATCAAAACTTGCTATATTAGTCTCCAGGCATTAGTAAGACAACTTTTCAAACTTATTTCATTTACCTCCTAGGTTACAGTAAATAAGCAAAATCTTACCAGATACTGGCGAGTTATCCGTGTTTTCGAGTCTTAATTCTAATCAAATTTAATCCAAACGCTGGTAGGATGATACGTCATCATCCATGCCCATTCTTCATACTCATAGGAACGATGTACAACGTATTCTTATACTAGCTCAGACAAATCTTAGGGTTTTCCAATATTTAATAAACTTCCGATTAAACGTACGAGACCTAGGTATTCTCACACTGTTCAATCGAAAGATAATTAAATAAGGGCAACTGTCATACCCCAAATTTGCCATACCTTAATATTATATTTAAGGTTCTATTCAATAAAATTGCATTATATGGTTTTATTTTTTATGGGAGGGTGTAAAACATGGGAGAGAGGTGTGATTGACCCAAAATGGACCATCAATATCTGACAGCCCATTAGATTTCTAGAGGACCATTTCAAATTAATAAGAGGTGTATTTGTTTTTGAAGAAGGTGTAGACAAGTCACTTTTTTAACAAGGCCCATTAAAATTTCATTCCTTTTTATTAGGGTGTATAAAACATTTCTATTTGTTAAAGAAAAAAAACTAACATCTGACCCATTTCTGTTTTTGAGAAACTATTTTTGTTTTATTGATTATTGATTTTAAATTGTTAAGGTATTTGTTATCTTTGAACTGGAAAAGCCCAGAAAAGCTTGGTCCATTTCGTTTTTTGGATTTGTTTTTTAAAAAAATATGCATATATATTTTTGTTATAACATTATCATTATTGTTATTATTATCCTTGCTATTATAATAATTACTACTATTTTTTACAATGACTATTATTAACTTTACTAAATCTAATTGAAATATGTTATTAAAATAACTTAAATAAAAACTTGGTTTACTGATTGAGAATTACTAACATACAAAATAAAAGATTTCACTTAGCCAAATTCTTACAACGCAGGCCCAACCCAAACTAAATGCATATATTCTAATATAATAATAATAATATTTGTTTTCAAAAAAAAGAAACATCTTTTTAGGAAGGCATACAGGCCCGAACGATGTTGGCAAAATAAAAACAAAGCGTGTGGCCCAAACCCTTTAACACTTACTATTTAGATTCAACAAAAGTACATGCTTCACTATCATCTCAAGCAGTCAACGTGCACATTCAAGAAGCTATTGAATGTTCAAAGGAATTTAAACGAGAACAAGACAAAATCGAACCGGAAACAGAAATAACATTATCACAGAACAAAAATCAATTACAGAATCGTACATCAACAATGTTCTTAAAAATTACCAGACAAAAATTCAAAAAACTTCCTAATCTAAATCCCTAATCAATTCTATTATAGACATACTTATCATCTTCCTAAAATGTCAAGACAAAATATTAATTTAATTTCCTAAATCTAAAAAACTAAAAACACAATAAAATCCAAGAGAAAAACAGTAATAAGGGAGGGATATTTTTCTGAAAAAGAACATTACAGAGAGAATTGAAGAAGGGAGACTGCGCAGTTGAAATTCTCAAAGCTTCATCTTCATATAAACTTAGGGTTTCAACATCTGAAACCCTAAGTTCTTGATCCGCCACCGTGACTAGCAACCACACCTGAAACAAAGAGGAAAGGGATTAAACTCGTTGAATTTCCAGAACAGTTTAAAGATTCACGACGAATAAAGGTTAGTAGCATCCTAGATTGCGTTTATGCCGCGATTTATCGCGATTTTGACTTGAGGGGGGTTCGAATTTTCATTGGGTTTCTGGGGTTGGGCGTCGCTGCCGCCCAGAATGAGCTAGGGTTTGTGGGTTGAAGAAGAAGGAGAGAAGATAGAGTGTGGGTAGGTCTGATAGAGAGAGGGAATTAAAAAGAAAAATGAAATAATAAATTGATTTTGTCTTGTAAATATAATCATTGGGCCTGGCCCAACAGCTATTCACACTCTTCCTTTTGTTTATTTTACTAACTACGTTGAATTTAACACCCCTTGGCATTTGGGCCTGAATTCAATATCTGAATTTAGGTCATGTCTATTAGCACCCTTACCTTTTACTAGCCTAGTATATTTATCACCCCCATGTGTTTTAATATTTTTCATTTTTCATTTTTTTCATTTTTTTCTTTTTTATATTTTTTATTTTTATTTTAATTTTAATTACAATAATTACTATATTTTTTATTATATATTCAAACATATTTAATATTATATTCACTTATTATTACTAATTATCACACAAATTGTATTATTTTCTAAATTCATATAAACTTTACTTTTTTTATTGCATTAAAACTTATTTTTATTCATGCATTTAAATAAAAGTCTTTTTTTCAAAATAATTAAAATATTAAAAAATATGAAACCAACTACAAAATCATTTTTAAAATGAAATCAATTCAACAATAAATTTTCAAAAAGGAATTGCGAGCTTATTCAAATTGACTGTATGTTTAGTATAGCGATTTCGAGCGTACTCTCTTTATTTCCTACTTCTCATGATATCTAGAAAGAAGTAAAGAAATACGATAAAGTGCAGGAAAATGTAAAAGCAGTAGCGACGACTACCAAAAGCAAACAAATCGTCAAAAGCGGACGAAAGCAATGGAGAAGCAAGGAGTACGCGTCGAACACGCTTCACCAAGAAATAAACAAAGTCAAAAACAATATCCAACTAAGATAAAAACACGTGCGTGTTGCGAATGCAACGTGTAATCAGAAGTTTTTGTGCAAAGTATCACAAAATATCACATACATCCGGACAACATATAATATGATATGAATTTCTCGGGACGATGAGAAATAAGGCGTGTCGCATCAGAAGTGAGCATAAGTCATATGCTTTGATCACATAATAATCTGTTATCTTACATGATCGAAAGCACCAAAACGTACCTTGCACAATGAACAAACACGTAAAAAATAACGAGGCACAACGGTATAAAAATATGAATAAAAAACCTAAAAGAAAATATATTTTTTATTAGTTTTTCATGTGAGGAAAATTCTAAAAAACTAAATAATTAATTTCTAAAATCAACTAAAGAGATCTAACAAATTTTATTGATTTTATAATTTTGTCATAGGAAAATTAACAAAGAAAAAAATTCCTAAATCTAACAAAGATTAGTGAGCTCAGGGGAGTGCTAAGTTGGATCAGAGTTGATTTTATTTGAGCTCAAGGGGGTCTTTGAAAAGTAAAAGTTTATATCTGAATACAATCTAAGATTCTTTTTATTTGAATCATAGTTATCCAAAAAATCTAGGGAGATTTGTAATCATATTTAAGGAGGTTTATAACCCCCACAATCTCACATGTTTTTTTATAGTCAAACAAGATGTTGATTTTATATGACGTAACCAACTTTCGTTAAAAAAAAAGTAAAAGACAAAGACAAAAAATCTAAATAATAAATATTAAAAGAAATATTCAATATTTAGAAGTACTTAGAAGCCCTAAAGACATATTTAACCCTAAGATAAATTTGGCGACAACCAAATTCAAAAGAAACTTGATCCTTTTAAATTTAAAAAAATAATAATAATAGTGAGTCTGTGTTTTAAATAACTTAGCAACAACATGCAAGAACCACTTCTTGAATTAATAACATTAGTCTTTTTTTAATACAAAAAGATTATTAGTCATAATCAATAAGGAAGGGTTGTAGGGGAACACAACATTAACATATTTTTATATAAACAAAGGTGACTTGTGTCTAAACAGATGTCTTAGTTTCTTTGATAATTCCATTTCTTAATCAACCAATGAAGCTTCTATCTATTTTCCATGACAGAAAAACAACATAACCAATGGGTCCCTTTGTTTGCTGTTCACTCTTTTTGCCAGTTCATAATTTAGCCGTTGAATTATTCTTCAAAACGAGTATATGCTTTAGCTGCTGTACTTGAATTCAACACATCAACCACTACTACATTTTAACAACACTTTGTAACGTTACCATTAATTTAATTTCCTAAACCCCCATTCATTTTTTTAATGTTTAATTTACATTTTTAATACAGATGGAAATGGAATGCATGTAGGAGCGTTGTTGGGTCAAATTTGAACACCATACCATTTTCCTCAACTACTATATAATCCCTACTCTTCATCTTTAAAATTCTCACATTTAGTTTATTTTCTTCTACGAGGTTTCGTTAAGTAACATTAACCTCGTAGAGAAAAAAAAACCAATAAATACTTTAATCTTTTATTCTTAAAAAAATGAAGACACATTCATTTGTTGTAGCGAAAAGAATGTGGAATGTATTGAGAATCACATTTTTGATGATGCGGAAAGGTTTTATGTCAAAGAGGAAGATGATTATAGATATGAATTTGATGATGAAGAAAGGGAAAGTGCTAAGAAAATCATTGAGCAATTTAATGTCATCTACACAAAATCGTCACCGGAATAAAATTGGTGGCGGATTTATGGTACATGATTATGAATTTTCTTGTAGTAATAGTCCAAATCCGGGTTATTTCAATCTGTCAAAACGTAAGCATCATTTCAATTTTCCTTGTATTAATGCTCCTGAGGTTATTGAAGATGAAACTTTACCTTGTTATCAATTGTCACCACTTGAAATTGAAAATGTGTGTAAGAGTAGTGTGGCTATGGTGCCTAAGACTCCTGAATATACATTCAATTTTAGGTTTGATCCATCTGAAGAGAGAAAAAGCCCACGTTTTTCTGTGAGGGTTTCTAATTACTCTGCATTGGAGGAAAACGAAGAGATTGGAAATTGTCAAGTTGATGATGAAGCTGAGGATTTCATTAGAAAGTTCTATGAGCAGCTAAGGACGCAAAGCCGTGTCCAATTGCCGGGGTTTTAAAAAAGAGTCAGTGGCCGCGATTCAGACGGCTATTTAAAGAACCGTCCGCGGCCACGATTTTGATGGTGACATCAAGGATTACGACGTTAGATGTATCGAATTTCGTCGGAAAATCTGCAGTATTGATCAATGTGATCACACATTGTTATTATGATCGCAATTTAAAAGCTAGTGATGTTTGAAATTTCTATGATAGCAAGAGATGTAAAGACAAGTTGAATAAAGTTATATAAAAATCTTGTTTGTATTATGAGAATGCTCATCATTGATCAACTAGTTCTTGAAGAGGGTCTCTAAGAGAATGTTTTATAAGAATTTTCTTTTATCTTGTGCATAGTTTTTTTATGTAAGTTTTTTTTGTGCATAATCATAATTTTGTATTATTGAATTTTTTTTTTCTGTCAGGTAATCGTATTGGAATAAACCATTAAAAAGTATTAATATATAATAAGTAATTTTTAAAGTATATGAAGTTTGCCAAAATAAAAATTTACTTATTTTTTGTGGGTATGTATTTACCGTGAAATTTGATATATAAAGGTTAGTTTTTTTTTTAATAAAATCATTTACAAGATCGATTAGATTGATTTTATAATATGTTGTGCCAAATTTTTTTCAAGTTTTTATGTAATTTTTTAAGTAAAAGATGAAGACTTCGACTTAGACGAAATTCTTAAAGTAAAAGGAAATATTAAAGACAAGTGTAGAAAATGTAAAGATTTTTTTGACAAAAAGTAAATGTTATAGATAAATGTAATGTAAAGGACTTGCGATTGATAAAAGGTGGAATTTGAATACATACGTTGCATTTGGTTACTCTTTTCTCACTTCGCTCAGATACTTTGAGTATTTTGAATTTTGTGTAGTAATGTCAACACACGGAAAATCTAATACTAGAACTCATATTTATATTAAAATTGAAATAACTGTAACGAATAATCTTTTTCTAATGGAATGACATGTTCTCGCCTGCATGCACTTCACCTTCAACTTGCTTCCATACGTCCTTCAGAAATAGATAAGGCCAAATAGTAGTTGCTTAGCCTCGTTTTATGTTTTAACTCCTTTAGTCGAAATAATAATCAAATCATATCAAAAATGACTAAGTCCCAGCATCGTTGTACACTTAAGAAATGTATTATCAATTTTAACCAATGTCTGTGAAAATCCTTCCCAACTATATTGTCAAAAATTTCATAGACTTAGAGATTTCTTTAAGTATTTCTTCAATCCTTTCTTGATACCTCAAGCTCTAGGATGCATCAAAATTTCAACAAATAAATTACCTCCCAAAAATGTCTTTTTTGACCAATAGAAGAAAAAGGACATTTTTTGAAAACTTTGACGCTATAATCATCCAATATTGTGACATCATGGCCATTATGACCGCCTTTCCCAAAACGTATCGGGACATGCGATGTTTAGAGTTTAATCATGATCCATACTTTCTAGAAACAACATGTCCACTAAAAAGGCTAACCGTTCAATTGACCTTTAAACGAAAGACACGTGTCCCACGACTCCACTCCACTTGTCAACTTTAGAAACTTAATAATTTTCTTCCTTCTTTTATAAATACCTCATATTCTCATTTTATCTCTTTTCCCTCTTTCAGCTCGTTTTAACTTCTAGTTTTCTCAACAACTTCCCTCAGTGAACATGAAAACCATCTTTTCCTTCAAATCTTTCAACCATTTTCATCATGGTAGCTTCGAAATCCAAGAACAAAAAAGATGTCAACGACTCTAAAGGTATTTTACCACTTGCAAATAAGATTTTAGGTCCGTTACTAGTGGGAAATCAGTAATATGTTCCTAAACCTCCTCTGCAAGAAGAGAAACTTCGCATTTATAAATCTTAGGTACTCATTCTCTTTTCTATCTCTAGTGAGATTCACTCACTTATGGGTCCTTCACCTCATCCTAAGGAAAATGCTAAAAAAATAGAGAGTTTTTCCCTTCTTATCATAGTACCAAGCCAATAGTTAACTTGAAGAAGCCAACAACTACTACTGATGATTGCAACACCAAATCAGCGGTTCAAACAAAAACTTCTAAGGCGAAATTTATCGATGAGATGAAGAAACACAAAACAAAACCTTCGACTGACGCAATGGAGTCTAAGGACAAATCCGTCGTCGAATTTAAACACCCTAAAAATTGTCTTTCTTGGCTTGCAAAAGTCGAAAAGACCTAGAAAGATATGCGTATCTTTGACATGATCCAGCTGTCGAAGGTAGGGCCAGCGTATTGCCAAAATATGTTAGTCGAATCCTTGTAATTCTGGAAAAGCACTACTGTAAGTGTTTGGTTGTTGGCATTTTTTTTGGTAAAACCAGTTTTGTGAATGTCATGACTGATGTCATAACATTCTGGGATACAAGATACATTCTGCAGAAAAAGAATGTCATACAGGAGCTACTCAATATGAGTGTTTAGCTGATCATTAAGCAATGATCATATTTATTGCATTCTACCAAAATCAGTGAACATGATTCTTGTTGTCATAACCAATGTTAAGACATCCTGTACTGATCTAACATTTGTGCAGATTTGTTACTCCTGAGAATTTTCAGGAATCTGGTTTATACAGTCCAGATCAGATACTCACATGGACATTAGGTTAACTCTGCTTAACCCTAATCTAGTTGTTAAAGACTTATGACCAAGTCTTGAGGTTAACTCTAATTAACCCTAGTTATTTTCGTGGAAGCCCTAACTGAAGAATAGCTTCCTATATATTCCTCATGAAGACGTTTGGTGAAGGACACTTTTTGACAGAAGATCAATAAGGGATTGTATAGTTATAACTATTATGAGCCAAGCAATTATCATTGTAATAATTGACTTGGAGTAGGATTTGATTGTAAGGGTTGTGTATCACTCAAAGCTTTGAAGCACGAGTGTTTTGTGTCACTTGATTAAAGCTTTTAAGCAAAGTCAAGTTAGGGTTGTGTATCACTAAAAGCTTTGAAGCACGAGTGTTTGTCACTTGATTAAAGATGTGAATCAAAATCAAGTGTGTGTACTGAAGAGTATCTTCATAATTTCATTAATCAATAGTTTAGTATCACTGTTGTGATTGAGGGGGAGTGAGTAGGAACTCAGGTTTAAGTTGAACTTAGATTGAAGTTGCATTGGGTAGGTCTTAAGTGAAGGAGATAAACTGGTTGGTTTATTCCTAAATTAATATCTCTTATAGTGCATTTCCTCCCTGGCTTGGTAGCCCCCAGAGTAGGTGTTGTTTCACACTGAACTGGGTAAACAATTGATTGTGTTCTTTACTGCTTTTAAAATTACTGTCTTGAAGTGTGTCAGATACAGTGTCATAACATTCACTGTGACATTGAGTATCTGTTGCCAGAATTTCAACTACCAACACTTTCCAACTTCCCAGTGGAATAATCACCCCAACATTGTTCGACAGAGCTGCCATCACCAGTCTTCGACCAATTAGAGAAGTTTCGACCCTATGAAATGAATGAGGACACCATCGACTTTAATATTGATCGAGCCAGTTTTGTTCATTACATGACTGATTATCACAATACAGAAAGTGATGAAGTATCTGACGAGGATCACATTGCTTTTCCTGGCGCTTTGGCTATCGCGCTGCATTTTCTGTTGCAAATCATTGAAGGTGGTGAAGAGATTTCTTACTTTGGCAAACTAATTGCATGGAGGTCGTGACATCTGTTTAAGTTAGATGATATTGGGTTCTCTCTATGAGACTTTGGGAGTTATTGTTGATTCCCTAAAGAATTATGAACTAAGGACCAATTTTTTAATGGTTGGCCCTTACTGGTTGATTTGGTTATGGCTGAATGCAACCTTTGAATCTTCATTTCAATTCGAATAGATTTACTAACTCTTATTGATGACGGGCATATTTTGAAAGAAAACTTCACTCCATTTATGTCTCCTTTCGCCAACCAAACTCATGGTCCCGAGTGGTTTTCTAGGGAATTCCCTGCTCCCCAGGCTTATTAAGAAGTAGAAACCCTTGAAATTTGGGGCGCCTTCCTCATTCCCAAATTGATTACAACTAAGCTTGAGGTTTCTAAATACCAATTAAAACTCCTTAGTTATCAACCCAACCTTGTTTCTCGACAGTTTGGGCTCAACCAACTACTGCCTAAATCCTTCTACAATCGAAAGAATGGCCTTTGTCTTCATAACATGAACTTTTATAAGAACGGGTATATTAAGCGCTTGGGTCTACATGCTGTTGAAACTGTCAAACTTACCCCATTTTCATTCCGACCATATTTTTATTGTACTAAAAATTTTGATGATTGGTGGAGGACATATTATGCTAAATAATTCTTCGACACCCCTACCTTGACGCAACTTTTAACATCTTCTTTTTCTTCCATACATGAGAGGTTCAAGAAAGGTAAAGCGACACACATCAAAGAAATTCAAGCATTCCAAAAATACTTCGAAACTGTATACAAATTGTTGTACCCCAAAATTTGCCCTCTCATTTATCAAATATTTCCTCACAAGATTTCCTTTGGTTTAAGACTGCACAAGGATTAATCAGCTCAAGACACCCCCCTTAAGCACTGATGACTAAAATTAGGGTTTGAGATTGCACAAGGATAATTTAAATTTAAATGCCTAATATTACTTCCATGTATCATTATTGACCCCCAAGATTACTCATGTCAAGTTTCAAGTTTTGGATCACATTTTTGCCCAGTCAATTGACCGTTGACCTAAAAATCAGTTGTATTGGGGAAAAAGTCAACTATGGCCAATTTACAGTCAAACTTCATAATTTTTGACCTATATCAACATTATAAACTCATATGTATCATTTGATCAAGTTTGGACCATAATTCCTCAAGAAATTTGATCAAATCATCAAAAGGGCAAAATGGTCAAAATTAGGGTGTTGACTGAGAAAGGGCAATTTATGATTTTTGACCTAGCAAATGGTTGATTGGTTAGAAACATGATCTCAATAATTCAATTGCATCATTTTGACATAATGGCATGACTCAAAACATTGCTCAAGGTCAATTGATTGATAGTTGATTTTCAGTTAACTTATCAAAAATCAACTGTATACTGAAAAGTCAAACTTTGACTTTTTGGTCAATATCAAGTATCAAAGATCACAATTCATCAAAACATGTCAAAATATGGAACTTTTTCATCAAGAAATCAAAAAGTCAAGATTTCATTTTGAAAAGTCAAAGTTTTCAAACTTAGAAATTTTTCTAAGTGTTGAAGCCTTCATGTTTTTTTACAACTTTGAGCCAATTTTTCACCATGATGCAAGATGATTCAAAAGAAACTTTCAACATGAAATTTGTAGATCTCCATGAGATCTGTAACATTTATTTACACAACTTCTCCTAGAAATGCTTGGATCTCAAGTTATTAATCCATGAAGTCATGGTCTTGAAACTAAACACTTAGTGAAATTTTGAACATTTTTGGTCAGGATTTTGACCTAACTTCTGACCCAAGTTTCATATAGTTCCATTTGTATTTTGAAAAAGTGACTCAAATAGGGGTTGTATAGCATATTACTAGCTTTCTAAAAAGTCCAATAACTCCTTGAGATCATTTGTGAGCAAGAAGAATCGAATGTCAGAAGTTGGGGTTTCAAGTTGTTTTACAAGGCAAATTTTGTGATGAACAAAATTCAAATCTCAAACCTATGCTGCATAATATTTGCTTTGCAGGCCTCAAACTTGTTAGGCACTCCATAATTAAATGTTTGCACAGCTGTTAGATGCTTCAACTCAAGCATTCAATGCAATGCCCATGCTTTATGTCCATTTTAGGAAGAAAGTGCACAATGCCATTTTGAAAAAGTAGCTTTATACACAAAACTTGTTCTTGAGCCTTGGAATTGTTTTCTTATGATCATACACGACCTATAACTTAAAAGAAGTTTGTCTCAAGCCTCACAATCACTCAGCCCATGCTTGTACTTCATCTTTGAACCATACTTTCACTTTTCTTCAAAATCAAGTAACATAGCAATCAACCTATATCTTGTACTTCTGGCCCTCTCAAGCACTAAAAAACCTTCTCATTACTTATGTACATGTCCTTGGCATCAAAACACACGCATGCTTAAGCCCTCAAACACACAAGGACTCAAAACTATATCACATACTTCCATTCTTGCATAACCTGACCAAAAGTTTGAAACTCACATCTCCCTCGTGCGTTTTCAAGCCTTTTGGTTCCTAAAGCTTCTAAACATCATTTAGAACTCATCCCACACCATGTTACAAGACTGTAACACCATTAACACCATCCTCAATTTTCAAAAATAGAGCTTTGCACTTGGACTTCTCCAGCACGATTCAGCCATCTCCAGTACAAACTAAACATTGCATTAGCTTCCTGGGACCTCAGTGGAGCTATTCTGATCATCACAACACCTTGAGGAGTGCTTAAACTCAGAAACGATTTCCAATTTTAAGGTAAGTTTCCTTAACTTGGAACTCTTTATACAAGCATCATTAATGTTTAATTTGTGAATGAAAAATGTAGATATCATTGCCCTGAAGCTAACCATGTCTATAGTTTTCATTTATGTTGCTTGAGCTTAGAGAATTTTAAGATTGAAATTTCTGGAAAAGTTAGGGTTCGGATTAGGGCCATTAAAATTCATGTTTGTCTTTGATCTATAGTTTTAATGCTTTACATTTCTTAAATCGTGAGGAAATTTGCCACAAAATTCATGTTTACACTTTTGCAAATGGATGAGAAATGAGCAAGATGCAGGTGGTCTGGCCAGGTGTGAGGTTGAAGATGAAATTTATCTTCAGGAAGTAGTTTCTAATATATATTTATGGTTTGACATAAGTTAACGGATGTATAGCCACCCTAGTGGTAAGGCAGCGTGCTGGTAACCAAGAGGGCTTGAGTTCAACACCCAGCGCGCTGCCTTTTGGCATATTTTTTTTCATTTTCTCACATTTTTTTGACTTTTGCAGCGCCTGGGCCTCCATTTGTTTGGGCCTTATTTTTTGTTATGTTCTGACCCTCTGCCTTGCTGTTTACACTCCTGGCCAATTTATTTTTCTTTTGTTATTTTATTTTATTTTTTTATTTTATTTTCATTTTACATTTTCTTCATTATTAACATTATTATTATTTTTATTATTATTTTCATTAATATAAAAAATCCAAAAATATTTTTTTTTTATTATTTATATTTATTTAGTTTATTTTTCTTCACAAAAAACAAAAGAATAAAAACATTTTCTCTAATAAATTTAATTTACCTTTTTTTTCAAAATACTTAGATAATTTAATTTGATCATTGTATTATTATATTTTTCTTATAAAAAATCAATTTAGAATTTAGGACTTTTATTTAATTATTTTTATTTACTAATTTAATTAAATTCACCAAAACCCTAAAAAAAACTTGTTTTCTTTAAATTAATTTTACTAACTTAATATTAATTTTCTTATTTTTTTAGTTAATTATTTTATTTTAATTAATTAGGTCCAAAAAAAAATCTTTTCATGAAAAAACAAAACAAAAATCATATTTCTTCTTACACTTTATATTTTTGCATTTTATCTTTATTTTGTACATTTATTCAAAATTCAATATGGTTGTAATAGATAATTAGGATTTTAATTTCGTGCAAATTCCCCATTTTTGTAATAGCTTAGTATTTCTAATTTCCGCAATTTAAACGTTTCATATACCAATGCTAGTAAATTAGGGTTTGTATGGAAAGATAAAATCAAATGCTTAGAAAACCCTAATCAAGACAAATCAAGCATGTAAACCAATACACTTGCACACGTACACCCCTAGGGTAAATCTACTTTGTTGCCTTACAAAAATGGCCATATTATGCATGTGAGGTATCTTAGCAAAAACAAACAAAATACAAGATCATAGTCCCTCGATGACGCTATCTATGTTGCCTTTCAAAATGGTCTTAGTCCCTAAAGAATATGCTAAGATATCTTACAACATTGCTAATCGTGGTTATACGATGACCCTTGCCCGTCCCTTTTACATCCAAAGATAGGGTTACTTACCAAATCAATGGTAAGATAACAGTGTCAAAGGAAAGAGGAAATGAACATGAAAGACTATTGAGTAGGTAGAATGTTCCTAGTTACTTGCTCCATTTTAAAATAAAAAACATCCTTGCTATTTTCAAAACAAACACCAACACTTTCAAAACATCTTTCAAAACTTGAAAACATTTTCAAAAGATCAAACACTTGGTATACATTCTTACAAACGAGAATCATTACAAAGTTTTCCTAAACGATGGCGCCTTTACAAAATACTTTCAAAAAACCACACAAAGCACATTTTCAAACAAAAGAAAGTGATCTAGCAAGTAACTAAGAGCCCATGGAAAACCATGGATGAAAAGGGTGTTAATACCTTCCCTTTTCATAATCTACCCCCCGAACTCAAGAAACAATCTCAAAGGTCTTTCCTGTGCTTTTTCACCTTTCCTTTTGGATAAAAGAAACGTCAGTGGCGACTCTTGCTAACCGCAACATTTGCGATAAAACGCAAAACACCCAAGTCAGTTCTCCCACCGTATCATAGAAATGGCGACTCTGCTGGGGAAAATATTAAAAGTGGGGTTACCTTAGGGTTATATCACATTTAATTGCTTTCATTATTTGACTTGTATGATTTACATTATGGTTCTTTGTTTGGGTTTGAATCCTCTACCTAGATTTGGGATACCTTATGGTAAGTAGCAATACGCTGTGGAAACTGTGCGGGGTATACCGACATGGTCTAAGCAATAGCTACATTAGTGTGACATATTTGTGGGTACTGGTAGCCCTTGAGTAGTTAAGTTGAATACGGGGCCGCTGAGTGATGTTATGAAGCACTAACGAACTTCTAGAACCTTTACTTGACCAACTTGGCCATTAGGATGTAGTGAAATGGCCGGCTTTGGTGATGTCCGAAGTTGGTAGATACTCGATACTACACTCGTTGAGGTTTGGTTTTTTGGGATATTTCGGTCTCCATTAAAGAGGCTTGCGTTGAAACAATGCCCAAGGAAACAAACCAGTGATATTGAGCTCCTTAGAACCCGGTTACTATTACTAGGACAGGTTCGAGCCAACTAAACTTCAAGAGGGTACTTACCTATGAGACTTCATGCGAGTCTAAACCTAAGGACTTGTTTGTATATATTTACTTGTACATAACATCATAAACATCATAACATCATACTCATACTCACTAACCATTTAAAGGATCTTGGGATTTATCTTTGTTCTGTTTTGTAGGACATGGATTCTATTCGCGGGAAAACCATTCAAGTCAACCTTGTAAGGATCTCTCCTCAACTTAAAGAGGTAGCATCAAGGGTTCCCGAAAACTCTCCATTTACCAAAAGACATGGTCGCTTACTAAACTTGGTGACCTCCAACACTGATGAGGACATGATGAAGGTTCTCTTCCAGTTCTTTAATCCTCTACATCATTGCTTCACATTTCTCGATTATCAACTTGTGCCAACTTTGGAAGAATTCTCCCAACTCCTGAGGATTCTGATTCTCAGTCAACTACCTTTCAATGGTATGGAAAGAGATCCAAAGCTGGAAGAGATTTCTCAAGCCTTACACTTGCAACCATCTGATATCACAACTAATTGGGAAACAAGGAGTGGTGTCAAAGGTTTCTTAGCAAAGTTCTTGTTTGAGAAAGCCCAAAACTGTTGAAACTCTTTAGACTTACAAGCTTTTGAGGAAATTGTGGATCTCCTCATCTATGGGATGGTTTTGTTTCCAAATCCCGACCAACTCATAGATGTGAACACCGTCAAAATCTTCATGTATCGTAACCCAGTGCTTACTTTGCTAGGGGACATCCTACATTCTTTTCACACTCGCACTATGAGGAAAAGAGGTATCCTTATATGTTGTACTCCTATCTTAGCAAGATGGTTTATTTCGCATCTTCCCCAATCTGTATTGAAGAACGAGCAAGGTTCAAGGTGGTCACATAGGTTGATGACGCTCAAACATTCAGACATTCATTGGTATTCCCAATCTTTAGAGAATGTTACTATCATCGACTGTTGTGGAGAATTCCCTAATGTCCCCTTACCTGGAGTTAGAGGAGGTATCACCTACAACCCATTCTTAGCCTTAAGATAGTTTGGTT
Source organism: Vicia faba (assembly GCA_948472305.1). Taxonomy (NCBI): domain Eukaryota; kingdom Viridiplantae; phylum Streptophyta; class Magnoliopsida; order Fabales; family Fabaceae; genus Vicia; species Vicia faba. The sequence goes on along the minus strand of OX451740.1, from coordinate 534,550,306 downwards.
ACGCCCGAAGGGATGGCCCACATGAGATGCTCATTCAAGGTTTGGTATTTGACTATGAGAATGACAATCAAGGTCACCGCCAAAAGTTTATCCGAGCTTGGAGGATGTTGAACAAGGTAGATAGAAATACATTGGGGCATAAGAATTCCATCCCTCTTGAGCCTTACCTCAAATGGGTACGAACTCGTGCTCAAAGTCTTATGATGCCTTACCCCTCCATTCTCCCGGTTATCAAAGAGCCTGTTGTAGAAGGAGATATTCCATACACTATCCTGCATCCTGACATGCCCACCTCTCTCGAAGACTTACAAAGGGATTGGATACAGCTTAAAGGGGAGAGAGACACTTTCGAGGCCTAATTCTACGCCAGCGAGAAGAGGGTTTTGGAGCTCACCAAGCAACTACATGAGGAGCGTAGCCTGAACGCCTACATCACACCAAAGAGGATGCGTACAACTTTTTTATCTTAAAGTTTTTGTATTTCTTTATAAGTCCAAAGAGGCATTGATGTGCTCAAAACTTTTATTTATTAATATAACGTGTGTTCCTTTTTAGTATAAAGCAAATTTAAATCTCTAATTTCCTTGAAATCATTGCATATGCATCTTCATTCATCATAACATAAGCAAATTTCTTACAACAAGTATCTTCATCTTTCTACTGTTTATTTCAGTAAGATGAATCTCGAGTAGACAATAAAAGACCTCCAGGTGAAGAATGCTCAGTTTCAACAGATGTTCTTGACTCTATCCAAAGGACAAGAGAATTTGAAAATTTGCTGATCGAAGAAAAGAAGAAGAAAGCAAAGAAAGCAACTGGTGTTCTGAATCTAGGAAGAACATTCCCAGGGGCAGCCAGAAAAATCTTAGACTTCACAACATCATCTGGTGAAAAAGAAAATCAAGAAGGGAAAGGAAACGAAGTGACTGCCCAGCCAGAATCTGAGGAAGAAGAAGAGGATTACTCTAAAGAGCAGTATCCCCCGGCCAACGACAAATACAAACATCTGGAATAACGACTAAGTGCAATGGAAATCCAGAAAGTGCTCGGGATGGACTTTGAAGAGATGGGTTTGGTGTCCGGGATTGTTATTCCACCAAAATTCAAGGCACCAGTATTTGCTAAGTACGATGGGGTTTCGTGTCCCAAGATGCACCTCCGATCTTATGTGAGGAAGATACAACCTCATACTGCCGACAGAGATTTGTGGGTCCACTTCTTTCAAGATAGTCTATCCGGGACTCAATTAGATTGGTTTTATCAACTGGAAAGGGCCAATATCCATAACTGGGAAGACCTTGCCACTGCTTTTTATAAACAATATCAATACAACACAGACCTTGCTCCCACCCGTGCTCAACTCTAGAGTATGGCTATGGTTTCAAGAGAAGGTTTTAAAGACTACGCTCAGAAATGGAGGGACTTAGCAGGAAGAGTCCAGCCCCCCCTTTCTGAAAGAGAGTTGGTAGACATGTTTCTGGGTACCCTGTCCGGTCCTTTCTTAAGTCATCTAATTGGAAGCTCCTCAGTAGGCTTCACTGAATTAATCTTGACCAGAGAAAGAGTGGAAGCTGGGATTAAGAGTGGGAAGATCCAAAAAGACGCATCCTCCAGTTTCGTGAGAAAAACCTTTATCGGGAAGAAAGAAGTTGGTGTTGTGTATCCTCAAAGAAATCAAGATAGAACTGAACGCCGTCCAATGATAGGGGCTATCATGATCCCTAAGCCTTCACCTACTCAATAAAGGAGAAACTATCCAAGAACAGAAAGACCGGTAAGACAGTTTACCAGGATAAATATGACACTATATCAAGTCCTGCCACATTTATTGAGATCTAATATGGTAACTTTGAAGGAAGCCCCGAAGAATCCCAACACCGCATCTCCTCATTACCATCATAATGCTCCTGAGATCCCAAATGTTATCACCGTCCCTATGTCCAAGCATGGCCGTGATGTTAATGCCGTTGAAGATGATATGTTTGTTACTGTTGTTGATGAACTTGTTGCTCCTCTCCTGACTGTCAAGAAGAACCTATTTAAGGCCGGTTTATTTCTGGGTTGTGACGAAAGCTGCCACCTCTGTTCGTCCCTACCAACTGGTTGTCATTTATTGAAAGCAGGTGTCCAACGCCTAATGGATGACAAAGAAATTTTATTTGAAAAGACTCCCGTTCCAACCATTTCTTACAATGATGTTTTGAATAGTAACCATTTCCGCCAATTCTTCCAGGGTCTCCACCAAAAGATTTGTTAGGATTACATCAGTTCCTAAAGTGGCTCCACTGATAATTACTATGCCAGGGCTGATCCCGTACTCATCAGATAAAACTATCCCATGGAACTATGGGGGCGACGTCTACTATCATTGCGTCAAGCAGGATTGGCTGGCTGATGAAAACTCAATTTTTGAGAAGGCTGACCCCGACATCGGCAACATTGCGGGAACCAGCAAGATAAACCGAAGTGGAAGAGTATTCTCTCTCGAGATTGCTCCTCTGAATATTGTTACCGGTCCTGTGATCATCCCTGCTTTTGTTCCCGTTGACATTACTACTACAATCCATATGGTTACCCCTACTGACACTCCTACCGTTGAGTCGACCGAGACTCGGGGAAAAGGCATTCTGGTTGAACCTGTCCAGATGAAGGCCTAATCAGTATCTATCCCTGAAGCCTCCCAAAAGGAGATGGAAGAAATTTTGAAAATTATAAAGAGAAGCGACTACAACGTAGTCGAACAGCTAGGGCAGACTCCGTCAAAGATTTCCATGCTAGCTTTATTATTGTGTTCTAAGGCTCATGCGAAGGCCTTGGTGAAATTTCTTAAAACTGCCAATGCACCACAAGAAACCTCTGCTGATCAGTTCTAAGACTGTGTGCCAGCTTGACCGCAGATAATGGTTTAGGATTTTCTGATGCTGACCTGACACCTAGAGGGAGGAAACATAACGAGGCATTGCATGTCTCTGTCGAATGTCGGGGCACAACTTTGGCCCATGTCTTGGTTGATACCGATTCATCTTTGAATGTGCTGCCTAAGAAAGCTTTTGATAGACTCGAATGTGAAGGTTTAACCTTAAAACCCAACAACATAGTGGTAAGGGCCTTCGACGGTTCGAAGAGGATGGTGCATGGGGAGGTGGACATCCCCATAAAAGTTGGAACTCAAACCTTTGATTCAACTTTTTACATGATGGACATTCGCCCTTCCTATTCCTGTTTATTGGGCCGACCATGGATTCACAACGCTCGTGCCGTCACCTCTACATTACATTAGATGCTGAAATACCCGACCAAGGGTAAAATCATTATTGTCCATGGAGAAGAGGAATATATGGTCAGTCACTTGAACTTCTTCAGATACGTGGAATTGGATGGTGAATTCATTGAAACTCCATTTCAGCACTTTGAGGAAGTCCCACAAACTGTGGCAGTAACCAAGACTGTTTCCCAAGTCCCGAAGATTACAAGACCTCCGCTAAAGATATCTTCTCTAAAAGATGCAAGGAAGTGATCGAAGAAGGTGGGTGCACTATTTAGGGCCAACTCCCAGATATCCCTTACAAATCTGATAAATTTGGTTTGGGTTTCACTTTAGGATCCCAGAAAGTTATGCGTCATGCTCGTGCCGGGGGACCACCCTTGAAGATTAACAACCACAGAGTCAACGCAGTGGAAGATGATGAGGACAACTACAACCTGGAGGAATGGATTTTCCCAACTGTCAACGGAGGACTCAACAACTAGGAAGCTAAAGATTTTATCCCAATTACTTTTACCAACAGTAATTGTCTTTAATTTTTTATCGGACCTGTAATATTTAAACAATTCAGACTTTTAAAGACTTGTGTCTTACCCGAGACACAACGGTCCATTTGTAAGGGTTGTTACCTCATTTTCATATGTCATAAATGAATCATGGATGTTTTTGCATACAAACTTTGTGTTTCTTTGTGTTTCTTTTTTTACATTTTTATTTTTTTTAAAGATAGCTATACTCTTACACACACTCACATTCAAAATGCAGATCTACATCCATTCGGGATCCCATGGGTAACAATTATGCTATGGCCTTTTGTGACTCTGAAAATCTAATCTACCAAGCTGAAGACGAAGGTGAAGAAGATTGTGAATTTCCAGGGGAACTAGCCAGGTTACTATAACAAGAAGAAAGGACCATACAACCCCACGAAGAACCAGTGGGCAGAGTTAACCTAGGTACCGAAGAGGACAAGAAAGAAGTCAAGGTGGGTGCCAATCTGGAACCCAGTGTCAAGAAGCGTCTGACTCAGTTGCTACATAATTATATTGAGGTCTTTTCCTGGTCGTACAAAGATATGCCAGGACTTGATGTTGATATCTTGGTTCATCGTCTACCGACAAAAGAAGACTGCCCACCGGTAAAATAGAAAGTCTGTTGCATGCGGCCAGACATGTCAGAGAAGATCAAATCTGAAGTCATGAAACAATTCAACACCAGATTCTTAGTCGTTACCTCCTATCTACAATGGGTTACCAATGTTGTTCCAGTGCCTAAAAAGGATGGCAAAGTACGCATGTGCGTAGACTACAGAGATTTGAATAGGGAAAGCCCTAAGGATGATTTACCACTTCCCCACATCGATATTTTGGTCGACGATATCGCGCAGCATAAAGTGTTCTCATTTATGGAAGGTTTCTCAGGCTAAAACCAAATCAAAATGGCACCTGAGGACATGGAGAAAACGACCTTCGTCACACAGTGGGGCACATTCTGTTACAAGGTTATAACATTCGAAATGAAGAACGTTGGGGCAACCTATAAACGTATCATGGTAGCTCTATTTCACGACATGATATATCATGAAATAGAGGTCTATATGGACGACATGATAGCCAGATCTCAAACTGAAGAGGAACATCTTGACCATTTACAGAAACTGTTTGAGAGACTAAAGAAGTACAAGTTGAGGTTGAACTCGAACAAATGCGCATTTGGGGTGAGGTCCAATAAACTCATAGGCTTTATCGTCAGCGGTAAAGGTATTTAAGTGGATCCTGCCAAGGTGAAAGCAATACAAGAAATGCCCGCTCCTTTTACTGAGAAGGAAGTCAAAGGATTCTTAGGGCGGCTGTGATACGGTGGGAGAACTGGCTTGGTTGTTTTTCATTTTATCTCAAATGTTGCGGTTATCAAGAGTCGCCATCGAATTTTCTTTTATCCAAAAAGGAAAGGTGAAAAAGCACAGGAAAGACCTTTGAGATATCTTCTTGAGTTCGGGGGGTAGATTATGAAAAGGGAAGGTATTATCACCCTTTTCATCCATGGTTTTCCATGGGCTCTTAGTTACTTGCTAGATCACTTTCTTTTGTTTAAAAAATGTGCTTTGTGTGGTTTTTGAAAGTATTTTGAAAAGGCGCCATCGTTTAGGCAAACTTTGTAATGATTCTCGTTCGTAAGAATGTATGCAAAGTGTTGATCTTTTGAAAATGTTTTCAAGTTTGAAAGATGTTTTTGAAAATGTTGGTGTTTGTTTTGAAAATAGCAAGGATGTTTTTGGTTTTGAAATTGAGAAAGAAACTAAGAACAATCTACCTACTTAAAAGTCTTTCTTGTTTATTTCCTCTTTTCTTTGACATTGTTATCTTACCATTGATTTGGTAAGTAACCCTATCTTTGGATGTAAGCGGGACGGGCATGTGTCATTGTATAACCATGATTAGAAATGTTACAAGGTATCTTAGAATTTTTTATTTAGGGACTAAGATCATTTTGAAAGCGTCATCGAGGGACTATGATCTTGTATTTTGCTTGTTTTTGCTAAGATACTTCACATGCATAATATGGCCATTTTTGTAAGGCAACAAAGTGGATTTGCCCTAGGGGTTCTTGTGTGCAAGTGTATTTATTTTCATGCTTTGTTTAGTCTTTGATTAGGGTTTTCTACTTGTTGATTTTATCTTCTCATACAAACCCTAATTACTAGCATTATATTTGAAAAGCGATAAATTGCGGAAATATAAAGTCCTACGCTATTACAATACTTAGGGATGGGCGTACAAATTTACAAATGGGGGTTATAAGAACTTAAATCCTATTTAACTATTACAACCATATTGAAATGTACAATGCAAGAAAGAAAAAGGATTTATTTTTGAAAATGGTTTTTTGTCTTAATGAATAATAAAAAAAGAAATAAGTTAACTAAAAAAGAAAATATATTTTTTTATGTCTATTTTTTATATATTAATAAAAAGGAAGTTAATGCTAAAAATGATAAAAAGGAAAATAATGAGAGAAAAGAATCAGCATGTTGCTGAAAGCAAAGCAATGGGGATCAAAAGTTCTGATACAGGGCGCGTTGTGGTTCAGCAAGAAACATCAGAGGAAACCAGAAGTTCTGAGTTGATACACTCTGAGGTCCTGCAAGAAATGTTAGATGGAAAACACAGAAGTTCTGGATTTCTACGTGCTGAAGTTCTGAATGTGAGAGCAGTGAGAAAATCTTAGAAGCTACGTACGTGTTAAAACAGTGGGAAGAACTCAGAAGTTCTGTATTGTGCTAAGACAGTGAGTGAACATCAGAAGTTCTAGGTGTTAAAACAGTGAGTGGAAACATCAAAGGTTATGTGCCATATTTCAACTCTTTCCTCATATTAATCAGCACATCAACAATTTATTCAGTTCTTAACAAACAGCAAATCAGAAGGATAAAAGCACAATAGTTTATAGAAGTTCTAGTCCTAAATCTGAGCCTAGCCCTAATCAAGAAATTCTGATCCACAGTTTTTTTTACTTATTCAATGATATGGACAAAATTAATACTGTGGTATTTGCATATTTAATGATGTTCTGAATGAAAAAAGATAGGAAGTCAGAAAGACTTACCTTGAATCTGGAACGTGTGCTTGGAACTTGAACTGTTGCCTTTAGATGTCCTGGAGTCAGCAAGAACAACGGAAGAGACAAAGCTAAGTTCTTTGATTTTTAGGAAACAACAAAGGTTTGGTTTTCTGTTTGGGAATTCTGGATTTTTTTACAAAGGGTTTCACAGTTTTCTTTTCTTTCTTTTAATGATTCTTTCTCCAAAAGCCAGCCCCTTGAACGTGTGATGGAGCAACTTATTTATAGGTTAGTTTGTTGTGGTTTTGGGGGGAAAAGAAATGGGATTTAAACCTTTTTGGTATACTATTCCATTACTTTTTAATCATAGTTTTTGTATGCTAATTTGGTGCAAATATAGGGTTTGAGAAAAATGCAGGCGCGGACTAGATCAACAGCAATTTGGAGTGTTGTGGAAGCTGGTTGCGGGATTGTGCTATAGCAGTGCAGCAGGCTTCTCAAACAAGGTTTTGGGATTTGATGATGTTCTGACCGAAGCGTTGAACATAGCCATCATATGATAGGGTGCTGCCTTGTTCTTGAAGCAATTATGGTGGTTAGCAGCTTTTAGCCGTGTCTAAACTGGATTTGTAAGCATGAATTAAGGAAAAGTACCCTCAGAGGCAAAAGCAAAGCATGGGCCTAGCATAACCTTGTACAAAAGTTTGTCTTTCAAGGACAACAATGGTACTTCTATCTCACACGTGGGGAAATCCTTTGGATAAAAACTCAAAAGTTCTTGTGAGCATTAAATGATGATGATATTTATCAAACCAGAAATCCTACGCTATGAGATTGTGCATCATAGCCTAAGTCTGGGTCAGAAGTTCAGCATCAGCGTAACTTAGAACTAATATCCAACTTCTGATTTCTGAATCCTTTTGCCCCAGCATGTTCTGAGTGAGTTCTCAGACTTTCCAGAAAGCTTGTGACATGCTTTGTAAGTCCTCTTTGAATTGCTCTTACAACTTCTGACTGAACCTACGTGAAAACTGGCCCATAAGTTCTAACCAAGCTTTGTCTTGAAAATGTCCAGAATTTGCTGAGTGTCTCAGTTTCATGGACGTGTCTTTGAAGATTTATAACTAGAAATTCACGCATTTCCAGGAGAAGTTCCGTTCTGCAATGTTTCAGATCTTGTTGAAGTCTACAACTCTTGTGTTATAAGTTCTTCCAGAATCAGCTTGCATCATGGTGATAACCTGATCAGAAGTTCTTAGCTTCTCATATTTCTTAAACACTTAGAAAAATTCTAAGTATTTAGAAATTTGACTTTGCCAAAGTGATTCTGACTTTTGAATATATTGATGAAACAAATCTCACATTCCAACATGTCTTGATGAAATATGATTCTTGAAGCTTGATTTTGATCCAAAAGTCCAAGTTTGACTTTCAGTATACAGTTGACTTTTGATCAGTTGACTGAAAATTCACTATCAATCCAATTGATCTTGAGCAATGTTTTAGGTCATGCCCTTAGGTCAAAAATATGAAATTGAATTCTTGAAACCATGCTTCAAAACAATTGATCATTTTCTAGGTCAAAAATCAGAAATTGCCCTTTCTCAATCAAAACCTTAATTTTGACCAATTTGCCCTTTTGATGATTTGATCCAATTTCTTGAGGAATTATGGTCCAAACTTTATCAAACGATACATATGAGTTTATAATACTGATGTGGATAAAAAATTATGAATTTTGACTGTAAATTGGCCATAGTTGACTTTTTCCCCAATACAACTGATTTTTAGGTCAACTGTTCAATTGACTGAGCAAAAGTGTGATCCAAGGTTTGAAACTTGACATGAGTAATCTTGGGGATCCATAATGAACCATGAAAGTCATATGAAGCATTGAAATTTCAATTATCCTTGTGCAATCTCAAACCCTAATTTTGGTCATCAATGCTTAAGGAGGCGTCTTGAGCCGATCAACCTTAGTGCAGTCTTGAACCAAGAGAGATCTTTGTGTGAAAATATTTGATAAGTGAGAGGGAAAATTTTGGGGTACAACAGCTGCCCCGGTTCAATATTCTTAAACCTGAAGAGTTAGATTGGCGGATCCGCCATTCGTGAGTTGAAGGTGAAAGATGATTGAACACTAGAGTGCCCAGAAATTTGCACTCGAAGACGGATGGTGAATGGGCTTATAGGTGCCATTTGGAGGAATATTGGTAAACACTGGAAGAAGTATCAGCACAAATCTCTTGTTGATGTATACTAAAACTTGATGTTTTACCTGTGAGAAAAAGAGTTAGTAAAATGCAGATGCCCGCATGATGTTCACTAGATGTGGTATTATGTTAAATGCATATGGTATGTACATGCTATGATGTATGGATGTGAGATGTATATTTTTGTCTGGGAAAATAAATCCCTGACTGCCGCTGAGGAAATTCTAGGGGGTTGAATCCCTGATTGCCGTTGGGGATAAAGAATATGCATATCTTCAAACTTTGTTGAAAGGATGCTTTCATTGGAGAATATCTCTTGAATGTCAGATGTTATCTGGTCGGATCCAGGCTTCGCAATTTGTTGAGGATGAAGTAGTCAACTGCTATCTGGTCGGATCTAGATTTTACGGCAACTTACTGGGGGAAGATACAAATTAACTGTTATCTGGTCGGATTCCAGGCTTTACAGAAAATTTTCTTGAAATTGAATAGTTATCTGGTCGGATCCAGGCTTTACAACAACTTGCTAGGGATACTGAATTTAACTGTTATATGGTCGGATCCAGGCTTCATAGTAAATTGAAGTGGTAACCACTATCTGGTCGGGTCCAGGTTTCATGGTTTTTGGAAAGTTATACTATTATATGGCCGAGTCCAGACTTCATAGTGTCTCTCTGGGGATTATAGTTAATTGTTATCTGGTCGAACTCCAGGTTTCATAATAAACTATTTGAAAAATTGTCATGTGGTCGGGTCCAGGCTTTGCAGACTTCTGAGGTTGATGAGATTAATTTCTATTTGGTCGGGTCCAGGCTTCACAATAAACTATTTGGGGATTTAGTTGTTATCTGGTCGGTTTCCAGGTTTCACAATGAATCCTTGAGGGTAATTGCTATCTGGTCGGATCCAGGCTTCACAACAACTTGCTTTGAGAAGATGAAATTGAAAACTGATATCTGGTCGCATCCAGGTTTCACAGTAATTTGTTGGGGTAGAGGAAAAATCTACTGGGGAAAAGAAGTTAAACCTTGGTCGGGTTGAGTCCAGGTTTTTCTATATCTTTGAAGAGTTAGACTATTATCTGGCCGGGTCCAGGTTTCATAGTGTGATACGGTGGCAGAACTGACTGTTAATACTGGTTTGCATTTTGCATTTTGTGTTTGCAAAATGTCGCGGTAAGCAAGAGTTTCCACCGACTTTTATTTTATCCAACAAAGGAAAAGGAAAAAGAACAGAAAAAACCTTTTTCGAGATGTTTCTGAGTATGGGGGTAGATTATAGAAAGGGAAGGTGTTAGCACCCTTTCTATCTGTAATTATCTACGGGCTCTTAGATACTTTCTCATTTTTCAAAATTTCTTGTGTGTGATTGTTTTGAAAAGTTTTGCATCGTGATAATCCTTGTATCAGTCCTCAAGGATGTGACGAAGTTTGTTTTGAAAATTGTTTTTGAAAGGTGTTTGTGTGAAAAGTTTTATTTTGAGCAAGTACCTACTAGCATCTACCTACTCGAAAAAAGATCGTTCGTTCTATTTCCTTTAGACAGCGCTATCCTACTATTAGGGAGTAGGTAGCACTGTCGTTGGAGTTGTAAGGGACATTCGAAAGGGGTGAATACAATCACTAAAGCAATAGTTAGAAAACTTTAGTAGTAACCCTAGAGTCATAAGATCTTTTCGAGGCAACATTTCCGAGGTAACATTTCCGAGGCAACATTTCCGAGGCAACATTCGAATGGGACAATTTGATCTCTTTAGACTGGAGGGCAACAACTAAAATCTCTTATGCTTAATGATTGTTTACCGAAGGCAACCAAAGTGAGGTAAACCCTAGGAGTGAACATGTGCGAGTGATTTGTTTCAGTTATTTTAATCTTTGCACATTAGGGTTTTCTAACTGTTTTAATTTTTCATGTATTCTTGCCATACAATCCTAATAATTCATCTAACAGTTAATAATTTGCTGAAAGTAAAAGCGGAAATAAAGCTAGCTATTACATGGCTTTGACAGTTACATAATTGCCTTGACGGGAAATGAAAGTACGGAATTTAAAACCCTAATTAAAACTATTGCAACCTTGAAACAGTTACAATAATAATAAGAAAGAAAATTAAAAAACGCGCGATAAATTAAATGCGAGAGAAATTAGGGTTTTGACCCTTGACTAAACCTAATTGCAATTGATTAAAGAAAACATCATTTTTTTGTCATTTTTTTGTTATTTAAGAAAATAAGGGATAATTGAATTAAAGAAAAGAACCTAATTACTAATTAACTTTAATTAAGAAAAATAATTAAGTTAAACTATTTTCTGTGCTTTTGTTTGAAAAAAAGAAAATAATTAAATCAAGAATTTAAACCTAGTTTTCTAATTGATTTTAATTGTAAAAATAAGTTAAAGTTACCCTAAATTAAATGAACTAATTAATTTAAAAATATTTATTAGGAAAATAAATCTTTTTTGTGATTTTTGATTGGTTAATTTAATAAAATAATTTTTGTATTAATGAAAAAAAAAAACAAAATAATTAAAAAAGGAGATTAAAGAAAAAAAAGTAGAAATAACCAAGTGGGCCTGCTGTTAGCAATTTTGGGGGGTGTTGAACTGAAATTCTCTGGCCCATTAAGCTCCAGGCCCGGTCAACTTTGGGATCTGGTGTAGCATTGACCTGGAGGAGTACCATGAACCTTCATTGGAGAAGCATGTGATCTGGCCAGCAGTGCATCTAATGGATAGACGTTGAGTGTGTATAGAAGGCATGTGAGGGAAGATTGCACTGGATTCGCCTGAAAAAATTAAGAAAATAATAAAATGCACACGCCTGGGATCGAACCCAGGACGTGTGCATCAAAGGCGTTCCTTCCAACCATTTGTGCTGCGTTGTTAACTTGTAAACATAATAAGCAAATAAAATCAAAAGCTAAGCCAAGTATCCTGCCAGAAAAACGCGCGAAATTTGAATGGACCAACCACGCCTTGCCACGCCATTTCCTTCTTCGCTGGGACTGTTGTTTTTGGTTAAAACTTTTAACTACGGACGTTTGTTCGTAGCTATAATCCTGTTTCATTCAAAAATTTCATACAAGCAAGATAAATGAAATTGGTGACCATGAATCAACTGGGCTTGAAGCCCTGATCATCATGGTACCCAATATGAGAGCCAATTGTTCCTGCATTGGAAACTCCTAAAATAAACTCGTAAACCCTAGAAATGGCATTACACAATTCCTGTGCAGAAACTCAAATAAAAGCATTCAAAAACATTGCAAGCATGACAATAAACATGGATATGTGATTAAAATAGATTTATGATGCGTAAATCAATGGATTCAAACTTTAAAAAAAATGCAAACCGTGATATCTCGAGGGGAGATTTCTGGATGTTTTGAGGCTAGCAAATGATGTTGTTAGCTTCCTGAGATGTCCAGGGATGGATTAGAAGCCTTGGAATGGTTTGAACTGGCCTATAGACAAAGATAGGCCTCACACTTTTCTTACAAAATTTTAATTTCTCTCTTGCTGTTTCACGCCTCCAATCCTTATGCTTATGGTCTAGAATTGTTGTGTATATGTAGGAGACTGGATTAGGTTAACAAAATTGGCATGAATCTTGAGAAATAATGGAAATTTGATTTGATTTGCTCTTTGTATGATATCTTCCCAAAATAAGCTTCAATCCAATATTTTCCAATCCAAATGAATCTTGCACGAATTGGCCATCATGCTAGCTGTATGTGGACTCAAAATGTGCACAAAAATCCCAAGATTTGATTTGATTTCATTATTTTACCATTTAATTTGATTTATTTTGATTAAAATGAATAAAAAATCAAAATAAATTATAAGAATAATAAAATAAGAGGTGAATGAGCTCAGGGGTCGTGGGTCCTATTAGAAGCATGTTTCAAGCAAGAAAACATGGGCCCCTTTGAAAAAAATGCAAATTTGATCAATGTTGACTTTTGACAAATTTCCAAAAATTGCCAACTTTGACAATGCACAACTCTCTCCATTTTGACCCTAGGAGGGTGTTCTTGGACTTTTTAGAAAGCTTAGTATGTCTCCTAAACAAAATTTTTGGTTTCATCTCAATTGGAACTTCCATGTCCATGCATGAAGCTTTGACCCAAAAGATGTTTTTGTTGTCTTTTCAAAATGACCTATAATGTCAAAATTCATATCTTTTTGTGAGTGCATATTTTGAACTTGTGGGATGAATATTAGTTGTAGGGAATTTCATCCTATTAAAAATTAGCTTTGGATGGAAACTTTCTAATAAAGTATGAAAAAGTTATGCTTGGTCAAAGTTGGGTTGACTTTTCCTAAGAAATCCTAATTTAGCAACTTTTGGGTTTTGATGAATTTGGAGCATTCCTTGAGGAATCATGATCAAACCTTGATCAAATGATGGATAACACTTCAAAATGATGATGTTGACCAAAAATCTTGAAGTTTGATTGTATGTGGGCCTCAGTTGACTTTTGACCTAATAAAGTCGATTCTCAAGCATCTGAGCAGTTGACTGAGCAAACTTCTTATGCAAGGCATGAAACTTGACATGGATGATCTTGGGAGCTTATTAGGACCTTGGAAAGCATTTGGGGATTTTGTGGATCACCCATCTTGATGAAAATAGAAACCCTAATTTTGAGGTGCACTGCCTTAGTAGAGAGTTTGTCTGGTTAACTCTTGGACTTCCTTGAGCAACTTATGGACCTCAATTGACATTTGTTGAATAAAATGGGAGGGAAAATTTTGGGGTACAACACATAGTATCTTGAAATTGAGATCAACTGTTATCTGGTCAGGTCCAGGTTTCAGATACTCAAACTGTTATCTGGTCGGGTCCATGTTTTAGTGATTTACTAGGGATAGTGGCAAACTCTACTGGAGAAGAGGAGTTTTGCTAATGATTTTGTAGGAATTAAACTGCTATCTGGTCAGGCCTAGGCTTCTACAATTGAAGAATTCAAACTATTATCTGGTCGGGTCCAGGCTTCAGTAATAGCTTGAAAATTATGCTAATATCTGGTCGGGTCTAGGCTTCATAGTATCTTTTTGGAAATAGTAAAGGCTTTGCTGACGGCTTTACTGAGGATCAGGGGTTATGGCCCTATGATTTTCAATAATCTGAAAGAAAATTAAAACTGGAGAGTGTAGACTCAGTCTGGTAGGATAGACTCAGCTTGGGGAGGATACACTTAACTAGGGAGGATAGACTCTGCTTGGGGATAATAGCCTTGCCTGAGGAAGATATACTCAACTGGTGAGGATATACACAGCTGGGGAATAACGGGCTCAGCTGGGGAGAATGGACTACACCGGGGGAATACAAACTCGGTTGGGGGAGGATGTACTCGACCAGGGAATTTTATGGTTCCTCGATTGTTGTTGGGGAAATAAACCCTATTGGGGAAGTGAGTTTCTTGTAAAAATAGACTTAGCTGGAGAGAGATCTGTCAGGAGATTGAGACTCTGGTCGGGGATTATCCTATGCAAAGAGACTTTGTGGGCAACTCCGTTGGGGAAAGGTTTATTGTAGCCATCCTTGTGGGGATAATGATAATGAGATAACTCTGTGGGGATATTTCATACACATTAAAGAGATGCTTGTTGCTGCTTAGCAGGACCCATGTGCCAAATAGCTTTAATTATGTTCATATGCATATGTTCATTCAATTTTAGTCATTGGACAGATTTGCATTAGAAACAAAGACATAAATTTTGCACTTCAAAGTATATTTGTATTGATATTTTGCCCATGAATAGGCGTTTTTGTACAGAGAGATGGAGATCCTAGTAAGAGGAAATCGTCGAAAGGAAAACATAATTGAGAATGAAAACAAATAGCCATGTGAAATGATCTCATTGCCTTCCAACTCTACTATTTCCCCAATATCTTCGAATGTCCCTTGCCGTTGATAGAAGTTGATTGGACTGATCTTGGACCGTTTGAACTTGGACTTTGGTGATAAAAATGACTGGGTTGATTCCACGGGACATAGTCTTACGCTTTTAATCCTTAACTTTTGCCTAGACTTCCCTTTCGGGTTTTCAGCCCACCAGGATACCCTTTTTCCCCAAGTCGCCCTTTCGGGTTTTGAACTTTCCAGGTGTACAATCTTTTGCATATATCCCTAATTTTTTCCCAAACCTTTTGGTTTGCCGGGATGCCCTTATTTTGCCTAGGTGTGTCAACCTAGCGGGTCTCTTATGCGTAGTATTTTTTAACTATGTCCGTGTTTATAGGATGTGGGAAATCTTCACCATCCATGGTAGTCAGCATTATGGCACTGCCAGAGAAAACTCTCTTGACAACAAATGGCCCTTCATAGGTGGGAGCCAATTTGCCTCTAGGGTCGCCTTGTGGTAAAATGATGCGTTTTATCACCAAGTCACCAACTTGATATACTCGAGGCTTGATCTTTTTGTTGAAAGCCTTGATCATCCATTTTTGGTACGTCTGACCATAGAAAACAACAGCTAACCGTTTCTCATCAATCAAGTTCAGCTGATCCAATCTCATTTGAATCCACTCATCTTCGCCTAGGCCTGCCTCATTCATAATTCTCAGTGAGGGAATCTGAACTTCCACTGGCAAAACAGCTTCCATGCCATAGACTAGAGAAAATGGAGTTACCCCAGTTGATGTTCTAGCTGAAGTACGGTAGCCATGCAGAGCAAACGGTAACATCTCATGCCAATCCTTATAGGTTACTACCATTTTCTGCACAATATTCTTGATATTTTTGTTGGCCGCTTCGACTGCGCCATTCATTTTTGGTCTATACAGAGAAGAATTGTGATGTTTGATCTTAAACTGAGTGCAAAGCTCAGTGATCATAACATTGATGAGGTTAGTCCCATTGTCGGTGATAATCCTTTCGGGGATACCATAACGGCAGATGAGGTTGTGTCTGATGAATCTGGCTACCACATTCTTGGTGACTGAGGCAAATGAGGCGGCTTCGACCCATTTGGTAAAATAGTCGATAGCAACAAGAATGAAGCGATGTCCGTTGGAAGTTGTGGGCTTGATCTCTCCAATCATGTCAATGCCCCACATTGCAAATGGCCACGGAGTGCTCATGACATTCAGAGGGATAGGAGGCACATGGACCTTGTCAGCGTAGATTTAGAATTTGTGACAAGTTCTTGAATGTTGATGGCAATCGGTCTCCATCGTTGACCAATAGTAACCGACTCTTAAGATTTTCTTAGCCATCGTATGTCCACTTGAGTGAGTACTGAAGAGACCATCGTGCATGTCTTCCATGATCTCCTCCACCTCCTTCTTGTCCACACATCAGAGTAGAGTTGAATCATGGTTGCACTTGTACAATATCCCGTTACTTAGGAAGAATTTGGCTGCAAATCTTCACAAGAACTTTCTGTCATTGATAGATGCCCCTTTGGATACTCTTGTGCTTCAAGGTATCTCATCACCTCATAGTACCATGGCTTTTCCGCATCGGTGTCAAGATCATAGCAATGTACAGGTTCATCAAATCTTTAAATTGTTATCATAGGGGCTTCGTTGTCCCATATGACCTTGAATATTGAAGACATGGTTGCCAAGGCGTCAGCCAACTGGTTTTCTTCCCTAGGGAAGTGCTCAAAAGTGACCTCTTTGAAATAAGGAATTAGGGATAGCACAAGTTCCTTGTAAGGGATAAGATTAGGGTGTTTAGTGTCCCAATCTCCTTTTACTTGGCTGATCACTAGAGCGGAATCCCCAAACACATCCAAATGCTTGATCCTTAAGTCAATAGCAGCTTTCAGACCTAAGATGCATGCTTCATACTCGACCATATTGTTTGTGCAATCGAAGCATAGTCTGGTAGTGAAAGGAGTGTGGAAACATTCAGGAGAGATAATCACATCACCAACTCTGTTACCTAAGGCGTTGAAAGCCCCATCGAATACCATAGTCCATCGGGATCCTTGTTCAAGTCTGTCATATGGTCCAGGTTTTGCATAATCGGTTACCAGCATGATGTTCTCATCAGGGAAGTCGAAATTCATTGACTGATAATCATCCACAGCTTGATGGGCTAAATGATCTACTAATACACTTCCTTTGATGGCCTTTTGAGTCGTGTATTGAATGTCGTACTCAGTCAAGATCATTTTCCATCTGGCTATCCGTACGGAAAGGGAAGGTTTCTCGAAGATGTAGTTAATTGGGTCCATCTTAGAAATCAATAGAGTGTATGAGTCAACATATATTGTCTTAGCCGGCGAGCAGCCCATGCCAGAGCGCAACAACTTTTCTCGAGTAGTGAATATCTGGTTTCACATTCGGTAAACTTTTTTCTCAGGTAATAAATAGCATGCTCTTTTTGGCCATACTCGTCATGTTGGCCCAAAACACACCCCATAGAATTCTCTAATACTGTCAAGTACATGATCAAGGGTCTTCCTTCAACTGGAGGCATGGGAATAAGAGGTTCTTGTAGGTATTCTTTGATTTTGTCAAAGGAAATCTGGCATTCACCATTCCATCTGACTACCTGATTTTTCTTCAAGAGTTTGAAGATTGGCTCACAAGTAGCAGTCAAGTGAGATATGAAACGGGAAATGTAATTGAGACGACCCAAGAATCCTCTGACTTCTTTTTCAGAATGAGGGACTGACATTTCTTGGATGGCCTTTACCTTGGCAGGATCAACTTAAATGCCTTTATTGCTGACAACAAAACTTAGAAGCTTTCCAGATCGTACTCTAAACGTGAACTTGTTAGGGTTTAACCTCAACTTGTACTTCTTCAGCCTATCGAATAATTTGTACAGGTGATCGAGATGTTCTTCTTTGGCTTGTGATCTGGAAATCATATCATCCATATATACCTCTATCTCATGATGAATCATGTCATGAAATAAAGCTACCATAGCCCTTTGATATGTTGCCCCTGCGTTCTTTAATCCGAACGGCATGACCTTGTAGCAGAAGGTGCCCCATTGCATAACGAAAGTAGTCTTCTCCATGTCTTCGGGAGCCATCCTTATTTGATTATAGCCTGAGAAGCCATCCATGAAAGAGAAGACTTTATGCTGAGCAGTATTATCAACTAAAACGTCAATGTATGGTAGAGGGAAGTTATCCTTGGGGCTTGCGTTATTCAGATCCCTATAGTCTACGCACATGCGAACTTTCCCGTCTTTATTTGGCACTGGCACCACATTAGCAAACCATTAAGGATAGGATGTCACAGCTAGGAACCCTGCATCAAATTGTTTAATCACTTCAGCTTTGATCTTTTCAGACATATAAGGCCTCATGCGACGAACTTTTTGTTTAACAGGAGGGAAGTCTTCTCTTGTCGGCAGACGATGGACTACGATGTTGGTATCCAACCTAGGAATATCTTCATAAGACCAAGCAAATACTTCCACATAATCATGAAACATCTGAACCAACCTACTCTTGACATCACTTTCCAAGTTAGCGCTGATCCTGATTTCCTTCTTATTTGCCTCAGTACCCAGGTTGATAACTTCAACTGACTCTTTGTGCGGTTGAATAGCTTTCTCATCTTGTAATAGATGTCTGGCTAGTTCCCTGGTATGTCACAATCTTCCCTGCCTTCGTCTTCGGCTTGGTTGATAGGAAATTAAAAGTCATAGTCGGCAATAGTAGAGTCATTGGCAATAGGATCCAGAGTGGATGTGGACCTGCAAGCATGTGCGTGTGTGCATGTAAGATACATGGCTATATTTTTTGAAAATATATTGAAAGAAAGGAAAGACAATGAGCACAAATATTTGAATGCAAAAGAGTCCAATGTACTGAATGATCATATGATTAGATGAACATAAATAAACCCTTGACAAATGGACCAAAGTGCCCCGGGCTAGGAAAATGGCTGAAAAGTAATAGTTAAAATATTACAGACAACATGTTCTTGAATTTAAAGAAAAGAAATAACAAGTGGATTACTCCTCAATGAAGGAGATGGGCACAAAGTCCTTCGCATGCCAATTCTTCAACTATGTTGTAGTTGGGTACACGCAATCTTCAAATGCAGCTTCTTCATCAGAATCGTACATGGCATTGACTTCATGGCTTCTAATGAAGAGAGGTGGCTTTCCAGCACACCTCACTTCCTTCTGAGCTTTGGCGGTGAAGCCTAAACCAAACTTGTCGGATTTAAATGGGATATCGAGGAGTTGCCCCCAAGTATCACAGTTTCTTTCTTCAATTGTCGCGCATGCATCCTTGATTGAAACCATTTTTGGTGTGGCCTTAACAACTTTAGACTCATCAGAAGAACATTTGGTAGCAGCGATGGCATGACTTCAAAGGCTTGACATGGGGTTTCAATGAATTCTCCATCCATCTCTATGTATTTGAAAGAGTTAAGGTGGCTCAAAGGCTTGACATGGGGTTTCAATGAATTCTCCATCCATCTGCCCTTGACTGGATATTTGAGTTTCTGATTGAGAGTTGAAGTTACTTCCCCAACTTTATGTATCCACTGGCGACCTAATAGACAAGAATAGGCAGGACGAATATCCATAATATAGAAGGTGGAGTTGAAGATTTGGGAGCCCACTTTGATTGGAAGATCTACCTCCCCATGAACAGTCCTCTTTGATCCATCAAATGCCCTTACAAAGATATCAATTGGCTTCAAGACTAAATCCTCATAGTCAAGACGGTCTAATTCCCCCTTGGGTAATACATTCAGAGAAGAACCAGTGTCGACTAGCACATGTGCTAAGGTAGTCCCTTTGCACTCGACAGAAACATGTAAATCTTTATTGTGATTCTTCCCAAGAGGTGTTAAGTCGGCATCTAAAAATCCCAAGCCATTATCAGCTGTTAGGCTAGCCACGCAATTCTCAAATTGGTCTGTTGTTGTCTCATGGGGGACATGTGCCTTTTTCAAGAACTTGATTAATGTTCGAGCATGGGCATCAGAGCAAAGCAGCAATGACAACATTGAAATCTTAGAAGGGGTTTGCCCCAACTGTTCTACAATCTTGAAGTCTCTTCTTTTTATGATCTTCAAAATCTCATCCATCTCGCGGGCGGGGGGTTCTTCATCAGCAATATCCTTGGAGGGTACTTCAATCACATCAGGCTCAACAACCTTTTCTTTCCCTCTTGTATCGGTACTTGGCTTGGCGGCAGTAATGCGGATGGGCGTCTTTGTAACTACTGGAGATGAGATATTGGGTGAAAATATTATCCTAGTTCTAGTTACTTTTCTTGAGCCAGCTATGTTGCCAACATCGTCATATTTTTCTTCTTCTATCTAGGCATCTTGTTTAATCCCATGATAGAATACATCAGCACCATAATTCCATGGTACCGCTTTATTTGAAGAGTAAGGAATCGGCCCGGGATCAGTAATTATTAAGGGAGCAATAGAGGGTTCATTTGAAATCCTAATAGGACCTTTGGAGGTGATCCTAAGAGGCTTTTTTGAGATGGTAATAATGGAGAGGTCTTCACATTTGTTGATCAAACTCTTGGCAAGTGGAGTCTTTTCAAATATAATTTTGTGGTTATCCATCAGGCGTTGTATGCCTTTCTTCAGCCCTTCACATCCATTGAGTTGTCTTATACAACACACACAATCTTTTTCACAGCCAGGGAAGATCCCAGCTTTCAACTGATTGTTCTTGATTACATTCAGCGGAGTAGTCAATTCTTCAACAGAGGCAACAAAAATTGTATCTTCAACAACATTAACACTCTTGTCATGTTTCGGCATCAGAGCGGTAATTATATTCAGCGTTGGAGGAGGATCAAACTCAATAGTCTTGTTGTCAATTAAATCCTAGATCTTGTTCTTCAAGGCCCAGCACTGGTCAGTCTCGTGCCCGGGGCTGCTTGAATGGTAAGCACACTTAGCGTTCAGATTATACTTTGGTGACGAGGTGTCAGGGTTGGAGGGAGGATCATGCAATGTCACTAAATTAGCATTGAGCAAATGTTGAAGGGCTTGAGACAGTGACATGCCTAACCTCGTAAATTGTCTTCTTGGAGTTTCAAAACATTGATGATTTGCAGATGGTCTTGGAGTAGGAGTTGGATCGGAGATTCAGACAACATTGACAGATGGGTGATCATTCTTCTTGGTATGGGCCCTTTCCCCATACACAGCAGTGACTTATTTCTTTGCAGCAAAAGGTTTCTTGATAGGATTGGGAGTGGAGGTAGATGCCACAGAGATCTTCCCACTTTTGATGCCACTTTCAACTTTTTCGCCGGTTAAGATCAATTTGGTGAAACTAGAAGAAGAGCAGCCAACCAACAGATTAAAGAAAGGACCAAATAAAGTGCCCATGAACATGTCGATGTGCTCCCTATCAGTAAAGGTAGGTTGAACCCTACTAGCAAGGTCTCTCCACTTTTGTGCATATTCCTTAAATCCTTCATTCTTCCCCATGGTCATATCTTGTAACTGAACCCTCGTTGGCGCCAAGTCGGTGTTGTACTAATACTGATGGTAGAAGTCAGTAGATAAATCCTCCCAAGTATTGATACGAGAACCATCTAACTGATAAAACCATTCAATTTGCATTCCATCCAAGCTCTCTTGGAAAAAGTGAATCCAAAGCTTCTTATCAGCAGTGTGCGGTTGTATCTTGCGCACATAAGATTTCAAATGGAGTTTTGGACAAGAAACCCCATCGTACTTTGAAAAGAGTGGTACTTTGAATTTGTGGGGAATGATTACCCCAGAGATCAAACCCAAATCATCAAAATCTAAACCGGGGACGGCTTGGATTTCAACAGCTTTCAATTTGTCTTCTAACTGCTTGTATTTGATATCAGCGGGTGGATACTGCTCGTTGAAATAATTATCATTAGATTCTTGATCATTAGCACATTCAGCCTGAGTACTCTTGACCTCACCGACCTGGTTCTCGTCCTCTTCAGATGAGTCTCCTCCTACTGGGATTTGACGGATTGTCTCCTTGAACCTTCTACCCATGTTGAGTAGAGCTTTCTTCTTTGGCTTCTTCTTAACGTCCAGCAAAGCCATCATATCTTGCTGCCCCTTGGCTAGGGCTAGTAGAGTTTCCTGAAACTGAGAATTCTGGGTTTGGATATCCTTCACAGTTTGCTCTAGATCCATCTTACTGAAATAAACAGCAGAAAGATAAGGAAACCTGTTATGCAAAAACCTGTCATGTTATGATGCATGGAATATATACATGCAAATGATTTCAAGGATTAATGAGATTTAAATTTGTATAGGCAAAAGAATGAACAAACTTTAATTTTCATTAGACAAAACAAGAAAGATTACATCATGCCTCTTGGGCTTACAAAATAACTTTCTAAGATAAAAAGACGGAACACATCCTCTTTGGCGCGAGATAACCGTTCACACTTTGCTCTTCTTGTAGCTGCTTTGTAAGCTCCAAGACCCTCTTTTCACTAGCATAGAATTGAGCCTCGAAAGTATCTCATTCTTCCTTTAGCTGGATCCAACCCTTTTGTAAGTCTTCGAGAGAGGTAGGCATGTCGGGATGGAGGATAGTGTAAGGGACATCTCCTTCAACCACAGGCTCCATGATGACTGGTAGGATAGAGGGATAAGGCATCACAAGTCTCTAAGCATGAAATCGTACCCATTTAAGGTAAGGCTCGAGGGGAATGGAATTCTTGTGTCCTAACGTCTTGCTATCCACCTTGTTCAACATCCTCCAAGCTCGGATAAACCTCTGGCGATAACCTTGATCGTCATTCTCATAGTCAAATACCAATCCTTGGATAAGCATCTCATGTGGACCATCCCTTCGGGCGTAACCAAATCGTCTTAAGGCTAAGCAAGGGCTGTAGGTGATACCTCATCTAATGCCAAGTAAAGGGACATTAGGGAATTATCCACAATGGTCGACGATAGTAACATTCTCCAAAGAGTGGGAATACCAATGAATATCTAAATGTTTGAGCGTCATCAACCTATGGGATCATCTTGAACCTTGCTCATTCTTCAATACAAATTGGGGAATATGCGAAATACACCATCTTTCCAAGAGAGAAGTGCAACATATAAGGATACCTCTTTTCCTCATAGTACGAGTGTGAAAGGAATGTAGGATGTCCCCTAGCAAAGTAGGCACCGGGTTACGAGACATGAAGATTTTGACGGCGTTCACATCTATGAGTTGGTCAGGATTTGGAAACAAAACCATCCCATATATAAGGAGAGCCACAATTTCCTCAAAGGATTGCAAATCCAAAGAGTTCCAACAGTTTTGGGCTTTCTCAAACAAGAACTTTGCTAGGAAACCTTTGACACCACTCCTTGTTTCCCAATTAGTTGTGATATCAGATGGTTGCAAGTGTAAATCTTGAGCAATCTCTTATGGATTTGGATCTCTTTCTGTACCGTTGAAATGTAGTTGATTGAGAATATGAATCCTCAAGAGTTGGGATAATTCTTCCAAAGTCGGCTCAAGTTGATAATCAGGAAATGTGAAGCAATGGTGTAAAGGATTAAAGAATTGAAAGAGCACCTTCATCATGTCTTCATCAGTGTTGGAGGTGACCAAGTTTAGTAGGCGACCGTGTCTTTTGGTAAATGGAGAATTTTCAGGAATCCTAGAAGCTAACTCTTTAAGTTGAGGAGGGATCCTTACAAGATTTACTTGAATGGTTTTCCTGCGAATAAAATCCATATCCTATAAAACAGAACAAATATAAATTCCAAAAATCCTTGAAATGGTTAGTGAGTATGAGTATAATGTTATGATGTTTATGATGTTATGTACAAGTAAATATATACAAACAAAACAAACAAGTCCTTAGGTTTAGGCTTGCATGGAGTCTCATACGTAAGTACCCTCTTGAAGTTTAGTTGGCTCAAACATGTCCTAGTAATAGTAACCGGGTTCTAAGGAGCTCAATATCACTGGTTTGTTTTCTCGGGCATTGTTTCAGCACAAGCCTCTTTAATGGCGACCAAAATATCTCAAAAAACCAAACCTCAATGAGTTTATTATCGAGTATCTACCAACTTCGGACTGCACCAAAGCCGGTCATCTCACTACGTCCTAATGGCCAAGTTGGTCAAGTAAAGGTTCTAAAAGTTCATTAGTGCTTCATGACATCACTCAGCGACCCCGTATTCTCCTTGACTACTCAAGGGCTACCGGTACCCACAAATATGTTGCACTAACATAGCTATTGCTTAGACCGTGTCGGTATACTACGCACAGTTTCCACAATGTATTGCTACTTACCTATTAAGGTATCCCAAATCCGGGTAGAGGATTCGAAACCAAATAAAAAACCATAATGTAAATCATACAAGTCAAACAAATAAAGCAAGTAAATGTTATTTAACCCTAAGGTAACCCCACTTTTAGAAAAATCCCCAGCATAGTCGCCAGTTCTGTGATACGGTGGGAGAACTGACTTGGTTGTTTTGCGTTTTATCGCAAATGTTGCGGTTAGCAAGAGTCGCCACCGAATTTTCTTTTATCCAAAAAGGAAAGGTGAAAAAGCACAAGAAAGACCTTTAAGATTGTTTCTTGAGTTCGGGGGGTAGATTATGAAAAGGGAAGGTATTAGTACCCTTTTCATCCATGGTTTTCCTTGGGCTCTTAGTTACTTGCTAGATCACTTTCTTTTGTTTGAAAAATGTGTTTTGTGTGGTTTTTGAAAGTATTTTGAAAAGGCACCATTTTTTAGGCAAACTTTGTAATGATTCTCGTTCGTAAGAATGTATACAAAGTGTTGATCTTTTGAAAATGTTTTCAAGTTTGAAAGATGTTTTTGAAAATGTTGGTGTTTGTTTTGAAAATAGAAAGGATGTTTTTGGTTTTGAAATTGAGCAAGCAACTAGGAACAATCTACCTACTCAAAAGTCTTTCTTGTTTATTTCCTCTTTCCTTTGACATTGTTATCTTACCATTGATTTGGTAAGTAACCCTATCTTTGGATATAAACGGAACGGGAATGGGTCATTGTATAACCATGATTAGCAATATTACAAGGTATCTTAGCATTTTTTTCTTTAGGGACTAAGATCATTTTGAGAGGCAACTTTTGAAAGCGTCATCGAGGGACTATGATCTTGTATTTTGCTTGTTTTTGCTAAGATACTTCACATGCATAATATGGCCATTTTTGCAAGGCAACAAAGTGGGTTCACCTTAGGGGTGCTTGTGTGCAAGTGTATTAATTTTCATGCTTTGTTTAGTCTTTGATTAGGGTTTTCTACTTGTTGATTTTATCTTCTCATACAAACCCTAAATACTAGCATTATATTTGAAAAGCGATAAATTGCGGAAATATAAAGTCCTACGCTATTACAATATTTAGGGATGGGGGTACAAATTTACAAATGGGGGGTTATAAGAAGTTAAATCCTATTTAACTATTACAACCATATTGAAATGTACAATGCAAGAAAGAAAAAGGATTTATTTTTGAAAATGGTTTTTTGTCTTAATTAGTAATAAAAAAAGAAATAAGTTAACTAATAAAGAAAATATTTTTTTTATGTCTGTTTTTTATATATTAATAAAAAGGATGTTAATGCTAAAAATGATAAAAAGGAAAATAAAGAGAGAACAGAATCAGCATGTTGCTGAAAGCAAAGCAATGGGGATCAGAAGTTCTGATACCGGGCGCGCTGTGGTTCAGCAAGAAACATCAGAGGAAACCAGAAGTTCTGAGTTGATACACTCTGAGGTCCTGCAAGAAATCTTAAAGGGAAAACATAGAAGTTCTGGGTTACTATGTGTTAAAGTTCTGAATGCTAGAGCAGTGAGAAAATCTTAGAAGCTCTGTACGTGTTAAAACAGTGGGAAGAACTCAAAAGTTCTGTATTATGCTAAGACAGTGAGTGAACATCAGAAGTTCTAGGTGTTAAAACAATGAGTGGATACATCAGAGGTTTTGTGCCATATTTCAAATCTTTCCTCATATTAATCAACACATCAGCAATTTATTCAATTCTTAACAAACAACAAATTAGAAGGATAAAAGCACAACAGTTTATAGAAGTTCTAATCCTAAATCTGAGCCTATCTCTAATCAAGAAATTCTGATCCACAATTTTTCTACTTATGCAATGATATGGACAAAATTAATACTGTGGTATTTACATATTTAATGATGTTCTGAATGAAAATATAGGAAGTCAGAAAGACTTACCTTGAATCTGGAACGTGTGCTTGGAACTTGAACTGTTGCCTTTAGATGTTTTGGAGTCAGCAAGAACAACGGAAGAGACAAAGCTAAGTTCTTTGATTTTTAGGGAAAAACAAAGGTTTGGTTTTCTGTTTGGGAATTCTGGATTTTTTTACAAAGGGTTTTGTGATCGGTGGATCTGGAACTGACTGTTTAACGCTGGTTCGCGAAATGTCGCGGAAGCAAGAGTCGCCACCGTCTTTTATTTTCTCCAAATGGAAAGGACAAAAGCATAGAAAAATTCCTTATAGAGGTTGCTCTCGGTTCGGGAGGTAGATTATAGAAAGGGAAGGTGTTAGCACCCTTTCTATCCATGGTTATCCATGGGCTCTTAGATACTTGCTCACTTGTGTTTTCAAAAATGGTTTGTTTGCTTTTCACTTGTGGGTTTTAAAAAGTTTCTTTGAAAATTCCAGTTCGACTCTTGTATCGGTCCTCAAGAGTGTTTGAAAAGTTGCTTTCGTAAGCTTTTTGAAAAGGTGTCGGTGTGAAAAGTATTTTTGAATTTGTTTTAAAATTAGAGCAAGTATCAAGAGTCGTCTACCTACCCTAAGGAATTCGTCTGTGTAAATGTCCTTTAAAGTAGTGCCATCCCACCATTGAGAGGTAGGTAGCACCACCGTTGGAGGTGTTCGGGTCAATTCGAGGTTCGGGACATGGTGATCACCAGAGCAATAGGAAGACACCTTAGAAGCTACCCTCATGCCAAGTTCCCGGATCATGAGGACTTACTAAGACATCCTCTACTCGACGATCACCTTTCGAGGCAAGGCAACAGTGAGGCGTACCCTAGGGGTGGTGTGTGATTTGTGCGTCAGATTCGTTTGCATTTATCTTGTTCATGTCAAAGTGATCTATGCGTTTGTTTTTATTTTAGGCCATTCATTCTTGCATGCATTTATTAGTAGTTGAAAAATCGCGAGAAATAAGGGTTCTAAAGCTATTACAAAAGGCGCGGGTCCACATCGCCAAAATTTCCAGAACCCGATTTGACAGAAAAAATAAAGAATTAAAGTAAAAGTGCGAGAAAGTATGAAATTACACGGCTTTGGGAGAGGTACATAAAAATCATACGAAAAGAAATAAACACGCGAATTAAATAAGAATTAAAAACGAGGGCGTTGGACCCTTTTTGCAAAATTAAATTAAATGATTAAATTAATTAAAATTAAAATTAAAGGAAGTTATTTTTTGAGATTTTGGTATTTATGAGAATTTAATGAAATTAAAAACCTAATTCTACAATTTTTTTATTTATTGAGAAAAATATGACAATTATCTAAAATTAAGTCTAATTAATTAATTGCAACTTGATTTATAAAAATAACTAATTAAGAATTAATAATTAATATAGTAAAATAAAAAAAGGATGAAAAATGCTTGAAACCCTAATTCTACCAATTTTAGATTTTATTAAAAAAACATTAAGATTTAAATCTATTTTAACACTAAAATCAATTAAGGATGTTTATTTACAAAATATTAAAATATTAAATAAAAATATTTATTTTTGTCTTTTTCTGATTTTTATATTGTTTTTTATGTTTTTATGAAAATATTTAAATTACAAGAATTAATAAAAAAAGAATAATAATTGAAATAAAAAAGAATGAAAAAAAATATTGCAAACCTAAGGGGTTCAGTCCCCAAATAGGAGGTTTTGCTTAGCAATTTGGGCCCATTTGTTTAAGGCCTTGTCTGACTTCTCATGCCAGCGTGTGACACCTTTGACTGAGGCACACCATATGCCCTGAATCCTGGCCTTGGGTTTGATCTTGGTGGACATGTGGCGCTCTGGGACTATAGAGTGTACGCTGGGATTCTGGGAACGAGCTACAGACAAGCAACGTTAGAAAAATAATAATATGGAAAGGGAGGGGACCTGGGATCGAACCCAGGTCCTGTGGTTCACCAATGTACACGCCTTGCCAACTGCTCTATTCACGTTTTCTGTATATTAAATAACAAACAATATTTATAAAATGAAACAACGCGTTAGTGGAGAATTAGCGCGAAATTTCAAATAGACCAATCGCTGCTAGCCACATAGTCATCTTCTTCATGGCTTTATATTTTTTCCTGAAACAAAAACACAATCAGCAACGGTTTTGAACCGTCCCTATAGACACCCTATTGGAAAATAGCGATTAGCCCCTGGGGCCTCATAAATTAGGCGCGAGGGTTCCGTTTTGATCGTCCAAGCACGCTTGTTTCGTTCATGGCATTATGGTGTGCTAATTTTACCCTATCTGGAAACGCCCAATTCAAAGCTTGCAAAACCCTAAAAGACAACAATGGCAGATTCTCTAATAGTGCATAAAAACGCAATTAAAATATAGGGTTAGCTTCAGAACACATCGCTTAGTATGAATATATAAACAAAATGCTATGAGAATGTCTCAAAATCAAAACACGAATATGCATTTTTATGAGAAAAAATTGACTTCTGTATACCGATTCAAGGCGTTAGAGTTGATGTTCTTGATTTGAAAACCTTCCCTGACATCCCAGGAAGGTGATGGAATGGTTCTTTTGGCTTGAATCAAACTAAAACCTAGTTATCAGTTTTCAAATTTTAGGCAAAAAATTCAAGTGTGGTTCTTGGTCTATGGCGCAGCTTTCAGGTAATGGGCACGAGGGTTCCACTATGTATATATGTGTGAAGGTTCTAGGGTTGAGAAACTGATAAAAAATCCATGAATTGATGAAAAAAATATTTGATTTTCAAGCCATTATTTTCAAATCTTTTTCAAGCATATTTGGTCTCAATCATATCCAATCATCATAATTCCTTCCATATTTGATTGTACACGAAATATTGAGATTATTTTATGCACAAAAAGATTTAGAAAATTAGGTTTAGTATTTTTCATGTATTTTATTTAATTAAATGAATTATTAATAATAAAAAATCCAAATAAATAAATAAAAATGATAAAAACTTCCCTTTGGGCCAAATGGTCGTGCACATGCCTTGGATGATGAATTGTGGAAGAAAAAGAGGCCCATTAGCAATTTTAGGTCATTTGAAGCAATGTTGACTTTTCAAAATATCCAAAAATTTCCCAACTTCCACAAGGCATAACTTGCTCAATTTTTAAGCTTTGCTCATGTTCTTGGATATTTTGGAAAGGTATTTGAGTCCTATAACCAATGTCTTTGGTCCCATGTCATTTTGATTTACCAATCTCAAGTTATGGCCTTTGACTTAAAGTCCCTTTTTGTTGACTTTTGAAAATGACCTATAATGTTGAAATTGATAACTTTTTGTGAGAGCATTTATTGGACTTGAAGTATGAAGAGGAGTTGTAGGAAATGTCTTTCTCTTCAAAATGAACTTTGGATGGAATTTTTCTGATAATCCATGTGAAAGTTATGCCCTGGTCAATTTACAGTTGACTTTTTCAACTGTCCAAATATAGAAACTTTTGCATCTTGATGATTTTTGAGCCAAGCTTTGAGAATCATGATCAAGCATTGATCAAATGATGTTTGTGGCTTCAAAATGAGATGTTGACCAAAAATTTGAACTTTTGACTGTCAAATGACCATTTTGCCCCTACAATTGACTGTAGTGCAATTAGGGTTTTGACTGTGCAATTTTGTGCTGGAAGTCTTGAAACTTTGTATGAGGATGCTTGACCATGTTTGTAGGCATGTGGGGCTTGATTGGACCCTTGGAAACTTCATTTTCTTGATCAGGACCAAAACCCTAATTTTGACTGTTTAGGAGGCCCTTACACTGTGCAACCCTTGGGGAATTTTGAAGCTTGACTTGGCAATTTCTTGAAGAATATGGGAGGGAAAATTTTGGGGTACAACAGTTGCCCCTGTTCAATATTCTTAGACCTGAGGATGCAGATTGGCTGACGTGCCTTTCGTAATCCGAAGGTGGAAGATGATTGAACACTAGAGTGCCCAGAAATTTGCGCTCACATAGTAGCAGTGTGATGGTGGAATGGGCTTATAGATGCCATTTAGAGATTGATGGATAGGATGATGGGCTTATAGATGCCATGCTAAGAGATGATGGAAGGTGGATGGGCTTATAGATGCCATCTGGATGTCGATCGCGTAAGAGATTCCTTAGCGAGAACCTGCATACCTGCAAAAGAAAAATGATTACCTGACCTGTTACGGGAGCTGGTTTTCAAATTCTTTGTGTAGATGTGTCCTGACTGGTTACAGGAGCTGGGTCTGGAGCTTCAAACGGTGATGAATGAACCAGGGATGGTTACTACCTCAACAGGAACTGTGAGATAACCTTGGATGACTTTAACCTCAACAACAATCATTGAGAAGATCTTGGGATGATTACTACCTCCGCAGGATCGGGGAGAGAACCATAGGCGACTACAACCTCAACAGCAAACATTGAGAGAATCTTGGATAACTTCACTTCAACAGCAATCGTTGAGCGAAATCTGGGATTACCAACTCCGCAGGATCGGGGAGAAAACCATAGGCGACTACAACCTCAACAGCAAACATTGAGAGAATCTTGGATAACTTCACTTCAACAGCAATCGTTGAGCAAAATCTGGGATTACCAACTCCGCAGGATCGGGGAGAGAACCATAGGCGATTACCACCTCAACAGCAAATATTGAGAGAACCTTGGATAACTTCACTTCAACAGCAATCGTTGAGCGAATCTTGGGATTACCACCTCCGCAGGATCGGGGAGAGAACCATAGGCGACTACAACCTCAATAGCAAATATTGAGAGAATCTTGGATAACTTCAACTTCAACAGCAATCGTTGAGCGAAATGTCTTCAACAGATACACCCTGGCAAGATACAGGAATCAGATCTGGTAATGTTAGTCTTCAACGGATACACCCTGGCAAGATTCAGGCATCGGATCCTCGAACTCTTCAGACACACCCTGGCAAGATACAGGAATCGGATCTGGTAATGTTAGTCTTCAACGGATACACCCTGGCAAGATTCAGGCATCGGATCCTCGAACTCTTCAGACACACCCTGGCAAGATACAGGAATCGGATCTGGTAATGTTAGTCTTCAACGGATACACCCTGGCAAGATTCAGGCATCGGATCCTCGAACTCTTCAGACACACCCTAGCAAGATACAGGAATCAGATCTGGTAATTGGTCATCAACAGATACACCCTGGCAAGATTCAGGAATCAGATCTTTAGTTGCGACCATTGATGGTAATCATTTTTGTACTTTTGTCCTGAAAAGACAAGCGTTAATTGTATGCGATGTCATGTTGTATGACATGCGGGATGCTCTCTGAATAAGTGAGATTGTATGTTCATGATGCGTATATGCATGCTATAATGTATGAAGATGTTTTGCTCGTGAATGTATTTTTTCGTCTAGGAAAGTAAATCCTTGACGGGTGCCAGGAAGTCACTCCTGGGCTAATGTTGGAGAATAGATTTTTGCTTCCGCTAGGGATGATAGTTGCAAGAATACCGGTGGGAGAAGATAACTCCGTTGGGGAATAAACTTGGCGGATAGATATTTTGCGGGGAGACAAGTACTCTGACGATCTTGCTGGGGAGCAATACTCTGTGGGAAGAGAGGTACTTTGTTGTGCGTTGATAATAACTTGCCGGGGATACCCTTGTTGTGTTGGAAGTGTTAATAGACTTCGCTGGGGATAAGAAGACTTCGTCGAGGACGCTCTTTCCGTGGCTTTTAGCTGAGGATAACCCAGTTATATCCTGGTAAGGAAATAACCCTTTGAATACAGCCGGGAGACGCGTTCGTGCTTTGCGGGGATAAGCTTCCAGAATTTACTGGGGATAAGCTTACTGCTCGGGGAGATGGATTCCAACTTTCCTGGGGAAACTGGATTGGACTCTCCTGGGGAAGTTTTGAACTGTATCGGGGAAGTGACTCCATTGAATGTTTGACATACCGCCGGGGAACAATCTTTAGACCAAGACTGCCGGGGATGCTTGTTTAAGAATATGTACTGCTGGGGAATGTTGAGATCTGCTGGAGGATACCCAACTTCCTTAAGGTTTGGTTGTAACTTTGCTCGGGGTGAGTGCACTGACTTGCTGGCTCACTCTCTGGGGAATTAAGACATCTGGTTGTGTTCTTTAGCTGAACCTACCTTGATACCTTGGAGGACAGGACAATTAGATTGCTTAGACAGCTCTTTATTGCCCCTGTTTCTGAGGTGGGGGAGGAAGACCTGTGAGGTGCTGATAGCTTGTTGATGGACAGACCTACTTCTGGTAGGCAGGTGACAAGACGACAGGACATAGTCGTACGCTTTGATCCCTAACTTTTGCCTGGACCGCCCTTTCGGGTTTTCAGTCCAACGGGATACCCATTTTTGCCCAAGCCGCCTTTTCAGGTTTTCGACTTGCCGGGTGTACAGATTTTTTTCATTTCATCCCTTATTTTGCCCGAACCCTTTTGGTTTGCCGGGAAGCCCTTATTTTTTCCTAGGTGTGTCAACCTAGCGGGTCTTTGATTTTGCGTAGTATTTTTCCGACTATGTCCATGCTCTCAGAATGTAGGGAGTTGCCCTTGTTAAAAGTGTTTTGTCATGCCACCAGAAGGTGTTTGATCAGGCAAGATTCTTTGTTGGAAAGCCCCAAGTGACCCAAGCGGAGATTTGCCCCAGGCTATTTTGGCATTTGAGAGATTCTCCGAATCTTGATTGGATTGCTCCAGATAATAGACCATGGTCATGTCTGCCCCTTGATTGGAAATGCTTTTGTTCACTAGGTATTCATCGTGCGAATTTTCCTGCTGGTCAGACAAAAAGTCATATGCAAACAAAGTTATGTTAAAAATGCAACGCTTATGTCTGTCTTGAAGATTTTGAAAATGCATTCTTTTTCATAAAACAAGTGAATGTGATGTCAACTCCGTATTTACCGTAGGCCTTAAGGAGTCAGGATACCTTTCGTAACAGTATGCTTTCGAACTAACCCATGCTTCAGCTAGGACTTTTGAGGGTTATAACGTGGCCTGGTTCATGGTTTAAGAAACAAAGGATAAAGGCTCAAATTATTTGTACCCACCCGCTCTTCGTGATGTTCTCCAAACCTAAACTCAGCTGATCATACATTAGACCTTGTTTGAGTCTTTGCTCTGATTTTCCAGTGATGGTCGGATACTGAACGTTTATGTTGGATAGACAGTCATTCCTTTTTGTTATTGTTGAGGGTTTATAAGACCTCTTTCTTTTTGATTTTGTTATCCCTGTTTTTTGCCTGAGCTATTTCCTTTTTTGGAATTACAGTCAGCGGGATGCCCCAGTTTCGTAAGCCCCCTTTATAGGTTTTGACTTTTTGGGCTTTTCATTTATGAACTTTTTTGATAATGACTGCCTGTCTTTACGATTGTTCGGAACCATCACTGTCTTTCTTTTTTTCGTAAGGATCTCTTTGGTGCCATTCGTTATGCACTTGGATCAACTGAGAGAACTACCCTTCCCCAGGTTATGATAAGGGTTTTAATTTTCGAAAATAAAAACTCCTACTTCTTTGGCTCGAAGGGGTTGACGAGGGATTATCTTCCTTATAACTCCAGTGTTTAGGAATTGAAACAATGCCTGTACCTCATCAGCGGGGTCTGTTCAAAAGCATACTATAAAGATCGTGGTATCGTTTTCGTCATCCTCCCTCAAGAGGCTTAGAATTATTAATCGAGCGTTGATCATCAGAAAAATATGAAAATAAATTGCATATAGTGGATATGAATATATTGCTTCAAAATAGACATATGCGATGCATTAATGAAATAACAATGTTTAACAATGAACAAATGTTTGAACAGTAAAAAAGAATTACAACTTGAACATTCGAATGAACAAAAGTCTTTTCATCTCAGGGCTCGTTATTTCAAATGGTGAGCCTTGGAGGGATGGTAGAAAAATTCAGCCTGACCATCTTGAGTGAACTCCAGTGCTCCTTCATCAATCAGGTCCTGGATCTTGTTCTTCAGAGCCCAACACTCATTTGTATCATGTCCTGGACAGGCAGAGTGGTAGGCACACCTTTTATTGGGATCATAAGTAGGATGTGCTGTGTTGGGGTTCTGGGGATGAGCCCTTAATGTGATCAGGTTCAACCTCAACAGGCGTTGTAAAGCTTGAAACAGCGACATATTGAGCAGGGTGAATTGCCTCCTGGACTTGTCTGGCTGAAGCCGGTGAGGTTGGTGCTGAATTTGTAACACTGGAGCCATTTGAGGAGCTCTCCCCTTATCTCCTTGTCTCAAAGGTGGTTGAACGATAACTGGCTTATTACCCTTAGACTTTTGCCCCAGTTGGTTACCCTGAAGCAGTTGGTTGACGAGAACTCCGAGCTCTTTTTGTCTTTGAGCTAAGCCTTGAATTGCAGTCACCTGCCCCAGCATCTGGGCTTTCATTGTATCCATTTCAGCTTGCAGATGTTTCATCCGTTCATCCTCAGCACTGTTCCTGACCAAAGTCTCCATGAGAAGTGTCCTTAGCTCCTCCTGCCCCTTGGATAGATTCAGGAGGATTTCCCCGAACCGGGTCTCTTGAGCAAGAAAGTCCTGGTTGTCTTGTTGGGAAGCCATTGCTGAAATAAACAGCGGGAAAGGTAAGTGATCTGCAACAAGGGTACCTGTCATGCAATGATGTGTATGTATGCATATGCAATGTTTCCAAGGATCCCGCGGGGTAAACAAGAAAATTTGTTAGAACTCGGGTCCGGTAGTTTGATTGAAGGAACTGCATGTTATTGAGAGTCCTTCTTCAAAGGGTCAAAGGCTCACCATATCCAGTGGGTCATAGCCCCTGACTTTAATCATCATGTCTAGTTTTGATTTCCAAACAACCTTAGTTAGGGGAACCTTCTTCAGGAGTCAGAGCTCACCATATCAAGTGGGTCATAGCCCCTGACAACCTTGGCTAGAGGAAAATAAATCCTCTTTGCCCCTTGCTGGGATAGTTGATTCACCATGACCTGCATCACAAGCCCTTGAGATCCTTGAAATGGGTTAGGATGTATGCAATGGTATGATGTCATGATGCATGGGGTGATATGGATAAACCCTGTTATGAGCCCTTATTAAGGACTGCAAACCAAAACCTGCAAGAAGCTCAAGTAAAACCTGTCATGAGTCCCAGTTAAGGACCAAAACAAACCCTGCAAGAAACTTAGTACACCCTGTTATGGGTCCCAATTAAGGACTATAAACAAAACCTGCAAGAGACTTAGTACACTCTGTTATGAGTCCTAGTTAAGGATTATGAACAAAACCTGCAAGTAGTTCATGTGTCAGATAACAAGCATGCAAGTAGTCAAGTACGAAGGCACACAAGTCACACAAGAGAAGCCCTTAGAGTTTAGGCCAGCATGGGGTCTGGGTATTACCCTCTTTCAGTTGGTGGGCTCAACCTGTCCTATTAGAAGTAACCGGGTTCTAAGGGTCCCAATATCACGGGATTGCTTTCATTGTTCATCGTTTCGATTTAGCCACTGAACTGGCGACCGAAATATTCCAGGAAAGCAACCCTCAATTGAGTGTAGTATCGAGTATCAACCAACCTCGGACTGTACCAAAGTCAGTTATCTCACTACCCTAAAGAGGCCAAGATAGTTCAATTAAGGTTCCTAAGGTCTGTTGATGCTTCACGACACCACGCGGAGGCCCCGTACTCTCCTTGACTGAACTCAAGGGTTACCGGTACACACCAAAGTGCCACATCAACGTAGCAGACTGTTTCAACCATGTCGGTATACCCCGCACAGTTCCCTCACAGCCTTGTTGCTGCTTTCTAAGAAGGTATCCCCCAGATCCGGGCTAGGATCTATAGAACTCCCAAGACAGTCCCACAATTTAAAGCAAGCAAAGAAAGCAATTGAAAACACAGTGATCTTAGTCCTAAGGTACACCTCACTTTTAGTTTAGTTCCCCAACAGAGTCGCCAGTTCTGTGATCGGTGGATCTGGAACTGACTGTTTAACGCTGGTTCGCGAAATGTCGTGGAAGCAAGAGTCACCACCGTCTTTTATTTTCTCCAAATGGAAAGGACAAAAGCACAGAAAAATTCCTTATAGAGGTTGCTCTCGGTTCGGGAGGTAGATTATAGAAAGGGAAGGTGTTAGCACCCTTTCTATCCATGGTTATCCATGGGCTCTTAGATACTTGCTCACTTGTGTTTTCAAAAATGGTTTGTTTGCTTTTCAACTGTGGGTTTTAAAAAGTTTCTTTGAAAATTCCAGTTCGACTCTTGTATCGGTCCTCAAGAGTGTTTGAAAAGTTGCTTTCGAAAGCTTTTTGAAAAGGTGTCGGTGTGAAAAGTATTTTTGAATTTGTTTTGAAATTAGAGCAAGTATCAAGAGTCGTCTACCTACCCTAAGGAATTCGTCTGTGTAAATGTCCTTTAAAGTAGTGCCATCCCACCATTGAGAGGTAGGTAGCACCACCGTTGGAGGTGTTCGGGTCAATTCGAGGTTCGGGACATGGTGATCACCAGAGCAATAGGAAGACACCTTAGAAGCTACCCTCATGCCAGGTTCCCGGATCATGAGGACTTACTAAGACATCCTCTACTCGACGATCACCTTTCGAGGCAAGGCAATAGTGAGGCGTACCCTAGGGGTGGTGTGTGATTTGTGCGTCAGATTCGTTTGCATTTATCTTGTTCATGTCAAAGTGATCTATGCGTTTGTTTTTATTTTAGGCCATTCATTCTTGCATGCATTTATTATCAGTTGAAAAATCGCGAGAAATAAGGGTTCTAAAGCTATTACAAAAGGCGCGGGTCCACATCGCCAAAATTTCCAGAACCCGATTTGACAGAAAAAATAAAGAATTAAAGTAAAAGTGCGAGAAAGTATGAAATTACACGGCTTTGGGAGAGGTACATAAAAATCATACGAAAAGAAATAAACACGCGAATTAAATAAGAATTAAAAACGAGGGCGTTGGACCCTTTTTGCAAAATTAAATTAAATGATTAAATTAATTAAAATTAAAATGAAAGGAAGTTATTTTTTGAGATTTTGGTATTTATGAGAATTTAATGAAATTAAAAACCTAATTCTACAATTTTTTTATTTATTGAGAAAAATATGACAATTATCTAAAATTAAGTCTAATTAATTAATTGCAACTTGATTTATAAAAATAACTAATTAAGAATTAATAATTAATATAGTAAAATAAAAAAAGGATGAAAAATGCTTGAAACCCTAATTCTACCAATTTTAGATTTTATTAAAAAAACATTAAGATTTAAATCTATTTTAACACTAAAATCAATTAAGGATGTTTATTTACAAAATATTAAAATATTAAATAAAAATATTTATTTTTGTCTTTTTCTGATTTTTATATTGTTTTTTATGTTTTTATGAAAATATTTAAATTACAAGAATTAATAAAAAAAGAATAATAATTGAAATAAAAAAGAATGAAAAAAAATATTGCAAACCTAAGGGGTTCAGTCCCCAAATAGGAGGTTTTGCTTAGCAATTTGGGCCCATTTGTTTAAGGCCTTGTCTGACTTCTCATGCCAGCGTGTGACACCTTTGACTGAGGCACACCATATGCCCTGAATCCTGGCCTTGGGTTTGATCTTGGTGGACATGTGGCGCTCTGGGACTATAGAGTGTACGCTGGGATTCTGGGAACGAGCTACAGACAAGCAACGTTAGAAAAATAATAATATGGAAAGGGAGGGGACCTGGGATCGAACCCAGGTCCTGTGGTTCACCAATGTATACGCCTTGCCAACTGCTCTATTCACGTTTTCTGTATATTAAATAACAAATAATATTTATAAAATGAAACAACGCGTTAGTGGAGAATTAGCGCGAAATTTCAAATAGACCAATCGCTGCTAGCCACATAGTCATCTTCTTCATGGCTTTATATTTTTTCCTGAAACAAAAACACAATCAGCAACGGTTTTGAACCGTCCCTATAGACACCCTATTGGAAAATAGCGATTAGCCCCTGGGGCCTCATAAATTAGGCGCGAGGGTTCCGTTTTGATCGTCCAAGCACGCTTGTTTCGTTCATGGCATTATGGTGTGCTAATTTTACCCTATCTGGAAACGCCCAATTCAAAGCTTGCAAAACCCTAAAAGACAACAATGGCAGATTCTCCAATAGTGCATAAAAACGCAATTAAAATATAGGGTTAGCTTCAGAACACATCGCTTAGTATGAATATATAAACAAAATGCTATGAGAATGTCTCAAAATCAAAACACGAATATGCATTTTTATGAGAAAAAATTGACTTCTGTATACCGATTCAAGGCGTTAGAGTTGATGTTCTTGATTTGAAAACCTTCCCTGACATCCCAGGAAGGTGATGGAATGGTTCTTTTGGCTTGAATCAAACTAAAACCTAGTTATCAGTTTTCAAATTTTAGGCAAAAAATTCAAGTGTGGTTCTTGGTCTATGGCGCAGCTTTCAGGTAATGGGCACGAGGGTTCCACTATGTATATATGTGTGAAGGTTCTAGGGTTGAGAAACTGATCAAAAATCCATGAATTGATGAAAAAAATATTTGATTTTCAAGCCATTATTTTCAAATCTTTTTCAAGCATATTTGGTCTCAATCATATCCAATCATCATAATTCCTTCCATATTTGATTGTACACGAAATATTGAGATTATTTTATGCACAAAAAGATTTAGAAAATTAGGTTTAGTATTTTTCATGTATTTTATTTAATTAAATGAATTATTAATAATAAAAAATCCAAATAAATAAATAAAAATGATAAAAACTTCCCTTTGGGCCAAATGGTCGTGCACATGCCTTGGATGATGAATTGTGGAAGAAAAAGAGGCCCATTAGCAATTTTAGGTCATTTGAAGCAATGTTGACTTTTCAAGCTTTGCTCATGTTCTTGGACAGTTTGGAAAGGTATTTGAGTCCTCTAACCAATGTCTTTGGTCCCATGTCATTTTGATTTACCAATCTCAAGTTATGGCCTTTGACTTAAAGTCCCTTTTTGTTGACTTTTGAAAATGACCTATAATGTTGAAATTGATAACTTTTTGTGAGAGCATTTCTTGGACTTGAAGTATGAAGAGGAGTTGTAGGAAATGTCTTTCTCTTAAAAATGAGCTTTGGATGGAATTTTTCTGATAATCCATGTGAAAGTTATGCCCTGGTCAATTTACAGTTGACTTTTTCAACTGTCCAAATATGGAAACTTTTGCATCTTGATGATTTTTGAGCCAAGCTTTGAGAATCATGATCAAGCATTGATCAAATGATGTTTGTGGCTTCAAAATGAGATGTTGACCAAAAATTTGAACTTTTGACTGTCAAATGACCATTTTGCCCCTACAATTGACTGTGGTGCAATTAGGGTTTTGACTGTGCAATTTTATGCTGGAAGTCTTGAAACTTTGTATGAGGATGCTTGACCATGTTTGTAGGCATGTGGGGCTTGATTGGACCCTTGGAAACTTCATTTTCTTGATCAGGACCAAAACCCTAATTTTGACTGTTTAGGAGACCCTTACACTGTGCAACCCTTGGGGAATTTTGAAGCTTGACTAGGCAATTTCTTGAAGAATATGGGAGGGCAAATTTTGGGGTACAACAGGTTTCACAGTTTTCTTTTCTTTCTTTTGATGATTCTTTCTCCAAAAGCCAGCCCCTTGAACGTGTGATAGAGCAACTTATTTATAGGTGAGTTTGTTGTGGTTTTGGGGGGAAAAGAAATGGGATTTAAACCTTTTTGGTATACTATTCCATTGCTTTTTAATCACAGTTTTTGTATGCTAATTTGGTGCAAATATAGGGTTTGAGAAAAATGCAGGCGCGGACTAGATCAGCAGCAATTTGGAGTGTTGTGGAAGCTGGTTGCGGGATTGTGCTATAACAGTGCAGTAGGCTTCTCAAACAAGGTTTTGGGATTTGGTGATGTTCTGACCGAAGCGTTGAACATAGCCATCATATGATAGGGTGCTGCCTTGTTCTTGAAGCAAGTATGGTGGTTAGCAGCTTTTAGCCGTGTCTAAACTGGATTTTTAAGCATGAATTAAGGAAAAGTACCCTCAGAGGCAAAAGCAAAGCATGGGCCTAGCATAACCTTGTACAAAAGTTTGTCTTTCAAGGACAGCAATGGTACTTCTATCTCACACGTGGGGAAATCCTTTGGATAAAAACTCAAAAGTGGTTGTGAGCATTAAATGATTATGATATTTATCAAACCAGAAATCATGCGTTATGAGATTGTGCATTATAGCCTAAGTCCGGGTCAGAAGCTCAGCATCAGCGCAACTTAGAACCAATATCCAACTTCTGATCCCTAAATCCCTTTGCCCCAGCATGTTTTGAGCGAGTTCTCAGACTTTCCAGAAAGCTTGTGACATGCTTTGTAAGTCCTCTTTGAATTGCTCTTACAACTTCTGACTGGACCTACGTGAAAACTGACCTAGAAGTTCTAACCAAGCTTTGTCTTCAAAATGTCTAGAATTTGCTGAGTGCTTCAGTTTCATGGACGTGTCTTTGAAGATTTATAACTTGAAATTCCCGCATTTCCAGGACAAGTCTCGTTCTGCAATGTTTCAGATCTTGTTGAAGTCTACAACTCTTGTGTTAGAATTTCTTCCAGAATCAGCTTGCATCATGGTGATAACCTGATCAAAAGTTCTGAGCTTGTCATATTTCTTAAACACATCGAAAAATTCTAAGTATTTAGAAATTTGACTTTTCCAAAGTAATTCTGACTTTTAATATCTTGATGAAACAAATATCACATTCCAACATGTCTTGATGAAATACGATTCTTGAAGCTTAATTTTGATCCAAAAGTCAAAGTTTGACTTTCAGTGTACAGTTGACTTTTAATTAGTTGACTGAAAATTCATTATCAATCCAATTGATCTTGAGCAATGTTTTAGGTCATGCCATTAGGTCAAAAATATGCAATTGAATTCTTGAAACCATGTTTCAAACCAATTGATCATTTTCTAGGTCAAAAATCAGAAATTTCCCTTTCTTAGTCAAAACCCTAATTTTGACCAATTTGCCCTTTTGATGATTTGATCCAATTTCTTGAGGAATTATGGTCCAAACTTGATCAAATGATACATATGAGTTTATAATATTGACGTGGATAAAAAATTATGAAGTTTGACGGTAAATTGGCCAGAGTTGACTTTTTCCCCAATACAGCTGATTTTTAGGTCAACTGCTCAATTGACTGATCAAAAGTGTGATCCAAGGCTTGAAACTTGACATGAGTAATATTGGGGGTACATAATGATCCACGAAAGTCATATGAAGCATTGAAATTTCAATTATCCTTGTGCAATCTCAAACCCTAATTTTGGTCATTAGTGCTTAAGGAGGTGTCTTGAGTTGATCAACCTTAGTGCAGTCTTGAACCAAGAGAGATCTTTGTGAGAAAATATTTGATAAATGAGAGGGCAAATTTTCGGGTACAACAACGACTAAACTACATTGCCAGATTCATTTATCACTTAACAGCTACTTGTGAACCAACCTTCAAACTACTGAAGAAAGATCAAGTAGTCAAATGGAATGATGAAGGCCAAGCTGCCTTCAACAAGATCAAAGAGTACCTACAAGAGCCTCCTGTTTTGATGCTTCCAGTTGAGGGAAGACCTTTGATCATGTATCTAACTGTTTTGGAAAATTCAATGGGGTGTGTCCTGGGGCAGTATGACGAGTCCGGCCAAAAAGAGCATGCTATTTACTAACTGAGCAAAAAGTTTACCGACTGTGAAACAAGATATTCACTGCTCGAGAAAACTTGTTGCGCTCTGGAAGAGGCTGCTCACCGGCTAGGACAGTATATGCTGACCTATACTACCTTATTGATATCCAAGATGGGTCCAATAAAATACAGATTCGAGAAGCCTTCCCTCTCGGGGAGAATAGCGAGATGGCAGATGATCTTGACTGAATATGACATTCAGTACACTACCCAAAAAGCAATAAAGGGAAGTGTATTAGCCGATCAACGTTCTCATCAAGTTGTGGATGACTATCTGTGATACGGTGGGAGAACTAACTTGGAGTGTTGCGTTTGTGTTTGCAAATGTTGCGGTTTAGCAAGAGTCGCCACCGACTTTTCTTTTATCCAAAAGGAAAGGTGAAAAAGCACAGTAAAGACCTTTAGAGATGTTTTCTTGAGTTCGGGGGGTAGATTATGAAAAGGGAAGGTATTAGCACCCTTTTCATCCATGGTTTTCCATGGGCTCTTAGTTACTTGCTAGATCACTTGATTTTGTTTGAATGTGCTTGTGGTGTGGGTTCTGAAAGTATTTTGAAAACGTCTTTGTAATGGTTCTCGTCTCTATAAGAACGCATACAAAGTGTTTGTTTGGAAAATAGTTCAAAGGTGTGTTTGTGAAATGTGTTTTTGAAAGTGATTTTGAAAAGAGGTCTTTGTAATGGTTCTCGTCTCTATAAGAACGCGTACAAAGTGTTGTATTTCGAAAATATTTCAAATGAAAGTGTGAGTGTATAAAATGTTTTTGTTGTGAGCAAGCGAGCAACTAGGAGCAAATCTACCTACTCAAAAGGTCTTAGATGTTCTTTTCCTCCTCCTTTAGATGTTGCTATCTTACCATTGATTTGGTAAGAATCCCCATCGTTGGATGTGAAGGGATGGGCGTTAGGACGTTTGTATAGTCATAGAAGGCAACATATGGGACGTTTTAGAAATTTCGTTTTAGGGACTAGATCGTTTACCGAAGGCAACATCGAGCGTCATCGAGGGACTACGATCTTTTATCGAGGGTCTTTGCTAAAACGCCCATGTTCGAGGGACATGACTATTTTTTTCGATAGGAAATGAAGTGGGATTACCCTAAGGGTGTTAGTGTGCAAGTGTGTTTGATTGCATACATTTAGTCTTGATTAGGGTGATCTATTTGTTGATTTTCATGTCTTGCCATATACACCCTAATTACTAACAATGTATGAAAGCAATAAAAGTGTGGAAATGTAAAGTCCTACGTTATTACAATATTTAGGAGATGGGGGTACATATTTATGAATGGGGGGTTGCAAGTAAAAGTAAGTCCTAAGTTACTATTACAACCATATTGAAATGTACAGTACAAGAAAGAAAAAGATTTGTTTAGAAAATGTTTTTTTGTCTTAATGAATTAAGAAATAAATTAATTAGTAAAATGACCAAAAGGGAAATAAATGAAAGACAAAAACAACGTGCTACTGCAAGCAAAATAAACAGGGATCAGAAGTTCTGAAGCCAGGCGCATAATGACTCAAAAAGAAACGTCAGTGGTTATCAGAGGTTCTGATTGGTACACTCTGAGGTCCTGCAAGAAATGTTAGAGGACAGATACATAAATTCTGGGTTGCATTCAGACAGTGGGCCACAAGTCAGAAGTTCTGTATTACACTAACACATTGAGTAAACTTCAGAAATTCAGTGTACTGTCAGCATGTGAAAATCAGAAACTCTGAGTGATTGAAAACAACGAATGGAAACATCAGAAGTTCAGTGTATTTAACATGTAAGGAGAACTCAAGTTCTGTGCTGTGTTAAAACAGTGAGTGAATCATCAGAAGTTATGTATTGTGTTGAGCCAGTGAGTGAACATCAGCAGTTCTGTGCATTATCAGCATGTAAAAATCAGAAGTTCAGTGCGTGTTAACAGTGAGAAAAATCATAGAAGTTCTGCATGTTAAAACAGTGAAAGGAACTCAGAGGTTCTGTGTTGTGCTAAAACTGTGAGTGAACATCAGAAGTTCTATTCCATATTTCAAATCTTAATCATCACATCAGCAATTTATTCAGTTCTTGTTAAAAAGCAAACCAGAAGGTTAACAGCACAATAGTTCATAGAAGTTCTAATCCTGATTTTGAGCCTAACCTTAATCAGGAAGTTTTGACCCACAATTTTTATACTTATGCAATGGTATGAACAACATCAATACTATGATATTTACATGTTTAATGATGTTCTGAATGAAAAATATGCAAAGTCAGAAATACTTACCTTGAACTTGGAGCGTGGGCT
Source organism: Vicia faba (assembly GCA_948472305.1). Classification (NCBI taxonomy): domain Eukaryota; kingdom Viridiplantae; phylum Streptophyta; class Magnoliopsida; order Fabales; family Fabaceae; genus Vicia; species Vicia faba. The sequence goes on along the minus strand of OX451740.1, from coordinate 534,506,129 downwards.
TGGAGCTTTGAGCTGCTGCCTTTGGATGTTCTGGAATCAGTAAGAATAACGGAAGAGGAAATGCCAAGTTCTTTTATTCAAAGGGAAGAACAAAGGTTTGTTTTTGTGTATGAGAAATCTGGATTTTCATGAAGATTTCACAACATCCTTTTTTCTCTCTTTTGCCAATCTCTCTCCAAAAACTAGTCTCTCCCTCAAAGCCCAGCCCCTTGAACGTGTGATGGAGCAAAGTATTTATAGGTGAATTTGTTGTGATTTTAGGGGGAAAGACAAATGGGATTTTAAATCAATTTTGCATCCTGCTCTCTTGCTTTTTCATCACTGTTTCCATATGCTAGTTTGGTGCAATTATGGGATGCAGGCGTAGGCTGAATTAGCTCCAGATTAACAGCTTTTAACCATCCTTAAGCTGGAGTTGTCAGCAGGATTTAAGGAAAAGCAAAACAAAGCATGGGCCTAGTACCAAAGTTTGCTATCCCAAGACAGTAGAGGTACACATGGTGAAAATCCTTGGGATAAAGACTCAGAAAGTGGTTGTGAGCATTAAATGACAATGAGACTTATCACAACTAGAAATCCTGCAACGTGAGATTCTACACCAAGGCTTAGTTCTTGATCAGAAGTTCTGCTTCAGTGTAGCATCCAACCTCTGATCTTTGTATCTTCTGGCTCCAGCATGTTCTGAAGGAGTTTCCATGCTCTCCAGGAAGTTTGTAACACGCTTTGTAAACATTCTTTGAACTGCTCTTGCAAGCTCTGACTGAGCCTTTGTGAAAACTGGTCCAGAAGTTTTGACCAAACTCTGTTTTGAGAGTGTCCAGAATTTGCTGAGTATTTCAGTTTCAAGGACATGTCTTTGAGAAGTTATAACTTGAAATCCCAACATTTCTAGGAGGAGTTCTGTTCTGCAATGTTTCAGACCTTGCTGAGATTTAAAATTCTTGTGTCAGAAGTTGATCTAGAATCAGCTTGCGTCATGGTGAAAATCTGGTCAAGAAGTTCTGAGCTTGTCATATTTCTTAAACACTTAGAAAAGTTCTAAGTATTTAGAATTTTGACTTTTCCCAAAGTAGTTTTGACTTTTGAATTTCTTGAGGAAACAAATCTCACATTCCAACATGTCTTGATGAAATATGATTCTTGAAGCTTGATTTTGATCCAAAAATCAAAGTTTGACTTTTCAGTGTGCAAATGACCATTTTTCCCTTGTGAGTGATTTTCTTTGAAAATTGATAATTCAAGGCTTGGAAATAGATGGAAGCAAACTTGGGGTCCAGGGTGATTCCTTGAGAAATAAGAGGGCAAATTTTGGGGTACAACAGCTGCCCCTGTTCAATCTTCTTACACTTGAAGAGTTAGATTTGGTAAATCTGCCATTCGTGACTTGAAGGTGGAAGATGATTGAACACTAGAGTGCCCAGAAAATTTGCACTCGAAGATGTGTTAGTTGATTATGTAGGGAATGGGCTTAAAGATGCCATTTGAAGAGATAATGGATAGTTGTTGGGGATGGGCTTAAAGATGCCATCCAGAAATGACTGATGGACTGTATCTGTAAGCTTGAGCTGAATGATTATCAAAATGGCATCCGTGTCTGGAGCGTATCTGAACCGTATCTGAAAGCTCAGGAGGAGGATGAAGGAATCTTGGATGATTACTACCTCAACAGAATGATGAAGGAATCTTAGACGATTACTACCTCAGCGGGATGATGAAGGAATCTTGAATGATTACTACCTCAACTGATAAATGAAGGAATCTTGGATGATTACTACCTCAGTGGATGTTGAAGAAATCTGAAATGATTACTACCTCAACGGATGATGAAGGAATCTTGGACGATTACTACCTCAACAGGATGATGAAGGAATCTTGGATGATTACTACCTCAACGGATGATGAAGGAATCTTGGACGATTACTACCTCAGTAGGACGATGAAGGAATCTTGAACGATTACTACCTCAACAGGATGATGAAGGAATCTTGGAAGATTACTACCTCAGCGGATGATGAAGGAATCTAAAATGATTGCTACCTCAACGGATGATGAAGGAATCTTGGACTATTACTACCTCTGCAGGACGATGAAGGAATCTTGGACAATTACTACCTCAACAGAATGATGAAGAAATCTTAGAGGATTACTACCTCAGTAGGGTGATGAAGGAATCTTGAGACGAATACTACCTCAGCAGAACGATGAAGGAATCTTGGACGATTACTACCTCAGCAGGGTGATGAAGGAACCTTGAGACGACTACTACCTCAGCATAATGATGAAGGAATCTTGGACGATTACTACCTCAGAAGGGTGATGAAGGAATCTTAAGACGATTACTACCTCATCAGAATGATGAAGGAATCTTGGACGATTACTACTCCAAAAGATGATAACCTTTATCTGTCGATCGATCTTTCCTGAAAAGGTAAAGAGTTAGTTTTATGCAATGTCATGATGTATGCATTGTGTTATGATGTTCTCAAAATAAATGAGATTTGTGTTAAATGTATTTTGTATGCATATGCTATGAATGTTATTGAAATGTAAGTGTGTCTTCAAACTTTGCTCAGAATGTTTCCACCGGGGATTCCTATTTTTTGTTTGAGGAGAAATCCGTTGGGAGATGTTTAAAGCTCTGTATAGAGTGTTGATTCCTTCTTGGGGAAAAAGAGTTCAGGAGTCTTAGTCGTCCGTTTCTCTACTGGGGAGTCTAAGTTGAACTGATATGTGGTCGGGTCCAGGTTTCACAGTAACTTGCTGGGGATTGTAGAGTAGTCTACTGGGGAAGAGGAGTTGTGGTCCTTTGATTTGTAGTAGTCGGAGAGGCCACCTCAAGCCGGGGATTCCTGCCGTTTATTGGGGAAATGAACCCTGTTGCTTAATCTCTTGGAGAGGCGGCGAATTCACTGGAAGAAATCCTCGAGCATTCTTAAAGTCGACTCAATTGGGAAGAGGTTTTCAGAGATTGAAAATCTGGCTGGGGAATCATCCTATGAGAAGGATTGTTGGGGAGATTTGTCACTGCCCCTAGTAGAGAGTGTTTGTGGCACTTCTAGGAAATGTTTGATTGTACGTAACCCTTTGCTGAGATTGGAGTTCAATGCCCCAAGTAATGGAGATGGAGACCTGCCCCTGGTTATTCTGTACTTCTTGAGAGACTTCTTGGAATCTTGACTGGACTGCCCCAAGTGTGCTGGATAGTGACATGTCGTACCCCCTTGTCGATAGGAGATTTGTCATTGGAAATGTCATCCCACTTGAAGTGATTTTGTTCACTAAGAGAGCTTTCGTTCATTAGGTATTCATTGTGTGAATTTCTCCGCTGTCAAACAAATAGCTGTATGCAAACAGTGATATTCAAGTAATGCAAAGTTTATGTTTGTCTTGAAATTTTGAAAAATGTGTTTATAGCGAGTAAATAAAATTTGCAAGAAAAATTCAACTCTGGATTTTGAGTAAAGCCTTACAGGAGTCAGGATACCTTTTGTAACAGTATGCTTTCGAACTAACCCATGCTTCAATTAAGACTTTTGAAGGGTTGTAACGTGGCTTGGTTCACGGTTTAAGAAACAAAGGATAAAGGCTCAAAGTGTATTTGTACCCGCCCATTCTTCGTGATGTTCTTCAGTCCTAAACTCAGTTAATTGTACGTTCAGGCTCCAATTGGGTCTGGAATGACATATTGCTGATGGTTCGGACAAGTTAAGTTTGTCGGAAGGTAGTCATTTCTTGCAACATTTTTCATGTTGTCGAGGATTTGTAGTGACCTCTTTTTACTTGATTTGTTATCCCTAATTTTTTCCTTACTGTTCTTGTTTTGAGGTTACAGTCAGCGGGATGCCCCAGTTTTCTTAAGTCTCCTTTGTAGGTTTTGACTTAGTGGGCTTTTCTTTTTGAGGGATAATGGCTGCCTATGTGATAGGGAACCATCACCATCTTTTGATTCCAGAGGAATGTTTCTTGACGTCATTCGTTGTATTACGAGATGAGAGTTTGCGGCTAAACGCGTGTTTGAATTAACTGAGAGACTACCCTGCCCCAGGTTTTGTTTAAAGGTTTTAATTTTGTGAAAAAGAAAAACTTCTACTTCTTTGGCTCGAAGGGGTTGACTATGGATTATCTTCCTTATAACTTTAGTGTTTAGGATTTGAAAGAATGCCTGTACATCGTCAGCAAGGTCTGCCCAAAAGCATACTGTATGAGATTATGGCATTGTTTTTGTCATCCTCCCTCTAAAGGCTTGTAACTTTTAGCAAACGTTAAATGTCATAAAGAAATTAGAAAGCATAGTTTAAATATAGTGAAAACGAATGGATGAATTCAAGACAAACATATGCAATGCATTAATGAAACAAAGTTTGACATTAATAGATAATTGTTTGAATAACAAAAGAGAAATTATAACTTGAAAATTCAAAATGAACAGAAGCCTCTTTGTTTGAACTTGTCACTTTAGGTGGTGAGCCTTTGGCAGAAGAATTCAGTCTGGCCTTCTTGTGTGAACTCCAGCATTCCTTTGTCGATCATGTTTTGAATCTTGTACTTCAACGCCCAACAATCGTTTGTATCATGTCCAGGACTATCAGAATGATAGGCACACCTGGCATCGGGATTGTAGCTGGGAGAAAAAGTTTTGAGATTTGGATGAGGTCTTATTGGTGTAATTAGATTCATCCTCAGTATGTGTTGCAAAGCTTAGGATAGTGGTATGTTGATGTTGGTAAACTGTCTTTTGGGCTCGCTTTGCCTTTGTTGATTTTCTGGTTGATGTTGACGAAGTCGTTGTTGGGCTCGTGACGTGGAAGCAAATTGGGAAGGTCTTCTCTCCCTTAAACCAGCTTTTTGTCTCATGGGAGGCTGAATGATGACCTAATCCCCAATTCTAGATGTTTGCCCCATTTGGTTACATTCGTCTTGACGAAGCTTATTGATGAGTACTCTCAGCTCTTCTTGTCCCTGAGCCATGTTTTGGATGAGAGCCATCTGGCCCACCAGTTGTCCCATCATCTGGACTTTCATTATGGCTATCTCGGTTTGTAGCCGCTCTAACTAGTCATTTCTGCCATCCCCAGAATTTCCCATGATCATGCCCCTGGTGAGGAGTGCCTTGACCTTTTCTTATCCCTTATATAGGTTCAAGAACATCTCTTGAAGTTGGGCGTTTTGAGCCTGGATGTCTTTCACCATTTGTTCCATATCCATCTTACTGAAATAAACAGTAGGAAGATAAGGAGACTTGTATGGGAGAAACCTGCCATGATATGATGCATGATATATGGACGCATGTTTCCAAGGATCTCGCAGGGTTGGTAGTCATTTACAGTTTCGGATTTGGAGAACTTTGTATCGGTGGATGTCCTTCCACGAGAATTATGCTCACCATGTCAAGTGGGTTGTAGCCTTTGACTCCAGTTTGTTGTACTTGTTTTTTGACGGTGTTTGGTTAGAGGAAAATAAATCCTCTTGCCCCTTGATAGACGCCTGGTTCAACGTGACCCTGCATCATAGGCCCTTGAGATCCTTGAAATGCCATGGTTCAATGTTATTGAAAATGCTATGGTATGATGTTTATGATGTTATGTACAAATATGCGAGGTGAGCAAGTTTATATACAAATAATCATATTCACACAAAGTAGACAAGTCCCTATGTTTTAGGCTTGCATGGAGTTTGTAGGTAAGTACCCTCTTGACGTTTAGTTGGCTTAACCTGTCCTAGTTAATAGTAACCGGGTTCTAAGGGATCTCAATATCACTGACCTTTCTTTTAGGCATTGTCTCAGCTCAATCAATCTTTTCTTGCGGAAGAGATATCCCAAAAGTCCAGTCTCAATGAGTGTAGCATCGAGTATCAACCAATTTTCAGCTCTACATCGAAACCGGTTATCTCACTACGCCTAATGGCCAAGTTGGTCAAGTAAGGTTCTAAGGTCAATTAGTGCTTCATGACGCTACTCAGCGGCCCCATATTCTCCTCGTTTCAACACAAGGGATACCGGTACCAAAAAATGCGTCACACTAACGTAGCCATTGTTTCAACCATATCGGTCTACACCGTACAGTTTCCACAATCTATTTCTACTTACCTAAAAAGGTGCCCCAGATCTGGGTAGAGGATCAAAACAAACCCAAACAAGGAACCAAAATGTAAAGCATACAAATAAAACCAATAAAGCAAGTAAATGTGATCTAACCCTAAGGTAACCCCACTTTTAGAAATTCCCCAGCATAGTCGCCAGTTCTGTGATACGGTGGGAGAACTGACTTGGAGTTTTGCGTTTGTGTTTGAAAATGTAGGGATTTAGCAAGAGTCGCCACCGACTTTTATTTTATCCAAAAGGAAAGGTGAAAAAGCACAAGAAAGACCTTTAGAGATGTTTTCTTGAGTTCGAGGGGTATATTATGAAAAGGGAAGGTATTAGCACCCTTTTCATCCATGGTTTTCCATGGGCTCTTAGTTACTTGCTAGATCACTTGCTTTTGTTTGAATATGCTTGTGGTGTGGGTTTTGAAAGTATTTTGAAAAGGTGTCTTTGTAATGGTTCTCGTCTCTATAAGAACACGTACATAGTGTTGTCTTTCAAAAATATTTCAAATGAAAGTGTGAGTGTATAAAATGTTTTTGTTGTGAGCAAGCGAGCAACTAGGAGCAAATCTACCTACTCAAAAGGTCTTAGATGTTCTTTTCCTCCTCCTTTAGATGTTGCTATCTTACCATTGATTTGGTAAGAATCCCCATCATTGGATGTGAAGGGACGGGCGTTAGGACGTTTGTATAGTCATAGAAGGCAACATATGGGACGATTTAGCAATGTCGTTTTAGGGACTAGATCGTTTACCGAAGGCAACATCGAGGGTCATCGAGGGACTATAATCTTTTATCGAGGGTCTTTGCTAAAATGCCCATGTTCGAGGGACATGACTATTTTTTCCGATAGGCAACGAAGTGGGATTACCCTAAGGGTGTTAGTGTGCAAGTGTGTTTGATTGCATGCATTTTGTCTTGATTAGGGTGATCTATTTGTTGATTTTCATGTCTTGCCATACACACCCTAATTACTAACAATGTATGAAAGCAATAAAAGTGCGGAAATTTAAAGTCCTACGTTATTACAATATTTAGGGGATGGGGGTACATATTTATGAATGGGGGGTTGCAAGTAAAAGTAAGTCCTAAGTTACTATTACAACCATATTGAAATGTACAGTACAAGAAAGAAAAAGATTTGTTTAGAAAATGTTTTTTTTGTCTTAATGAATTAAGAAATAAATTAATTAGTAAAATAAAATATTTTTATGTCTTTTTATGTTAATATTAAAAATGACGAAAAGGTAAATAAATGAAACACAAAAACAGCGTGCTACTGCAAGCAAAACAAACAGGGATCAGAAGTTCAGAAGCCAGGCGCATGATGACTCAGAAAGAAATGTCAGTGGGCATTAGAGGTTCTAATTGGTACACTCTGAGGTCCTTCAAGAAATGTTAGAGGACAGATACATAAATTCTGGGTTGCATTCAGACAGTGGGCCACAAGTCAGAAGTTATGTATTACACTAACACATTGAGTAAACTTCATAAATTCAGTGTACTGTCAGCATGTGAAAATCAGAAACTCCGAGTGTTTGAAAACAACGAATGGAAACATCAGAAGTTCAGTGTATTTAACATGTAAGGAGAACTCAGAAGTTCTATGCTGTGTTAAAACAGTGAGTGAATCATCAGAAGTTCTGTATTGAGCCAGTGAGTGAACATCAACAGTTTAGTGCGTTATCAGCATGTAAAAATCAGAAGTTCAATGCGTGTTAACAGTGAGAAAAATCATAGAAGTTCTGCATGTTAAAATAGTAAGGAGAACTCAGAAGTTCTGTGTTGTGCTAAAACTGTGAGTGAACATCAGAAGTTCTATGCCATATTTCAACTCTTAATCAGCACATCAGCAATTTATTCAGTTCTTGTTAAATAGCAAATCAGAAGGTTAACAACACAATAATTCATAGAAGTTCTAATCCGGATTCTGAGCCTAAACTTAATCAGGAAGTTTTGACCCACAGTTTTTATACTTATGCAATGGTATGAACAACATCAATACTATGATATTTACATGTTTAATGATGTTCTGAATGAAAAAGATGCAAAGTCAGAAAGACTTACCTTGAACCTGGAGCATGGGCTTGGAGCTTTGAGCTGCTGCCTTTGGATGTTCTGGAATCAACAAGAATAACGGAAGAGGAAATGCCAAGTTCTTTGATTCAAAGGGAAGAACAAAGGTTTGTTTTTGTGTATGAGAAATCTGGATTTTTATGAAGATTTCACAACTTCCTTTTTTTTCTTTTTTGCCAATCTCTCTCCAAAAACCAGCCTCTCCCTCAAAGCCCAACCCCTTGAACGTGTGATGGAGCAAAGTATTTATAGGTGAATTTGTTGTGATTTTGGGGGGAAAGAAAAATGGGATTTTAAATCAATTTGGCATCCTTCTCCCTTGCTTTTTCATCACTGTTTTCGTATGCTAGTTTGGTGCAATTATGGGATGCAGGCGTAGGCTGAACTAGCTGCTGATTAGCAGCTTTTAGCCATGCTTAAGCTGGAGTTGTCAGCAGGATTTAAGGAAAAGCAAAACAAAGCATAGGCCTAGTACCAAAGTTTGCTATCCCAAGACAGTAGAGGTACACTTGGTGAAAATCCTTTGGATAAAGACTCAAGAAATGTGGCTGTGAGCATTAAATGATGATGAGACTTATCACAACCAGAAATCCTGCAACGTGAGATTCTACACCAAGGCTTAGTTCTGGATCAGAAGTTCTACTTCAGCATAGCATCCAACCTCTGATCTTTGTATCTTTTGGCTCCAGCATGTTCTGAAGGAGTTTCCAGGCTCTCCAGGAAGTTTGTAACACACTTTGTAAACCATCTTTGAACTGCTCTTGCAAGCTCTGACTGAGCCTTTGTGAAAACTGGTCCAAAAGTTCTGACCAAACTCTGTTTTGAGAGTGTCCAGAATTTGCTGAGTATTTTAGTTTCAAGGACTTGTCTTTGAAAAGTTATAACTTGAAATCCAAGCTTTTCTAGGAGGAGTTATGTTCTGCAATGTTTCAGACCTTGCTGAGATCTAAAATTCTTGTGTCAGAAGTTGATCCAGAATCAGCTTGCGTTATGGTGAAAATCTGGTCAGAAGTTCTGAGCTTGTCATGTTTCTTAAACACTTAGAAAAGTTATAAGTATTTAGAATTTGGACTTTTCCCAAAGTAGTTTTGACTTTTGAATTTCTTGAGGAAACAAATCTCACTTTCCAACATGTCTTGATGAAATATGATTCTTGAAGCTTGATTTTGATCCAAAAATCAAAGTTTGACTTTTCAGTGTGCAAATGACCATTTTTCCCTTGTGAGTGATTTTCTTTGAAAATTGATAATTCAAGGCTTGGAAATAGATGGAAGCAAACTTGGGGTCCAGGGTGAGTCTTTGAGAAATGAGAAGGAAAATTTTGGGGTACAACAGCTGCCCCTGTTCAATCTTCTTACACCTGAAGAGTTAGATTTGGTAAATCTGCCATTCGTGACTTGAAGGTGGAAGATGATTGAACACTAGAGTGCCCAGAAAATTTGCACTCAAAGATGTGTTAGTTGATTATGTAGGGAATGGGCTTAAAGATGCCATTTGAAGATATAATGGATAGTTTTTGGAGATGGGCTTAAAGATGCCATCCATAAATGATTGATGGACTGTATCTGTAAGCTGGAACTGAATGATTATCATAATGGTATCCGTGTCTGGAGTGTATCTGAAAGCTCAGGAGGAGGAGGATGAAGGAATCTTGGATGATTACTACCTCAGCAGAATGATGAAGGAATCTTAGACGATTACTACCTCAGCAGGATGATTAAGGAATCTTGAACGGTTACTACCTCAACTGATAAAAGAAGGAATCTTGGACGATTACTACCTCAGCGGATGATGAAGGAATCTAAAATGATTACTACCTCAACGGATGATGAAGGAATCTTGGACGATTACTACCTCAACAGGATGATGAAGGAATCTTGGATGATTACTACCTCAACGAATGATGAAGGAATCTTGGACGATTACTACCTCAGCGGATGATGAAGGAATCTGAAATGATTGCTACCTCAACGGATGATGAAGGAAACTTGGACTATTACTAGCTTAGCAGGACGATGAAGGAATCCTGGACGATTACTACCTCAGCAGAATGATGAAGGAATCTTAGACGATTACTACCTCAACAGGGTGATGAAGGAATCATGAGACGACTACTACCTCAGCAGAACGATGAAGGAATCTTGGACGATTACTACCTCAGCAGGGTGATGAAAGAATCTTGAGACGACTACTACCTCAGCATAATGATGAAGGAATCTTGGACGATTACTACCTCAGAAGGGTGATGAAGGAATCTTGAGATGATTACTACCTCATCAGAATGATGAAGGAATCTTGGACGATTACTACTCCAAAAGATGATAACCTTTATCTGTCGATCGATCTTTCCTGAAAAGGTAAAGAGTTAGTTGTATGCAGTGTCATGATGTATGCATTGTGTTATGATGTTCTCAAAATAAATGAGATTTGTGTTATATGTATTTTGTATGCATATGCTATGAATGTTATTGAAATGTAAGTGTGTCTTCAAACTTTTCTCAAAATGTTTCCACCGGGGATTCCTGTTTTTTGTTTGAGGAGAACTCCGCTGGGAGATGTTGAAAGCTCTGTATAGAGTGTTGATTCCTGCTTGGGGAAAAAGAGTTCAGGAGTCTTAGTCGTCCGTTGCTCTACTGGGGAGTCGAAGTTGAACTGATATGTGGTCGGGTCCAGGTTTCACAATAACTTGCTGGGGATTGTAGAGTAGTCTACCGGGGAAGAGGAGTTGTGATAAATCTCCCAACAATTTATTATGATTCTTTCCCACAGGAACTTTCTATGGTTCAGATAAATCGCACAAATTTATTATGATTCTTCCCAGTCAAACAACATATAAGACTTCTTCTGGTTCAGATAAGTCGCTCCAAAGATTTATTCTGATTCTTTTTCCAGTTGAAATCAAGTTCATAGTTAGTATATTCTCCGTCAAATAGTCACCTTTGGATGACATCTACAAGCCCATCTCCAGCAAATCTCCATCATTCCTCCAAATGGCATCTATAAGCCCATTCCCATTTTATCTTCAAATGCAAATTTCTGGGCACTCTAGTGTCCAATCATCTTTGACCTTCAAGTCACGAATGGCGGATCCGCCAATCTAACTCTTCATAATTAAGAAGATTGAACAGGGGAAGCTGTTGTACCCCAAAATTTTCCCTCTCATTTATCAAATATTTCCTCACAAGATCTCCTTTGGCTCAAGACTGCACAAGGATTAAGCATTGATGACTAAAATTAGGGTTTGAGATTGCACAAGGATAATTGAACTTTCAATGCCTCATATGACTTCCATGGATTATTATGGACCTCCAATATTACTCATGTCAAGTTTCAAGTTTTTGATCACATTTTTGCCCAGTCAATTGACCAGTTGACCTAAAAATCAGTTGTATTGGTGAAAAAGTCAACTATGGCCAATTTATAGTCAAACTTCATAATTTTTGACCTATACCAACATCATAAACTCATATGTATCATTTGACCAAGTTTGGACCATAATTCCTCAAGAAATTTGATCAAATCATCAAAAGGGCAAAATGGTCAAAATTAGGGTGTTGACTGAGAAAGGGCAATTTCTGATTTTTGACCTAGAAAATGGTTGATTGGTTGGAAACATGATCTCGAGAATTCAATTGCATCATTTTGACCTAATGGAATGACTCAAAACATTGCTCAAGGTCAATTGATTGATAGTTGATTTTCAGTCAACTGATCAAAAATCAACTGTATACTGAAAAGTCAAACTTTGACTTTTTGGTCAATATCAAGTATCAAAGATCACAGTTCATCAAAACATGTCAAAATATGAAACTTGTTCATCAAGAAATCAAAAAGTCAAGATTTCATTTTGAAAAGTCAAAGTTTTCAAACTTAGAAATTTTTCTAAGTGTTGAAAACTTCATGTTTTTTTACAACATTGAGCCAATTTTTCACCATGATGCAAGATGATTCAAAAGAAACTTTTAACATGAAAGTTGTAGATATACATGATATATACAGCATTTCTTTATACAAATTCTACTAGAAATGCTTGGATCTCAAGTTATTAATCCATGAAGTCATGGTCTTGAAACTAAACACTCAGTGAAATTTTGAACATTTTTGGTCAGGATTTTGACCTAACTTCTGACCCAAGTTTCACATAGTTCCATTTGGATTTTGAAAAAGTGATTCAAAGAGGGGTTGTAGATAACATTACAAGATTTCTAAAAAGTCCAAGAACTCCTTGAGATCATTTGTGAGCAAGAAAAATCGAAGGCCAGAAGTTGGGGTTTCAAGTTGTTTTACAAGGCAAATTTTATGATGAACAAAATTCAAATCTCAAACCTATGTTGCATAATATTAGCTTTGCGGACCTCAAACTTGTTAAGCACTCCATAATTAAATGCTTGAACAGCTGTTAGAGGCTCCGACTCAAGCATTCAATGCAATGCCCATGCTTTATGTCCATTTTAGGAAGAAAGTGCACAATGCCATTTTGAAAAAATAGCTTTATACACAAAACTTATTCTTGAGCCTTGCAATTGTTTTCGTTTGATCATACACGACCTATAACTCAAAAGAAGTTTGTCTCAAGCCTCACAATCACTCAGACCATGCTTGTACTTCATCTTGGAACCATACTTTCACTTTTCTTCAAAATCAAGTAACATAGCAATCAGCCTATATCTTGTACTTCTGACCCTCTCAAGCACTAAAAAAACCTTCTCATTACTTATGTACAAGTCCTTGGCATAAAAACACACGCATGCTTAAGCCCTCAAATACACAAGGACTCATAAATGTATCACATACTTCCATTCTTGCATAACCTGACCAAAAGTTTGAAACTCACATCTCCCTCGTGCGTTTTCAAGCCTTTTGGTTCCTAAAGCTTCTAAACATCATTTAGAACTCATCCCACACCCTACTACAAGACTGTAACACCATTAACAACATCCTCTATTTTCTAAAACAGAGCTTTGCACTTGGACTTCTCCACCACGATTCAGCCATCTCCAATATAAACTAAACATTGCATTACTTTCCTGGGACCACAGTGGAGCTATTATGATCATCATAACACCTTGAGGAGTGCTCAAACTCAGAATACGATTTCCAGTTTTGAGGTAAGTTTCCTTAACTTGGAACTCTTCATACAAGCATCATTAATGTTTAATTTGTGAATGAAAAATGTAGATATCACTGCCCTGAAGCTAACCATGTCCATGGTTTTCATTTATGTTGCTTGAGCTTAGAGAATTTTAAGATTGAAATTTCTGGAAAAGTTAGGGTTCGGATTAGGGCCATTAAAATTCATGTTTGTCTTTGATCTATAGTTTTAATGCTTTACATTTCTGAAATCGTGAGGAAATTTTCCACAAGATTCATGTTTACACTTTTGCAAATGGATGAGAAATGAGCAAGATACAGGTGGTCTGGCCAGGCGCGAGGTTGAAGATGAAGTTTGTCTTCAGGAAGCAGTTTCTAATATATATATTTATGGTTTGACATAATTTAACGGATGTATAGCCACGCCAGTGGTAAGGCAGCACGCTGGTAACCAAGAGGGCGTTGGTTCAACACCCAGCACGCTGCCTTTTCGCATTTTTTTCTTCATTTTCTTACATTTTTTTACTTTTGTAGCGCCTGGGCCTCCATTTGTTTGGGCCTTATTTTTTTGTTATGTTCTGACCCCCTGCCTTCCTGTTTACACTCCTGGCCCATTTATTTTTCTTTTGTTATTTTCTTTTCTTTTTTTTAATTTTATTTTCATTTTACATTTTCTTCATTATTAATATTATTATTATTTTTTTATTATTTTCATTCATATAAAAAATTCGAAAATATTTATTTTTTTATTATTTATATTTATTTAGTTTATTTTTCTTCGCAAAAAACAAAAGAACAAAAACATTTTCTTTAATAAATTTAATTTACCTTTTTTTTTCAAAATACTTAGATAATTTAATTTTGATCATTTATTATTATATTTTTCTTATAAAAAATCAATTTAGAATTTAGGACTTTTATTTAATTATTTTTATTTACTAATTTAATTAAATTCACCAAAACCTTAAAAAAACTTGTTTTCTTTAAATTAATTTTACTAACTTAATATTAATTTTCTTTTTTTTTAGTTAATTATTTTATTTTAATTAATTAGGTCCAAAAAAAACGTTTTCATGAAAAAACCAAACAAAAATCATATTTCTTCTTACACTTTATATTTTTGCATTTTATTTTTATTTTGTACATTTATTCAAAATTCAATATGGTTGTAATAGATAATTAGGGTTTTAATTTCTTGCAAATTCCCCATTTTTATAATTTGTATATCCCCTCCCCTAAGTGATGTAATAGCTTAGTATTGTTAATTTCTGCAATTTAAACGCTTTATATACCAATGCTAGTAAATTAGGGTTTGTATGGAAAGATAAAATCAAATGCTTAGAAAATCCTAATCAAGACAAATCAAGCATGTAAACCAATACACTTGCACACATACACCCCTAGGGTAAATCCACTTTGTTTCCTTACAAAAATGGCCATATTATGCATGTGAGGTATCTTAGCAAAAACAAACAAAATACAAGATCATAGTCCCTCGATGACGCTATCCATGTTGCCTTTCAAAATGGTATTAGTCCCTAAAGAATATGCTAAGATATCTTACAACATTGCTAACCATGGTTATACGATGACCCTTGCTCGTCCCTTTTACATCGAAAGATAGGGTTACTTACCAAATCAATGGTAAGATAACAATGTCAATGGAAAGAGGAAATGAACATGAAAGACTTTTGAGTAGGTAGAATGTTCCTAGTTGCTTGCTCCATTTTAAAACAAAAACATCCTTGTTATTTTCAAAACAAACACCAACACTTCCAAAACATCTTTCAAAACTTGAAAACATTTTCAAAAGATCAAACACTTGGTATACATTCTTACGAACGAGAATTATTACAAAGTTTTCCTAAACGATGGCGCCTTTACAAAATACTTTCAAAAAAACACACAAAGCATATTTTCAAACAAAAGCAAGTGATCTAGAAAGTAACTAAGAGCCCATGGAAAACCATGGATGAAAAGGGTGCTAATAACTTTCCTTTTCATAATCTACCCGCCGAACTCAAGAAACAATCTCAAAGATCTTTCCTATGCTTTTTCACCTTTCCTTTTGGATAAAACAAAAGTCGGTGGCGACTCTTGCTAACCGCAACATTTGCGATCAAATGCAAAACACCCAAGTCAGTTATCCCACTGTATCACACAAAGCAAAATATCTTAGTCGACCTATTCGTGAAGCAGTGATCATTTTAGAAGAAAAATTTATGAAAAGACTCCCTGACTTACAAATCCCTTTGTATGTTAAATACAAAGACATGTATGAGTTAGCCTTCAATTTTTATCTACCAAAGTTCCTACTCTTGCATAGTTCTGATCTAGATTTGGAATTTCGACCTCCATTTCCATAATGGTTTTCTAAATGTTCTCAACAACGAATCTCTAAAACCTGTTAAACGAGTAGTTTCGACTAAGCATACCTTGGACAGTTTCAATGGTCACCTTTATGTTGACATAAAACATGTCAATGTACTTACTCTAATACATGATGGTAAGGAATAGGAGGATCCTTTGACCTTCTTCTCTCAAGTTCTTTCTATATTCCTTCGATATTTATACTTCTATCTATTTTTCCCTTTGCAACAATTGATCGAAATAAACAGATCAAGAATGTTGCTGATTTTAAAGAGGTTGCAAATGCGAATCAAAAGAAAACTAAAGGGGAGAAGAAACCTCCTAAAGGAGCAAGAACAAAGTTTCATTTTCACATGTTGATTACGCCTTTCATGCATGCATTACTCTTTGTTCTAACAATTTCATTGTTTTCAGGCTAGCCAAAAAACCCCTCTCACTTCTTTAAAGCGCAAGAAAACCAACACCAACAAAGAACCTCAAGAACAAGAAAATGTCGAAGATTTGTCTCTTGATACCTCCAAACCAAAGAAGAAGAAGAAGAAGAAGAAGAAGATGATGATGATGAATTTGAAGACTTCAGAACTCAATCCTCAATAAAACCTGGCTACTCCAAAGGCTTCAAACTTCGCCAAAATTAAGAAATCGAAACCCACTGCTTAAAAGGTTATCAATGTTGATTTAGAGATGGCTACAAATGCTTCTTATGATCACGTCGAAAGCGACATTTCTAGCCCTAGGGAAGATGGGCCTAAGTTAATACGACTCACCTTCTATTTTCTATGACACACTTTATTTTTCCATGCTTAATAACTTTTCTTTTCTTTTTATTTTTCTTTTTCTTGTAGGGAGATCCATGTAACATCAAGTACACCATCCCAGGAATCAACAGTTCTTCATATGTTCACCCTAAATCAAACAAAGGATCTACTGGAAACGTCGACCAACCTATTGAAGTTCAGTAAGAACTTCCTCAGCTAGTTGTTGTGTGTCAAACTTCTCAACAATCCCATTTTGAAAGTGACAACAAAGAATCAGAGCAAAAGGAGATGGACATCCCAGAAACAGAGGCTCCCAACCAAGACGAGAACCTAAATGATTCCTCTCCTAAAGTTTCTAATCATGGCGAAGACACTCATGAAGATGAAGATGAGACCATGCCTGATTCCTCTAAGGAAAAGCATAATGAAGAGGGACCAAACAAAGATGTGGTCACACAAGATGCTGTAACAAATGCCAACAAGACTTTTGGCATAGTCTCCAATCTGAAATATCCTCCCAAGGGTGCTACCACTTCTCTTTCACAAGAGGACTAAGATAACCTCAAGAAGAACAAACCTGTTGAAAAACTTCTTCATCAAATCAAAGAAAAAGCCTTTGAGGTAGACCTGTTCCAAACTTTGGAGAATCATGTTATTGCTGGTTACAGGATAAGAACATTGCTCAAACAAATAGACATCTTTAACACTCATCCTGAAGTTGCTGGCTTCATGGTAGAATTAGGTCTTTTACTCGATCACATTACTACTGACATAAATCTAAAGTGAGATGCGTAGAACAAAATGCAAAATAAAGAGAAAACTCATTCAGCAGAATGGGTTTCAACTTCTGAAATGTGTGAGTGCAACTTCACCATTAGATGTTCTACATGATGTCAAAACTAGGAAATTTTATCATTTCTGTATATTGGATGATATCACTAGGTCATGTGGCAATCCCTTGCATTAGAGGTCTTAGGAATCATTAAAAACCACTTTCAAATTGACAACAACCTTGAAAATCAGTTTTATGCATAAAAATTACTTACATGTGCCGGCACATACGTGTTTCAGGGTGACACATGTAACTCAGTATTGAAGCCTGTAGCTTCTGTCTTTCTCAAACCGATACATGAAGGTGCAAGAAACACAAGAAATGGGGGTTGAATGGGGTTTCTCAAAATAAAATTTATCAAAACTCAAACAACAACTCTTAACAGAAGAAGAAAAATAAATGAACACAATTATTTTTATCTTGGTTCATTGTTAACAAAGTCAATCCAGTCCACCCGCCAAGGTGATTTTTCCTTCTCAATAAGGACTTAATCCACTATAACCAAACATATTACAGAAGGACAACAAGACTAATTGTCATTGTTGCAAATAACAAAGACCAACTGCTTTTATCTTCTTGAGTATACATATTAACACCTTATATATCATTGCTTTACAAAAACTACAGAGTTATTTTGGTAGCGTTTTAGTAACTTGAATAAGCGTGAGTTTCTTCAAAGTTCTTCAACTTTTACATTTCTTCCAGATCTTCCTTTTATATCTAAAAATAAATTCGTTAGAGGGTAGAATAGGAATACCAAAATTCCAACAGTCTTCTTGCAACAGTTAGTGAGAGAGTGGTAGACAACTTAGTACATAAGTATTTAAAGGTGTGGAAACATAAGAAAAGGGGCGTTTGAATTGAGTTTTAAAACAAAAAACTTTTCTTTATAAATATTACTCTTTAAGTTAAAATCCTTTTAATCTCCACTCTTGATGATAACAATAAGTAAGAACAGGAAGTAAAGAACAATGTATGTTTATACTAGTTCACTTGAAAATTATCAAGCTAGTCTAGTCCACCGGCCAAGGTGATTTCACCTCACTCAATCGAGGACTTAATTCACTATAACCAAGTTGATTACAATTTGCACAAGCTACCCACAAGTGACTAACAACTTCTAAGACTCACAAGTCAAAGACTTCTTAAGGCTACAGACCTACTCGGTCCCTTAAGGAATATCATACAATAATCAACCTGATTATTACAATGCACAAGCTATCCACAAGTGACTAACAACCTCTAAAACTTGCAAGTCCTAGACTTATTAAGAATATAGACCTACCCGGTCCCTTAAGGAATATCAAACTGCTGTTTGAATACAAGTTTTGTTTACAAGAATGTTGCTTCTAAAAAGCTGAATATGTAAACTATTTTAAGAATAATGACTTAAGAATGTGAATTCTATGAACAACATTTGCGCGTGAATATTTCGTTGATTGGCAGCTTTCTCTCTTAGTCTTCAAGCCTTTATTTAGCCAATAAAATAATATATCCGTTGAGGGGTACTCTTGGGATTTCCAGAAACATTGGCAACTTAAACAGTAACGTGGGGGACAAGATCGTGCGACACTTCCATTCTTTCATGGTAGTGGAATGAAGCGTTGATTGTACCATGTACTATTTGTACCACGTTAATGTTATCTTATTTCCTTCTACATTTTAGAGGCTTCTGCGAGCGTGAGTTTATAAGTGATAACATAACATGAGGTCATCAGTACTTCAATTCTTCAGAGTCTCTAGAATTTCATCTTCAGAGTCTTCAGCACTTGGTTGTGAGAACCTATTTCTTGGAGCCTTGAGTCTTTAGAACTTCAAGTCTTTAAAATATTTATAAATGCGTCTTTAGAGTCTTCAACACTTGGTCTTTAGAACCCTTATCTTTTGAACTTTGGGTCTTTAGAAATTTAAGTCTTTAGCATCTGGACTTGAGTAGAAACTTTTGTCTTCAGGTCTTCTAACGGTTTCTTTAGAACCTGTTGTCTTTAGAAACATGAGTCTTTAGTATCTTGACTTAAGTAGTAACTTCTGTCTTTAGATCTTCTGACTGGTTTCTTTATACAAATATCAGAGCTTACACTTTAGATCCTTCTGGAGTGTTTTGCTACTGTTCAACATAACATGTGTAGCGTAGAAGTAGAACTAATTCTCTTCTAATGTCTTGGCCACACCATCCATCAGAAGCAGAACCTGTTTTTTAAGTACTCAACAATAACAAACATTAGTATAACAAAAAAATTTCACAAAAATATACTCATTTGTTATCATCAAAACTCAGAGAAAATATTGCATAACCAAATATTATTCTAACAGTATTGTCCTTGCGTAGTAAAACTAGCATATTGGAGGCGAGGTGGTGTTGTACCTTGTACTACTACTAACGTGAAACCTTTTGATCTACTCTTCTAATCTTCATAGGTTTCTGGATGTATAATGGTTTAAGCATCTGTAGAAGGGTCAAAACTAAGTCTCTAGAACCATGTCATTAGAGTCTTCATAACTTGTTCATCTTGATCCTTGTCTTCAGAGTCTTCAGCACTTGGTATTTAGAGTCTTCATAACCTTTTCTTCAGAGTCTTTAGAACTTCATTCAGAAAAACCTTGTCTTCATTGTCTTTAGAAGTTGGTTTAGAGAACCGTTGGTCTTCAAATTCTTCAGAACTTGTTCAACATAACCTTGTCTTTAGAATATTCTGAACTTGGGCAAGATAACTTGGAATCTTTAGAGCTTTAGAACATATCATAAGCTATACAACAGAATTATAGTTAGAATCAATAAAACTAACGTTCTTTCATAGCGGTTGCTTTAAGACGCATTCTAAGGCTTGAAATACAAATTTGTATTCTTTAGTGTGTTGAGTCTAGAATCGGATGATGTCACACATCATTTCTTCAGAGACAGAACCTGTTAGAAAAATCTATACACTAAACAAACCATTAGGGTACTAAATCATTATCTAATCACCCATGTAATCTTATCATCAAAACTCAAGGCTAGATGCAGAACCAAATCTTGTTCTTACAATCTCCCCACTTTTGATGATGACAAAACTATGTATTTTGATAAACAATTTATACTGGTTTAATCACATAAAACAATTTCAGAGTTAGCTAAGCAGCTCCCCTGAGTTCTATATTCCCAGAACTTGTTTAATCTTATTCAAGGTCTCCTTCTGAGTTCAAGACTTAAGGAAGTTTTGAGAAATAAAATAAGGATAATCAGAACGAAGGAATACTTCCCTGATTGAAGACCTAATATACTTCTAACTATTTTTAAACAAGGATTGATACCTCAAGGATACTTATTTGTTGTTCCTATGGGGGTGATTTGGGAGAATTTTGATCTTTTAGTGGGGAGCTAGGTGGAGAATGTTCTTTGTCGGATGTAGTAGGAATGGGAAGAGTAGCCTGTTGAGTAGCGTTGTGCAATTTGATTGTCCTCTTTGAAGCCTTTTTGGGTTTAGTCGGAGATAACACTTTGAAAGAGGAGAAAATTTGAGTACGTTCACTATTAAAATTTCCTTCGCCATCAAAGGATGGTTAAGATGTTGTCTCAAGAACCTGAAAGTAATATCAGTAAGACATGCTTCGACATAAAAAGGCTAGAAAGTTGGAATAATTGTTATACCTGAGGGGTTAAAGGTTTGCTACTTTGTTTCTTCTTTGATGGTTTAACATGGCCATATACCACAGTCGAAGTCCGCTTGTGGCCCTAAAAATGAGAGCGTTAGAATAATCCTTTGGCAAATAAGTCAAAAGGAAATATGATTTACCTTTTTTGTGGGATTGTCTTTGGCAGCCGTAATTGATGTTTCTTGAGCGTTACTATGAGTTTTTCCTTGTGGGGTCCATAGCTTCCACTGTAGGCTATGTGGAGTGATAAATGAACAACTATACTATGAAAGAAAATTAACCAAAGTTGTTGACAACATATATGTTAAATTATTTGGTTGGTTTTCTAGTTTGTCAAAGGCTTCTAACAGTCTCTGCAGGAAATTGGCTATAGGGAAGTGTTGTTCTTGATGTTTAAACCACCATGTCTCGAACTAAACAGTGGTAAAGAAAGATTGTTGAAAATGGAATATCAGAAGTTCCAAATTTTGGGTTGTCTTGTGGAAATGAAGACAATCAATGTGTTCTAAATGCTAAGACCAAACTGGCGCGCCACCAAATTTGGCTGATAGCTGGTGAAGCCATAACCCTTCGACCCTGTGTTGATCCGAAAGGAAAGAATAATGGAGGTCAAGAATGCTCTCCATAAAGCATTCTATTACGCGGAAGAAGGGGGGGAAACACCAGGAAAGGAGTTTTTGAACCAGGTAGAGCCAACATGTCGATTCACGAAAGAGGCTATGTCAGAAACAAAAGTGGTTTCAAGAAAAATATTGATGCACTTCATGAAGTTAACTTTGTACAAATATTAAAAAGTGACATTGAGTCAATATTGTAAAAACCATAGGCGACTAGAAAAAGTGTTTTGGGAGTTTTATAGAGAAGCCTAACTTTGAGGGAGGCAAGACCTAGAGACAGATATATAAATGCTAATAACAGTTTACCCAAAGAGATCTTTCAACCTTCATGGATTTAGGTAGCCAGGTTAATGTAGCCTTTGGCTATTTGTAGGGAACCTGGAGTGAACGGGTAGTATGAGAGCCAACATGTTAAGAAGGAAATGTGTTCCATGTCATCGACATCTGTAGTATTCTTAACATGGTGATCTTTAATATACTGGTTGAGGCAAGGTCGACTAAATTCGAACTTAAAATTAGTCGGCAATGTAGGGTAGAAGGTTTCAACTAGAGGTGAAAGACCCATAATAGCAGCAATGTCAAACAATGTGGGAGTTATCATTCCACAAGGAAGCTTTAAGGTGTTTGTCAAACCTTCCCAGAAGAAAATCGAAGCGAGAACCATATTTCGGTTTACCTTGTGAGTGGTTCTCGACACTTGAATGACGTTAAAAATGCCATCTTTTTGCCATTGAGTTTCTTTTTTCACCTGTAACTTGTTGAGCCACGTCAGCCAAGCTTTGTTACCAGGAGTAAGCATTGATCGAAAAATCCAGGTATGATTCACGAACTTCACATCGAGAAGACATTTCTCATAAGCAGGTGGCGAAGCAGGGGAAAAATAGAGAAAATATTGTTGAACCTTGTGAGGGTGAGACCTTACATCTGGGTATGGTCCATGGAATGCAAAATGTTTCTCATCTACCACGAAAGGTACGAGCATTTGTTTTTGCCAGTTTACTATCTTGAATGCATCAGTAGAAGGTGGTTGAGGAATATCGTATAAACTTTCTTCTTCAGTAAGAACTAATGTTATAAGGTTGTTACTGGTGTTCATTTGGTTTAAATAAGAGGCCATGGCAGTAAAGGAGCGAAAGAGAAAGAACAAACAAAAGGTTTATGTGTGTGGAAATTTACAGAAAACTAAGTTTGTGAAACGAAGAAGAAGAAATAAGTGGAGATAAAGTTAAAAGGTGAATTATAGGCAGATTGAAGTTGTCGATGATGGACAAGTAGCACCCACTTGTGATACTTTGATTGTTATGAGGTTTAGAAGTGGAAGAGTTGGTGGAGTTTGTGGAAATCTCACACCCTAGGAACAAGAAGCAGTCATGAGAAATGATGAAATTCCTTTGGGAATAGTGGCACAGAAAGCAACAATTATGATGTATGACGTCAGTTGAGTAGACAGGTGGTCGAAAATTTAAAAGGAAGAAAATGTCAAGTTTCTCGGTCGAAGTTAACTCCATCGAAATTGACATTTTTGGGGGCAATTTGTTAGCCAACAATTTTCGACTAAAGAAGATGGTTACAAGTCAAAGGTTACCATCAAATAAGAAGCAACATCGACGCCACCAACAATTGGATAAGAGATGTCAATACAGATTGTTTAGAAAGATTTCATGGACTTAGCCAAAATTAGATGTTGAAGATTGAGTACGTCGACCACGGTTGAAAGCAGAAGCAGTTGTCAGAGAAGCTGTAACACCCCAATTCTACCCTGCAATTATAAATGTAAATCAGAGTTTTAACATTCATACAACTGAATCAGGATGCCACAAATTCAACTTAAAAACACATTGCATTCAACATGGATACATAACACTTTAAAACTTCGGATGAACCAACAGTAAAATAAATTAATCTCTTAATTCCACAACTTGAACAACTACGCAGCAGAATCATAATAACATCTTTGTCCATCGTTACAACAACTTCAAAATAACACATACTTAGAAACAATCAAATTAAATTTCAACAACTGAAGTAATCAATAATTAAAAGCAACAAGCGTTCATCCCCCCGAGTGTTACGTATCAGAGCAATGACACTAACTCGAACTACTGAAGGTAAACCACCTTCACTCTAGATTACCTGCACGTTACCAATATAAGGTAACACTCAAACAGAAGGGGTGAGATATCTAACAATATAATAAAACGTATGATAAATAATATATTAGATCAGATCATATAATATCACCACTTCACATCTTATAAACACCAATAATCGCAACAAAATACCAACAATATACACATTTACCACATCAATACACAACTTCTTTATGCAATCATATGATGCGACTCAATACTATACAAATTCATGTGGTACCATTGGAGCAGAACTCCCATCTCAAAATAATTGCCAATAAATAGAGGCATCAACAAGGCATAAGCCTTCATCTTAATATTCGCCAATACAGGTCATCTTAACGAGCATCAACTCAATCTTGATATGCAATGTATGTGACACAATCATGAATGTAGTAACAACAACCATAATTAACAACATCTCAACATAATAGCATCATTGGCCAAAAGTCTACATCTTAATAGCTGCCAATTATTAGAGGCATCTCAACATCATTCATCAACATAATTCATCAACATAATTCATCAACACAATTCATCAACATCATTCATCAACATAATTCATCAACATAATTCATCAACATAATTCATCAACATAATTCCACAACAACTCAGCCATAACAACAATACAACGACAAATCAACAATCCCTCAATGTTGGCCATAGGCCTACAACATGATAATACCTATAATTAGTTAATCATCTGACGCTTATCTCTAATTACCAAACCTCTACATATTATTATTATTATGTAATACTACATCATTATCATCATTAATCTTACTATTATGAACCAAGCAATAATCTATAATCATCTTATCCTCATCATACTTCATAAAATCATCATAGCGATTAACGCGGGAAACTAACTCTAATCCTAATTTGGGTACTAGGATTATTCTTCTTATCCTTAATTTTAGTCCTTAAGAATGAATTCCATCACATTAGTTATCCAACGCTTCAAACGACACCTCAAACGGAGTCCGGAAACTCAAGTTACAGCCTTTGGAAGAATCTGTCAAAAATCAGACTACATGAGTTGACACATACTTCTTTGAGTCGACACGTACTGGGTTTTGAGTCTTGAATGATTCGAAGCATAACCTCTTTTTTCGACTCATACTGAGTCTAAAATACTGCATGTGTCGATGCATGGTCCTTATGTATCGACTCATCCTGAGTCTTAACTCCTACATGTGTCGACGCATGGCTTTTGAGGTTGACTCATACTGACTTGTGATGAAAATATTATGCGATTTCACTGCGTTTTCACTGCAATTTACCTAAAAACATCCTCTAATCAAAGGTAATTGTCAATTATAATAATCCTATGTTTCTACATCAATTATATAACATTAGGGCATCATTATTCATCTCTAAATCATTGATCCTCATCAAACAACAATATATATTTCAATCATAAACAAAACAACCTTTTGCATATAATCCCACATACTACTCATCATAAACCCTATTATAGAGTCAGAACCCCACCCTTACATTGGATTGAAGGTTGCTCTATAACTTTTCCGGTTGAATTATGTTCTGGCTCTTTTCCTTTTTTTCTGCAACTTTCACGTTCTCTTCCAACCCTTATTTTCTTTCTCTTCTTACTGTTACTTCTTCTCCATATTAATTCTAAATAACTAATATAATGACCCTATAATTCTCATTATGTCTTAATGGTCTTAAAACTCCTACACCCCTTTTCTACTACTTCTAGTCCTTAAAATAAGCCCACGTCAAATAATATTATTATTCTAATATTATTCCACAACTTAATAGAATAAATAAATCCAATAACAACAACATATCAACTATCATCATAACACAACTTCACAAATAATCCTGAAATAATTTAATTAAATGATTAATTAAATTACGGGCGTTACGACTCTCCCCCACTTAGAATATTTTCGTCCTCGAAAATTTACCTTAATCAAACAACTCAGGATATGACTTCACCTTCTCAGTAGTCTCACGAACAAGTTCAGGTCCAAGTACTACACTTTCTCCATATTCATGCCAACATAAAGCAGTTCTACATCTTCGACCATACAACGCTTCAAAAGGTGTCATCCCAATACTAGAATGGTAACTGTTATTATAAGTGAACTCTACCAACGGAAGGTAAGTATCCCACGAACCTCCCTGCTCAAGAACACATGCCCTCAACAAATCTTCCAACGATTGAATAGTCCATTCAATCTGACCATCCGTCTGAGGATGATACATCGAACTCAACCTCAACTTAGAACCCAACGCTTCTAGCAAACTCTTCCAAAAATCAGAAGTAAACCTTGGATCTCTATCTGACACAATGCACAAAGGAACACCATGCAGCTTCACAATTACACTAGTGTAAATCTCATCCAATTTCGACACGGGAAAACTAATGTTAATAGGAATAAAATGAGCCGACTTCGTGAGCCTATCAACAATCACCCAAATCGAATCATGTCCTCGTAAAGTATTAGGTAACCCCGTCACAAAGTCCATCGACATGCTATCTCATTTCCATTCTGGAACTTTAACGGTTGTATCAACCCTGCAGGCTTCTGATGTTCAACTTTCAACCTCTGACAAGTCAAACATGCATAGACAAACCGAGCCAAATCACTCTTCATTCCAGGCCACCAAAACAAACCTTTCAAATATTGATACATCTTTGTAGCTCCTAGATGAATACTCAACTTACTTCTATGACTCTCTTCAAGTATCACTTTCTTCATCTCTGCATCATCAAGAATACAAATCCGATTATGAAATCTCAACACACCTTGCACATCTAGCTTAAAATCATTATTCTCAGACTGATCGATCCCAACCATCGAGTCCACCAGTTTCACATCCAACTTTTGAGCTTCTCTGATATTGTCTAGAAATTCATTATTAATATTCAACATACCTGTTGTACCCCAAAATGTTCCCTCTCATATCTCAAAGAATTTTATCACAAGATCTTCCATGACATCCAGTTTACAGCACTGATACATCCATTTAAGTTTGGAATTGGCCCAAGGGAAAATTGGTCAATTGCACGCTGAAAAGTCAAACTTTGACTTGTGGATCAAAATCAAGTTTCAAGAATCATATTTCA
Source organism: Vicia faba (assembly GCA_948472305.1). Classification (NCBI taxonomy): domain Eukaryota; kingdom Viridiplantae; phylum Streptophyta; class Magnoliopsida; order Fabales; family Fabaceae; genus Vicia; species Vicia faba. Next base: position 534,479,436 of record OX451740.1, on the reverse strand, counting down.
TCAAGACATGTTGGAATACAAAGTTTGTTTCATCAAGAAAATCAAAAGTCAAGATTATGTTGAAAAAGTCCAAATTCTAAATACTTAGAAATTTTTCTAAGTGTTTAGGAAATATGATAAATTCAGAACTTCTGGCCAGATTTTCACCATGATGCAAGTTGATTCTGGAAGAATTTATAACACAAGAGTTGTAGACCTCAATGAGATCTAAAACATTACAGAACCGAACTTCTTCTAGAAATGCTGGGATTTCAAGTTATAAATCTTCAAAGACACGACAATGAAACTGAAACATTCAGTAAATTCTGGACTGTGATACGATGGGAGAACTAACTTGAAGGTTTTGCGTTTGATTGCAAATATTGCAATTTAGCAAGAGTCGCCACCGACTTTTCTTTTATCCAAAAGGAAAGGAGAAAAAGCACAGGAAAGACCTTTAAAATTATTTCTTGAGTTCGGGCGGGTAGATTATGAAAAGGGAAGGTATTAGCACCCTTTTCATCCATGGTTTTCCATGGGCTCTTAGTTACTTTCTAGATCACTTGCTTTTGTTTGAAATTGTGCTTTGTGTGGTTTTTTAAAGTATTTTGTAAAGAGGCCATTATTTAGGCAATCTTTGTAATGATTCTCGTTCGTAAGAATGTATACAAAGATGTTTGATCTTTTGAAAATGTTTTCAAGTTTGTAAGAGGTTTTGAAAGTGTATGTGTTTATTTTGAAAATAGCAAGGATGGTTTGAAATTGAGCAAGTAATTGGGAGCATTCTACCTACTCAAAATTCTTTCTTGTTCACTTTCTTTTCCTTTGACATTGTTATCTTACCATTGATTTGGTAAGTAACCCTATCTTTGGATGTAAACGGGACGGGCGTAGGTCATCGTATAACCATGATTAGCAATGTTGCAAGGTATCTTAGCATTCTCTTTTAGGTACTAAGATCATTTGAAAGGCAACTTAGATAGCGTCATCGAGGGACTATGATCTTGTATTTTGCTTGTTTATGCTAAGATACCTTACATGCGTAATATGGCCATTTTGTATAAGGCAACCAAGTGGAATAACCCTAGGGGTGCTTGTGTGCAAGTGTATTGTTTTCATGCTTGTTTTTTTCGTGAATTAAGGTTTTCTAAGTATTGATTTTAGTCTTTCCATACAAATCCTAATTACTAGCATGTTATATAAATGCGATAAATTACGAAATTTAAAGTTACTACGCTATTACAACATTTGCAGGGAGGGGGTGTACAAATTGAATAGGGATTGCAAGAATTTAAAGCCTAATTAGTCTATTACAACCATATTGAATTGATATAAATGTACAAGGAAATAAATAAATACAAAGTGCAAAATGAATAAATGTATTAAAAATGCCAAATGTAAAGAAAATGTATCTTTGTTTGATTCTCATGAAAAAAAGATTTTGTATTAATATAATTAATTTAAAGAAAAATAATTAATAAAAAGAATTTGCTTAAGAAAATATTTTGAATAAAACCCTAATTCTATTTAGTTGATTAAAAGAAAATCAGTTTAAGAAAAATGTATTTTTTTTGGTATTTTTGTCTTGAAAATATTTATAGCATTACAAAATATTTTTAGTCTTTTTTATATCAAAAATAATATATTTAAATTAGTATGAAAGAAAATAACTAATAACCTAATTTTAATTATATTTACAAGATAATAAAAAAAAATATAATTAATAAAAATATTTTTTTGTGAGAAAAAATAAAATAAACTAAGTCAAAATATAAATCTATCATTTTTTGTATTTTATGATTTTTTAGTATTTAGAAAAAATATTTAAGAAAATAAAAATGAAATAAATAAAATAAATAAATAAACCTGGGCCAGGGGTGCCATTAGTCAACAGGGAGGTCAGCTAGCAAAACCAAAAACAAGCCAGGCCCAAAGGGGCCCAGCGCCTGCCAAAAACACAAAAATCAGAAAAGTGAAAATGTGAAAAATGAAAAGGGTACCATTGGGGCTCGAACCCAGGTCCCATAGGTTACAATCGCGCGCTTCTACCACTGGGGTGGCTATACATCCCTTAACATAAGCAAAACAATAAAAATACAAGGTAAAACGCGCTCTGATGACTTCATCTTTAACCTCCAGCCAGACCAACTGTAACTTGCTCATTTCTCATCAAAAATGAAAACTGTAAACATGAAACTTGTAGCAAATTTTCTCACGATTCCAGAAATGTAAAGTATGAAAAATATAGATCAGAGATAAGCATGAATTTTAATGGCCCTAATCTGAACCCTAAAAATTTCAGAAATTTCAGTTTCAAAATTCTCTAAGCTCAAGCAAAATTAATGGAAACTATGGACATGGTTAGCTTCAAGGCAATGATATCTACATGTTTTGTTCACAAATAAACTATTGAGGATGCCTGTATAAAGAGTTCCAAGTTAAGAAAACTTACCTCAAAACTGGAAATCGTTTTTTGAGTTTGAGCTTGTTTCAGGAAATGGTGATGATCAGACTAGCTTCCTCAAGTCCCCAGGAAGCTAATGCAATGATTAGCTTGAGCAATGGATGGCTAGAATGGTCTGGAGAAGTCAAGTTGCAGACCTTTGTTTTTGGTTATGGAGGATATGTTAAATGGTGTTATCGTAATGAAACAGGGACATGGATAGGTTACACTTGATGTATGAAAGCTTTAGAAACTAAAAGTCCAAGAAACGCACGAGGGAAATGTGAGTGTTATGTTCAAGGTCAGAAACTGTGCAACAATGGAGTTTTTGGGAAATTTCTGATTTGAGAGAGTTTTGTTGTATTTTAGGATGCTTAAGCTCGTCCTCTAGCTCACAAATAGTGACTCTATTTATAAGCAACAAGTTTGGAGACCTTTTGTTGATCATAATTCAAAATCACAAGTTTATGCATAACCTGTGATTTTTGAGAAATTCAAGTTTCAAAGCCTTGTGTACTTGCTAAGATAGAGTGGTTATGCTTTAAACAAGCTTGCTTCTGACATTGTGGATGGAGTGTGATCAGAGGGAACAAGTTAGAGGCTCAAGAATGAACTTTATGCAAAAATCTTGCTTTACAAGAATGGCAATGTTAACTTTGTGCCATTAATGGAAATGCAACTTGGATAATAGCTCAATTGCTTTGATTAAAGCCCTAACAGCTGTGTAAACATTTAATTATGGAGTGGCAAACAAGTTTGAGGCCTGCAACACAAAGATCATGCAGCCTAGCATGGATTTGGTTCATGTGTTCATCAAAAATGACTTGTAATTCAAGTGACAAAACCATAACTTCATCTCTTCGATTCTCCCTACTCAAGAATGATCTCAATGAGTTCTTGGACATTTTAGAAAGCTTGAAATGTTCTCTACAACCCATCTTTGAATTTCTTTTGAATATTCCCCTTGGAACTATATGAAAAAGTGTCATGAAGTTAGGTCAAAATCCTGGCCAAATTAGGGCAAAATTTCACTAAGTGTTTTGTTTCATGACCATATGTTCATAAAATTATAACTTGAGATCCAAGCATTTTTGGAAGAAGTTGTATGAAGCAAAGTTGTATATTTCATGGAGATATACAACTTTTATGTTGGAAGTTTCTCTTGAATCATCTTGTATCATGGTGAAATTTTTTCTCAAAGTTATGAAAAAATAAGAAATTTCCAACACTTAGAAAAAATTTCTAAGTTTAGAAATTTTGACTTTTCAAATTGAAATCTTGACTTTTTGATTTCTTGATGAATAATTTTTATATTTTGACATTTTTTGATGAATTGTGATCTTTGGCACTTGAATTTGACCAAAAAGTCAAAGTTTGACTTTTCAGTATACAGTTGACTTTTGATCAGTTGACTGAAAAATTCATCTATCAATCCAATGGACTTGTAATGTTTTGAATAATTTAATTAGGTAAAAATGATTCAATTTGACTCTTGAGATAATTCCTTAAACCAATTGACCATTTGCAAGGTCAAAAATCAGAAATTGCCCTTCCCAGTCAAAACCCCAATTTTGACCATTTTTGCCCTTTTGGAGATTTGATCAAATTTCTTGAGGAGTTATGGTCCAAACTTGATCAAATGATACATATGAGTTTATAATATTGATGTGGATAAAAAATTATGGAGTTTGACTGTAAATTGGCCATGATTGACTTTTTCCGCAATACAATTGATTTTTAGGTCAACTGCTCAATTGATTTAGCAAAAATGTGATCCAAGGCTTGAAACTTGACATGAGTAATTTTGGGGGTCCATAATGGTCCATGAACATAATATGGGGCATAGCAAGTTCAAAAATCCTTTTTCAAACTGAAACCCTAATTTTGGTCATCAATGCATAAGGAGGTGTCTTGAGCTGATCAAACCCTAGTGCAGCCTTGAGCCCAAGGAGATCTTGTGAGCAAATTCTTGATAAGTGAGAGGGAAAATTTTGGGGTACAACAGCTTCCCCTGTTCATTCTTCTTAAACCTGAAGAGTTAGATTGGCGCGTTTTTCCATTCGTGACTCGAAGGTGGAAGATGATTGGACACTAGAGTGCCCAGAAATTTGCACTCAGTGATGTGAGGGTAAATGGAATGGGCTTAGAGACTCCATTTGGAGAGATGATAGAAATTTGTTGGAGATGGGCTTGTAGATGCCATCCAAAAGTGATTATTGAATCTGAATGAGTATCAGAATGGCGTCCGTGTCTGGAGCGTATCTGAACTGTATCTGAAAGTTGAGATTTTGAATGAGCATCATAATGGCATCCATGTCGGGAGCGTATCTGTACTGTATCTGAGAAAGAATCTGAATGAGTATCAGAATGGCGTCTATGTTTGGAGCGTATCTGAACCGTATATGAAAGTTAAGAACTGAATGAGTATCAGAATGGAATCCGTGTCTAGAGCGTATATGAATTGTATCTGAAAGTTGAGAACTGAATGAGTATCAGAATGGCATCCGTGTCTGGAGCGTGTCTGAACTGTATCTGAAAAGTTGAATCTGAATGAGTATCAGAATGGCATTCGTGTCTGGGGCGTATCTGAACTGTATCTGAAAAGTTGAATCTGAATGAGTATCAGAGTGGCATATGTGTCTGGAGCGTATCTGAACTGTATTTCAAAGTTGAGAACTGAATGAGTATCAGAATGGCATTCGTGTCTGGAGCGTATCTGAACTGTATTTGAAGACTTTGAACATTGTTAATGGTAGCTGTTGATTAATCTTATCCTGAAAAAGGTAAAATGTTAGCTAATATGCAATGTTATGTTGTATGAAATGCATAGCATAATGCATTCGTGTCATCAATGTTTATGATATATGGGTGCGATGTATGCGTATGTGAGCTAATATGTTGTACTGCTGTTGGATTGGGGAAAATAGATCCCTGACTGCTACTGAGGATATGGAATATAAGTCTTCATGCTGTGAAGTCTAAGTGTTGATGAATTTCTCCTTATAGAAATAAACTCTGTTGTAAGGGAAATGTCATGTAGTACTTGAAAAATCCTGCTTGGGGAATCCTGAGAAATTTGACGACTTCTACTGGGGATTGATAACTGGAAGCTATGTTCCACTGGGGATTAAGCTGCATACTGTGGGGAATTATGGAAATAGCATAGAGAGATTTCCCTACCTCTTAAAGCCACCAGTGATTGACATTATGTTCAAATGCATATGTTCAAAAATTAATCATTGGACGTTTTTGTAAACAAAACACAAGAGTAAATAAAAAACAGATAGTTTTGCACTTTCAAAGGGATATCTTTGTATTGACTTTGAGTAAGTATTTTTGTAATGAGACAAATATTCTAGTAAGAGAATATTGTCATAAAAAGTGAAAATTTTGATACAAACAAAAGATAGCTATGTGTAATAATCCCATGGGGGTCCCATTCTGCTATAGCCTTCGTATCTCCGAGCATCTTGTCTATTTGTTGCCTCGTCCGAAGATGATTGAATTGATCAGAACCTATGAGTTTGTCAGGTTGTCCGTAAGGTGATCTAACGGGACATAGTCATATGATTTAATTCCCTAAATTTTGCCTGGACCGCCCTTTCGGGTTTTCAGTCCACCGGGATACCCCTTTTTGCCCAAGCCGCCCTTTCGGGTTTTCAGCTTGCCGGGTGTACAAATTTTTTTGTTTTATCCCTAATTTTTGCCCGAACCTTTTTGGTTCGCCGGGATGCCCTTGTTTTGCCTAGGTGTGTCAACCTAGCTGGTCTCTTATGCGTAGTATCTTTTTACTATGTCTGTGTTTGCAAGGTGCGGTAGGTCGTCACCATCCATGGTGGTCAAAATCATTGTGCCACCAGAGAATATGTTTTTGATTATAAATGGTCCTTCATATGTAGGAGTCCATTTTCCCCTGGTATCACCTTGTGGAAATATGATACATTTGATCACTAAATCCCCTACTTGATACACTTGTCGTCTGACCTTTTTATTGAAAGCCTTGATCATCCGTTTTTGATACATTTGACCATGACAGACAACAGTAAGTCTTTTCTCATCGATCAAGTTTAGTTGATCAAGTCGAGTCTGGATCCAATCGTCTTCATTCAAACTTACATCCGTCATAATTCTCAGAGAGGGGATCTGAACCTCAATAGGCAAGACAACCTCCATTCCATATACCAAAGAATAAGGTGTTGCCCTGGTTGATGTGCACGCTGTGGTGTAATACCCGTGGAGAGCGAATGATAACATCTCATACCAGTCTTTGTATGTTACTGTCATTTTCTGTATGATCTTTTTAATGTTCTTATTTGCGGCTTCGACAGCACCATTCATCTTCGGCCGATAAGGGGAAGAATTGTGATGCTGGATCTTGAATTGTTCGCACAAGGCGGTGATCATAATATTGTTTAAGTTTGTACCATTGTCTGTAATGATCCTCTCCGGGATACCGTAACGACAGATGAGGTTCTGCTTGATGAACCGGGCAACAACATTCTTGGTAACAGAAGTGAAAGAAGCTGCGTCCACCCACTTGGTAAAATAGTCAATGGCCACTAAAATGAAGCGGTGTCCATTGGATGTCGTTGGCTTGATTTCCCCAATCATGTCAATTCCCCACATAGCAAAGGACCAAGGAGCCGTCAAGACATTCAGAGGAACAGGAGGTACATGCACTTTGTCAGCATAAATCTAACACTTGTGGTAAGTTCGAGTGTGTTGATAGCAATCTGCTTCCATGGTAGACCAGTAATAGTCTGCCCGTAGGATTTTCTTTGCCATCATATGCCCACTGGAATGGGTGCCAAAAGTGCCTTCATGTAATTAAGCCATGATCCTTTCAGCTTCAACCTTGTCTGCGCACCAAAGTAACACAGAGTCATGGTTGCGTTTGTAAATAATACCATTACTAAGGAAAAATTTAGCAGAGAATCTCCTTAAGAACTTTTTTTCGTTTACTGAAGCTCCTTCTGGATATTCTCGAGTTTCGAGATACCTCTTGACTTCGTGAAACCCAGGCTGGTCCACTATTTCTTTGGTATTTGTTGTGCCCCAAAATTTCCCCTCTCATATTTCTTAAAACATTGCAAGAAAAATCTCCAAGAGGCTCAAGGTTGCTCAAGAGTTAGGCAGTCAAGCTATCTCCTAAGGCAGTCAACCCCAAATTAGGGTTTTGTGTTGCATCAAGATCCTTGAATCCAAATGACCTCAAGTGCTCCCCAATGTACTAATATGTTCTCAAGATCATCCATGTCAAATTCCAAGCCTTTCAGAGGAAGTTTGCTCAGTCAATTGCTCAAAGGGTCCAAAAATCGACTGTGCTAGGGCAAAAGTCAACTGTGACCCAAATACAGTCAAACTTCAAGATTTTTTGTCAACATTCTCATTTTGAAGGATATTTCATCATTTTATCAAGGGTTGATCATGATTCATCAAGGATTTCTCAAAATTCATCAAGATTCAAAAGTTGTTAAATTAGGGTTTTGTAGGAAAAGTTAACTCAACTTTGACCAAGTATAACTTTATCATACTTTATGAGAAATGACCCATCCAAAGCTCATTTTTAAGAGGATGAAATTCCCTACAATCCATCTTCATGCCCCAAGATCAAAAAATTCACTCACAAGAAGTTATAAATTTGGACATTATAGGTCATTTTTGAAAGTCAACAAAAACACCTTTTTTTCCAAAGCTTATAACTTGAGCATGGAATATCAAAATGAGATGAGACCAAAAGGGTTGGTTATAGGACATCTCAAGATTTCTAAAAAGTCCAAGAAAACTTACAAAAGTTCAAAATTGAAGAAGTCATGCATTGTTGAAGTTGGACATTTTTGCAAAATTGCCAAAAGTAAACTATCCCCAAAACTTTAAATTTTGTCAAATGGGCCCATTCTTTTCCACTTTATTTGAGCTTGCATCATTGTCCACGTGTCTTAGCTTCAACCATGAGCCCATATTTTATTTTTATTATTCAATTTGATTTTTATTGAATTTATTCATTTTAAGTCAAAATTAAATCATATAAATCCAAAGCTTTGATTACATGAGATCTTTTTTCTATTTCAGGTCTTGATTATCATCAATATCATCATCAAACTCGAATCTCACCAATTCATGTGCAAAAGGATTGAGATTTGGCAAATTTGGAAAGTTGTAAAGAGTGAATCAAATCAAATCCTAAGGCATTGATTTAGAGAGATTCAATCCATAATTCTTAACCTAATGCACTCCATAGTACATAAGGAAGCCAAAGGAATCAAGACAAGGGTTGGAAAGTGCAAGCATAGGCAGAACAAAGTTTGAAAAAATTGGTAAAAAGCTTGAGATCGAAATCGTGCTTAGAGTTATTTTCATAAGCCAAGACCTATCCCAATCACTTCCTGGATGTTCACTGAAGCTAAACCAATCCAAAGCAAGCTTCCTCACACACCACAATGCGCTGTAAGTATCACGAAATACACCTCTGTTCTTGATTTCACAACTCAGAATTTATGCATCTTTTTCATGAATTAGCACCATATTTTGAATCTACATGACATTTGCAAATGTTTGGCATTATCCAATTGTGTTTTTCTAGCCTGAATGAAGAACCCCCATAGCTAGGGTTCTTCGTGTGTTTTTTAGGGTTTTCTTTTTCAGGAAAAATTGGGACTAAAGAAGGGCATGGTGTTGATCAGGAAGCCAAGACGAGTCCAACCATGCTCGTGGAATTTATTTTCATGATCTGGAATGGATTTTAGAGCAAGCTTGCGCATTTAGCTGCGGATCCAAATCTGCAGGTAATATTTGCAGGATTTGGAGGTAGGAGATGATGAGCTGTCGTCCTCATAATGGCCCATTCAAAACCAAGTGCGCTTTTTATTTTTTGCTGGAAATAATGTTTATTTTCATATAATATATATTGTTTCTAACATATTAACAAATGAAACCAAGCAGCATAGTGGCAAGGCGAATGTTCCAATATCCTACAGGACCTGGGTTCGAATCCCAGGTCCCCCACTCTCTTTGTTATTTTTCTTCTTCAGGTAATCATGTGCGTATCCAGGCTTGCAGCCCACCATAGTCCATCAAGCATCCAATGGCCAAATGGCCAAAGGCCAGATCTGGTGGCCAAGATCTGAGGGTCTACCATGGAGTCAAGTCCATGCATGCACACCAAGTCCAAAAAAGTCAACAGAGCCACCTACATTTGGGCCTCAGCATACTATTCACACCATGGAAACAGGCCCATACTCCTCTCTCATAATGCTTTTGTTTATTTATTTTAATTTTTTTTAATTTTTTTTAATTATTTACAAACCAATTAAAAAAATTTATTTTCTTTATAAAATAAAAACCACAAAACATTTTTTTTATCAAATCAAACTTTAATATTTTATTTTTATTAATAAAACACTAATTAAATTAATTTAGGGTTTTAATTAGAATAACTTTAACATTTTTTGTAAATAATTAAAATTAACTAGACTTAATTAGGTTTTTACTAATTCAATTAATTTTTTATTTCTTTCCTAAAATACCAAAAACCCAAAAATAAATTTTTCATTTAATTAATTAATTTATTTAATTCAATTTAGTAATTAATTTAGAATTTGTTTCTTTCTTGAAATAAAAATAACAAAAAAAATCTTTTCTTTAACAAAAAGGGTCAAAACCCTAATCTTGCGTCCGATTAAATTTTGCGTCGCGATTTTGTTTATTTTATCCAAAAATGTAGTTGCCTCCGGTTTGTAATAGTTAATAGGACCTTTATTAATTTTTTATCGCTTTATTTATTTTTAAAGGGTTTGTCTTTGGCGATGTAAATACCCGACGCCTTGTAATTTAAATTCCGCATTTTATTTCCGCAATTTATAACTGTTAGATGTTTGATAATAGGATGGCATGACAAGTATGAATGTTTTAACCTAAAATCAACTTAGATCACCATTAACATGTACAAAGATAAAATAACTGAAAATAACATACTCGCACATGCGCACTCTTAGGGTACACCCCACTTGGTTGCCTTCGTACGCGGTGTTGTACCCCAAAATTTGCCCTCCCATATTCTTCAAAATTTGCCAAGTCAAAGGTTCAAAAAGCTCTTAAGGGTTGCACAGTTCAAGGGCCTCATAACAGTAAAAATTAGGGTTTTGGTTCTGACAAAGGAAATGAAGTTTCCAAGGGTCCAATCAAGTCTCACATGCCTACAAATATGGTCAAGCATCCTCATATCAAGTTTCAAGACTTACAACACAAAATTGCACAGTCAAAAACCCTAATTGCACTACAGTCAACTGTAGGGGCAAAATGGTCATTTGACAGTCAAAAGTCCAAATTTTTGGTCAACATCTCATTTTGAAGCCACAAACATCATTTGATCAATGCTTGATCATGATTCTCAAAGCTTGGCTCAAATATTCTCAAGATGCAAAAGTTTCCATATTTGGACAGTTGAAAAAGTCAACTGTAACTTGACCAAGGCATAACTTTCATATGGATTATCATAAAAATTCCATCCAAAGCTCATTTTGAATAGAAAGACATTTCCTACAACTCATCTTCACACTTCAAGTCCAAGAAATGCTCTCACAAAAAGTTATCAAGTTCAACATTATAGGTCATTTTCAAAAGTCAACAAAAAGGGATTTTAGGTCAAAGGCCATAACTTGAGATTGGTAAGTCAAAATGACATGGGACCAAAGACATTGGTTAGAGGACTCAAAGACCTTTCCAAAATGTCCAAGAACATGAGCAAAGCTTAAAAATTGAGCAAGTTATGCCTTGTGGAAGTTGGGAAATGTTTGGATATTTTGAAAAGTCAACATTGCTTCAAAAGTCTTAAAAATGCTAATGGGCCTCTTTTTCTTCCACAATTCATCATCCAAGACATGTGCACGACCATTTGGCCCAAAGGGAAGTTTTTTATCATTTTTATTTATTTATTTGGATTTTTAATTATTAATAATTCATTTAATTAAAATAAATAGGTGAAAAATATTAAACCTAATGTTTTAAATCTTTTTGTGCAAGACAATGACTCATGATTCACTAAAGATTTCGTGCCTATCAAAAGTGGAAAGAATTGGTGCAAATTGTGATGGTTCTTCATGAAGAAATATTTGAAAAGATCCTTAAGAATCAAATCTTGAAAATCATGAATGCAAAGGTTTTTGTTTGGTTTCTTTGACCTAAATCATTCACACATAAATACATAGTGCAAACCTAATGTTCAAAACCTCCCAGCTGCGCCAAAAATCCCTAAGCAAACTTGAATTTTTTCAAGAAAAATCCAATACTGAAAACTAAGTTCTAGGGCGATTCAAGCCAAAATACCTGTTCCATTGGCTTGCTGAGACTTCAAGGAAGGAGACTGAATCAATATCATAGCCTGAAGCCTTGAGAATCCGTAGTTATAAGTCAAACTGTTTTCATTTTTTTCATAATCGTGTTTTAATATTCAAGCATATTCATTGCATTTTTTTCATGGATTCTTACTAATTGATGGATTCTGAAGCTAACTGCATATTTTAATTGAGTTTTTATGCACTATTGGAGATTTCGCCATTGTTGTCTTTTAGGGTTTTCAAAGCTTTGAATTGGGGTTTCCTGGTTAAGGAACAATTGAGACTCGAGACCTGGACCATTGAAATCAGCGTGCTTGGACGATTGGGAAACACCCCTCGCGCCTAATTTATGTGACTCCAGGAGCTAGTCGCTATTTTCCAGAATGGTGTATATAGGAACGGTTCAAAACCGTTGCTAATGTTTTTATGTTTCAAAAAAAAACGAAGAAGAAGATGGTGAAGTGTCCAGCAATGATAGGGTGATTTGAATTTGCGCGCTAATTTTCCCCTAACCATTTGTTTTCTCTTATAATATTTGTTTGCTATTACATATTCAAAATGCGCTAGGAGCTCCGTTGGCAAGGCAGTTGATTGGTAACCAACAGGACCTGGGTTCGATCCCAGGTCCCCATCCCTTTCCATAATGTTTTTATTAACGTTATCTTATGCAGCGTTCTCCCTTGAAGGCCATCATACACCCCTTGGTCCAGATTGCCACGCACACACCAAGATCAATCAAAAGGCCATAGTTTGAGGAACATAGTGGACATGAGTCAATGCACCCACACGCCAGCCAAGAAGTCAACCAGGCCAAAGAGTCATTGGGCTTAAACTACTGCCATTATACCTCTCAATTGGGGACAGAACCCCCCAAGGTTTGCAATGTCTTTGATATTTTTTTTTATTTATTATTTTGATTCAATTATTTTTTTTAATTAATTCCTTTAATTTAATATTTTCATAAAAAACATAAAAACAATCTAAAAATCAGAAAAAGGCAAAAATAAGTATTTTATTTAATGTTATATTTTGTAAATAAATCTCATTAATTTAATTTAGTTTTTTTAAAATCTAGGGTTAATCTTAATATTTTCAATAAAAACCTAAAAATTGGTAGAATTAGGGTTTCAAATAATTTTCCATTTTTTTTTCTCACCATAATTACTTATTAAATATTATTTTTTATAAATCAAATTGCATGTAATTAATTAGGTTAACTTAGGTTTAACTTTAATATTTTTTCTTAATAAATAAAAGTTGTAGAATTAGGGTTAATATTTTAATTTCATTTAATTCACATAAAAAACCATAAATACAAAAATCTCAAAAAACAATTTCTTTTTAATTTCATTAATTTAATAATCATAATTTAATTTCATTAAAAAGGGTCCAACGCCCTCGTTTCCAATTTTAATTCCAATTCGCGCATTTTATTTTATGTCGTATAATTATTTATGTAATTCTCCCAAAGCCGTGTAATTTTATAATTTCTCGCACTTTACTTCTTTATTTTTTGTCAAATCGGGTCCTGGATTTTAATTTGGCGATGTGGACCCGCGCCTTTGTAATAGTCTAGGAATTTTATCTTTCCGCACTTTTTTTTAACTGTTAACTAAATCGCATGCAAGAATGAATGACAAAATAAAAACAAATGCGTAGATCACCCATGACATGACAAAAGACAAAAATATCTGAAAACGACACACAAATCACACACCACCCCTAGGGTACGCCTCACTGTTGCCTTGCCTCGAAAGGTGATCGTCGAGTAGAGGATGTCTTAGTAAGTCCTCATGATTTGGGAACCTGGCATGAGGGTAGCTTCTAAGGTGTCTTCCCATTGCTCTGGTGATCATCATGTCCCGAACCTCGAATTGACCCGAACACCTCCAACGCTGGTACTACCTACCTCTCAATGGTGGGATGGCACTACTTTAAAGGACATTTACACAGACGAATTCCTTAGGGTAGGTAGGTTCTCGTAGATACTTGCTCTAAATCTCAAAACAAATCAAAAATACTTTTCACACCAACACATTTTCAAAAAGCTTTCGAAAGCAATTTTTCAAACACTCTTGAGGACCGATACAAGAGTCGAACTGGAATTTTCAAAGAAACTTTTTTTTCAAACCCACTCACACTTGAAAAGCAAACAAACATTTTGAAAACACAATGAGCAAGTATCTAAGAGCCCATTGACAACCATGGATAGAAAGGGTGCTAACACCTTCCCTTTCTATAACCTACCTCCCGAACCGAGAGCAATCTCTATAAGGAATTTTTCTGTGCTTTTGTCCTTTCCATTTGGAGAAAATAAAAGACGGTGGCGACTCTTGCTTCCGCGACATTTTGCGAACCAGCTTTAAACAGTCAATTCCAGATCCACCGATCACACGCGGTCATTGAGTATAGGTCACTTTAGAGGTCGCCCTCTTGTCTAAAAGATCATAGTCGCCTCGAAACGGTCGCCTTGGATATTGTTTCCTCAAAACAAATGATCTAAGACATTAGGGTTACCGCTAAGGCATCTTAACATTGCTTTAATGACCGCACGTCCCTCATTCGAATTGACCCTCAAACTCTAACGACGGTGATACCTACTCATCAATAGTAGGATAACATTGTCTAAAGGACATTAGCATAGAATGATTCCTTTTTCGAGTAGGTAGATGGTTCTTAGATACTTGCTCTTTCAAAAAAATAAAACTCTTCACACTTACACTTTTCGAACAAAGTTTTCAAAAACACTTCATACACTCTTGAGGACAGAAGCAAGAGTTAAATTGAAGTTTCAAAACAAAAACTTTTTCAAACCCACAAGCACAAAGAAAGCAATATTTTGAAAACATATGAGCAAGTACCTAAGAGCCCGTGGATAACCACGGATAGAAAGGGTGCTAACACCTTCCTTTTCTATAATCTACCTCCCGAACACGAGAAATATCTCGAAAAAGGAATTTTTCTGTGCTTTTTTCCTTTCCTTGTTGGATAAAATAAAAGTCGGTGGAGAATCTTGCTTACCGCGACATTTTGCGAAAACAAAATGCAAAATGTAAACCAACATTCCAAAAAACAGTCAGTTCTTCCCACCGTATCACAGTATTAATCTCGTGACAGTGTGCTGGTTTATCCCTTCGTTCAATGGTAATCTGGGGAGCCTCATTATCCCAATTAAGTTTAAACATAGATGGCATCGTGGCTAGTGCGTCTGCTAACTGATTTTCTTCTCGCGGGAAATGCTCGAAGGTAATCTTCTCAAAGTGTGGGAGCAATGTCAAAACATGTTCTTTGTAAGGGATAAGGTTAGGGTGTTTGGTGTCCCATTACCCTTTGATCTGGATGATAACCAAAGCTGAATCTCTGAATACATTCAAGGATTTGATCCCCAAGTCTATGGCATCTTCGAGAGCAAAGATGCACGCTTCGTATTCCACCATGTTATTTGTACAACTGAAGCAGAGTCTTGTCGTAAAGGGAGTATGACATCCTTCTAGAGATATGAGTACAACACCAATACCATTACCGAGTGCGTTAGATGCCTCATCAAAAACCAGGGTCCATCGGGATCCTTGTTCAGGTCCGTCATATGGTCTGAATTCTTCACAGCCATTTACCATCATGATGTCTTCATCTGGGAATTCAAACTTCATGGACTGGTAGTCTTCCACAGCTTGGTGAGCAAGGTGATCAACTAGTACACTGCCCTTTATTGCTTTCTGGGTAGTATATTATATGTCATATTCTGTCAAGATCATATGCCAACTCGCTATTCTTCCAGAGAGTGCAGGCTTCTCGAAGATGTATTTTATTGGATCCATTTTAGATATCAACAAGGTAGTATTGGTCATCATATATTGTCTTAGCCGGCGAGCAGCCCATGCCAGAGCGCAGCAAGTTTTCTCAAGTAGTGAATATTTTGTTTCACAGTTGGTAAACTTTTTGCTCAGGTAATAAATAGCATGCTCTTTTCGGCCAGACTCGTCATGCTGCCCCAACACACACCTCATAGAATTTTCTAAAACAGTCAGATATATGATCAATGGTCTTCCCTCGACTGGTGGCATCAAAACAGGAGGCTCTTGCAGGTATTCTTTGATCTTGTCAAAAGAAGTTTGGCACTCATCATTCAATTTAACTACTTGATCGTTCTTTAGTAACTTGAAGATTGGTTCACAAGTAGCTGTCAGGTGAGAAATGAATCTGGAAATGTAGTTCAAACGTCCCAAGAATCCTCTGACTTCCTTCTCGGTATGAGGAGCGGGCATCTCTTGTATCGCTTTCACCTTGGCAGGATCTAGTTCAATACCCTTATTACTGACGACAAAACCTAGGAGCTTACCAGATCTTACTCCAAATGTGCATTTATTTAGATTCAACCTTAGCTTGTACTTCTTTAATCTCTCAAACAGTTTCTATAAATGATCAAGATGCTCTTCTTCTGTTTGATATCTAGCTATCATGTCATCCACATAGAACTCTATTTTGTGATGTATCATGTCGTGAAATAGAGCTACCATGGCACACTGATAGATTTCCCTAACATTCTTCATTCCGAATGGCATCACCTTGTAGCAGAATGTGCCCAATTGTGTGATAAAGGTTGTCTTCTCCATGTCCCCAAGCGCCATTTTGATTTGGTTGTAGCTTGAGAAACCTTCCATGAAGTAAAACACTTTGTGTTGTGTTATATTGTCACCTAGGATATCAATATGGGGAAGTTGGAAATCATCCTTAGGGATTGCCCTATTTAAATCACTGTAGTCCACGCACATTCGTACCTTGTCGTCCTTTTTGGGCACGGGAACAACATTGGCAACCCATTGCGGATAGGAGGTGACAACCAAGAATCCAGCATTGAATTGCTTCATGACTTCTGCTTTAATCTTCTCTGACATATCTGGTCGCATTCGACGAACCTTTTGTTTTACTTGTGGACAGTCTTCTTTTATAGGTAGATGATGTACCACAATATCTGCATCAAGTCCTGGCATGTCTTCATACGACCAGGAAAAGACCTCAACATATTCGTGTAGCAACTGAATCAGATGCTCTTTGACACTGGGTTCCAGATTGGCACCCACCTTGACTTCTCTTTTGTCTTCTTTGGTACCTAGGTTGATCGTATCCACGGGTTCCTCGTGGGGCCGAATGGTTCTCTCTTCTTGTTGTAGTAATCTAGCGAGTTCCCCTGGTACTTCAGAATCTTCCTCACCTTCATCTTTAGCTTGGTAGATTAGATTTTCAGAGTCACAAAAAGTCATAGTAGAACTGTTACCCATGGGATCCTGAATGGATGTAGACCTGTATTGTGAGTGTGAGTGTGTGTAAGAGTATAGCTATCTTTGAAAGAAATGAAAATGTAAAAATAAAAACAATGAGCACAAAGTTTGTATGCAAAAACATCCATGATTCATTGATGTCATATGGAAATGAGATAATAACCCTTACAATTGGACCATTGTGCCTCGGGTAAGACACAAAGTTTTAAGAGTCTGAATTGTTTTAATATTACAGATCCGAAAAAATGTAAAGACAAATTACTGTGGGATAAAAGTGATCAGGACGAAATCTCTAGCCTCCCATTTATTGAGCCTTCCACTGACAGTTGGGAAAATCCAATCCTCCAGGTTGTAGCTGTCTTCATCACCCTCTACTGCATTGACTTCATGGTTGCTGATCTTCAAGGGTGGTCCTCTAGCACGAGCACATCGTACGGCCTTCTGAGCACCTGAAGTGAAACCTAAGCCAAACTTGTCAGACTTGTATGGGATATCTGGGAGTTATCCCCAAATAGTGCACCCACCTTCTTCTATCACTGCCTTGGCATCCTTTAAAGATGACATCCTGAGTGGAGGCCTTGTGATCTTGGGAACTTGAGACACAACCTTGGTTACTGCCACATCTTGCGGGACTTCTTCAAAATGTTGGAATGGAGTTTCAATAAATTCACCATCTAATTCCACATATCTGAAGGAATTGAGATGGCTGATCATATACTCTTCTTCTCCATGAACATTGAAAATCTTCCCTTGAACTGGATACTTCAGCATTTGGTGCAATGTAGAAGTGACAACGCCAGTTGGATACGGTGGGAGAACTTACTTGGGGTTTTACGTTTGATCGCAAATGTTGCGGTTAGCAAGAGTCGCCATCGACTTTTTTTTATCCAAAAGGAAAGGTGAAAAAGAACAGGAAAGACCTTTGAGATTGTTTCTTGAGTTCGGGGGTAGATTATGAAAAGGAAAGGTATTAATACCCTTTTCATCCATGGTTTTCCATGGGCTCTTAGTTACTTGCTAGATCACTTGCTTTTGTTTAAAATTGTGCTTCATGTGGTTTTTGAAAGTATTTTGTAAAGAGGCCATTGTTTAGGCAATCTTTGTAATGATTCTTGCTTGTAAGAATGTATACAAAGATGTTTGATCTTTTGAAAATGTTTTCAATTTTGTAAGATGTTTGAAAGTGTATGTGTTTGTTTTTAAAAATAGCAAGGATGTTTGCTTTGAAATGGAGAAAGTGATTAGGAGCAATCTACCTAATCAAATGTCTTTCTTGTTCATTTCCTTTTCATTTGACATTGTTGTCTTACCATTGATTTGGTAAGCAGCCCTATCTTTGGATGTAAACGGGACGGGCGTGGGTCATCGTATAGCCATGATTAGCAATGTTGCAAGGTATCTTAGAATTCTTTTTGAGGGACTAAGATCATTTGTAAGGCAACTTAGATAGCGTCATCGAGGGACTATGATCTTGTATTTGCTTGTTTTTGCTAAGATACCTTACATGTGTAATATGGCCATTTTGTATAACGCAACAAAGTGGGATAACCCTAGGGGTGCTTGTGTGTAAGTGTATTGTTTTCATGCTTGATTGTCTTGAATTAGGGTTTTCTATTTGATTGATTTTGTTCTTTCCATACAAACCCTAATTACTAGCATGTGAATATAAAGCATTTAAATTGCGAAAAATAAAAATACTAAGCTATTACATGATTTGTGGGAAGGGGGTGTACAAATTGAATGGGGATTGCAATAATTTAAAGCCTAATTAGTCTATTACAACCATATTGAATTTATGCAATAATTGAAATAAATAAATGTACAAATATAAATATGCAAGAATGTAAATGCAAAGAAAATGGATCTTTTTGTTTGGATTTTTTAAGAGAAAAAGGAATTTGTTTTATCCTAATTAATTAAAAGAAAATAATTAATTAAAATAATAAAAGTAAACCTAATTTACTAAGAAAATATTTTAAATAAAAACCCTAAATCTATTAATTGATTAAAAAAGAAATTAAGTTTATAAGAAAAGCATTTTTTTTGTTATTTTTGTCTTGGAAATAAATTATAGTATTATAAAATATTTTTGGCCCTTTTTTTATATTAAAATAACAATAGGTATAAAAGAAAATAAATAATAACCTAGTTCTAATTAAATTTACAAGATAATTAGTAAAGATAAATAAAGTATGATGAATAAAATAATTTTTTGTGTGAGAAAAATATTTAAATTATGTCAAAACATAAATCTACTATTTTTATATTTTTTATGATTTTTAGTATTTTAAAAAATATATTTAAAAATAAAAATGAAATAAATAACTAAATAAATACAAATGGGCCAGGGGGTGCCAAAAGTCAGGATGGGAGTCAGCAAAGAAAAAAAACACAAGGCCTGCTTATTGGAAGCCCAGGGGCCTAGTTGAACAAAAATGATAAAAATGCTGAAAAATAATGGCAAAAGGTAGCATTGGGTATTGAACTGATGACCCTCCATACACACACACGCTACCTTTTCCACTGGGGTGGCTGTACATCCGTTAATACAAATGAAACAATAAATACATAGGGTAAAACGTCTCCATGACCTGTACTTCATCTTCAACCTTCAGCCAGCCGGACCACCTGTATCTCATTCGTTTCTCAACAAAAATGGAAAATACAAACATGAAAGTTGTGCTATTTTTCCTCACGAATCTAACCATATAACTTATGTAAGTTAAAAGTCAAAGATGAAGATTAATTTTTCTGGCCCTAAATTGAAACCTAATTTTTTCCAAAAAGTTCAAATCTGAAATTCTCTACATACAATCAATATAAATGAAAACTATGAACATGGTAAATTTTAGAGCAATGATATCTACATTTTATCTTCATAAATTAGAAACAAATGATTCCTGTATGAAGAGATGGAAGTTTGAAAACTTACCTCTTGCAGCTGGAGTCGTGAATGGAGTTTGAGCAACTTTGGAGATGGCCTGATGATCTGTTTAGCTTGCCTGGACCTCCTTGAGTGTATTCCAACTCTTACTTTGCTTTGAAAGTCCCTGAATCTCCCTACTCAAGTCAACCTGCAAGCTTGATAATTGAAAATGGTGGATAGTGGTGGAGGGGTTACAGTCTTGAAACAGGGGCCTGGATCACTTGTGTATGATGTATGTAAGGTGTTTGAATGATTAAGAATCAAAACGCACGAGTGGAAATGGAGATGGAGAGTTTTGGCTCAAAACTGTCAAGTTGACCAATCTTGTGCAGCAAGGGTGTTTGGGGGAGTTTTAGGACGCTTCTTCTCATGCTTTAGCTTGCAATAAACTTGTTAATATGTATGGAAAATATTAGAGCACAAAATCACTCCAGGTTTCTGAGTTATAGGGTTATGGCTCTATAACTTGCTTTTGAAGAAAAGTGAAATGACAAATCTCAAATATTGTACAAGCACGTTCTGAGCTTTCTTAGGTCTTATCCACATTGATTTTGGTTTATAGGAGTTATAAGTGCAGAAAGAACAAGTTAGAAGCTCAAGACAAGTTGACTTTGTGATTAAAGCAACTTTTCAAGAATGGAATGGTAGCTTTCTTCCAAAAATGGAAAATTGGCTTGGACAATGCTTGGAACACTTGGATAATAGCTCAAAAGCAATTATAATCTTCTGATTATGGAGAGATATTAAGGTTTAGAGGCCTACAAAACAAGATTGTGTAGCATAGGTTTGAAATTGGATTTTTGTTCATCACAAAATGCCTTATAATTCAAGTAAAAAAACACCAACTTCATATCTTCGATTCTCCCTACACAAGAATTATCTCAAGGAGTTCTTGGACATTTTGGAAAGCTTGAAATGTGCTCTACAACCCATCTTTGAATTGATTTTGAAGATTCCCCTTGGAACTATGTGAACATTTTCCATGAAGTTAGGTCAAAAAATCTGCCTAACTAGGGCAAAATTTCACTAAGTCTTTTTTAGTTCATGAGCATGTATTCATAAAATTATAACTTGATATCCAAGCACTTTTGGAAGAAGTTGTTTGAAGCAAAGTTTTAGATTTAATTGAGATCTACAACTTTCTTGTTGGAAGTTTCCTTTGAATCATCTTGCATCATAATGAAAAAATTTCTCAAAGTTATGAAAAAATAAGAAATTTTTGACACTTAGAAAAATTTCTAAGTTTATAAATTTTGACTTTTCAAAATGAAATCTTGAAATCTTGATTTCTTGATGAATAAATTTCCTATTTTGACATGTTTTGATGAATTGTGATCTTTGATACTTGATTTTAACCAAAAAGTCAAATTTTGACTTTTCAGTATACAATTGACTTTTGATCAGTTGACTACAAAATTCATCTGTCAATCCAATGGATTTGCAATGTTTTGAATCATGTCATTAGGTTAAAATGATGCAATTTGACTCTTGAGATTATACCATAAACCAATTGACCATTTGCTAGGTAAAAAATCAGAAATTTCCCTTTCCCAATCAAAACCCTAATTTTGACCATTTTGCCCTTTTGGAGATTTGATCAAATTTCTTGAGGAATTATGGTCCAAACTTGATCAAATGATACATATGAGTTTAAAATGTTGATGTGGATAAAAAATTATGGGGTTTGACTATAAATTGGCCATGGTTGACTTTTTCCCCAATACAATTGATTTTTAGGTCAACTGCTCAATTGACTGAGCAAAAATGTGATCCAAGGCTTGAAACTTGACATGAGTAATCTTGGGGGTCCATAATGGTCCATGAAAGTCATATGAAGAATTGATAGTTAAAAAATCCTTGTGAAAACTCAAACTCAAATTTTGGTCATCAGTGCCTAAGGAGGTGTCTTGAGCTGATCAAACCCTAGTGCAGTCTTGAGCCCAAGGAGATCTTGTGAGAAAATTCTTGATAAGTGAAAGGGAAAATTTTGTGGTACAACAGCTGCCCTTGTTAAATCTTCTTAAGCCTGAAGAGTTAGATTGGCGAGTTTTACAATTCGTGACTCGAAGGTGGAAGATGATTGGACACTAGAGTGCTCAGAAATTTGCACTCGGTGACATGATGGTTGAGGGAATGGGTTTAAAGATGCCATTTGGAGAGGTGATAGAAAGCTGTAGGAGATGGGCTTAAATATGCCACCCAAAAGTGATTGTTGAATTGTAATTTGTAAGCGGAAAGAATGAGTATCAGAATGGCGTCCATGTCTGGAGTGTATCTGAACTGTATCTGGGAGCTGATTTTGAATGATTATCAGAATGGCATCCGTGTCTGGAGCGTATCTGAACTGTATCTGAAAGCTAGTTTTGAATGAGTGTCAGAATGGAATCCGTGTCTGGAGCGTATCCGAACTTTATCTGAGAGTTGAATTTGAGTGAGTATCAGAATGGCATCCGTATCTGGAGCGTATCTGAACTGTATCAAAAGGTTGAATCTGAATGAGTATCAGGATGGCATCCGTGTCTGGAGCGTATCTGAACTATATCAAAAGGTTGAATCTGAATGAGTATCAAAATGGAATCCGTGTCTGGAGCGTATCTGAATTGTATTTGAGAAGTTGAATCTAATGAGTATCAGAATGGCATCCGCGTCTGGAGCGTATCTGAACTGTATCTGAAGACTTTGAATATTGTTAATGGTAGCTATTTGATTAATCTTATCCTGAAAAAGATAAAATGTTAGCTAATATGTAATGTTATGTTGTATGAAATGCATAGTATAATGCATTCGTATTATCAATGTTTATGATATACAGATGCAATGTATGCGTATGTGAGCTAGTTTGCTGCATTACTGTTGGATTGGGGAAAATAAATCCATGACTACTGCTGAGGATATGGAGTATAAGTCTTCATGTTGTGAAGTCTAAGTGTTGACGAATTTCTCTTTAGAGAAATAAACTTTGTTGTAAGGGAAATGTCGTATACTGCTTGTAAAATCCTATTGGGGAATCCTGAGAAATTTGACGACTTCTAATGGGGATCGATAACCGGAAGCTCTGTTCCACTGGGGATTAAACTGCAAATTGTGGGGGATTTATGGAAATAGCTTAGAGAGATTTCCGTACCTCTTAAATCCATTAGTAATTGTCTTTTATTTTGTTTATTTGTAAACAGTAATTATGTTCAAATGCATATGTTCAACAATGAATCATTCGACGTTTTTGTAAACAAAACACAAGAGTAAAGAAAAACAGATAGTTTTGCACTTTCAAAGGAATATCTTTGTATTGACTTTGAGTAAGTATTTGTACAATGAGACAAGCATTCTAGTAAGAGAATGCTGTCGTAAAAAATGAAAATTTTGATACAAAGAAAAGATAGTTATGTGCAATAATCCCATGGGGTTCCCATTCTACTACAACCTTTGTATCTTTGAGCATCTTGTCTATTTGTTGCCTTGTCAGAAGATGATTGAATTGGTCAGAAATGTCGAGTTTGCAAGTTGTCTGTAAGGTGATCCAACGGGACATAGTCATACGCTTTAATTCCCTAACTTTTGCTTGGACCGGTGTGATACGGTTGGAAAGAACTGACTGTTTTTTGGAATGCTGGTTTGCGTTTTGCGTTTGTATTCGCAAAATGTCGCGGTAAGCAAGAGTCTCCACCGAATTTTATTTTATCTAACAAGGAAAGGAAAAAAGCACAGAAAAATTCCTTTTTCGAGATGTTTCTCGGGTTCGGGGGGTAGATTATAGAAAGGGAAGGTGTTCGCATCCTTTCTATCCGTGGTTATCCACGGGCTCTTAGGTACTTTCTCATATTGTTTTCAAAATATTGCTTTCTTTGTGCTTGTGGGTTTGAAAAAGTTTTTGTTTGAAAACTTCAATTTAACTCTTGCTTCTGTCCTCAAGAGCGTATGAAGTGTTTTTGAAAACTTTGTTCGAAAAGTGTAAGTGTGAAAAAGATTTTGTTTTTTTGAAAGAGCAAGTACTTAATAACCATCTACCTACTCGAAAAAGGAATCGTTCTATGCTATCTTCCTTTAGACAATGCTATCCTACTATTGATGAGTAGGTAGCACCGTCGTTGGAGTTTAAGGGTCAATTCAAATTTAGGGACTTACGGTCACTAAAGCAATGTTAGGACGCCTTAGCGGTAACCCTAATATCTTAGATCATTTGTTTGAGGAAATCATATCTGAGGCAACCGTTTCGAGGCGACTATGATCTTTAGACAAGATGGAGACCTCTAAAGTGACCTATACTCAATGATCGCGTATGAAGGCAACCAAGTGGGGTGTTCCCTAAGAGTGCGCATGTGCGAGTGTGTCGTTTTCAGTTATTTTTTTATCTTTGTACATGTTAATGGTGATCTAAGTTGATTTTAGGTTAAAACATTCAGTCTTGTCATGCCATCCTATTATCAAACATCTAACAGTTATAATTTGCGGAAAATAAATTGCGCAAATTAAATTAAAAGGCATCGGGTATTTACATCGCCAAAAGCAACCCTTTGAAATTTAAATGCGGAAAAATAAATAAAGCGATAAAAATAATTAAATGGTCCTAATTATCTATTACATTTCGGGAACAAGTACAATATTGAATAAATAGATCGCGTGCGGAAAATTAAATCGAGTGCGAGTTTAGGGTTTTGACCCTTTGTTATTAAAGAAAAGATTTTTTGTTGTTTTTTGAATTAAGAAAGAAATTACCCTAAATTAATTATTAAATTAATAAATTAATTAATTAACTAATAAAAATAAATTATTTTTGGATTTTTGGTATTTTAAGAAAGGAAATAAAATTAATTAATGTTAGTAAAAACCTAATTAAGTCTAATTAGTTTTAATTATTTACAAAAATATATTAAAGTTATTTCTAATTAAATCCTAAATTAATTAATAGATTTGTTAAATAAAAAAAAAATACTAAAACTTAATTTAATACCGAAAATATTTTTGGTTTTAATTTTATAAAAGAAAAAATTTGATTGGTTAGAAAATATAAAAATAATTAAATCAAATAAATGAAATAGAGAGAGAATTAGGGGGGTATGGGCCTGTTTTGGAGTGTTTGAGACGCAATTCTGAGCCCCATAACAAGCTGGCCTCGTTTGAACTTTTGAGATCCCCTATGCGCATGTTGACTTGACTCCATGGTGGATCATCAACCTGGATCACCAGATCTGGCCTTTGGCCATCTGGCACTTTGACGTGTGAAGGCACATGGTGAGCTGCAAGCCTTGATTTACACCTGATTGTATGAAAAAACAAAGGAAAATACAAAGCGCTGGAGGCAGGGATCGAACCCCTGACCTCCATCCATCAACACCTTGGAGACAGACACGCTAACCATTGGGGCACTTCGCTTCAATTGTTAATAAAATACAATCAAAACATAATATGCTAAAACACGTTAATATGCCAGCAAATAAAAAAATGCGCGAAAATTTGAAAAGGGCCAATTAGAGGAGGACACGCCATCATCCCCTACCTCCAGCCACTATAATATTTCCTGCGGATTTGGATCTGCAGCTAAATGCGTAGCTCGATCCAAAAACCAACTCTAGGCCATAAAAACGACCTCCAAAGGCATGGTTAGGTTTGTCTCCCTCTCCTGAGTGTAACCATGCCTATCACGAGAATCAATTTCACCTGAAACACAAATCCCTAAAATCCAAAACGTAACCCTAGCCATGCTGTTATGAGGTTACAGTCCATATAAATCAAATTAAGTATTGCCAAAAGTTTAGAAATGCTGTAAGGATCATGAATATGCCAAGACTTTGCTCAAATGATGTAAGAATGGCGATTTACGAATTCAAGAAAGAAGCGGATTTTTGTGACACTTACAGTGCTTTGTGATGTGCGTGGAGGCTTGCTTGGGATTGGTTCTGCTTCAGTGATCGCCAAGGAATCGATTGAGATCGTTCATGGCTTCTGAAAACACCTCTAGACACGATTTTAATTTCAAACTTTTACCACTTTTTTCAAGTTTTGTTTTGCTTATTCTCACAGCCTCTAACCACTATTTTCGTGCCTTTGCCTTCCTTATGTAATGTATGTTGCATTAGGGTAATAAATTTGGTACACATCTCTCTAAATCAATGCTCATGAATTGGATTTGATTCCACCATTACAACCTTCCAAATTTTGCCTAAATCATATCTTCTTGTAACCAATGCACTTGAAGCGAATTTTACTCACATAATAGCTGTATTCAAAGCCTAAATCAACCAAAAAATCATGAGTTATAAATACTTTTGATTTTATATGATTTTATTTGATTTAAAGTGAATAAATTCAATTAAAAATCAAATTAAATAATAAAAATAAGATATGGGCTCATGGCTGAAGATAGGACACGTGTGCAATGATGCAAGCTCAAATCAAGTGGAAAAGAATGGTCCCATTTGACAAAATTTTAAGTTTTGGGGATAGTTGACTTTTGGCAATTTTGCAAAAATGCCCAACTTCAACAATGCATAACTTCTTCAATTTTGAACTTTTGTAGGTGTTCTTGGACTTTTTAGAAATCTTGAGATGTCCTCTAACCAACCCCTTTGGTCCCATATAATTTTGATGTTCCATTATCAAGTTATAAGCTTTGGAAAAAAAGGTGTTTTTGTTGACTTTCAAAAATGACCTATAATGTCCAAATTTATAACTTCTTGTGAGTGCATTTTCTGATCTTGGGGTATGAAGATGGATTGTAGGAAATTGAATTCTCTTAAAAATGAGCTTTGGATGGGTCATTTCTCATAAAGTATGATAAAGGTATGCTTGGTCAATGTTGAGTTGACTTTTCCTACAAAACCCTAATTTAGCAACTTTTGAGTCTTGATGAATCTTGAGCAATCCTTGATGAATCATGATCAACCCTTGATCAAATGATGAAATATACTTCAAAATGAGAACGTTGACAAAAAATCTTGAGGTTTGACTGTTTGTAGGTCACAGTTGACTTTTGCCCTAACACAGTCGATTTTTGGACCCTTTGAGCAATTGACTGAGCAAACTTCCTCTACAAGGCTTGAAACTTGACATGGATGACCTTGAGAACATATTAGGACAATGGGTAGCACTTAAGATAATTTGGACTCAAGGATCTTGATGCAACACAAAACCCTAATTTGGGGTTGACTGCCTTAGGAGATAGCTTGATTGTCCAACTCTTGAGCAATCTTGAGCCACTTGGAGATTTTCCTTGCAATGTTTTGAGAAATATGAGAGGGAAAATTTTGGGGTACAAAAGTTGCCCCTGTTCAATCTTCTTAAACCTGAGGATGTAGATTTGCTTTCGTGCCTTTCGTGATCCGAAGGTAGAAGATGATTGAACACTAGAGTGCCCAGAAATTTGCACTCGCATGAAGTAGTATCAGCCTTTTGATGTCGAGAATGGGCTTACAGATGCCATTTGGAGATTGTTGGCGGGAGGATGGGCTTAAAGATGCCATCTGCAGGAGTGTCGATCGCATAAGAGATTCCTTAGCGAGAGCTTGTATACCTGTTGTTGTAGAAGATTCCACTGGGGAAGTCTGATCTTTGTTGAGATTTAGGAACTTGCCTGTACTTCAACTGAGAGAATGCCTCTGCTGAGTTTTAAGAACTTGTCCGTAATTCAACTGGGGGAAATTTGTCGAGATTGAGAACCTTATCTATAATTCAACCGAGGATAATTCAGTTGAGAATTAAGAACCGGTCAGGTCTTCGACTGAGGGAAACATCTTCATCAAGATCTAGGAACTGTCTGGTCTTTAACGGAGTATAATTCTGTTGAGATTGTAGAACTCGTCCACACTTCGACGGAGGAAAATTGTCGAGATTGAGAAACTTATCTGAAATTCAACCGAGGATAATTCAGTTGAGATTTAAGAACCGGTCAGGTCTTCGACTGAGGGAAACATCTTCATCAAGATCTAGGAACTATCTGGTCTTCAACGGAGTATAATTTTGTTGAGATTGTAGAACTCGTCCACACTTAGACTGAGGAAAATTGTCGAGATTGAGAACCTCATCTGAAATTCAACCGAGGATAATTCAGTTGAGATTTAAGAACCGGTCAGGTCTTCGAATGAGGGAAACATCTTCATCAAGATCTAGGAACTGTCTGGTCTTCAACGGAGTATATTGTTGAGATTATAGAACTCGTCCATACTATGACGAAGGAAAATTGTCGAGATTGAGAACCTTATCTGAAATTCAACCGAGGATAATTCAGTTGAGATTTAAGAACCGGTCAGGTCTTCGACTGAGGGAAACATCTTCATCAAGATCTAGGAACTGTCTGGTCTTCAACGAAGTATACTGTTGAGATTGTAGAACTCGTCCACACTTTGACGGAGGAAAATTGTCGAGATTGAGAACCTTATCTGAAATTCAACCGAGGATAATTCAGTTGAGATTTAAGAACCGGTCAGGTCTTCGACTGAGGGAAACATCTTCATCAAGATCTAGGAACTGTCTGGTCTTCAATGGAGTACACTGTTGAGATTGTAGAACTCGTCCACACTTTGACGGAGGAAAACATCTTCATCAAGATCTAGGAGCTGTCTAGTCTTCAACGTAGTATACCGTTGAGATTATAGAACTCGTCCACACTATGACGGAGGAAAACATCTTCATCAAGATCTAGGAACTGTCTGGTCTTCAACGTAGTATACCGTTGAGATTATAGAACTCGTCCACACTATGACGGAGGGAAACCTCTTCATCAAGATCTAGGAATTGTCTGGTCTTCAACGTAGTATACCGTTGAGATTGTAGAACTCGTCCACACTATGACGGAGGGAAACATCTTCATCAAGATCTAGGAACTGTCTGGTCTTCAACAGTATACCGTTGAGATTGTAGAACTCGTCCACACTATGACGGAGGGAAATTGTCGAGATTGATAACCTTATCTGAAATTCAACCGAGGATAATTCAGTTGAGATTTAAGAATCGGTCAGGTCTTCGACATGGCTGAGAACTTTAACTGTATCTTTCCTAAAAAGTAAAGGTCAGTCGTATGCAATGCATGATATATATCAAGCAATGATGTTCTCAAAATAAATGATATTGTGTTGTATGATGCGTATATGCATGTATCATGATGTATGGAAATGTAATGTTTTAGCCGGGGAAAATAAATCCCGGATAGCTGCTGGAGAATAGAGTTGGATTCTTCGTTTCCGCTGGAGATAACAGACGAAGATGATTGTGAGAATAGACCTGCATGAGAGGATAACTCCGTTGGGGAATAAACTGATAAGGAGATTACTCTGTGGGGAAGAGATGCTCTGTTGAGGATTCAACCGATAAGTTTCGCTGGGGATGAATTACCGTTGCTGGTGATACTGAATCCTGTTGGGGATGATCTTTCAGTTGCGGCTTCACTGGGGATAACCTGTTGGACTCTTGTGGGGATAATCCTTTGAGCTTTGCTGGGGACAATCTTCCTTTGAACTCGGCTGGGGATATTTATTTTTATACTCCGCCGGGGACCATCTTCCGGAGTCTACTGGGGATGATTCTTCAACTCCATTGGGGAAGCTTTTTCAGACTGCGCTGGGAAAATTTTAACTCCACTGGGGATATCTTGTATTCTGCCGAGGAATATTCTTATACTCCGTTGGGGAATATTAAGACTGTTGGGGATATTAAGCCTTTTTTAGTGCTGATGGTAGATAAACTCGCTTGGTGAGAATATTACCGATTCAATCACAGTTGCAAGTCTCAGCTGGGGAGAGCTATCATTACTGTCTTACTCTGCGGGGAGTGAAAGTACCTTGGTCATATTCTTCAGCTGAATCTACTTTGTACCTGGTGGACCGAGCAACTGTACAGTTTGGACAATTTTATTTCCCCTATTTCTGATATTGCCAGTAATAGTATTTTGTTTCGCATGTAAATATTTATGAGCAGAAATTAATGTCAAGTGCATATATCAAAAATGAACATTGAACGTTCTTTGCAAAACAAAACAGATAAAGGAAAAACAGTTTGAAATTTCTTTGAAGATGAATTGTATTGATTTTGAAGTTTGGCCTGTAAATAGGCGCTTTTGTACAAGAGGTTGACGTCCTAGTAAGAGAACGCCGCCTAATAATAGAATTTATACAATTTGTGAAAAGAAAATAAAACAACTATGTGAATAATCCCACTGGGTTCCAACTCTGCCATTGCCTTTATGTCCTCGAGCATCTCATCACTTTGCTATTGGTTGAAGGTAGATCAGATTGATTAGTGTCGTCTGAGCTTGATAACCGATACTGAAGTCTGGATGCAAGGTGATCCAATGAGACATAGTGTTACGCTTTGATCCCTAATTTTTGCCTGGACCGCTGTTGTACCCCAAAATTTGCCCTCGCATTTTTCCCCAAGAAATCACAGCTTCAGGCGCTTCCTGATTTTTCAAACTGGCTCAAGAATCGGTCAAACAGACTTTTCTCGTCAGTCAGACAAAATTAGGGTTTTTATTGATTTTCACGGCCCTAGAACAGTTCACATAGTTTGCTTAGGGTTTTGGTTGATTTTGGCTCAACTTTGATCAGGCGAACGTTTCTTTGATATTTGGCCAGGAATTAGGGTTTGTACGCAGTTTTCTCAGAAAGGTTTAACTTTACAGTGCTTTTCAAGTTATGCTGAGATGTGGATTGAAACATTTGGATTGAGTTCGCATTGTGTGATTAAATCAGTGAAAGGATACATTTGGATTGAATTTGCAGTGTTTGGTAAAAATTAGTAAAAGGAAAATACGTCTGGGCAATTGTTGTGATTGACTGTTGTTTTGCTTTGGATGTTGGAAGCGCCAAGTTTATTAATTGATCAACGCTGAAACAATGTTTAGTTAATTATTTATTATTCTAAGATTAAATAGTTGGAATTTATTTTCAATTATTTTAATTTAAAGAATTATAAATAATAAAGTAAACAATTGAAAAGAATAAGAAGAATTAATCAAATAAAAGGATTTTTATTTCATCTTTAAATGTTTGTTACAATTGTTATTTAAATACAAGTATACATTTACAAAGTATTTATAATAATGATGTTACATTTATTTAAATTTAAATAAAACTATCCTAATATTTTTCTAAGTCTTCAATTCTTCATCCTCCATCTTTTGCTATTCCTCTCCATTTAATTTTTATCTGCAAAGAAAAGAAGAAAAAGTCAATTGAAGCGGATAAATAATTAAAGAGACAGACAGATAAAAAAGGTCATCATTAAAAGCAAATGGCCGGGATCAGTTAGCCCTCTCTGCAAATCACGGGATTTCTCCCGGTTCACAAAGAAGGGTGAAAATGTTTGCAAGCCAAAAATGAATGCACAAAGTCAAAAATTGCACATTTCAAAATTGTCAAAACTGCATAGTCCAAAGCAAGACAGCATGTGCAAATACAAAGTCCAAGTTACAAACTGAATGGCCTAAACCAAGTTCAAATTTCAAAACTCAGTTCCAATGTCAAACTAAACAAAGGCTGTCCAAAAAGATATCAAAGTATCAAAAGGTACAAGATGCAGCACAAAGTATGGAAAAGAGAAGACAAATATGCAGAGTTAAACTACTATTGCAAGCAAGGTTTTCAAGTCATCATTTCCCAGCCATTTCTTTTTCAGAACTAAAGTACATGATAAACATTATTTAATGTTTTAAGTTGTACTGGAGAGAGAAGAAGAGGGAAAAGAACAGGCTTACTGGCTTTTAGGCTTGAGAAAGAGAAATATAAAACAAACTGCTAACACAGTAGAAAGGAGGGAGAAAATCACAAACAAAACAGAACTCAAAACATAAGCTCCCAAACCTTCAAATCAGTTCACAAAAAAACAACCACCCTGTTAAAACCTACTGAAGCCCAAATCCTGCATAGTTCATATAACAGAAATCTAAATCTGTCAAACAAATCACCAAAGCCTTATCATGTTCAAACCAGTATATGCAAACACTAAGCTGCCCAGCCAAAGCCTAAACTGATAAACCAATAACCTGTAAACCTTTCAAGGCCTCAAGAACCTGCATTCAAAGCTAACAGCCATAACCTGCTAAAGCTCCAAAACCAGTAAACTCACCATAAACTCTCAACCTGTTTCAAGCCCTTAAGAGCTTAACAAGCCAAACCTGTGTAAAAAAGGGCTAAAAACTGATGTAAGCCTCTAAGCTCAAACTGCCTAACCAGTCTCCAGGCCTAAAACCTGTACCAGTCATCAAGCCTGAAACTCACAATAGGAGCCCCAAACTGACAGAAACTGGCACATTCAAGCAAACAACTCAAAACCCTCAGAGTTCCTCATCGTTGGGTGATCAACAGCAACATCATTGAAAGTATTCAGCAACCAAACACAAGGCAAACGTTCAAGGCAACAAAGACCCTCAGAACTCAAAGAGCTCATCATTGGGTAACCAACAAAATCAAATCATCATCTCAAAATCCCTAAGCATATCAAGCTAGGCAACAGAAACAAAGCAAAGAGAGAATAAGAAAAGCACTCAAAAGCACAGAAGCAAGCGTACGAGGCAAACAGAGAAGAAGAAAATATATCATCAAGAGGTTCTTGGGTCATAATCATCATCAAACCTGAAGAGGCAAAACAAGATACCAAGGCTCGCGCGTCCTCAAGCCACCGCGTCACTGCTTCCCTCGCCGTCCGGCCCTCCACGCGCCTCTGGTCCACCTCGTCTCCACCTCCAAGGCTAGAGGTATAAACCCATCCCTTTTCTCCTTTCACAGAAACGACAACATTTAATCTGAATCAATAAGCAAAAAAAAATAAAACATACGAGATATAAACTGAAACCCTAACGCGAATGATTACGGATTCGCTACCTTGTACAACACCGCTGGAGCAATCGCTGGAGGGAGAAGAGGGGGAGGCTGCGCTGGTTGGCCCTAGGCGGAAGAGAAACTCAGAGGCAAGGCATATGACGAACGAAGAAAACAAAGAACGGCGCGCCGCTCTCAGCGAGCCCTACACCCAAATGAAGCAATAACCTTCAAACCCTAAAATTTGATTTGTAAAAGCAAATGGGCTTTGCCCCTTTTTGAAACGACTAAGCCCAAACGAGTTTCATTAACCCCCCCCCCCCCCCATCCTGCTTCTGATTGTTCTTGGTTGGGCCCAGGCCCATTCATTTCTTCCTTTCATTTCTAAATTCTTGTTTGTTTTCTTTTAACATAGCTTTTTTTGAAATAATAGATTAGTTTGGCATATTTGAATACTAAATAAAAATACATAAAATTAAACCTTTTCTTAAAACATTTCTTTCTTTTTTTCTTAAAATATTTTCTTTGTACATAAAAAATACTAAAATACATAAAAAAAATTAGAATTATTTAAAACATTTTTTTTCTTTTATTTTATTAACACTTGTTTTGACTTGTACATAAAACGATATTACATAATATAATTAAAACTTAAAACATTCTTTTCTTTTATTTTCTTAAAATATCTTGTTTGTACATAATTAACAAAATACAAGAACACAATTTAAATCACACATACTTAATAATACATTTAAGTTCACATTTCTTAACCTGTAAATAAATTACATACACATATACACTTACACTTGCACAATACATTTACATTGATACATTATACATTTGCTATTCTTATACATTGCTACATTCGATGCATATTACATTTGATCGCAATTCGATTTGGTTGTAAATTATTGGACACTACATTCCTAAAGTCTCATCCCCATTTGTGTATACTTGTACCCCCACTCTCGGATACCATTTGTAATAGCGTAGACTTTAAAATTCCCGCAATTTACCGCTTTCGAATTATACCATGGTTAGACCTAGGGTTTGTATGTACATAAAATCAAACGCTAGATAACCTAATACAAGACAAATGCATGAAATCAATACACAATCACACTTGCACCCCCCAGGGTGATCCCACATGTTGCCTTCCAAAATGGGCCATGCTTGCACGTCGAGTTTCTTTGGCAAAACAAATTTCAAATGATCATAAGTCCCTCGATGACGCTTTCGAAAGTCGCCTATCAAAATGATCAAGTCCCTTTAAGCAAATTGCCAAAGACACTTGGCACCATTGCATTCATGGTCCATACGATGACCCGTGCCTGTCCCGATCACATCCTAAACGCAAGATTGTCCACCAAATTCAATGGTGGAACAAAATTGTTAAAAAGGGTTGAAAACATAGAGAAAACCTTTGAGTACAATAGGGGTAGACAAAACTCTTAGTTACTTGACAAACTTGCAAAAACACTTGCCTACTTTTCAAAAATCACACTTCACAAACACTTTCAAAACAAACTCTCAAAAACATTTGAAACATCTTTTCGAAAAGATACACACTTTTGCAAAACACTCAAACACGAGTCAATTACATTGGTTGCCTAAGACAAGGCATCTCTTCAAAAACATTTTCAAAACACACACACACACACCACAATTTCAAAGCAATCGAAAATCAAGGCAAGTGATCTAAAAATCAAGTAACTAAGAGCCCATGGATAACCATGGATGAAAAGGGTGCTAATACCTTCCCTTTTCATAATCTACCCCCCGAACCCACGAAACATCTCAAAAGGTTTTTTCTTGTGCTTTTTAACCTTTCCTTTAGGACAAAATAAAAAGTCGATGGCGACTCTTGCTCAACCGAACAAGTGCGAATACAAACGCAAAACACCAAGTCAGTTCTCCCACCGTATCACAGAACTGGCGACTCTGCTGGAGAGTTTTCAAAAGTGGGGTTACCTTAGGGTTTAGATCACCTTTGTTTTCAATTGATTGCTTTGTTTGCTTTTACATTTGTGGGCTTTGCATCGGAGTGTCATAGATCCTAACCCGGATCTGGGGAATACCTTTTTTAGGTAGCATAAGCTATGAGGGACCTGTCCGGGGTATACCGACATGGGTGAAGCAGTGGCTACGTTGGTGTGGCACCTTGGTCTGTACCGATATCCCTTGTGTTGAAACGGGGAGAATATGGGTCTTCCAAGGAGTCATTAAGCACCAACCGACCTTAGAACCCTAAATTGACCCAACTTGGCCATTAGAACAGTAGCAGTATGCTACACTCATTGAGGCTAAACTCTCGCGATGGTTCCGGCCGCAAGAAAAGATAGCGATGCTGGAGTTATGACCGATTGAGGGTAGTCAGTGATATTGAGATCCTCTAGAACCCGATTACTTTTGATAGGACAGGTCTTAACCAACGAAACTGAAAGAGGGTAGTACCTGAACCTCATGCAAGCCTAAACCTAGGGACTTGTTTGCTTTGTGTGAATATGATTACCTGTATATACACTCATTTGCTTTTACATGCATGTACATAACATCATAACATCATACCATAGCATTTTCAATAACCATTTCAAGAATCTCGAGGGTTCTTTTTGATGCAGGGTTACGTTGAACCAGACGTCTACCAAGGGGCAAGAGGTTTCTCCTCTAACCAATGCCAATCAAAGATCAAGTACAACAACTTGAATCCGTGGCTATGACCCACTTGACATGGTGAGCTTGATTCTCGTGGAAACACATCCACCAGTGCACAGTTCTCCAATCAAAGTTCAAGTGCAACAACTTGAATCAGTGGCTATGACCCACTTGACATGGTGAGATTGATTCTCGTGGAAAGACGTCCACAGGTGCAAAGTTCCCCAATCAAAGATCGAAGTTCAACATCTAACATTCTCTTGTGTTTACCCCAAGAGATCCTTGAAAGCATTGCATATATATCATACATATCATTGCATAACAGGTTTCTCCCATGTAGGTTTTCTTATCTTCTTACTGTTTATTTCAGTAAGATGGATATGGAACAAACAGTGAAAGATCTTCAAGCTCAAAATGCTCAATTCCAACAAATGTTGCTGGCTATGGGTAAGGGGTAAGAAGATCTGACCGCTTTTCTTCTCAAAGACAAGAAGAAGAAGTCCAAGAAGGCAGTCCGCATCCTGAACTTGAGGAGAAGGCCTAAGACCCAAGACCTTGCAACTCCATCCAACACAAGAGGTAGTCTTGAAGAAGACCACAATGTGGAGATTGATGAAGCTGAAGCTGACTACTCCGAGGAACAATATCCTCCCGCTGATGACAAGTACAAAGAGTTGGAGGATCGCCTCAATGCTATGGAGATCCAACAAATACCTGGCTTGGATCTAGGAGACATGGGTCTAGTTCCTGGATTGGTCATCCCTTCAAAGTTCAAAGTTCCTACCTTTGCTCTGTACGATGGAGTCTCTTGCCCTAAGATGCATCTAAAGTCTTATGTCCGCAAGATTCAACCATACACAGCTGATAAGAGGCTTTGGATCCATTTCTTCCAAGAAAGTCTGGTAGGGGCTCAACTCGAGTGGTTCTATCAATTGGAGAGTTCTCGCATCCACACCTGGGAAGATC
This sequence comes from Vicia faba, assembly GCA_948472305.1. Lineage (NCBI taxonomy): Eukaryota > Viridiplantae > Streptophyta > Magnoliopsida > Fabales > Fabaceae > Vicia > Vicia faba. The sequence continues at coordinate 534,443,107 of OX451740.1, read as the reverse complement.
TAGCCAGGGCTTTTTACGAACAGTATCAGTACAATGCTGATCTCGCACCAACTCGAGTGCAACTGCAGAGCATGACCATGGGCTCTGACGAGAGCTTCAAGGGATACGCCCAAAAGTGGAGAGATCTGGCTGGTAGGGTGCAACCCCCTTTAACTGACAAAGAGCTGATTGACATCTTCATGGGAACTTTGACAGGGCCTTTCTTCAAGCACTTAATTGGAAGCTCCTCAGCTGGGTTCACCGAGCTAATACTGACCGGCGAAAGGGTCGAAGCTGGCATCAAAAGTGAAAAGATCCAGGGAGCTACAACCTCTGATACTCAGATAACTCCCTACAACGGAAAGAAAGAGTCTAATGCTGGGAACAGTCAAAGGAGTCGTCATGATCAACATGCAGGGGCAGTCCTGATCTCTGGTTCTACGTCACGCCGACAACAGCCGAGGGGAAGTCAACAACGACCAGACGAGCCTAAGAGACAGTTCACCAACATCAACATGTCGTTGTCTCAAGCACTGCAACACTTGTTGAAGATGAATCTGATTGCATTGATAGGGCCTCATCCCAACCCCAAGACTTCATCTCCTAACTACAATCCTAATGCAACTTGTGCCTATCATTCTGACAGTCCCGGGCATGACACTGACGACTGTTGGGCTTTGAAGTACAAGATTCAGAATTTGATTGATGCCAAGGAAATTGAGTTTGGTCCTCCAGAGGCCCCAACATGATCACTGCTTCTATGCCAGCTCATTGAGATTGTGTTTGTTTCATTTTGAACTTTCAAAGTTGTACTTGATTGGATAAGGCAGGCTTCTCGAAGATATACTTGATTGGATCCATCTTTGATATCAATAGAGTAGTGTGAGTCAGCATATACTGTCTCAGCCGGCGAGCAGCCCATGCCAAAGTGCAGCAAGTTTTCTCAAGCAACGAGTATCGGGTCTCGCAGTCGGTAAACTTTTTGCTAAGGTAATAAATAGCATGCTCTTTTTAGCCAGACTCGTCATGTTGACCCAGCACACACCCTATTGAATTATCGAGTACTGTCAAGTATAAGATCAAAGGTCTCCCTTCAACTGGAGGCATCAAAATGGGCGGCTCTTGGAGATACTCTTTGATCCTTTCGAAAGCGGTCTGGCATTCATAATTCCATCGTACCACTTGATCTTTCTTCAGTAACTTGAAGATTGGTTCACAAGTAGCAGTCAGGTGCGAGATAAATCGGGCAATGTAGTTCAGACGTCCCAGAAAGCCTCTGACTTCTTTCTCTGTTCGGGGATCTTGCATTTCCTGTATAGCCTTCACCTTTGCAGGATCCACTTGAATGCCTTTATCGCTTACGACGAAACCCAGCAGCTTACCGAACCTCACCCTGAAGGTGCACTTGTTCTGGTTTAACCTCAGCTTGTACAACTTCAACCTGTCAAATAACTTCTGAAGGTGGTCAAGATGCTCTTCCTCGGTCTGAGATCTTGCAATCATGTCATCGACGTATACCTCAATCTCATGATGGATCATGTCGTGGAACAAGGCGACCATGGCGCGCTGATACGTTGCCCCAGCATTCTTCTGTCCAAAAGGCATGACCTTGTAGCAAAAGGTACCCCATTGAGTAACAAAGGTTGTCTTCTCCATGTCTTCGGGAGCCATTTTAATCTGATTATAACCAGAGAAACCATCCATAAAGGAGAATACCTTGTGTTGAGCGGTGTTGTCAACTAGAACGTCGATATGAGGTAGAGGGAAATCATCCTTGGGGCTTGCCCTGTTCAGATCCCTATAGTCAACACACATCTGAACCTTACCATCTTTCTTCGACACAGGAACCACGTTGGCCACCCACTGGGGGAAGAAGTAACTGCTAGAAAATCGGCCTCAAACTGTTTCATAACTTCAGCCTTGATTTTCTCAGACATATCTGGGCGCATTCGGCAGACCTTCTGTTTCACTGGAGGACAATCTTCCTTGGTAGGTAATTGGTGAACCACAATATCGGTATCCAAACCGGGAATATCTTCATAAGACCAGGAAAATATCTCAACGTAGTCATACAGCATCTGAATCAACCGTTGCTTAACACTAGCTTCTAGATTTGCACCGATCTTGACCTCTTTCTTGTCCTCTTTTGTACCCATATTTACTGACTCCACCGGCTCTTCGTGCGGCTGAATGGCACTCTCTTCTTGAAGTAGCAGTCTAGCAAGTTCGACAGGCACTTCGCAATCATCTTCACCTTTGTCTTTGGCTAAGTTGATCGGACTTTCGAAGTCATAACGAGCAGTAGCAAAGTCGTTACTAGTGAGATCTAGAGTGGATGTAGACTTGTATATGTGAGTGTGTGTAAAATAGCTGTTTTGCAATATGTAATAAAAGAAAAACAAGGAGCGCAAAATTTGAAGTGCAAGAAAACGTCCAATGCTTTTATTAATGATATATGAAAATGACACACATAAAGCCCTCACAAATGAAGCCACAGTGCCCCGGGTAAGACACCGGGCCATAGAGTTTAAAACATTGTCTGTTACAAATTCAAAACAAAAGTCTCATTATTGGGTAACAAAAGAAATTGGGATGAAGTCCTTTGTTGTCCAGTTGCTTAGTCCATCATCAGTAGTAAGATAGATCCAACTGTCGAACTCGGACTCTTCCACGTCGTCTTCAATGGCATTCGCTCCTGAATTGCCGATGAACAGGGGAGGTCTTTCGATCCGCGCACTCCAAACAGCCCTTTGAGCTTCTGCAGTGAAACCCAAACCAAACTTGTTAGTCTTATGTGCAAAATCAGGGAGCTGGACCCAATTTGCACACCCACCTTTCTCAACAACAGCCCGGGCATCCTTGAAGGAAGCCATCTTCATAGGAGGATCTTCCACAACAGTCTCAGTTGATGCCAGCGTCTGGGGAACCTCTTCAAAATGTTGAAACAGGGTCTCAATGAACTCCCCATCCATCTCTACATATCGGAAAGAGTTGAGGTGACTCACCATGTACGCCTCTTCTCCTTGTACTGTCACAATTTTCCCTTTCACTGGGTACTTCAGCTTCTGGTGGAGCGTAGACGTCACTGCCCCAGCTTTGTGGGTCCATGGGTGACTCAGCAAACATGAATAAGATGGCCGAATGTCCATCACATAGAAAGTAGACGCAAAGACCTGAGAACCAACTTTAATCGGGATATCAACTTCTCCATGCACAATCCTTTTAGACCCATCAAAGGCCCTGACGACAATGTTGCTTGGTTTCAGCTCCAACCCTTCACAGTCTAACCGGTCTAGAGCTTTCTTAGGCAAAACGTTCAATGAGGAACCAGTATCCACTAATACATGAGCAAGAGTGGTGCCCCTGCATTCAATGGAGACATGCAGGGCATCATTGTGATTCTTCCCCTTAACAGTCAAGTTGGCGTCAGAGAAACCCAACCCATTATCAGCAGTCAAACTAGCCACACAATCTTTAAACTGATCAGCTAACATTTCTTGCGGTACGTGTGTAGTCTTCGGGAATGCAATCAGAGCCTTGGCATGGGCCTCTGAGCATAGAAACAGTGACAACATAGAGATTTTGGATGGAGTTTGCCCCAGCTGCTCGACTACATTGTAGTCACTATTTTTGATAATCTTCAAAATATCCTCCATCTCTTGTCTAAAGGCTTCAACAGTAATTGTCTTCGGTGCCTCCGTCTTGGCAGGCTCATCAGTGGTCCCTTTGCCCCGAGTGTCGGATGACTCGGCAACAGGGGTCAGAATTGGGACTTGAATGGGAACAGTAGCAGGTACACTGGCAGGTGTAATAACAACAGGTTTTCGGGTAGTTGGTGGAGAGATATCAGGGGAGAAAAGTCTTCCGCTGCGGGTGACTTTGGCAGGTCCAACAATGTTTCTAACGTCAGTATCAACATCCAAATCTTGTTTAACTCCATGAAAATAAACATCAGCCCTGTAGTGCCAAAGGACAGCTTTATCAGATGTATAGGGGATGGGCCCTGGAATGGTGATGATCAACGGTGCAATTCTTGGAACAAATGTAATTCTAACAGGCTTTCTCGAGGAAGCCTTGGAAGAATTGTCGAAAATGGTGATAATAGCAACTTCTTCAGTAGGGATCAAAGGAACAAGAGTCTTCTCAAACATAATTTCCTTATTGTCCATCAGGCGTTGGACACCTGACTTCAAAAGATGGCAACCGGTAGGTAGGACAGAACACATACGACAACCTTCGTCACAGCCCGGAAATAAACCATCTAACAAAAGGTTCTTCTTTACAGTCATTAAGGGGGTAACAATGTCGTTTACGGAAACCACAAACGAGTCTTCATCTACAGCATTTATTCCATGCTTGGGCATGAGAGTAGTCACAACATTAGGTCTTTCAGGCGCCTCAAACTCAATCTCCTTAGCATCAATCAAGTCATGTATTTTGTTCTTCAAAACCCAACAATCATCTGTATCATGCCCCCGAGCTATCAGAGTGAAAAGCACAGCAGGCGTTAGGGTTGTACTTTGGTGATGTAGTGTTGGGATTCTGCGGGGCCTCCCTTGGAATCACTAGATTGGTTTTCAATAACTGTGGCAGAATCTGAGATAAAGTCATGTTGAGCTGAGTGAATTGTCTTCGAGGTTTTTTGGCCCTTGGTTGATTGTTGCACTGAGGAGCACCAGCAGGTCTTGAAATAACAACCGCATTAACAGCCTGGCGGCGTTCAGGTCTATTCTGGATTTTCAAACTGTAAACATCACTGGACTCCTTCTTAAAAGGCTTCTTCTCGGTGCCTGATGAAGCACCTTCTGTATTTTACCAGACTTAATACCAGCCTAAATCCTTTCCCCGGTCATAATCAGCTCCGTAAATCTGGACGATGAACTCCCAATCAGATGGTTGAAATACGGACCAGATAAGGTTCCCAGAAACATATCTACTAGCTCCCTATCAGCCAAGGGTGGCTGCACTCTTCCAGCGAGGTCCCTCCACTTCTGAGCATAATCTTTGAAACATTCGCCCACACCCATTGACATACTCTGGAGTTGGGTACGCGTGGGAGCGAGGTCGGCATTGTATTAGTACTGCTTGTAGAAAGCAGCATCCAAATCTTCCCAACTACGGATACTGGCTCCTTCTAGCTGGTAAAACCATTTAAGCTGAGTCCCTGAGAGACTGTCTTGAAAGAAGTGGATCCATAGGTTCTTGTTAGCGGTGTACGGCTGAATCTTCCTTACATACGACTAGAGGTGAAGTTTCGGACAAGAAACTCTGTCGTACTTAGCAAAGGCTGGTGCTTTAAACTTGTGGGGAATCACCACCGCAAATGACAGACCCAAATCACCAAAGTCCAGACCAGGAACTTTCTGAACTTCCATCGCACTTAACCAGTCTTCCAGTTGTTTATACCTATCCTCAGTCGGAGGATACTGGTCTTCGTTGAAGTCCGTCTCGTTGTCTGAAACCACAGGGCTGGGAGCCCTCCTTTCTTCCTGACTATCTTTCCCTCCAGATGAGGTGGTCAAATCAACTTCATCTTGTATCCTGTTTCCAAACCTGTGGCCCATGTTAAACAGGACCGTCTTCTTCTTCTTCTTCTTCTTCTTCTTCTCTTTCAAGATAAGGGCCTTTAGATCTTGCTGACCCGTATCTAGATTCATGAACAATTCTTGGAACTGGGCGTTTTGAGCCTGCAAAGCCTTGATTGCTTGTTCAATTGATGGTTCAGAAAATATGATGCTGAAATAAACAGCGAAGAAGATGAGAAAAACCTGTAAGGGTACCTGTTATGAGGTGCATGGAATGAAATGCGTATGATATGATTTCAAAGACGTCAAGAGATTCAAATTCGTAAACAAGAAATGAAACACACTTTTATTAGATAAACTTGAAATCAATTGTTCAATAGATGCCTTTAAGGCGTTACAAGAAAGGAAATACTGAAAAGTAAATAAAAACTGGAAATAATCAAAGGACATCAGCGCTCCCATGGTCGTTTGCCTTTAGTGCTGACATAGTCGTTGATGATCTGTTCATTCTCCAACTGTCTTGTCAACTTCTGGATCTTTTGCTCTTGCTCGTGATACTTTTCTCTATAAGTATCCTTCTCTTCCCTTAGTTGCATCTAGGACCTCTTCAATGCCCCAACATCAGTAGGCATGTAAGGGTGTAAGATAGTAGGAGGAACCCCTTCCTCGTCAGCAACTTCAACAATGATAGGCAAGACGGCTTCATAGGGAATTCCCAGCTTTTGGGCACATATGCGAACCCATCGGAGATATGGTTCCATTGGTAGAGAATTCTTCGCACCCAACTCGTGGGGATCAGATCTGTGTACTCTATCCCGAGCCCTTATGAATCTACGGTGTTGCTCGTCATTATCCCCTTGGAAATCAAAGATTATACTAGGCATTAACAGCTCATGAGGTCCTTCCCTTCTGGCTCGCCCAAACTGACGTAAGGCCGAGCATGGATTGTAAGTAATTCCTCCATTGGTTCCTATCAGTGGAACATTGGGGTATTCCCCACAGCGATCAATAATGGCCACCTCGTCCATACCCTTAATGGTCCAAATGATGTCATTGTGAGAGAGATACATAACCCTATAAGCCCAGTCCATGGCTTCTTTGTTCTTTAAAACTGATTTGGGGAGGTGAGAAATATACCACCTTGCCAATAGTGGAGCACAACACATCAAGGTTCCCCGCTTCCGAGCAGTACGGGCATAAAGCTGATGAAGAATGTCACCCAAGAGAGTGGGTACAGGATTATCAGAGATGAAGATTTTTACCGCATTCACATCAACAAAGGAGTCAGAGTTAGGAAACAATACCAAGCCATATATCAGAAGATCCAGAATATCTTCGAATGCCTGGAAGTCTAGACTATCCCAAAAATGATTAGCCTTACCAACCAAGAACTTAGTCAAAAAGACCTTTGCTCCACTACGAGTTTCCCAATTAGCCATTACCTCAGCCTTTGTCAGATGAAGGGCTGAAGCAATCTCTTCCGGCCTAAGGATCTTCTCCCAACCTGTAAATGGGGTCTGCTCCAGAATAGAGATACCGAGCAGATCAGAGAACTCTTCCAAGGTAGGGACCAACTAGTAGTCCTGAAAAGTAAAGCAATGGTACAGTGGATCAAAGAAATGGACTAAGACACTCATCATCTACTCGTCCAGCTTGGAGGTGACCAAACCAAGAAGATGCCCATGTCTTCTGATAAAGGAAGTAGTATCTGACATCTTTGCAACCAACTCTTTAAGCATAGTGGGAACCTGGATAAAGTTGATCCGGATGGTGTTCCTACGCATGGGTGCCATGGCCTACAAAACAGAACAAAGATGAATCCCTCCTGTCTTTGAAATAGGTTAGTCCAATGCAAGATGTATGCAATGTTATGATGGCATGATGTCATGATAGAAAGAACACCACAAGTATCCACAAATAGCAAACTTGGTAAAGGCACACAAGTCACGCAGAGAGCCCTTAGATTTCAGGCTGGCAAGGAGTCTATGTACTACCCTATTTCAGTTCAGTTGGTTTAAACCTGTCCTAAAAATAGTAATCGGGTTCTAGAGGATCTCAATATCACTGACTACCCTCGATCGGTCATAATTCCAGTTTAGTAACCTTTTATTGCGGCCAGAATCATCGCGAGAGTTTAGTCTCAATGAGTGTAGCATACTGCTACTATTTTATGGCCAAGTTGGTCAATTTAAAGGTTATAAGGTCAGTTGGTGCTTAATGACCCCTTAGCAGACCCATATTCTCCTCGTTGCGCCATAAGGGATATCGGTACATACTAAAATGCCACACCAACGTAGCTATTGCTTCAACCGTATCGATCTACGCTGTACAGTTCCCTCATAGTTTATTGCTACTTACCTAAAGGGTATCCCCCAGATCCGGGTTAGGATCTATAGTAACTCCTATTCTACCCACAAAGATAAAGCATACAAGTCAAGCAATTGAAAACATTATGAACTATTCCTAAGGTACACCCTACTTATGAGCGTCCCCAGCAGAGTCGCCAGTTCTGTGATACGGTGGGAAAGAACTGACTATTTTTTGGAATGCTGGTTTGCGTTTTGCGTTTGTATTCGCAAAATGTCGCAGTAAACAAGAGTCGCCACCGACTTTTATTTTATCCAACAAGGAAAGGAAAAAATCACAGAAAAATTCCTTTTTCGAGATGTTTCTCGGGTTCGGGGGGTAGATTATAGAAAGGGAAGGTGTTAGCATCCTTTCTATCTGTGGTTATCCACGGGCTCTTAGGTACTTGCTCATATTGTTTTCAAAATATTTCTTTCTTTGTGCTTGTGGGTTTGAAAAAAATTTTGTTTGAAAACTTCGATTTAACTCTTGCTTTTGTCCTCAAGAGCGTATGAAGTGTTTTTGAAAACTTTGTTCGAAAAGTGTAAGTGTGAAAAAGATTTTGTTTTTTTTTTGAAAGAGCAAGTACTTAAGAACCATCTACCTACTCGAAAAAGGAATCGTTCTATGCTATCTTCCTTTAGACAATGCTATCCTACTATTGATGAGTAGGTAGCACCGTCGTTGGAGTTTAAGGGTCAATTCAAATTTAGGGACTTACGGTCACTAAAGCAATGTTAGGACGCCTTAGCGGTAACCCTAATGTCTTAGATCATTTGTTTGAGGAAATCATATTCGAGGCAACCGTTTCGAGGCGACTATGATCTTTAGACAAGAGGGCGACCTCTAAAGTGACCTATACTTCAATGACCGCGTACGAAGGCAACCAAGTGGGGTGTACCCTAATAATGCGCATGTGCGAGTGTGTCGTTTTCAGTTACTTTTTATCTTTGTACATGTTAATGGTGATCTAAGTTGATTTTAGGTTAAAACATTCAGTCTTGTCATGCCATCTTATTATCAAACATCTAACAGTTATAATTTGCGGAAAATAAATTGCGGAAATTAAATTACAAGGTGTCGGGTATTTGCATCGCCAAAAGCAACCCTTTGAAATTTAAATGCGGAAAAATAAATAAAGCGATAAAAATAATTAAATGGTCCTAATTATCTATTACATTCTGGGAACAAGTACAATATTGAATAAATAGATCGCGTGCGGAAAATTAAATCGAGTGCGAGTTTAGGGTTTTGACCCTTTGTTATTAAAGAAAAGATTTTTTGTTTTTTTTTTAATTAAGAAAGAAATTACCCTAAATTAATTATTAAATTAATTAATTAACTAATAAAATAAATTATTTTTGGATTTTTGGTATTTTAAGAAAGGAAATAAAATTAATTAATGTTAGTAAAAACCTAATTAAGTCTAATTAGTTTTAATTATTTACAAAAATATATTAAAGTTATTTCTAATTAAATCCTAAATTAATTAATAGATTTGTTAAATAAAAAAAATAAAATACTAAAATTTAATTTAATACAGAAAATATTTTTGGTTTTAATTTTATAAAAGAAAAAATTTGATTGGTTAGAAAATATATAAAAATAATTAAATCAAATAAATCAAATAGAGAGAGAATTAGGGGGGTATGGGCCTGTTTTGGAGTGTTTGAGAAGCAATTCTGAGCCCCGTAATAAGCTGGCCTCGTTTGACCTTTTGAGATCCCCTATGCGCATGTTGACTTGACTCCATGGTGGACCATCAACCTGGATCACCAGATCTGGCCTTTGGCCATCTGGCACTTTGACGTGTGAAGGCACATGGTGAGCTGAAAGCCTTGATTTGCACCTGATTGTATGAAAAAACAAAGGAAAATACAAAGCGCTGGAGGCAGGGATCGAACCCCTGACCTCCAGCCATCAACGCCTTGGAGACAGACACGCTAACCACTGGGGAACTTCGCTTCAATTGTTAATAAAATACAAACAAAACATAATATGCTAAAACACGTTAATATGCCAGGAAATAAAAAAATGCGCAAAAATTTGAAAAGGGCCAACCAGAGGAGGACACGCCATCGTCCCCTACCTCCAGCCACTGTAATATTTCCTGCGTATTTGGATCCGCATCTAAATGCGTAGCTCGATCCAAAAATCAACTCCAGGCCATAAAAACGACCTCCAAAGGCATGGTTAGGTTCGTCTCCCTCTCCTGAGTGTAACCATGCCTATCACGAGAATCAATTTCACCTGAAACAAAAATCCCTAAAATCCAAAACGTAACCCTAGCCATGCTGTTATGAGGTTACAGTCCATATAAATCAAATTAAGTATTTCCAAAAGTTTAGAAATGCTGTAAGGATCATGAATATGCCAAGACTTTGCACAAATGATGTAAGAATGGCGATTTACGAATTCAAGAAAGAAGCGGATTTTTGTGACACTTACAGTGCTTTGTAATGTGCGTGGAGGCTTTCTTGGGATTGGTTCTGCTTCAGTGATCGTCAAGGAATCGATTCAGATCGTTCTTGGCTTCTGAAAACACCTCTAGACACGATTTTGATTTCAAACTTTTACCACTTTTTTCAAGTTTTGTTTTGCTTATTCTCACAGCCTCTAGCAACTATTTTTGTGCCTTTGCCTTCCTTATGTAATATATATTGCATTAGGGTAAGAAATTTGGTACAAATCTCTCTAAATCAATGCTCATGAATTGGATTTGATTCCACCATTACAACCTTCCAAATTTGGCCTAAATCATATCTTCTTGTAACCAATGCACTTGATGCGAATTTGACTCACATAATAGTTGTATTCAAAGCCTAAATCAACCAAAAAATCATGAGTTATAAATACTTTTGATTTTATATGATTTTATTTGATTTAAAGTGAATAAATTCAATTAAAAATCAAATTAAATAATAAAAATAAGATATGGGCTCATGGCTGAAGCTAGGACACGTGTGCAATGATGCAAGCTCAAATCAAGTGGAAAAGAATGGGCCTATTTGATAAAATTTTATGTTTTTAATACAGATTGGGGAAGATTTGAAATAAACCATCTTGCCAAGAGAGGAGTGTAACACATAAGGACACCTCTTTTCCTCATTGTGCGAGTGTGAAAAGAGTGTAGGATATCTCCTAGCAATGTAGGCACCGGGTTGCGGGATATGAAGATTTTGACGGCATTCATATCTATGAGTTGGTCAAGATTTGGAAACAAAACCATCCCATATATGAGGAGAGCCACAATTTCCTCAAAGGCTTGCAAGTCCAAGGAGTTCCAACAACTTTGGGCTTTCTCGAATAAGAACTTTGCTAAGAAACCTTTGACACCACTCCTTGTTTCCCAATGAGTTATGATATCAGATGAGTGCAAGTGTAGAGCTTGAGCAATCTCTTCTGGATTTGGGTCTATTTCCGTACCGTTGAAAGGTAGTTGATTGAGAATGGGAATCCTCAAGAGTCGGGAGAATTCTTCCAAAGTACGCATAAGTTGATAGTCGGGAAATGTGAAACAATGGGGTAAAGGATCAAAGAACTGAAAGAGCACCTTCATCATATCCTCATCTGTGTTGGAGGTGACCAAGTTGAGTGGGAGACCATTTCTCTCGGTGAATGGAGAGTTTTCGGTAATCCTTGAGGCTAGCTCCTTAAGTTGTGGAGGGATCCTTACAAGGTTGACTTGAATAGTTTTCCTGCGAAGTGAATCCATATCCTACAAAACAAGAACAAAGATGAATCCCAAAATCCTTGAAATGGTTAGTGAATGTGTAGGATGTTATGATGTTCATGATGTTATGCACAAGTATGCATATAAAAACAAAGTAAACAAGTCCTTAGGTTTAGGCTTGCATGGAGTTTTATAGGTAAGTACCCTCTTGAAGTTTAGTTGGCTCAACCTGTCCTAGTAATAGTAATCGGGTTCTAAGGAGCTCAATATCACTGGTTTGTTTCCTTGGTCATTATTTCAGCACAAGCCTCTTTAATGGCGACCAAAATATACCAAGAAACCAAACCTCAATGAGTGTAGTATCGAGTATCTACCAACTTCAGACTGTACCAAAGCTGGTCATCTCCCTACATCCTAAAGGCCAAGTTGGTCAAGTAAAGGTTCTAAAAGTTCATTAGTTCTTCATGACATCACTCAGCGGCCCCGTATTCTCTTTGATTAGCTCAAAGGCTACCGGTACCCAAAAATATGTTGCACTAACATAGCTATTGCTTAGACCATGTCGGTATACCCCACATAGTTTCCACAATGTATTGCTACTTACCTATAATGTATCCCAAATCCGGGTAGAGGATTCAAACTCAAACAAGGAACCAAAATGTAAAACATACAAGTCAAACAATGTAAGCAAGTAAATGTGATCTAGCCCTAAGGTAATCCCACTTTTTTTTTAGAACTTTCCCCAGCAGAGTCGCCAGTTCTGTGATACAATAGGAGAACTGACTTGAGGGTTTTGCGTTTGATCACAAATGTTGCGGTTAGCAAGAGTCGCCACCGACTTTTCTTTTATCCAAAAGGAAAGGTGAAAAAGCACAGGAAAGACCTTTGAGATTATTTCTTGAGTTCGGGGGGTAGATTATGAAAAGGGAAGGTATTAGCACCCTTTTCATCCATGGTTTTCCATGGGCTCTTAGTTACTTGCTAGATCACTTGCTTTTGTTTGAAATTAGGCTTTGTGTGGTTTTTGAAAGTATTTTGTAAAGAGGTCATCGTTTAGTAAATCTTTGTAATGATTCTTGTTTGTAAGAATGTATACAAAGATGTTTGATCTTTTGAAAATGTTTTCAAGTTTGTAAGAGGTTTTGAAAGTGTAGGTGTTTGTTTTGAAAATAGCAAGGATGTTTTAAAATTGAGCAAGTAATTGGGAGCATTCTACCTACTCAAAAGTCTTTCTTGTTCACTTTCTTTTCCTTTGACATTGTTATCTTACCATTGATTTGGTAAGTAACCCTATCTTTGGATGTAAACGGGACGGGTGTGGGTCATCATATAACCATGATTAAAAATATTGCAAGGTATCTTAGCATTCTCTTTTAGGTACTAAGATCATTTGAAAGGCAACTTAGATAGCGTCATCGAGGGACTATGATCTTGTATTTTGCTTGTTTTTGCTAAGATACCTTACATGTGTAATATGTCCATTTTGTATAAGGCAACCAAGTGGAATAACCCTAGGGGTGCTTGTGTGCAAGTGTATTATTTTCATGCTTGTTTTTGTATTGAATTAAGGTTTTCTAAGTATTAATTTTAGTCTTTCCATACAAACCCTAATTACTAGCATGTTATATAAATGCGATAAATTGCGAAATTTAAAGTTACTACGCTATTACAACATTTGTGTGTGGGGGGGGGGGAGGGGGGTGTACAAATTGAATGGAGATTGCAAGAATTTAAAGTCTAATTAGTCTATTACAACTATATTTAATGATATCAATGTACAAGGAAATAAATAAATACAAAGTACAAAATGAAAAAATGTATAAAAATGCCAAATGTAAAGAAAATGTATCTTTGTTTGATTCTCATGAAAAAAAGATTTTGTCTTAATATAATTAATTTAATGAAAAATAATTAATAAAAAGAATTTTCTTAAGAAAAGATTTTGAATAAAACCATAATTCTATTCAGTTGATTAAAAGAAAATAAGTTTAAGAAAAGTGTATTTGTTTTGGTATTTTTGTCTTGAAAATATTTATAGCATTACAAAATATTTTTAGTCTTTTTTATATCAAAAATAATATATTTAAATTAGTATGAAAGAAAATAACTAATAACCTAATTTTAATTATATTTACAAGATAATAAAAAATAAATAAATAAGGTATAATTAATAAAAATATTTTTTTGTGAGAAAAAATAAATTAAACAAAGTCAAAATATAAATCTATCATTTTTTGTATTTTATGATTTTTTAGTTTTTAGAAAATATATTTAAGAAAATAAAAATGAAATAAATAAAATAAATAAATAAACTTGGGTCAGGGGTGCCATTAGTCAACAGGGAGGTCAGCTAGCAAAAACAAAAACAAGCCAGGCCCAAAGGGGCCCAGCGCCTACCAAAAACACAAAAATCAGAAAAGTGAAAATGTGAAAAATGAAAAGTGTACCACTGGGGCTCGAACCCAGGTCCCATAGGTTACAGGCGCGCTTCTACCACTGGGGTGGCTATACATCCGTTAACATAAGAAAAATAATAAATATACAAAGCAAAACGCGCTCTGATGACTTCATCTTCAACCTCCAGCCAGACCAACTGTAACTTGCTCATTTCTCATCAAAAATGAAAACTGTAAACGTGAAACTTGTAGCAAATTTTCTCACGATTCCAGAAATGTAAAGTATTAAAACTATAGATCAAAGATAAGCATGAATTTTAATGGCCCTAATCTGAACCCTAAAAATTTCAGAAATTTCAGTTTCAAAATTCTCTAAGCTCAAGCAAAATTAATGGAAACTATGGACATGGTTAGCTTCAGGGCAATGATATCTACATGTTTTGTTCATAAATAAACTATTGAGGATGCATGTATAAAGAATTCCAAGTTGAGAAAACTTACCTAAAAACTGGAAATCATGTTTTGAGTTTGAGTTTGTTTCAGGCAATGGTGATGATCAGGCTAGCTTCCTCAAGTCCCCAGGAAGCTAATGCAATGATTAGCTTGAGCAATGTATGGCTAGAACGGTCTGGAAAAGTCAAGTTGCAGACCTCTGTTTTTGGTTATGGAGGATATGGTAAATGGTGTTACAGTAATGAAACAGGGACAGAGATAGGTTACACTTGATGTAAGGAAGCTTTAGAAACTAAAAGGCCAAGAAACACACGAGGGAATGTGAGTTTGATGTTCAAGGTCAGAAACTGTGCAACAATGGAGTTTTTGGGCAATTTCTGATTTGAGAGAGTTTTGGTGTATTTCAGGATGCTTAAGCTTGTCCTCTAGCTCATAAGTAGTTACTTTATTTATAAGCAACAAGTTTGGAGACCTCTTGTTGATCAGAATTCAAAATCACAAGTTTATGCATAACATGTGATTTTTGAGAAATTCAAGTTTCAAAGCCTTGTGTACTTTTTAAGATAGAGTGGTTATGCTTTAAACAAGCTTGCTGCTGACTTAGGGGATGGAGTGTGATCAGAGGGAACAAGTTAGAGGCTCAAGAATTAACTTCATGCAAAAAGCTTGCTTTACAAGAATGGCAATGTTAACTTTGTGCCATTAATGGAAATACAACTTGGATAATAGCTTAATTGCTTGGATCAAAGCCCTAACAGCTGTGTAAACATTTAATTATGGAGTGACAAACAAGTTTGAGGCCTGCAAAGCAAATATCATGCAGCCTAGCATGGATTTGGTTCACGTGTTCATCAAAAATGACTTGTAATTCAAGTGACAAAACCCTAACTTCATCTCTTCGATTCTCCATACTCGAGAATGATCTTAAGGAGTTCTTGGACATTTTGGAAATCTTGAAATGTGCTCTAAAACCCATCTTTGAATTTCTTTTTAAGATTCCCCTTGGAACTATATGAAGAAGTGTCATGAAGTTAGGTTAAAATCCTAGCCAAATTAGGGCAAAATTTCACTAAGTGTTTAGTTTCATGACCATATGTTCATAAAATTATAACTTGAGATCCAAGCATTTTTGGAAGAAGTTGTATGAAGCAAAGTTGTATATTTCATGGAGATCTACAACTTTCATGTTTGAAGTTTCTCTATGTTGAGGAATCAAACTTCCAATCTTACCTCCACAAAAGAGTCAAAATCCATTTTCATAAACGTCTGCATTACATGAATAGATCATTCACATATCATGCATAACAAAATCCAAACATAATGCATAACAAGAGTGTTTCATCCACATTTGTATTTCCCGAGGTCTTGTTGCAGTTGACATGTTACCTTGAGATCAAAGTCCAACTTACTTGGCACCTACCAAAGCAAACGTCAGTTCAGTTGTCTCTCTCTCGTCCAATGCTAATCTTGCATGAGATGTTTCTCTTTTGTCCAATCCTAATCTTGGATATGTTGTCTCTTTTGTTTCCATCCAAATCTAGTATTGGATGTTGTTACCTTCTCCTTCATTCAAATCCAATATTGAATGTCAAGATCTCTTTTTCCATCCAAAGCCAGTATTGGATGTTGTTACCTTTTCTACCGTCCAAAGCCAGTATTGGACGCCTTGAGTTTTCCACTCATCTAAAGCTAGTATTAGATGTTGTGATCTTTTCTCTCGTCTAAAGCCATTATTAGACGTTAAGCTTTTCCACTCATTCAAAGCCAGTATTGGATGTTGTGATCTTTTCTCTGGTTTAAAGCCATTATTAGACGTTGAGCTTCTCCTTCATTCAAAGCCAGTATTGAATGTCAATATCACTTTTTCCATCCAAAGTCGGTATTGGATGTTGTTACCTTTTCTACTGTCCAATCCAGTATTGGACGCCTTGAGTTTTCCACTCATCTAAAGCCAGTATTAGATGTTGTGATATTTTCTCTCGTCTAAAGCCATTATTAGACGTTAAGCTTTTCCACTCATTCAAAGCCAGTATTGGATGTTGTCATTTTTTATCTCGTCTAAAGTCATTATTAAACGTTGAGCTTCTCCTTCATTCAAAGCCAGTATTGAATGTCAAGATCTCTTTTTCCATCCAAAGCCAATATTGGATGTTGTTACCTTTTCTGCCGTCCAAAGCCAGTATTAGACGCCTTGAGTTTTCCACTCATCTAAAGCCAGTATTAGATGTTGTGATATTTTCTCTCGTCTAAAGTCATTATTAGACGTTAAGCTTTTCCACTCATTCAAAGCCAGTATTGGATGTTGTGATCTTTTCTCTCGTCTAAAGACATTATTAGACGTTGAGCTTCTCCTTCATTCAAAGCCAGTATTGAATGTCAAGATCTCTTTTTCCATCCAAAGCCGGTATTGGATGTTGTTACCTTTTCTACCGTCCAAAGCCAGTATTGGACGCATTGAGTTTTCCACTCATCTAAAGCCAGTATTAGATGTTGTGATCTTTTCTCTCGTCTAAAGCCATTATTAGACGTTAAGCTTTTCCACTCATTCAAAGCCAGTATTGGATGTTGTGATCTTTTCTCTCGTCTAAAGCCATTATTAGATGTTGAGCTTCTCCTTCATTCAAAGCCAGTATTGAATGTGAAGATCTCTTTTTCCATCCAAAGCCAATATTGGATGTTGTTACCTTTTCTGCCGTCCAAAGCCAGTATTGGACGCCTTGAGTTTTCCACTCATCTAAAGCCAATATTGGATGTTGTGATATTTTCTCTCGTCTAAAGCCATTATTAGATGTTGAGTTTTCCATTCATTCAAAGCCAGTATTGAATGTCAGAATCTTTTGTTGTCGTTCAAAGCCAGTATTGGACGTCTTATTTTTTTCTCTCACCCCATCCAAAGCCAGTATTGGATATTGTGATTGTTTCTCTCGTCTAAAGCCAGTATTAGACGTTGAGTTTTCCCTTCATTCAAAGCCAGTATTGGATGTCGTGTTCCTCTTTCGTCCAGCGTCTTTCCTGGATAACTCTATTGTAGCTTCAGATTTGGTATCATCCCACATCTAATGTTCTTCTAGATGTTTCTGATTGTCTTTTCCAGAGAGTTGCTCGCCTCATTCAATGCCATTCTCGGATGTCTCCGCTTGCCTTCTCAGTTTATACCCCTTTTTTCCAAGTATTGTTGGTTACTCTTTGTCGCCTTGACAGATATCCAGAAGTATCTTGTTGTTTCCAGGCGTGTCTTTCCACGTCTTTTCATCTGAACTACCATAAGTTTCCAGTTTCAAGTCTTTCCATATTCCCACAAAGTATGTGTCATCTCATACATCATTCAAAAAAATATGTCAAAAAAGAGTCCATGCATTCATTCATAACATATGTTATCATCTCATCGCATCAGGGAAGAAATTCAGGTCTGTTTGTATTTAATTACTTTTCGCCTATCTGGCGGAAAGATAATTAAATAGGGGCAGTTGTTGTACCTTAAATTTCGCCCCTAACTTTTTCAGTCTCACTTCCATATCATATTTTGTCGTTTGGTCACAATCATTAATAAATAGCTTCATTCATCACATTTGCATCCTATCTTTAAGTTTGTTCTTGTGTTGTTGACTAACTTCTAATCAAAATACAAAAAATATTTGTCTTTGTCTTTGCATATTTGTGTTTTGTAGGTACCGAGTCGAAGCATATGGCAAATAAGGTTATTCGGTATTATTTCCCTAAAATTTCTATTTGCAAAGAAAAAGAATTAAAAAATTTTCATTTTTTTCATTGTACAATCGATTGCTCCTAGAGTGCAATCGATTGCACAGAGTGTATTGTGCATAATCTTTGAAAAAAGTGTATTTTTATCCTTCAAAAATCAAAAAAATTTAGTATGTGTCGACACATACGTGTTATGTGTCGACCCATGCAAGGCAATCAATTATGTAATGTGCTGACAAAAGCAGCTTGTATCGACCCATAGAGGCTTGTGTCGACTCATCCTATTTTGTATAACTAGCATGTGTTGACACATACATGTTATGTGTCGACTCATGCAAATTGATCAATTATGTATTGTTTTGACAAAAGCAGCAAGTATCGACCCATAGAGGCTTGTGTCGACTCATCCTGTTTTGTATAACTAGCATGTGTCGACACATACATGTTATGTGTCGACTCACGCAAATTGATTGATTATGTATTGAGTTGAAAAGGCAGCTTGTATCGATCCATAGAAGCTTGCGTCGACTCATGATGTGTTATACAACTAGAATGTGTCGATGCATACGACTCTTGTGTCGACTCATAGCAGCAAAAAACATGTGATTTTTGAAGAAAAAAAAGCCAGCAATTTCAAAACTGACATCTTTTTGGCTCCAATTTTTCTGCATAATTTGAAAATTATATCATTATTTCAATTTTTAGCTCCAAGAATCAATTACCAAATTACCACTAATCCTAATCCTAAACTCTATAAATAGAGACCTCATTTCATTCAAATCACAAGCTTTTGATAGCCAAATCCACCTTGCTAAAAAATCACTCAATTCTCTCCATCTCCCAAATTCACTCAAAGCTCCATTTTCAAAAAAAAAGGATAGTAAGCTTTGCATTGAAGCTTACTAATCTTTGAGCTAAACCTTCATCCAAACACTTTTTCTTCATCAATTCTCTACATCCAAGCTTTGGTAAATGATTCTTGTGGTTGAATTGAAGCAAATTCTGGAAGTTGTTAGATAATTCTCTAATTCTACCTTTGGTAAGTTGGATCATCATCTTTCACAATGTGATCTCTTGTGGATTTCTGGTTTTGATTCATTGAGCATTGTTTTATGATTCCATTAGTGCTATTTTCTCATAATTTTATGGAATTTTCATGCTCAATTGGATCCATGATCATAAGGTGTTTGATGAAAAGTTGGAAGAAGAATATTATCCTTGAAATGTTGTTTTCTACTTATTTTAACAGGTTACAATCAATTGTTGTAACATTCCAATCGATTGTCACAGAAAATTGATTTGAAAAAAAATTTCACTGATGCAATTGGTTGCTGTCTAAGCACAATCGATTATAACAGTGCCAAAAAATACTTTTTCTGCCTTATTTTGGGGCTGTTTTGACTCAAATATTTTTTCTGCTCACTCTCTTTGATGGATCATTTGGATTACAATTTTAAATGTCCAATTTCTCTTTAAATTCAATGGACTTTGTGGTGTAGATGAAGTTGGATAAATGTTCATCAATTCAAATCTATCAAAGAGTGAATTATTTAATTCATTCTTGGTGCTTTGGATTGATGATATGTTTAGTGCTTTAATCCATCTAGAGGAGTGGTTGAATTTAAAGATGAAAGAATTTTGAGGTGGTGATCCAAATTAGCTTATCATTCCCCTCCCTCTTCATCTTATCCCTTTCTTTTTTAAATGTGCTACATGTTAAGGGGTGATGATCTCTATATCATTTATCCAAACATGAAGTACATAGATTACTATTGACCGGCCTCAAAATAGGTGCGACTTTTACATAAGTCCACTTAAGATTGCTTAACATAGCGCTAAATTTTGTCCCGATTCGAATAAATGATCATTAGTGGCCCAAACCTATGTTTTCAAGCCCAAGTATGTTAATTTGATCCCTTTGATCCAATAAACTTGAGATTCGTTGTGTGGAGACTTTGGTTCTACCAATCCTGTAATGGATCTACATCACTTTTGGTCAACGCGAATCACTTAAACATTGTTGATCATTAAATGTTACTTTTTGAGGATTCCAAAATGGATGATATACTTGACATAAAGCAGATGCAACTTGTTATGTGGAGGCTTTGGTTCTACCAATCCTCTAATGAGTTCCAAATGCAAGTTTCAATATGGTCATCTAACTAACCACTAATTTCTAACAATTGACTTTATTTTATGATCTTTACCTTATGCTTTTATGCTTTATGTACCATTTAATTTTTGCATTTACATTTCATGCTATTTTCATCTTTGCTCACTTAAGCATTTACTTTATGTCATTTTTATTTTGCTCACTTGAGCTTTTCTTTTCCTTTTGAAGACACTTAATAATCAACATGAACCATAAAAACATTAATGATACTTGGACTACTTTGTTATTGTCCTTGGCATTATAGAGTATTGGACTTCTTGGACTTAGGATTAGAAACCTTGGCTTATATTGGAGACCTTTTGAACTTAATGGATATTTTGTCTGGAGCTCTTGAGGTTTACCTCAAGACATTAGGTTGTTTGTTTGTTTTGTGTGCAGGTTATTGTGATTACATACTTTGTTTGTAATTTGGAATTCACCCGTATACAGTCGTTACTCTGTCCCATTTTTTCGAAGACTTAATACACTTGAAATTTGGTCTTCTCAAGAGGTCTAGTATCTTTGCTTGCTTAGTTTCAATCCAAATAATGGGAATTCTATCTTGACCCATAATGTCATGTATTGGTTTCTTGTTGGTTAGACGGTTCTCTTCCTTACCTTTTACCTTATGCTTTAGGATAGTCCCTTCATCTCCTTCTATCTTCTTTAATTTTCAAAACCTTCTCATCTTCTTTCAAAATCTTCTTTGTTTTTAAACTCGAACCGCTTTCATAATAAACCTCGACCTTGTCGAGTGACTTTTCTTTTAAAACTTATTTTCTTTAAACACTTCAATTAATTTAATCATACTTTGACATCTTTCAAAATTAACAAAAAAACACTTCAACTCATTCAAACTCTTTTGTGCGCTCGAGCACCTTTTACATTCAAAACTTTTTTTCAAGATGAGACATGATTCATTGATAGTCGAGCAACATTCTCCTATCCCCATGGTTATAAAGGTGTCGAATTTTCCACTTGAGTTCCAAAGGCATTCTCAAACCCTCACTCTTGCTGACGCATGGTCCATCTTTCTCACACCTTGTGGGCGTTAGTCGAGATTTCTCTCCTAACAATGACGACTTGTCTCCTTGTTTAAAATAAATCAATAGACAAGTCTTTTATAGCCTAACTACGGTGCTCTGACTTTCCCATTGCACGAGGGAGTACGTAGGCATTAAGTCTTATGACCCAAAGCGAGCAACAAAAATAATTTAAAAAAAAAACATTTCATTTTCTTTTATTTACAAATACTCATTCATTCTTTTCGTTTAGCAAGTAAACCTTTATATAACACTCCTTTTTAAAAGAAACCAAACAAAGTGGATCCTGCAGAGTACCGTAGATGCTCAGGGTGCTAATACCTTCCCTTTGCATAACTGACCCCCGTACCTCGATCTCTGATCTTTTTGGGTTTTGTTCGATTTTTTCCCATTTCCCTTTGGAAACAATAAAGTGCGGTGCCGACTTTATTGTGTTGAGATAAGTCAATTGATGGATTAATCTCAAATCTTTACCACTACATTTCTATTTCATATCATTACTGTCGCCATTGAGCGCCAGAAAAGTTTGCGACAGGAAAGTGGCGACTTCACTGGGGACAGATTGACCTATTGTTGGTCCATTCCTAAGTGGGTCGATCCTAGCTTTGTTTGTTTCTCTTCTATGAGTGTTTATATATTTTTTTAATTGATGTTTATTACTTCCCATTATGCTGTATATATGTTTGTCTGGATTTTCCTGGTTTTCAGGAGCTTGGTAATTTCTTATAAGTCTTCTACCCAGACTTTGGGCAAACATAAGATAGGACGGGAGGCATAGTCATGTTAAATTTGAGGGAGTAATCTCAATAAAGGAGACATGAGATCCCTTACTCAGTGGAGGCCCCTTTGACTGTAGTGTCGTTTACCGAGTAATCGGGAAGACGTACTGCTTTTGACCTGGGAGCCTACTGAAGCTGAGGACCGTAGATTACCTAACCTATCTTGGCCTTTTAGGTGTAGTGCAGAAGCTATGACAGAGTAATTCGGAAATAGTTGTCACACGATACTACGCTCGGACGAGTTTTTCCTAAGAATATTACTAATTACTGAGTTAATCGAGGCGTTGGTAATATCTGAAGGAAGGATGTAGACTTTGGGAACCACTTAGAACCTTGTTCGGCAGGTGATAACCGTTAGTCCATACCTTATGAGTTGTACCTTTGACTCCAGGCTCGTGACTTTGAACCATGTGATCCTGTTACTGTGCAGTGCATTGCATAACATTGCATATCATTTGCATCCTCTGCATCATTCTACATACATCCAGGTTGTTTAGGATCTTATTCCCAGTTGCTTCTTTCTTCCAGTTAGTCGTCTACCGTCAAGCTAATTCCTCAACACAACTACGGGACTAGAGTTGCTGTCAGATTGAGAATGGAAAACCAAGAACAACACAACATGGAAGTCATAATGGAAATCGATGAGTTGAATTCAAGCATGGCCAAACTTATTGAGATGATGCAAGTCCTGATTTCCAGAGGAGAGCCACCTCAAAGGACTGTGATATCTGAAATCCCAACTACTTCTATTGACACTCAAACTATCCAACGTACATCTACTGCATGGCCAGAGTTTGGGTTGCCTCAGAATTACTCTCCTCCTATTGCAATTACTTCAATGGTTGGCCAATCTTCCCGACCAATTTTTCATGCTCTGGTTTTCACTGAACCTCAACCAATTGTTTATACTGCTTCTTGTCAACCTGTTGCACAAGCTACTTTTGGGAACCCTCTCTTTGAGTACCATGTTGAAAATCCTCGAAGTATGAGTCAGGGGGACTTTGGTGAGTTGGAAGAGTTCAAAGAACAATATCAGACTTTAGAGAAGAGACTCCGAGCTATGGAAGGTAATGATGTCTTTGGTATTTCTACTGAAAATATGTGCCTAGTTTCTGATCTGGTTATGCCTACAAAGTTCAAGACACCCGAGTTCTCAAAATATAAGGGGCATACTTGTCCAAGAAGCCACTTGGTGATGTACTTTCGAAAGATGTATGCTTACACCAATAATGACAAGTTGCTTACCCATTGTTTCCAAGATAGTCTGAGTGGAGCTTCATTGAAATGGTATATGGGACTTGAGAAAGGTCATATCCAATGCTTCAAAGATCTTGTTTATGATTTCATAAAGAAATACAAATACAAACTTGACATGGCACCTGATTGTCGCCAACTGTAAAATATGTTTTAGAATGAGAAAGAATCTTTCAAGGAGTATGCTCAACGATGGAGAGAATTGGCATCTCAAGTTGAACCACCTCTGGCAGAGAAAGAGCTAACTGGTTTGTTCATGGATACTTTGTCCCCTTTCTTTTGGGAGAAGATGATTGGTAGTGTGTCCTCCAGCTTCACAGACCTGGTGACTATCGGCCAAAGATTAGAAGAAGGAATCAAGAGCAGAAAAGTGTCTAAAGCTGCTGAATCTTCTAATGGTGCAAAGAAATACCTTGGGAACTTTCAGAAGAAGAAAAAGGTAGAAGCCAATGTTGTCTCAACTGAGAAAAGAGGACCTCACCGTAGGCCTCAATACATTGATCATTCATAAGTAGCGGTTGTTACTCCCTCGATCAATGCTCAACCAATTCAGGTTCCTCAACAACAGAATATTACGCAGAATCAGAATCGGAATAGGGCCCAGTTTGATCCCATCCCTATGACATACACTGAATTATATCCTGCATTGGTGCAGAAAGGCTTGATTATAATAGGCCTCTGATTCCTCAAAATTCTCTTCCAGCTGGGTTCAGATCTGACTTCACTGTGAGTTTCATCAGGGAGCTACCGGTCATGACTTAGAGAGCTGCTATGCATTGAAAAACAGAGTGCAAGAATTGGTGAAAGCAAATATTCTCATTTTCAAAGATGCAGGTCCTAATGTTGTCAACAATCCTTTGCCAAAACAAAGTGGTTGAAGACTGAGTCGGGGTACCCTTAAGTCACTTCCTAAAGCCAGTGTTTCAGACAGGACAGTTCATCCTTGTTACTGATTAGTCACTAGGCCATCTTTATTTCTGTTTTGCATTTTCCCTTGTTTATGTTAAAATTGTTACTTTCAAATTCTGTTTATACTTTCATGTTAATTATAATGAAATGAGCATTGTAATATTTTGATTCAAATCATTTTCATTTACTGCTTTCAAATATATTTCTCTTGTTTACTCTCTTTATCAAGTTTTTGTTTATGCAAAGATTAGAGGGAGGATGATGAAAACGAAATACCCATAATTGTTACTGGTATGATTTCTAATAAAACTTTGCTGGGGATATACAGGCATTGTTTCAACCCCCAAACACCAGAGAAATAAGGAAGTTAATCCCTCATTCACTCCTTTGAGCCTAGAAGTTGGAGTTTCTTTCTATACGAAAAAACCTGCAATCTTAACCTGGGGATGGGTAGTTCTCAATTAATTTGGTTGTGCATTCAGTTACAAGAGAAATCGTGCAAGGCACCTTTCAATAAAGGTCACGATCAAGCTTTCCTTTGCACACAACAAGAAGTGTCAAAGATGCTCTCAAACCAAAAATGACAAAGACGGTTCCCCGTAAACCTTGAGCAAGGCAGTCATTATCTTTCCAAAAAGAAAAATGAAATGAAAAGAAAAATCAAAAGAAAAATCCTGCTAAGTCAAAACCTCTGAAGGAGACTTAGGAAAAAAACTAGGGCATCCCGCTGACTGTAATTCCAAATGAAACAGTTCAGGAAAAAACTAGGGCATCCCGCTGACTGTAATCTCAAATGTAACAATTCAGGCAAAAGTTGGGAATAATAAATTCAATTAGAATAGGTCTTCAAATCCTCAAAATTCTCCATCAGAGTTGACAAAAGTGCTCAAAACAGCAAAAAGATGTACGAAGAAATGACTGTCATTCTCAAGAATCCTTTAGCTTCTGAGCCATCGTCATTGCTGCCATCAGTGCAATTCCAAAATCTCTTGGAACCTAAATGCATATTCTGAATTAACTGAACGTAGGACTGAAGAACATCATGAAGATTGGGTTGGGTACAAATAAACTTTGAGCCTTTATCCTTTATTTCTTAAACCGTGAACCAGACCACGTTACAACCCTTAAAAGACCTAATTGAAGCTAGGTTTCTTTTGAAAGCATACTACAACAAGGTTGCGTAAACTGACTCCTATGATCTTTTGCGAATCATTTGTTTTGGTTTCATGCCTTTGCTTTCTCTTTCACTTTAAAAGTATAAACCATTGTGTTTTAACCAGTGATATATTTTCTATACACCAATAACATCATTTCAAGAATGATCTTGGATTCAAAACTTTTGCATGAACTTTGCATTAAAATTACCATGTTTGAATAAACAATTTTGCTTGCAAAAAAGTTTTCCTCGTCAGGGAATTTCAAACAGCTAAGGAACTTGGTCAGTGACCCTATCAGGGGCAAGTATCTTCCAGATCCATTTGTGAATCAGTTCAAGATTTATTGCTCAGTACGAGTTTTCTCATAATGGGTTAGCCAGAAGATCATTTTCAGGACTCATACTGGGGAATTCCTTCCCAACAGTCATTTCAGAGCTGAAGCCGTGATCAGCTCATTTCCAACAGACATTTCAAGAGCTGAAGCCATGATCAGTTTATCTTCAACAATCAGCTAATCTGGGACAAATCCCCAAGCAGCTCTCCATGAAGATCATCAGTTTAATACAATTTACAAGTGTGACAAATTTGGGGTTCAGGACATTTTCTTTCCAATCAAATTTGGCAGAGTTCTCTGTGTTGAGGAATCAAACTTCCAATCTTACCTCCACAAAAGAGTCAAAATCCATTTTCGTAAACGTCTGCATTGCATGCATAGATCATTCACATATCATGCATAACAAAATCTAAACATAATGCATAATAAGAGTGTTTCATCCACATTTGCATTTCCCGAGGTCTTGTTGCAGTTGAGATGTCACCTTGAGATCAAAGTCCGACTTACTTGGCACCTACCAAAGCAAACGTCAATTCCGTTGTCTCTCTCTCGTCCAATGCTAATCTTGGATGAGATGTTTCTCTTTCGTCCAATGCTAATCTTGGACATGTTGTCTCTTTTGTTTCCATCCAAATCCAGTATTGGATGTTGTTACCTTCTCCTTCATTCAAAGCCAATATTGAATTCCAAGATCTCTTTTTCCATCCAAAGTCGGTATTGGATGTTGTTACCTTTTCTACCGTCCAAAGCCAGTATTGGATGCCTTGATTTTTCCACTCATCTAAAGCCAGAATTAGATGTTGTGATCTTTTCTCTCGTCTAAATCCATTATTAGACGTTAAGATTTTCCACTCATTCAAAGCCAGTATTGGATTTTGTGATCTTTTCTCTCGTCTAAAGCCATTATTAGACGTTGAGCTTCTCCTTCATTCAAAGCCAGTATTGAATGTCAAGATCTCTTTTTCCATCCAAAGCCGGTATTGGATGTTGTTACCTTTTCTACCGTCCAAAGCCAGTATTGGACGCCTTGAGTTTTCCATTCATCTAAAGCCAGTATTAGATGTTGTGATCTTTTCTCTCGTCTAAAGCCATTATTAGACGTTAAGCCTTTCCACTCATTCAAAGCCAGTATTGGATGTTGTGATTTTTTCTCTCGTCTAAAGCCATTATTAGACGTTGAGCTTCTCCTTCATTCAAAGCCAGTATTGAATGTCAAGATCTCTTTTTCCATCCAAAGCCAATATTGGATGTTGTTACCTTTTCTGCCGTCCAAAGCCAGTATTAGACGCCTTGAGTTTTCCACTCATCTAAAGCCAGTATTAGATGTTGTGATATTTTCTCTCGTCTAAAGTCATTATTAGACGTTAAGCTTTTCCACACATTCAAAGCCAGTATTGGATGTTGTGATCTTTTCTCTCGTCTAAAGCCATTATTAGACGTTGAGCTTCTCCTTCATTCAAAGCCAGTATTGAATTTCAAGATCTCTTTTTCCATCCAAAGCCGGTATTGGATGTTTTTACCTTTTCTACCGTCCAAAGCCAGTATTGGACGCCTTGAGTTTTCCACTCATCTAAATCCAGTATTAGATGTTGTGATCTTTTCTCTCGTCTAAAGCCATTATTAGACGTTAAGCTTTTCCACTCATTCAAAGCCAGTATTGGATGTTATGATTTTTTCTCTCGTCTAAATCCATTATTAAACGTTGAGCTTCTCCTTCATTCAAAGTCAGTATTGAATGTCAAGATCTCTTTTTCCATCCAAAGCCAATATTGGATGTTGTTACCTTTTCTGTCGTCCAAAGCCAGTATTGGACGCCTTGAGTTTTCTAGTCATCTAAAGCTAGTATTAGATGTTGTGATATTTTCTCTCGTCTAAAGCCATTATTAGACGTTAAGCTTTTCCGCTCATTCAAAGTCAGTATTGGATGTTGTGATCTTTTCTCTCGTCTAAAGCCATTATTAGACGTTGATCTTCTCCTTCATTCAAAGCTAGTATTGAATGTCAAGATCTCTTTTTCCATCCAAAGCCGGTATTGGATGTTGTTACCTTTTCTACCGTCCAAAGCCAGTATTGGACGCCTTGAGTTTTCCACTCATCTAAAGCCAGTATTAGATGTTTTGATCTTTTCTCTCGTCTAAAGCCATTATTAGACGTTAAGCTTTTCCACTCATTCAAAGCCAGTATTGGATGTTGTTATCTTTTCTCTCGTCTAAAGCCATTATTAGACGTTGAGCTTCTCCTTCATTCAAAGCCAGTATTGAATGTCAAGATCTCTTTTTCCATCTAAAGCCAATATTCGATGTTGTTACCTTTTCTGCCGTCCAAAGCTAGTATTGGACGCCTTGAGTTTTCCACTCATCTAAAGCCAATATTGGATGTTGTGATCTTTTCTCTCGTCTAAAGCCATTATTAGATGTTGAGTTTTCCATTCATTCAAAGCTAGTATTGAATGTCAGAATCTTTTGTTGTCGTTCAAAGCCAGTATTGGACGTCTTGTTTTTTTCCTCACCCCATCCAAAGCCACTATTAGATATTATGATCATTACTCTCGTCTAAAGCAAGTATTAGACGTTGAGTTTTCCCTTCATTCAAAGCCAGTACTGGATGTCGTGTTCTTCTTCCGTCCAGCGTCTTACCTGGATGACTCTGATGTAGCTTCAGATTTGGTCTCATCCCACATCTAATGTTCTTCTAGATGCTTCTGATTGTCTTTTCCAGAGAGTTGCTCGCCTCATTCAATGCCATTCTCGGATGTCGTCGCTTGCCTTCTCAGTATATACCCCTTTTTTTCCAAGTATTGTTGGTTACTCTTTGTCGCCTTGACAGATATCCAGAAGTATCTTGTTGTTCCCATGTGTGTCTTTCCATGTCATTTTATCTGAACTACCATAAGTTTCCAGTTTCAAGTCTTTCCATATTCCCACAAAGTATGTGTCATCTCATACATCATTCAAAAAAATATGTCAAAAAAGAGTCCATGCATTCATTCATAACATATTTTATCATCTCATCGCATCAGGGATGAAATTCGGGTCTGCTTGTATTTAATTACTTTCCGCCTATCTGGCAGAAAGATAATTAAATAGGGGCAGCTGTTGTACCCTAAATTTCGCCCCTAACTTTTTCAGTCTCACTTTCATATCATATTTTGTCGTTTGGTCACAATCATTAATAAATAACTTCATTCATCATATTTGCATCCTATCTTTAAGTTTGTTCTTGTGTTATTAACTAACTTCTAATTAAAATACAAAAAATATTTGTCTTTGTCTTTGCATATTTGTGTTTTGTAGGTACCGAGTCGAAGCATATGGAAAATAAGGTTTTCCGGTATTATTTCCCTAAAATCTCTATTTGCAAAGAAAAAGAATTTAAAAAATTTCATTTTTTCACTGTACAATCGATTGCTCCTAGAGTGCAATTGATTGCACAAAGTGTATTGTGCACAATCTTTGAAAAAAGTGTATTTTTAGCCTTCAAAAATCAAAAAAAATTAGTATGTGTCGACACATACGTGTTATGTGTCGACCCATGTAAGGCAATCAATTAAGTAATATGCTGAAAAAAGAAGCTTGTATCGACCCATAGAGGCTTGTGTCGACTCATCCTATTTTGTATAACTAGCATGTGTCGACACATACATGTTATGTGTCGACTCATGCAAATTGATCAATTATGTATTGTTTTGACAAAAGCAGCATGTATCGACCCATAGAGGCTTGTGTCGACTCATCCTGTTTTGTATAACTAGCATGTGTCGACACATACATGTTATGTGTCGACTCATGCAAATTGATTGATTATGTATTGAGTTGAAAAGGCAGCTTGTATCGATCCATAGAAGCTTGCGTCGACTCATGCTGTGTTATACAACTAGAATGTGTCGACACATACGACTCTTGTGTTGACTCATAGCAGCAAAACACACGCGACTTTTGAAAAAAAAAATCCAGTAATTTCAAAAATGTCATCTTTTTTGCTCCAATTTTTCTGCATAATTTGAAAATTATATCATTAATTCAATTTTTGGCTCCAAGAATCAATTACCACTAATCCTAATCCTAAACTCTATAAATAGAGACCTCATTTCATTCAAATCACAAGCTTTTCATAGCCAAATCCACCTTGCTAAAAAATCTCTCAATTCTCTCCATCTACCAAATTCACTCAAAGCTCCATTTTCAAAAAAAAGGATAGTAAGCTTTGCATTGAAGCTTACTAATCTTTGAGCTAAACCTTCATCCAAACACTTTTTCTTCATCAATTCTCTACATCCAAGCTTTGGTAAATGATTCTTGTGGTTGAATTGAAGCAAATTCTGGAAGTTGTTTGATAATTCTCTAATTCTACCTTTGGTAAGTTGGATCATCATTTTCACAATGTGATCTCTTGTGGATTTCTGGTTTTGATTCATTGAGCACTGTTTTATGATTCCATTAGTGCTATTTTCTCATAATTTGATGGAATTTTCATGCTCAATTGGATCCATGATCATAAGGTGTTTGATGAAAAGTTGGAACAAGAATTTAATCCTTGAAATGTTATTTTCTACTGATTTTAATAGGTTGCAATCAATTGTTGTAACATTGCAACCGATTGTCATAGAAAATTGATTTGAAAAAAAAAACTGCACTGATGCAATTGGTTGCTGTCTAAGCACAATCGATTATAATAGTGCCAAAAATACTTTTTCTGCCTTATTTTGGGGCTATTTTGACTCAAATATTTTTTCTGCTCACTCTCTTTGATGGATAATTTGGATTACAATTTTAAATTTCCAATTTCTCTTTAAATTCAATGGACTTTGTGGTGTAGATGAAGTTGGATAAATGTTCATCAATTCAAGTCTATCAAAGAGTGAATTATTTAATTCATTCTTGGTGCTTTGGATTGATGATATGTTTAGTGCTTTAATCCATCTAGATGAATGGTTGAATTTAAAGATGAAAGAATTTTGAGGTGGTGATCCAAATTAGCTTATCATTCCCCTCCCTCTTCATCTTATCCCTTTCTTTTTTAAATGTGCTACATGTTAAGGGGTGATGATCTCTATATCATTTATCCAAACATGAAGTACATAGATTGCTATTGACTGGCCTCAAAATAGGTGCGACTTCTACATAAGTCCACTTACGATTGCTTAACATAGCGCTAAATTTTGTCCCGATTCTAATAAATGATCATTCGTGGCCTAAACCTATGTTTGCAAGCCCAAGTATGTTAATTTGATCCCTTTGATCCAATAACCTTGAGATTCATTGTGTGGAGGCTTTGGTTATACCAATCCTCTAATGGATCTATATCACTTTTGGTCAACGCGGATCACTTAAACATTGTTGATCATTAAATGTTACTTTTTGAGGATTCCAAAATGGATGATATACTTGACATAAAGCAAATGCAACTTGTTGTGTGGAGGCTTTGGTTCTACTAATCCTCTAATGAGTTCCAAATGCAAGTTTCAAGATGGTCATCCAACTAACCACTAATTTCTAACTATTGACTTTATTTTATGCTCTTTACCTTATGCTTTTATGCTTTATGTACCATTTACTTTTTGCATTTACATTTCATGCTATTTTCATCTTTGCTCACTTGAGCATTTACTTTATGTCATTTTTATTTTTCTCACTTGAGCTTTTCTTTTCCTTTTTAAGACACTTAATAATCAACATGAACCATAAAAACATTAATGATACTTGGACTACTTGGTTATTATCCTTGGCATTATAGAGTATTGGACTTCTTGGACTTAGGATTAGAAACATTGGCTTATATTGGAGACCTTTTGAACTTAATGGATATTTTGTCTGGAGATCTTGAGGTTTACCTCAAGACATTGGGTTGTTTGTTTGTTTTGTGTGCAGGTTATTGTGATTACATACTTTATTTGTAATCTGGAATTCACTCGTATACAGTCATTACTCTACCGAATTTTTTCGAAGACTTAATACACTTGAAATTTGGTCTTCTCAAGAGGTCTAGTATCTTTGCTTGCTTGGTTTCAATCCAAAGAATGGTAATTCTATCTTGACCCATAATGTCAAGTATTGGCTTCTTGTTGGTTAGACGATTCTCTTCCTTAGCTTTTACCTTATGCTTTAGGATAGTCCCTTCATCTCCTTCCATCTTCTTTAATTTTCAAAACCTTCTCATCTTCTTTCAAAATCTTCTTTGTTTTTAAACTCGAACCGCTTTCATAATAAACCTAGACCTTATCGAGTGCCTTTTCTTTTAAAAATTCTTTACTTTAAACACTTCAATTAATTTAATCATACTTTGACATCTTTCAAAATTAACAAAAAACACTTCAACTCATTCAAACTCTTTTGTGCGCTCGAGCACCTTTTACATTCAAAACATTTTTTCAAAATGAGACATGATTCATTGATAGTCGTGCAACATTCTCCTATCCCCATGGTTATAAAGGTGTCGACTTTTCCACTTGAGTTCCAGAGGCGTTCTCAAACCCTCACTCTTGCTGACGAAGGGTCCATCTTTCTCACACCTTGTGGGCGTTAGTCGATATTTCTCTCCTAACAATGACGACTTGTCTCCTTGTTTAAAATCAATCAACAGACAAGTCTTTTCTAGCCGAACTACGGTGCTCTGACTTTCCCATTACACGAGGGAGTACGTAGGCATTAAGTCTTACGACCCAAAGCGAGAAACAAATAATTAAAAAAAACATTTCATTTTTTTTTGTGTACAAATACTCATTCATTATTTTCCTTTAGCAAGTAAACCTTTACATAACACTCCTTTTTAAAATAAACCAAACAAAGTGGATCCTGCGGAGTACCATAGATGCTAAGGGTGCTAATACCTTCCCTTTGCATAACCTACCCCTGTACCTCGATCTCCGATCTTTTTGGGTTTTGTTCGATTTTTTCTCATTTCCCTTTGGAAACAATAAAGTGTGGTGGCGACTTCATTGTGTTGAGATAAGTCAATTGATGGCTTAATCTCAAATTTTTACCGCTAAATTTCTATTTCATATCATCATTGTCGCAATTGAGCGCCAGAAAAGTGTGCGACAGTTCAAACTTGATCAAATGATACATATGAGTTTATAATGTTGATGTGATAAAAAATTATGGAGTTTGACTGTAAATTGGCCATGATTGACTTTTTCCCCAATACAACTCATTTTTATGTCAACTGCTCAATTAACTAAGCAAAAATGTGATCCAAGGCTTGAAACTTGACATGAGTAATTTTGGGGGTCCATAATGATCCATGAAAATCATATGGGGCATAGCAAGTTCAAAAATCCTTATGCAAACTCAAACCCTAATTTTGGTCATCAGTGCATAAGGAGGTGTCTTGAGCTGATCAAACCCTAGTGCAGTCTTGAGCCCAAGGAGATCTTGTGAGCAAATTCTTGATAAGTGTGAGGGCAAATTTTGGGGTACAACATGGACCTTTCTAAAACAGGATTTAGTTAGAACTTCTGGGCCAATTTTCATATAGATCCAATCAGAATTTTCAAGAGCAATTCAAAGAGGGTCTGCAAAGCGTTACAAGCTTTCTGGAAAGTTTGAGAACTCCTTCAGAACATGTTGGAACAAAGAGATTCAAAGATCAGAAGTTGGATGTTTATTCTAAGTTACACTGATGTTGAACTTCTGACCCATAATTAAGCCATTATACATAATCTCATATTGCAGGATTTCTAGTTTGATAAATCTCATCATCATTTAATGCTCACAACCACTTTTGAGTTTTTATCCAAAGGATTTCCCCACGTGTGAGATAGAAGTACCATTGCTGTCCTTGAAAAGAAAACATTTGCACAAGTTTATGTTGGGCCCATGCTTTGCTTTTGCCTCTGAGGGTACTTTTCCTTAATTCATGCTTACAAATCCAGCTTAGGCACGACTAAAAGCTTCTAACCACCATACTTGTTTGAACTTGCTTCAAGAACAAGTCAGCACCTAGCATATGATGGTTGTACCCTTGACCTATCCAAGTGTGATACGGTTGCAGAACCGACTGTTATACTGGTTTTGCGTTTTTGTATTCGCAAATGTCGCGGTAAATAAGAGTCGCCATCGACTTTTATTTCATCTAACAAAGGAAAAGGAAAAAGAACAGAAAAAACCTTTTTTTTGAGATATTTCTGAGTACGGGGGATAGATTATAGAAAGGGAATGTGTTAGCACCCTCTCTATCTGTGGTTTTCCACGGGCTCTTAGGTACTTGCTCTTTTTGAAATTGCTTGTGTGTGCTTGTTTTGAAAAGTTTTGTTTACTTCGTGAAAACCCTTGTATCGGTCCTCAAGAGTATGACGAAGTTGTTTTGAAAACTATTTTGAAAAGTGTTTGTGTGAAAAAGTTTTTATTTTGAGCAAGTACTTAAGATCTCTACCTACTCGGAAAAAAGTATGTTCGTTTTAGTTCCTTTAGACAGTGTTATCCTACTATTAAGGAATAGGTAGCTCCGTCATTGGATTTATAAAGGGATGTTCGAGGGGACGAAATGGTCTCTTAAGGCAACTGTGATACGGTGGGAGAACTGACTTAAAGGTTTTGCGTTTGATCACAAATGTTGCAGTTAGCAAGAGTCACCACCGACTTTTCTTTTATCCAAAAGGAAAGGTGAAAAAGCACAGGAAAGACCTTTGAGATTGTTTCTTGAGTTCGAGGGGTAGATTATGAAAAGGGAAGGTATTAGCACCCTTTTCATCCATGGTTTTCCATGGGCTCTTAGTTACTTGCTAGGTCACTTGCTTTTATTTGAAATTGTGTTTTGTGTGGTTTTTGAAAGTATTTTGTAAAGAGGCCTTTGTTTAGGCAATTTTTGTAATGATTCTCGTTCGTAAGAATGTATACAAAGACGTTTGATCTTTTGAAAATGTTTTCAAGTTTGTAAGATGTTTTAAAGTGTAGGTGTTTGTTTTGAAGTGGAACAAGTAATTAGGAGCATTCTACCTACTCAAAACTCTTTCTTGTTCATTTTCTTTTCCTTTGACATTGTTATCTTACCATTGATTTGGTAAGTAACCCTATCTTTGCATGTAAACGGGACGGGTGTGGGTCATCGTATAACCATGATTAGCAATGTTGCAAGGTATCTTAGCATTCGTTTTTTAGGGACTAATATCATTTGAAAGGCAACTTGGATAGCGTCATCGAGGGACTATGATCTTATATTTGCTTGTTTTTGCTAAGATACCTCACATGCGTAATATGGCCATTTTGTAAAGGCAACCAAGTGGATTTACCCTAGGGGTGGTTGTGTGCAAGTGTTTTGTTTTCATGATTGATTTTGTCTTGAATTAAGGTTTTCTAAGTATTGGTTTTTCTTTCTATACAAACCCTAATTACTAGCATTTGTATATAAAGAGATAAATTGTGGAATTTAAAGTTACTACGCTATTACAACATTTGTGGGAGGGGGTGTACAAATTGTAAATGGGGATTGCAAGAATTTAAACCTAATTAGTCTATTACAACCATATTGAATTGGTAAAAATGTACAAGAAATTAAATGAATATAATGTACAAAATAAATAAATGTACAAAAATGCAAATGTAAAGAAAATGGATCTTTGTTTGGTTTTCATGAGAAAAGGGAATTTGTTTTAACCTAACTAATTAAAGAAAATAGTTAATTAAACTTAAATTTATTAAGAAAAGATTTTAAATAAAACCCTAATTCTATTAATTGATTAAGTTTTAAGAAAATTATTTTTGATATTTTTGTCTTGAAAATAATATATGTGTTATAAAATATTTTTGGCCTTTTTTACATTAAAATAAAATATATTTTAATTGGTGTAAAAGAAAATAACTAATAACCTAGTTTTAATTAAATTTACAAGATAATAAGTAAAAATAAATAAAGTATGATTAATAAAATAATTTTTTGTGTGAGAAAAATAAATAAACTAAGTTCAAATATAAATCTACTATTTTTTTATATTTTTATGATTTTTTTTAATATTAGGAAAAATATTTAAGAAAATAAAAGAAATAAAAATAAGAAAATAAAATAAACTGGGCCAGGGGCGCAAATATAAAACAGGGGGTTAGCTAGCAAAAACAAAAACAATAAAACAAGCCCAAAGAGGCCCAGCGCCTTGCAAAAAAAAGTCAAAAAATGCAAAACATGTAAAAAACACAAAAGGGCACCACTGGGGCTCGAACCCAGGTCTCAAAGGTTACAGGCGCGCGCATCTACCACTGGGGTGGCTATACATCCGTTAACATAAGAAAAACAATAAATATATGATACAAAACGTGCCCTGAGTTACACTTCATCTTCAACCTCCAGCCAAACCTACTGTAACTTGTTCATTTCTCAACAAAAATGAAAACTATAAACATGAAACTTGTAGCAAATTTCCTCACGGTTTCAGAAATGTAGAGCATTAAAACTATATATAAAAAATAAGCATGAATTTCATTGGCCCTAAACTGAACCCTAAAAATTCTCAGAAATTTCAATCTTAAAATTCTCTAAGCTCAAGAAAAATTAATGGAAATTATGGACATGGTTAGCTTTAGGGCAATGATATCTACATGTTTTGTTCATAAATAAATCATTGATGATTCCTGTATGAAGAGTTCCAAAGTTAGAAAACTTACCTTGCAAGAGGGTATCGGGTTTAGAGTTTGAGCAGCTTTCAAGGAGTTCCAATGGTTGTGTTAGCTTCCCCAAGTTCCCAGGAAGCTAATGGAATGCTTAGCTTGGGCTGAAAGGGCCTGAGAAGTTCTGGAGAAGTCCAAGTGCAAAGCTCTATTTTTGAAAATGGATGATGGTGTTACAGTTCTGTAACAGGGTGTGGGATCAATTCTAAATGATGTTTTAGAAGCTTTAAAAACCAAAAGGCTTGAAAACGCACGAGGGAGTTATGAGTTTCAAGTTTTTGGTCAGTTTATGTGAAAATGGAAGTATGATATGTGATTCTGAGTTCTAGCTATTTTCAGAGCTTGAGCATCTGTGTCTTTGATGTCAATAGTTTGTGTATGTATAAGCAAAAGGATTGGAGTGCATTGGTCAGTCAGAAGTACAAGTTTTTAGCTTTTGGCTAGGTTACTTGATTTTGAAGAAAAGAGGGAAATCAAGTTTCAATGTGTAGTACAAGCATGGGTTGATTGATTGTAAGTGTATAAACCATTTCTCATGAGTTATAGGACTTGTGTGATCAGAAGAGAACAAGTGTGAGGCTCAAGAACAAGTTTTGTGCAAAAAAGCACTTTATCAAAATGGCAATGTAACCTTTCTTCCAAAAATGGATATAAAGCATGTCCATACATTGAATGCTTGAAATGAGACCTCTAACAGCGGTGCAAGCCATTAATTATGGAGTGCCTAAAAAGTTTGAGGCCTGCAAAGTAGATTTTATGCATCATAGTTTGAATTTTGAACTTGGTTCATCACAAAATGACTTGTAATTCAAGTGATAAAACCCTAACTTCATCTCTTCGATTCTCCCTACTCAAAAATAATCTCAAGGAATTCTTGGACATTTTGGAAAGCTTGAAATATTATCTACGACCCATATTTGAATTTCTTTTGAAGATTACCCTTGGAACTATATGAAAAGTGCCATGAAGTTGGGTCAAAATCCTGACCAAATTAGGGCAAAATTTCACTAAGTGTTTTGTTTCATGACCACATGTTCTTAAAATTATAACTTGAGATCCAAGCACTTTTGGAAGAAGTTGTGTGAATAAAAGTTGTATATTTCATGGAGATCTACAACTTTCATGTTGGAAGTTTCTCTTGAATCACTTTGCATCATGGTGAAAAATTTGCTCAAAGTTATGAAAAAATAAGAAATTTTCAACACTTGGAAAAATTTCTAAGTTTAGAAATTTTGACTTTTCAAAATGAAATCTTGACTTTTGGGTTTCTTGATGAATAAGTTTCATATTTTGACATGTTTTGATGAATTGTGATCTTTGGCACTTGAATTTGACCGAAAAGTCAAAGTTTGACTTTTCAATATACAGTTGACTTTTGATCAGTTGACTGAAAATTCATATGTCAATCCATTGGACTTGAGCAATGTTTTGAGCCATGTTATTAGGTTAAAATGATGCAATTGGACTCTTGATATCATGCCTTAAACCAATTAATCGTTTTCTAGGTCAGAAATCAGAAATTGCCTTTTCCTAGTCAAAACCCTAATTTTGACTATTTTGCCCTTTTGGAGATTTGATCAAATTTCTTGAGGATTTGTGAACCAAACTTGATCAAATGATACATATGAGTCTAAAATGTTGATGTGGATCGAAAATTATGAATTTTGACTGTAAATTGGCCATAGTTGACTTTTCCCCCAATACAGTTGATTTTTAGGTCAACTGCTCAATTGACTGAGCAAAAGTGTGATCCAAGGCTTGAAACTTGACATGAGTAATCATGGGGGTCCATAATGATCCATGAAAGTCATATGGGGTATTGGAAGTTCAAATATCCTTGTGCGATCTCAAACCCTAATTTTGGTCATCAGTGTTTAAGGAGGTGTCTTGAGCTAATCAAAGCCTAGTGCAGTCTTGAGTCCAAGGAGATATTGTGAGAAAATTCTTGATAAGTGAGAGGGAAATTTTGGGGTACAACAGATGCCCCTGTTCAATCTTCTTAAGCCTGAAGAGTTAGATTGGCGAGTTTTGCCATTCGTGACTCGAAGGTGGAAGATGATTGGACACTAGAGTGCCCAGAAATTTGCACTTGGTGAGGTGATGGTAGAGGGAATGGACTTAAAGATACCATTTAGAGAAGTGATAGAAAGTTGTTGGAGATGGGCTTGTAGATTCCATCCAGAAATGATTGTTGAACCGTATCTATAAGCTGAAACTGAATGAGTATCAGAATGGCGTCTGTGTCTAGAGCGTATCTGAACTGTATCAAAAGTTGAGTCTGAATGAGTATTAGAATAGCATCCGTGTTTGGAACGTATCTGAACTGTATCTGAAAGTTGAATTTGAATGAGTATCAGGATGGCATTCGTGTCTGGAGCGTATCTGAATTGTATGTGAAGATTGAATCTGAATGAGTATCAGAATGGCATACGTGTCTGGAGCGTATCTGTACTGTATCTGAAGTTGAATCTGAATGAGTATCAGGATGGCATCCGTGTCTGGAGCGTATATGAACTGTATCTGAGAGTTGAATCTGAATGAGTATCAAAATGGCATCCGTGTCTGGAGCGTACCTGTACTGTATCTGAAGTTGAATCTGAATGAGTATCAGGATGACATCTGTGTCTGGAGCGTATCTGAACTGTATCTGAGAGTTAAATCTGAATGAGTATCATAATGGCATCCGTGTCTAGAGCATATCTGAATTATATCTGAGAAACCTCTGAACATTGTTAATGGTAGCTGTTAATTAACCTTATCCTGAAAAGGGTAAAATGTTAGCTAATATGCAATGCCAAGTTGTATGAAATGCAAGGTATAATGCCTTCGTGTTATCAATGTTTATGATGTATGGATGTGATGTATGTGTATGTGAGCTAATCTGCTGCATTGTTGTTGGATTGGGGAAAATAAATCCCTGACTGTTGTTGAGGATATGGAGTGTAAGTCTTCATGGTGTGAAGTTGAAGTGTTGATGAATTTCCACTTAGAGAAATAAACTTTTTTGTAAGGGAAATGTCGTGTACTGTTTGTAAAATCTTGTTGGGAAATCCTGAGAAATTGGACGACTTCTATTGGGGATTGATAACTGGAAGTTTTATTCCACTGGGGATTAAACTGCACACTGTGGGGGCTTTCATGGAAATAGCTTATATAGATTTCCCTACCTCTTAAAGCCATCAGTGACTATCTTTCTATTTTGTTTATTTGTAAACAGTAATTATGTTCAAATGCATATGTTCAACAATAAATCATTTAACGTTTTTGTAAACAAAACACAAGAGTAAAGAAAAACAGATAGTTTTGTACTTCCAAAGGAATATCTTTGTATTGACTTAGAGTAAGTATTTTTGTACAATGAGACAAATATTCTAGTAAGAGAATGCTGTCGTAAAAAATGAAAATTTTGATACAAAGGAAAGATAGCTATGTGCAATAGTCCCATGGGGTTCCCATTCTGCTATAGCCTTCATTTCTCTTGGGGTCTTGTCTATTTGTCGCCTTGTCCGAAGCTAATTGAATTGATCAGAATCACTGAGTTTGTCAGGTTGTCCGTAAGGTGATCCAACGGAACATAGTCATACGCTTTAATTCCCTAACTTTTGCTTGGACCGCCCTTTCGGGTTTTCAGTCCACCGGGAAACCCTTTTTTACCCAAGCCGCCCTTTCGGGTTTTCAACTTGCCGGGTGTACATATTTTTTTTGTTTTATCCCTAATTTTTGCCTGAACCTCTTTGGTTTGCCGGGATGCCCTTGTTTTGCCTAGGTGTGTCAACCTAGCGGATCTCTTATGCGTAGTATCTTTTGACTATGTCTGCATTCACAGGGTGTGGCAGGTCGTCGCCATCCATGGTGGTCAAGATCATCGCTCCACCAGAGAATATGCTTTTGATTACAAATGGTCCTTCGTAGGTAGGAGTCTATTTTCCCCTGAGATCACCTTGCGGCAGTATAATACGTTTGATCACCAAATCCCCGACTTGATACACTTGGCATCTGACCTTTTTGTTGAAAGCCTTGATCGTTTGTTTTTTATACATTTGACCATGGCAAACAGCAGTAAGCCTTTTCTCATCAATCAAGTTCAGTTGATCAAGTCGAGTCTGGATCCAATCGTCTTCGTTCAACCCTGCGCCCTTCATAATTCTTAGAGAGGGGATCTGGACCTCAATAGGCAAGAAAGCATTCATCCCGTATACTAGAGAGTAGGGTGTTGCCCCAGTTGATGTGCGAGTTATGGTACGATACCCATGGAGAGCGAATGGTAGCATCTCATTCCAGTAATTACATGTGACTGTCATTTTTTGTATGATCTTTTTAATGTTCTTATTCGCGGCTTCAACAACACCATTCATCTTTGGCCGGTAAGGGGAAGAATTATGATGTTGGATCTTGAATTACTCGCACAGGGTGGTGATCATAGTATTGTTCAGGTTCGTACCATTGT
This sequence comes from Vicia faba, assembly GCA_948472305.1. Lineage (NCBI taxonomy): Eukaryota > Viridiplantae > Streptophyta > Magnoliopsida > Fabales > Fabaceae > Vicia > Vicia faba. Next base: position 534,402,363 of record OX451740.1, on the reverse strand, counting down.
CCGTGATGATCCTCTCCGGGATACCATAACGACAGATGAGATTCTGCTTGATGAACTGGGCTACAACGTTCTTAGTAACGGAAGCGAAAGAGGCTGCCTCCACCCACTTTGTAAAATAGTTAATGGCCACCAAGATGAAGTAGTGTCCATTAGAAGTTGTTTATTTGATTTCCCCAATCATATCGATGCCCCACATAGCAAAGGGCCAAGGAGCCGTCAAGACATTCAAAGGAACCGGAGGTACGTGCACCTTGTCAGCATAGATCTGACACTTGTGGAAGGTTTGAGAGTGTTGATAGCAATCTGCTTCCATGGTAGACCAGTAACAGTCTGCCCGTAGGATCTTCTTTGCCATCGTATGCCTACTGGAATGGGTTCCAAAAGTGCCTTCATGTAGATCAGCCATAATCTTTTCTGCCTCAACCTTGTCTATGCAACGGAGCAAAATAGAGTCATGGTTGCGTTTGTATAGAATGCCATTACTAAGGAAGAACTTAGCAGAGAATCTCCTTAAGAACTTCTTATCATTGATTGAAGCTCCTTCCAAATATTCTTGAGCCTCGAGATACCTTTTGACTTCGTGAAACCAAGGCTGGTTCACTACTTCTTCAGTATTAATATCCTGATAATGAGTTGGTTCGTCCATTCGCTCAATGGTGATCTGGGGAGCCTCATTATCCCATTTAAGTTTAAACATGGATGACATTGTGGCTAGTGCATCTGCTAGCTGATTTTCTTCTCGCGGAAAATGCTCGAAGGTAATCTTCTCAAAATATGGGAGCAACGTCAAAACATGTTCTTTGTAAGGGATAAGGTTAGGGTGTTTGGTGTCCCATTCCCCTTTGATCTGGCTGATGACCAAAGTTGGATCTCCGAATACATTTAAGGATTTGATCCCCAACTCTATGGCAGCTTTGAGATCAAAGATGCACGCCTCGTATTCTGCCATGTTGTTTGTACAATTGAAGCAGAGTCTTGTAGTGAAGGGAGTATGACACCCTTCAGGAGATATAAGTACAACACCAATACCATTGTCGAGTGCGTTAGATGCCCCATCAAAAACCAGGGTCCATCGGGATCCTTGTTCGGGTCCGTCATATGGTCTGAATTCTTCATAATTTTTTATTATCATGATGTCTTCATTTTGGAATTCGAACTTCATGGACTGGTAGTCCTCCACATCTTGATGAGCAAGGTGATCAGCTAGTACACTGCCCTTTATTGCTTTCTGGGTAGTATATTGTATGTCATATTCTGTCAGGATCATCTGTCATCTTGCTATTCTCCCAGAAAGGGCAGGCTTCTCGAAGATGTATTTTATTGGATCCATTTTAGATATCAATAAGGTACTATGGATCAGCATATATTGTCTTAGCCGGCGAGCAGCCCATGCCAGAGTGCAGCAAGTTTTCTCGAGCAGTGAATATCTTGTTTCACAGTCGGTAAACTTTTTGCTCAGGTAATAAATAGCATGCTCTTTTCGGCCAGACTCGTCATGCTGCCCCAACACACACCCCATTGAGTTCTCCAAAACAGTCAGATACATGATCAATGGTCTTCCCTCAACTGATGGAATTAAAACAGGAGGCTCTTGCAGGTACTCTTTGATCTTGTCAAAAGCAGTTTGGCACTCATCATTCCATTTGACCACTTGATCTTTCTTCAGCAGTTTGAAGATTGGTTCACAAGTAGTTGTCAGGTGAGAAATGAATCTGGAAGTGTAGTTCAAAAGTCCTAAGAATCCTCTAACTTCCTTCTCAGTACGAGGAGCAGGCATCTCTTGTATCGCTTTCACCTTGGCAGGATCTACCTCAATACCTTTATTGCTGACGACAAAACCTAGAAGTTTACCAGACCTCACTCCAAATGTGCATTTATTTGGGTTCAACCTCAGCTTGTATTTCTTTAGTCTCTTAAACAGTTTCTGTAAATGATCAAGATGTTCTTCTTCTGTTTGAGATCTAGCTATCATGTCGTCCATATAGACCTCTATTTCGTAATGTATCATGTCATGAAATAGAGCTACCATGGCATGTTGATAGGTTGCCCCAGCATTCTTCAGTTTGAATGGCATAACCTTGCAGCAGAATATGTCCCATTGTGTGACAAAGGTTGTTTTCTCCATGTCCTCAGGCGCCATTTTGATTTGGTTGTAGCCTGAGAAACCGTCCATGAAGGAAAACAATTTGTATTGCACCGTATTGTCAACTAGAACATCAATGTGGGGAAGTGGGAAATCATCCTTAGGGCTTTCCCTATTCAAATCTCTGTAGTCCATGTACATTCGTACTTTGCCGTCTTTTTTGGGCACGGGAACAACATTGGCAACCCGTTGTGGATAGGAAGTGACGACCAAGAATCCAGCGTTGAATTGTTTCATGACTTCTGCTTTAATCTTCTCTGACATGTCTGGTCACATTCGATGGACCTTTTGTTTCACCGGTGGGCAATCTTCTTTTGTTGGTAGATGATGTACCATAATATCTGCATCGAGTCCTGGCATGTCTTCATACGAACAGGCAAAAACCTCAACATAATTGTGTAGCAACTGAATCAAACATTCTTTGACACTGGGTTCCAGATTGGCACCCACCTTGACCTCTCTTTTGTCTTCTTCGGTACCTAGGTTGATTGTATCCACTAGTTCCTCGTGGGGCTGAATGGTCCTCTCTTCTTGTTGCAGTAACCTGGCGAGTTCCCCTGGTACTTCGCAATCTTCCTCACCTTCGTGTTGGGCTTGGTAGATTAGATTTTCATAGTCACAAAAGGCCATAGCAGAACCGTTACCCATGGGATCCCGAACGGATGTAGACCTGCATTGTGAGTGTGAGTGTGTGTAAAAGTATAGCTATCTTTGAAAGAAATGAAAATGTAAAAAGAAAAACAATGAGCACAAAGTTTGTATGCAAAAACATCCATGATTCTTTGATGTCATATGGAAATGAGATAATAACCCTTACAAATAGACCATTGTGCCTCGGGTAAGACGCAAGGTTTTAAGAGTCTGAATTATTTTAATATTACAGATCCAACAAAATGTAAAGACAAATTATTGTGGGATAAAAGTGATCGAGACGAAATCTCTAGCCTCCCATTTGCTGAGCCATCCACTGACTGTTGGAAAAATCCAATTCTCAAGGTTGTAGCTGTCTTCGTCATCCTCCACGGTGCTGACTTGGTGGTCGCTGATCTTCAAAGGTGGTCCTCCGGCGCGAGCACGGCGTACAGCCTTTTGGGCACCTGAAGTGAAACCCAGACTAAATTTGTCAGATTTGTATGGGATATATGGGAGTTGTCCCCAAATAGTGCACCCACCTTCTTCTATCACTGCCTTGGCATCCTTTAAAGACGACATCTTGAGTAGAGGTCTTGTGATCTTGGGAACTTGAGACACAGCCTTGGTTACCGCCATGGTCTGCAGGACTTCTTCAAAGTTCTGGAATGGAGTTTTAATAAATTCACCATCTAGCTCCACATATCTGAAGGAATTTAGATGGCTGACCATATACTCTTCTTCTCCATGAACAGTGATGACCTTCCCTTGAATTGGGTATTTCAGCATTTGATGCAACGTAGAGGTGACTGCACCAACATTGTGAATCCACGGTCGACCTAGAAAGCAGAAATATGAAGGACGAATATCCATTACATAAAAAGTTGAATCAAATGTTTGGGTTCCAACTTTTATGGGTATATCCACTTCCCTATGCACCATCCTTTTTGAGTTGTCAAAGGCCCTCACTACTATGTTGCTTGGTTTCAATGTCAATCCCTCACAGTCAAGCCTATCAAGAGCATTTTTAGGCAACACATTTAGAGACGAACCATTGTCCACCAAGACATGAGCCAAGTTCGTGCCCCTGCATTCCACTAAGACATGCAATGCCTCATTATGCTTCCTCCCTCTTGGCGTTAAATCAGCATCTGAAAAACCTAAACCATTATCTGCAGTCAAGCTGGCTATGCAGTCTTGGAACTGATCGGCAGATGTTTCTTGGGGTACATGAGCAGTTTTGAGGAACTTTACCAAGGCTTTTGCATGAGCCTCGGAACATAGTAATAGAGCCAGCATGGAAATTTTTGATGGAGTTTTCCCCAGTTGCTCGACTACATTGTAGTCACTTCTTTTTATGATCTTTAGAATTTCCTCCATCTCTTTCCGGGAGGTCTCAAGGATATCTACTGATTGTGCCTTCGTCTGGACAGGCTCAACCAGAATATCTTTTCCTCGAGTCTCGGTTGACTCGGCAGCAGGAACGTCAGTAGGGGTGATAATAGGGATTGTAACAGTTTTGTCAACAGTAGTATTATCAGAGATGATTGCGGGACTAGGAATAGTCTTTGGAGGAGCAACAGCAACATGAATGATTACGGGTCCAGAAATAGCTTTGGGAGGAGCAATTTCTGGAGAGAAAACCCTTCCACTGCGGGTTATCTTACTAGTCCCTGCGATATTACTAACATCAGAGTCAACTTTCTCGGAACTTGAATCTTCGGAAGCTGGCCAATCTTGCTTGATACTGTGGTAGTAAACATCCCCACCATAATTCTATGGTACGGTTTTGTCTGACGAATACGGGATTGGTCCAGGCATTGTAATTATCAACGGAGCTACTTTTGGAACTGATGTAATTCTAACGGGTCTTTTGGTGGAGACCCTTGAACAATTGTCGGAAATGGTCACGATGGAAACATCATTATAAGAAACAATTGGAATAGAAGTCTTTTCAAATAAAATTTCCTTGTTATCTATTAGGCACTGAACGCCTACTTTCAACAAGGGATAGTTGGTTGGTGAGGATAAACAGAAGTGACAACTTTCATCACAGCCTAGGAAAACACCAGCATTCAACAAATTTTCTTTGATAGTCAGGAGTAGGGTCACAAGTTCATCAACTGAAGTAACAAATAAATCTTCCTCGACGGCGTTGACATCACGGTCGTGCTTGGGCATAGGGGCATTAATGACATTAGCATTTTCTGGCGCGTTGAACTCAATCTCTTTGGCTTCAAGGAGGTCTTATACTTTGTTCTTTAGAGCCCAACAGTTGTTAGTTTCATGGTCGGGACTCTCAGAGTGGTATGCATAGCGGGCATTAGGATGATAGTAAGGAGAGGTTGTGTTAGGGTTCTTTGGAGCTTCTTTCAAAGTCACTAGGTTGGACCTTAACAAATGTGGTAGTACTTGAGATAGGGTCATGTTAATTCTGGTGAATTGTCTGACTGGTCTTTCCATTCTTAGCTAGTTGCTTCTTGGCTGAGTAGGCTCTGGTTTAGGAATCATGACAGCCCCCACAATTGGACGGCGTTCAGCCCTATCCTGATTTCTCTGAGGATAAATAGCAACCACTCCCTTCTTTCCGATGAATGGTTTCCTTACAGCAGCAGAGGATGCATCTTTTTGAATCTTCCCATTCTTTATCCCGGCTTCCACCCTTTCTCCGGTCAATATCAATTCGGTAAAACCTGCCGATGAACTCCCAATAAAGTGGTTGAAGAAAGGACCGGACAAGGTGCCTAAGAACATGTCTACTAATTCTCTTTCAGATAAGGGAGGTTGGACTCTTCTTGCCAAGTCCCTCCATTTATAGTCCTTGAAGCCTTCACTTGAAACCATGGCCATACTCTAGAGTTGAGTATGGGTAGGCGCAAGATCAGCGTTGTATTGGTATTGTTTGTAAACTGCGGCGGCCAGATATTCCCAGTTATGAATGTTGGCTCTTTCTAACTGATAAAACCAATCAAGTTGAGTTCCAGATAGGCTGTCTTGGAAGAAGTGTACCCATAAGTCCTTGTCAGCGGTATGGGTCTGGATTTTCCTCACATAGGACCAGAGATGCATTTTGGGGCATGAAACTCTGTCATATTTGGCGAACACCGGTGCTTTTAATTTTGGAGGAATGACAATACGCAATACTAATCCCAACTCCTCAAAGTCCAATCCAGGCACTTTTTGGATTTCCATTGCGCTTAACCGTTCTTCTAGATGCTTATACTTGTCATCAGCTGGAGGGAATTATTCTTCGGAATAATCTTTTTCTTCCTCTTCCTCTTCTGACTCTGACTGGACAATTATTTCTTTGCCTTTCCCATCTTGATTGTCTTTCTCACCGGATGTTGTTTCAAAGTCTAAGGCCCTTCTTGCTTGTCCTAGGAATCTTTTTCCCATATTTAGAACTCCGGTTATTTTCTTTGTCTTCTTTTTCTTCTCCTCAACCAGCAAGGTTTTCAACTCTTCTTGTCCTTTGGCTAGAGTTAAGAACATCTGTCGAAACTGGGCATTTTGAGCTTGAAGGTCCTTCACCGTTTGAACGAGATCCATCTTACTAAAATAATCAGTAGAAAGATGAGGAGACTTGTTGCAAGAAACCTGCTTATGTTATGATGAATGGTAAATGCATATGTAATAATTTCAAGGATTTTAAAGATTCAAATTTGTTTTAGACAAAAAAGGAAACACACGTTATATAAATTAAAGCTTGAGTACATCAACGCCTTTTTGGGCAAATAATACAAAAAACTCTAAGATAAAAAGGTAGTACGCATCCTCTTTGGTGCGATGTAGGCATTCAGGTTCCTCTCCTCATGAAGTTGCTTAGTGAGTTTCAAAACCTTCTTCTCGCTTGCGTATAATTGGGCTTCGAAAGTATCTCGCTCCCCATTGAGTTGTATCCAATCTCTTTGTAGGTCTTTAAGAGAGGTGGGCATGTCAGGATATAGGATAGTGTATGGAACATCTCTTTCCCTAATAGGATCAATGATTACCGGGAGAATGGAAGGATAAGGCATCATAAGACTTTGAGCACGAGTTTGTACCCATTTGAGCTAAGGCTCAAGGGGGATGGAATTCTTATGCCCCAATGTCTTGCTATCTACCTTGTTCAACATCCTCCATGAAATTCTGGCAACAGATACTTAATGTCACAGTGAATGTTATGACACCGTATCTGACACACTTCAAGACAGTAATTTAAAAACAGTAAAGAACACAATCAATTGTTAACCCAGTTCAGTGTGTAACAACACCTACTCTGGGGGCCACCAATCCAGGGAGGAAATTCACTATAAGAGATATTAATTCAGGAATAAACCAACCAGTTTATCTCCTTCACTTAAGATCTACCCAATGCAACTTCAATCTAAGTTCAACTTAAACCCGAGTTCCTAATCACTCCCCCTCAATCACAGCAGTGATACTAAACTATTTATTAATGAGATTGTGAAGACACTCTTCAATACACACACTTGATTTTGCTTCAAAGCTTTAATCAAGAGACACAATCACTCGTGCTTCAAAGCTTTGAGTGGTAAATAATCCTAACTTGATTTTGCTTCAAAGCTTTAATCAAGAGACACAAACACTCGTGCTTCAAAGCTTTGAGTGAGACACAACCCTTACAGTCAAATCCTACTCCAAGTCACTTATCACAACGACAATTTCTTGGCTCACAGTAGTTACAACTATACAATCCCTTATTGATCTTCTGTCAAAAAGTGTTCTTCACCAATAATCTTCATGAGGAATATATAGGCAGGCAATTCTTCAGTTAGGGCTTCCATGAAAATAGCTAGGGTTAACTAAAGTTAATCTCAAGACTTGGTCTTAGGTTTTCATCATACCAGATTAGGGTTAAGCAAGGTTAACCTAATGTCCACGTGAGCATCTGATCTGGACTGTATACATCAACTTAGAGAAGCATACCAGATTCCTGAAAATTCTCAGGAATAATAAATCTGCACAAATGCTGGATTAGTACAGGATGTCTTAACATTGGTTATGACAATAAGAATCCTGCTCACTGATTTTGGTAGAATGCAATATATATGATCATTGCTTAATGATCATGCTAAACACTCATACTGAGTAGTTCCTGTATGACATTCTTTTCTGCAGAATGTACCTTTATCCCAGAATGTTATGACATCAGTCATGACATTCTCAAATCTGGTTTTACCAAAAAAATGCCAACAAACAAACACTTACAAACTCCCCCTTTGGCAAATTTTTGGCTAAAACCCCTAAACAATCAGAGATTAGAAAGCAGCAGAATTTTTTACTAACAGCTACCAATATCTAATTCTACCAAAATTATCATAATTTCTTCTCCCCCTTTTTAGCCATAAAGAGGCCAAAGATACTTGTACTTTTAAGTTATATAATCATCCATAAGGAAATTTAAAAAAACACAGAAATAATAAGAAGTCTTCAGGCACTGTCATCCCCTGAGGAAGCACGATTTTCATCATTATGCTGGTCTTCATCAGCATCCTCTTCCCTTATTTGTTCTTCATTCTCCTCCTGTTCTAGTCTAGCAATCAGCTCTTCAAGAGTCCTTTTTATTGTATCATGTTCTCTGCAGGTTTCTTTTAGCACAGCTATAACATCAGTTTTCTTGGAATGAGTTTTGACATTTGATGTCTCAGTAGATGTCATAACAATGTCAGGGACATGTGTTCCCTGAAACAGCTTATAGTGCAAACCAAGTGCAGGGGCTCTTTTGCATATGGAGTCTTTTTCAATCAGAATATCGGGATACTGAGCAATGATTATACCACACAGGAGAGAGGGAAAAGCAATAGGGCCTTTAATAGCACAGCTTCCAACATGTTTCAATGTTTGATCAAAGATGTACTTGCCATAATCAAAGTTTGTTCTGGTTCCAACAGCATAGATAAATCTTCCCAATCCTGTGGAAATGGTGGATTTGTGGTTGGTGGGAACCCAGTTAGATGCACCAATTTTGTGCAGTATGGCAAACTTCATGCTCAGCTTGCTTGCAGTTAGCTTCCCTTTTAAGGGCCAGTGCTTGACCTGCTTGGCAGTGATGGTTTGACAAACCTAGTTGTCATAAACTTCAAGCTCGGGTTGAGCATCATCAAGTCTTCCTGGAAACTTGTTTATCACAGTAGATGAGAAATTGACCTTTCTTCCTCTCACATAAACACTCTTAAAATCAGCTGACTTTCCATCAGCACAACCATCAGACAAATTTACTATGAATTCTTTGACAAGAATCTCATAGCAATTGGAAAACTTGACCATGGTTTTCATTAGGCCAGCAGCTTTGGTTAGATCCATGACTTCCTTACACTCAATAGAACTGTTGTTCAGCTCTCTCTCCAAGGCAGTCCTTTTCAGAAACACATACTTCCACCTGCTTGCATTTTCTGGATGGTGAAAAGAGATGTTGTCAATGGCAACTTCAGGAACCTTAAGCAATTTACTAGAGGATGGTTTCTTCCTGAGAGGAATGTTTGGAACATTGCTATCAAGATCAAAATTCGATTCCTCATCAGATTCAGATGGTTCAGGATCCTTTCTTTTCTTGGCTATAGGGTGTCTCAAAGGTTTTGAGAGACTACCAGCAGGTACTCTAGCTTTTACCTTCCCTTTCCCTTTAGACGTTCCAGCTTTTTGATTCTTCTCAGCTTCTACTCTAGCCTTGTTCTCAGGTCTAGTTTTCTTATGAACAACTTCAGTAGCCTTGTCTTTGGAGGGACTTTGGGCAGCATTCTGCTTTTCTTTTCTACTCATAATCTTTCTAGCTATGTTAGGGTTGATATTAGCAATTAAATCATTGTCAGAAAAGTCTTCATCAACATCAATAACAGGAGGTTCAACAGCCTTCTCAGTAGGGTTCGGGTGATCATCATGTTTTTCTGGAGATTTCCTAATGTTGTCATCAGGTATCTCAACATTCTGAGTGACATCTGGATCCATTTCTACATTAGGACTAGTAGTTTCTTGGTTCAAGGGTACAAAAATTCCAGGAACAGAGTGATTCTCATTAAGGATCCTAGTGACTAGTCTGGAAATAACTTGATAAACATAAGCAGAACCTTCCCTATTTGTTATTTCTGGAGGAACAAAAGATGATGGTTGAGAGGATTTACCAGATGGAGAAGCTTTTGATCTTCTTGCATGTCTGGTTCGCAGCTTCTTGACCTTTCTAGGATCAGTTGCCATTTCACGAAGAGGAGTTGTCTCAAGAACATCATCATCCATGCAGTTTGTGATTGCCCTAGGTTCGGTGTCAGAGGGTGTGGAAGAAGCAGTCGCTTTTGATGAAGATAATGACATGGATTGTTGAGACATTTTGAGCGATTTAGAAAACAAGTAACAGCGAGTGTGAAATCTTCGATTGAGAGAATGAAGACTGTTGCAGAAACGCGAGAAGAGGGAGATATATGAATGTCTATTCCACTTCTTAAAATTTTGGAAGGAGAGAGGGAAACAAATTATTAGCCCAATCAGAATAGACTTAACTAAAATATCTCTTTTATCCCTTGTTTTAAGCAAAATTAATTGCTACATCTCTTCATATTGGCAAATACCCAGCTTGCCCCTCAAATTTTCAAATTGACTAGCATAAAGTGCCTTGGTAAAAATTTCAGCCAGTTGTAGTTCAGTGGCAACATGTTCCAGCTTAACCACCTTTTCCTCCACAAGGTCTCTGATAAAGTGATGTCTAATGTCAATATGCTTAGTCCTGCTGTGCTGTATAGGATTCTTGGAAATGTTAATAGTACTCAGATTGTCACAGTACAATGTCATGACATCTTGTGTGACATTGTACTCAGTTAGCATCTGTTTCATCCAGATCATTTGAGAACAGCTGCTACCAGCTGCTATGTATTCAGCTTCAGCAGTAGATAGAGACACACAGTTCTGTTTCTTGCTGAACCCAGAGACAAGATTATTTCCCAAAAAGAAGCATCCTCCTAAGGTGCTTTTTCTATCATCAGCACTACCAGCCCAATCAGCATCACAGTAACCAGACAGAATTGGTTCACATCCATAAGAGTACAGCATGCCATAGTTGTAAGTTCCACTCACATACTTCATAATTCTTTTCACTTGGTTGATGTGACTTACTTTGGGTTCAGCCTGGTATCTTGCACAAACTCCAACTGCAAAAGCAATGTCAGGTCTGTTGGATGTTAAGTATAGCAGACTTACTATCATGCTTCTGTACAAGCTTTGATCCACATTTTCCCCACTTGTGTATTTGGACAGCTTTAAATGAGTAGGTGCAGGAATCCTTTTGTGACTGGCATTCTCCATTCCAAACTTCTTGACAATATTCTTTGCATACTTGCTTTGAGACAGAAAATTTGAGTCTTCCATCTGTGTGACTTGCAGTCCAAGAAAGTAGGTCAATTCTCCCATGAGGCTCATTTCAAATTCAGCTTGCATCTGGTCAGCAAAGTGTTTAACCATTTTATCCGACATTCCCCCAAACACTATGTCATCAACATAAATTTAGGCTACCATTATCTTTCCTCCTTCATTTTTGACAAAAATAGTTTTATCCAAGCCTCCTTTCTTGTATCCTTTGTCAGAGAGGAATTTTGTCAACCTGTCATACCAGGCTCTAGGAGCTTGTTTCAGGCCATATAAAGCTTTCCTCAATTTGTAGACATGATCAGGGCAGTTTGGATCCACAAATCCTTTAGGTTGTTCCACATATACTTCCTCATTTAAGTATCCATTTAGGAAGACACTCTTTACATCCATCTGAAATAGCTTGAACTTAAGGAGACAAGCAATTCCCAATATGAGTATGATTGATTCCAGTCTGGCTACAGGAGCAAAAGTCTCATCAAAATCAACCCCTTCAACTTGAGTGTATCCTTGAGCAACAAGTCTTGCCTTATTCCTGGTGACAACTCCTTCAGCATCTGATTTGTTCTTGTAGATCCATTTTGTGCCAATGATGTTTGTTCCTTCTGGTCTAGGAACTAACTCCCATACTTCATGTTTCTTGAATTGGTTCAATTCATCTTGCATTGCTCCAATCCAGTATTCATCAGTTAAAGCCTCCTTAACATTTCTTGGTTCAATCTTAGATACAAAGCAAGAGTTTGTGATGATTTCTCTAGATCTTGTAATGACTCCACTGTTAGGATCTCCTATGATGAGTTCCTTAGGATGATCTTTCTGAATTCTGATGGAAGGATCTTTGTTAGCTTCCTTTGATTCAGACTCTGGTGAAGTAGTTTTAGGTACATCATCCTTTTTAGACACTTGAGTTGAAGTCTCAAAGAATGTCTCAACATCATATGGGACATTTGTTTCCTCATGGTAATCATCAACTATGACATTTATAGATTCCATCATAACTTTGGTCCTGAAATTGAATACCCTATATGCTCTGCTGTTGGTAGAGTATCCTAGGAATATTCCTTCATCACTTTTAGGATCCATCTTTCTCCTTTGTTCACGATCTGTCAGAATATAGCATTTGCTTCCAAAGACATGGAAGTACTTCACTGTAGGCTTTCTTCCTTTCCATAGTTCATAAATGGTGGATGATGTTCCCTTTCTCAAGGTGACCCTGTTATGGACATAACAGGCTGTATTCATAGCTTCAGCCCAAAAATGAATAGGAAGTCTTTTGGCATGTATCATTGCTCTGGCAGATTCCTGTATAGTCCTGTTTTTCCTTTCCACAACTCCATTTTGTTGAGGAGTTATGGGTGAAGAGAATTCATTATTGATTCCTTCTGAGGAACAGAACTCATCAAACTTACTGTTTTCAAATTCCTTTCCATGATCACTTCTGATTCTGACAATGCGTCCTTCTTTTTCTCTTTGAATTCTTTTGCACAGTTCCTTAAATACATCAAATACATCAGACTTTTCCCTAATGAAGTTAATCCAGGTGAATCTGGAAAAATCATCCACAACAACATATGCATATCTCTTTCCACCAAGACTTTCCACCTGCATTGGACCCATCAGATCCATATGTAGAAGTTCTAGCACCTTAGAGGTGGTCAGATGTGTTGTCTTTGGATGTGACATTCTAGTTTGCTTTCCAACCTGACATTCACCATAGACTCTCCCTTCATCAATTTGAAGCCTTGGAATCCCTCTTACTGCCTCCATGGATATGATCCTTTTCATCCCTCTTAGATGTAAATGACCAAGTTTTTGGTGCCACAGTTTCACTTCCTTTTCTTCTTTGGCTATAGAGCACACAGAAGAATAATTAGTGTTCTCAGACTCCCATAAGTAACAGTTGTCTTTTGATCTGACTCCTCTCATTACAACTTCTTGTTTTTTATTAGTTACAAGACATTCAGACTTGGTGAAGTTGACCTTGAATCCTAGATCACATAATTGACTGATACTTATGAGATTAGCAGTCAAGCCTTTTACCAGCAACACTTCATTTAGGTTTGGAACTCCAGGACAGTCCAAGTTTCCAACTCCTTTGATTTCTCCTCTAGCACCATCTCCAAAAGTTACATAACTAGTAGTATGAGGTTTAACATTATTCAGAAGATTCTTGATTCCAGTCATGTGCTTAGAGCATCCACTGTGAAAGTACCAGTCTTCCTTCGCAAAGACTCTAAGGGAGGTGTGAGCTATCAGGGCTGCAGACTTTTTCTTCCACTATTGAGTATATGGTGCCTTGTTAGACTTAGGTTTGACAATTGGGGTCTGATTAGGATATCCATATAATTTGAAGCAGAATGGCTTTATGTGACCAAACCTTCCACAATGATGACATTTCCATCTTTGATACTTTTTATTCATATTTCTCTGTTCTCGATGTTGAGTGCTATGTTGTGACATCTGCTTTGACAGTTGTTTATCAGGCCTGATGTTCTTCTTGTCTACAGTAGATTTCTTTGCTGCCACAAATCCTAAACCAGACTTGTTTCCCACATTTTGTCCAGCCTGAAGGATTTCTTTCAATTTGTCAGTTCCATTTGTCAGCATCTTGACAGACTTGGTCATCTGATCAAGTTTTGAGTTTAGCATTTGAACTTCACCTTCGAGATGACTTATAGTATCAGTGTCTGCCTTCTTCTCAGCCTCCAACTTTACTATGAGTTTTTTTTGTTTCTCATTTTGCAGACAGACTTCAGCACTTCTGATACATAGCTTCTTGTAGGAGTCAGCCAGTTCTTCAAATGTCACTTCCTCATCACTAGAGTCACTATCAGAGTTACAAATACCAGCTAGTGTAGTAACTAGTTTAGCAGATTCTTCTTCAGAGTTACTTTCTGAGTCACAATCAGACCAAGTAACAGACATTCCTTTCTTTTGTTTCTTAAGAAAGGTGGGACATTCAACTCGAATGTGCCCATATCCTTCACATCCATGGCATTGGATTCCTTTGCTTTGATTTCCCTTTTCTTCAGACTTTGGTCTTCTGCTAGAGTTATAGGATCTATTAATGTCAGAGGGAATGTTCTTGACATTTAACCTTGACTTTGGGTCCATTATCTTGATGAGTTTGTTTAATTGTCTTCCAAGCATAGCTATAGCTTCTGAAATATTCTCTTTATCACCCTCCTTGTTTTCATCTTCAGTATTGGATACAAGTGCTATGCTCTTGTTTTTCTTGTCAACATTGTCACTGATCCCCATCTCAAAAGTATGAAGTGACCCAATGAGTTCATCAACCTTCAAGTTGCAGATATCCTGAGCTTCCTCTATAGCAGTCACCTTCATTGTAAACCTTTTAGGCAAGGATCTGAGAATCTTTCTCACCAGCTTTTCTTCTGACATCTTTTCTCCCAATGCTCCTGAGGTGTTGGCAATTTCCAAGATGTTCATGTGAAACTCATGAATGGTCTCATCTTCCATCATCCTTAGGTTCTCAAATTTTGTAGTAAGCATCTGAAGTCTTGACATTTTACTTTGGATGTACCCTCATGGGTGGTTTTGAGAGTGTCCCAAACATCCTTGTCCAGTTCACATTGATGTACTAGTCTGAATATGTTTCTATCAATTCCATTGAACAAGGCATTTAATTCTTTGGAGTTACCCAGGGCTAACTCATCTTCTTCTTTGCTCCATTCTTCCTCAGGTTTCAGACTGGTCGTCCCATCTTTCCTAGTTATGGTGGGATGGTTCCATCCTTTGTCAGCAGCTCTCCAAGCCTTTTTGTCCAGTGACTTCAAGAAGGCAATCATATGAGGTTTCCAGTAGTTATAATTTGATCCATCCAGAATAGGTGGTCTGTTCCCAAATCCTCCTTCCTTGTCCATAACGCCAGAAAATAATATCCCTATATCTCACCCAGTAAGACAGGCAGGGTGCCTGCTCTGATGCCAATTGAAATTCTGGCAACAGATACTTAATGTCACAGTGAATGTTATGACACCGTATCTGACACACTTCAAGACAGTAATTTAAAAACAGTAAAGAACATAATCAATTGTTAACCCAGTTCAGTGTGTAACAACACCTACTCTGGGGGCTACCAAGCCAGGGAGGAAATTCACTATAAGAGATATTAATTCAGGAACAAACCAACCAGTTTATCTCCTTCACTTAAGATCTACCCAATGCAACTTCAATCTAAGTTCAACTTAAACCTGAGTTCCTACTCA
This sequence comes from Vicia faba, assembly GCA_948472305.1. Classification (NCBI taxonomy): domain Eukaryota; kingdom Viridiplantae; phylum Streptophyta; class Magnoliopsida; order Fabales; family Fabaceae; genus Vicia; species Vicia faba. The sequence continues at coordinate 534,387,009 of OX451740.1, read as the reverse complement.
CTCCCCCTCAATCACAGCAGTGATACTAAACTATTTATTAATGAGATTATGAAGACACTCTTCAATACACACACACTTGATTTTGCTTCAAAGCTTTAATCAAGAGACACAATCACTCGTGCTTCAAAGCTTTGAGTGATAAACAATCCTAACTTGATTTTGCTTCAAAGCTTTAATCAAGAGACACAAACACTCGTGCTTCAAAGCTTTAAGTGAGACACAACCCTTACAGTCAAATCCTACTCCAAGTCACTTATCACAATGACAATTGCTTGGCTCACAGTAGTTACAACTATACAATCCCTTATTGATCTTCTGTCAAAAAGTGTTCTTCACCAATAATCTTCATGAGGAATATATAGGCAGGCTATTCTTCAGTTAGGGCTTCCATGAAAATAGCTAGGATTAACTAAAGTTAACCTCAAGACTTGGTCTTAGGTTTTCATCATACCAGATTAGGGTTAAGCAAAGTTAACCTAATATCCACGTGAGCATCTGATCTGGACTATATACATCAACTTAGAGAAGCATACCAGATTCCTGAAAATTCTCAGGAATAATAAATCTGCACAAATGCTGGATCAGTACAAGATGTCTTAACATTAGTTATGACAATAAGAATCATGCTCACTGATTTTGGTAGAATGCAATATATATGATCATTGATTAATGATCATGCTAAACACTCATACTGAGTAGTTTCTGTATGAAATTATTTTCTGCAGAATGTACCTTTATCCCAGAATGTTATGACATCAGTCATGACATTCACAAATCTGGTTTTACCAAAAAAATGCCAACAAACAAACACTTACACTCCAAGCTCGGATGAATCTCTGGCGAAGACCTTGATCGTCGTTCTCGTAGTCAAATACCAAACCTTGAATCAACATCTCATGCGGGCCATCCCTTCGGGCGTAACCAAGCAGTCTTAAGGCTAAGCAGGGGTTGTAGGTGATACCTCCCCTAATGCCAAGTAAGGGGACATTAGGGAATTCTCCACAACGGTCGACAACAGTAACATTCTCTAGGGATCGGGAATAGCAATGAATTTCTGAATGCTTGAGCATCATCAACCTTTGTGACCACCTTGAACCTTGCTCGTTCTTCAATATAGATTGGGGAAGATGCGAAATAAACCATCTTGCCAAGAGAGGAGTACAACACATAAGGACACCTCTTTTCCTCATAGTGCGAGTATGAAAAGAATGTAGAATATCCCCTAGCAAAGTAGGGACCGGGTTACAAGACATGAAGATCTTGACGGTGTTCACATCTATGAGTTGGTCAAGATTTGGAAACAAAACCATCCCATAGATGAGGAGAGCCACAATTTATTCAAAAGCTTGCAAATCCAAAGAGTTCCAACAGTTATGGGCTTTCTCAAACAAGAATTTTTCTAGGAAACCCTTGACACCACTCCTTGTTTCACAATTGGTTGTAACATCAGATGATTGCAAGTGTAGAGCTTGAGCAATATCTTTCGGCTTTAGATATCTTTCAGTACCGTCGAAAGGTAGTTGATTGAGAATGGGAATCCTCAAGAGTTGGGAGAATTCTTCCAAAGTTGGCACAAGTTGATAATCGGGAAATGTGAAGCAATGGTGTAAAGGATCAAAGAACTGAAAGAGCACCTTCATCATGTCTTCATCAGTGTTGGAGGTGACCAAGTTTAATAGGCGACCATGTCTCTCGGTAAATGGAGAATTTTCAGGAATCCTTGAAGCTAGCTCCTTAAGTTGTGGAGGGATCCTTACAAGATTGACTTGAATGGTTTTCCTGCGAATAGAATCCATGTCCTACAAAACAGAACAAAGATAAATCCCAAGATCCTTGAAATGGTTAGTGAATGAGTATGATGTTATGATGTTCATGATGTTATGTACAAGTATGTATATACAAACAAAGAAACAAGTCCTTAGGTTTGGGCTTGCATAGAGTCTCATAGGTAAGTACCCTCTTGAAGTTTAGTTAACTCAAACATGTCCTAGTAATAGTAATTGGGTTCTAAGGAGCTCAATATCACTGGTTTGTTTCTTTGAGCATTGTCTCAGCACAAGCCTCTTTAATGGCGACCGAAATATCTCAAAAAACCAAACCTCAATGAGTGTAGTATCGAGTATCTACCAACTTCAAACTGTACCAAAGTCGGTCATCTCACTACATCCTAATGGCCAAGTTGGTCAAGTAAAGGTTCTAAAAGTTCATTAGTGCTTCATTACATCACTCAGCAGCCCTGTATTCTCCTTGATTAACTCAAGGGCTACCGGTACCATCAAATATGTCTCACTAATGTAGCTATTGCTTAGACCATGTCGGTATACCCCACACAGTTTCCACAACGTATTGCTACTTACCTATAAGGTATCCCAAATCCGGGTAGAGGATTCAAACCCAAACAAAGAACCATAATGTAAAGCATACAAATCAAACAATGAAAGCAAGTAAATGTGATCTAACCCTAAGGTAACCCCACTTTTAGAATTTCCCCCAGCAGTGTCGCCAGTTCTGTGATACGGTGGGAGAACTGACTTGAAGGTTTTGCGTTTGATGGCAAATGTTGCGGTTAGTAAGAGTCGCCACCGAATTTTCTTTTATCCAAAAGGAAAGGTGAAAAAGCACAGGAAAGACCTTTGAGATTGTTTCTTGAGTTCGGGGGGTAGATTATGAAAAGGGAAGGTATTAGCACCCTTTTCATCCATGATTTTCCATGGGCTCTTAGTTACTTGCTAGATCACTTTATTTTTTTTGAAATTGTGCTTTGTGTAGTTTTTCAAAGTATTTTGTAAAGAGGCCTTTGTTTAGGCAATCTTTGTAATGATTCTCGTTCGTAAGAATGTATAGAAAGATGTTTGATCTTTTGAAAATGTTTTCAAGTTTGTAAGATGTTTGAAAGTGTAGGTGTTTGTTTTGAAATGGAGCAAGTAATTAGGAGAATTCTACCTACTCAAAATTATTTCTTGTTTATTTTCTTTTCCTTTGACATTGTTATCTTACCATTGATTTGGTAAGTAACCCTATCTTTGGATGTATACGGGACGGGCGTGGTTCATCGTATAACCATGATTAGAAATGTTGCAAGGTATCTTAGCATTCCTTTTTTAGGGACTAAGATTATTTGAAAGGCAACTTGGATAGCGTCATCGAGGGACTATGATCTTATATTTGCTTGTTTTTGCTAAGATACCTCACATGCGTCATATGGCCATTTCGTAAAGGTAACCAAGTGGATTTACCCTAGGGGTACTTGTGTGCAAGTGTGTTATTTTCATGCTTGATTTTGTCTTGAATTAGGGTTTTCTAAGTATTGGTTTTAGTCTTTCCATACAAACCCTAATTACTAGCATTTGTATATAAAGCGATAAATTATGGAGTTTAAAGTTACTACGCTATTACAACATTTGTGGGAGGGGGTGTACAAATTGTAAATCGGGATTACAAGAATTTAAACCTAATTAGTCTATTACAACCATATTGAATTGGTACAAATGTACAAGAAATTAAATGAATATAATGTACAAAATGAATAAATGTACAAAAATGCAAATGTAAAGAAAATGGATCTTTGTTTGGTTTTCATGAGAAAAGGGAATTTGTTTTAACCTAACTAATTAAAGAAAATAGTTAATTGAACTTAAATTTATTAAGAAAAGATTTTAAATAAAACCCTAACTCTATTAATTGATTAAGTTTTACGAAAAGTATTTTTGGTATTTTTGTCTTGAAAATAATATATGGTGTTATAAAATATTTTTGGCCTTTTTTACATTAAAAAAAATATATTTTAATTGGTGTAAAAGAAAATAACTAATAACCTAGTTTTAATTAAATTTACAAGATAATAAGTAAAAATAAAGAAAGTATGATTAATAAAATAATTTTTTGTGTTAGAAAAATAAATAAACTAAGTTCAAATATAAATCTACTATTTTTTATATTTTTATGATTTTTTTTAATATTAGGAAAAATATTTAAGAAAATAAATGAAATAAGAAAAAAGAAAATAAAGTAAACTGGGCCAAGGGCGCAAATATGAAACAGGGGGTTAGCTAGCAAAAAAAAAAAACAAGCCCAAAATGGCCCAGCGCCCTGCAAAAAAAAGTCAGAAAATGCAAAACATGTAAAAAACTCAAAAGGGTACCACTGGGGCTCGAACCTAGGTCCCAAAGGTTACAGGCGCACGCTTCTACCACTGGGGTGGCTATACATACTTTAACATAAGCAAAACAATAAATATATGATACAAAACGCGCCCTGAGTTACACTTCATCTTCAACCTCCAGCCAGACCTACTGTAACTTGTTCATTTCTCAACAAAAATGAAAACTGTAAACATGAAACTTGTAGCAAATTTCCTCACGGTTTCAGAAATGTAAAGCATTAAAACTATAGATAAAAAATAAGCATGAATTTCATTGGCCCTAAACTGAACCCTAAAAATCTCAAAAATTTCAATCTTAAAATTCTCTAAGCTCAAGCAAAATTAATGGAAACTATGGACATGGTTAGATTTAGGGCAATGATATCTACATGTTTTATTCACAAATAAATCATTGATGATGCTTGTATAAAGAGTTCAAAAGTTAGAAAACTTACCTTGCAATAGGGTATCGGGTTTGGAGTTTGAGCAGCTTTCAAGGAGTTCCAATGGTTGGGTTAGCTTCCTCAAGTTCCCAGGAAGCTAATGGAATGCTTAGCTTTAGCTGAAAGGGCCTGAGAAGTTCTGGAGAAGTCCAAGTGCAAAGCTCTACTTTTGAAAATAGAGGATGGTGTAAATGGTGTTACAGTCCTGTAACAGGGTGTAGCATCAATTCTAAATGATGTTTAGAAGCTTTAAAACCAAAAGGCTTGAAAACGCGCGAGGGAGTTATGAGTTTCAAGTTTTTGGTCAGTTTATGTGAAAATGGAAGTATGATATGTGATTCTGAGTTCTAGCTGTTTTCAAAGCTTGAGCATCCGTGTATTTGATGTCAATAGTTTGTGTATGTATAAGCAAAAGGATTGGAGTGCATTGGGCAGTCAGAAGTACAAGTTTTTAGCTTTTGGCTAGGTTACTTGATTTTGAAGAAAAGAGGGAAACCAAGTTTCAATGTGTAGTACAAGCATGGGCTGAGTGATTGTAAGTGTCTAAACCATTTCTCATGAGTTATAGGACTTGTGTGATCAGAAGAGAACAAGTGCAAGGCTCAAGAACAAGTTTTGTGCAAAAAAGCACTTTATCAAAATGGCAATGTACCATTTCTTCCAAAAATGGATATAAAGCATGTCCATGCATTGAATGTTTGAAATGAGACCTCTAATAGTTGTCAAATCCATTAATTATGGAGTTACTAACAAGTTTGAGGCATTAAAAGTAGATTTAATGCAGTATAGTTTGAATTTTGAACTTGGTTCATCACAAAATGACTTGTAATTCAAGTGATAAAACCCTAACTTCATCTCTTTGATTCTCCCTACTCAAAAATGATCTCAAGGATTTCTTTGACATTTTGTAAATCTTGCAATATTCTCTACAACCCATCTTTGAATTGCTTTTGAAGATTCCCCTTGGAACTATATGAAAAAGTGCCATGAATTTGGGTCAAAATCCTGACCAAATTAGGGTAAAATTTCACTAAGTGTTTTGTTTCATGACCACATGTTCTTAAAATTATAACTTGAGATCCAAGCACTTTTGGGAGAATTTGTGTGAAGAAAAGTTGTATATTTAATGGAGATTTACAACTTTCATGTTTGAAGTTTCTCTTGAATCACTTTGCATCATGGTGAAACATTTGCTCAAAGTTATGAAAAAATAAGACATTTTCAACACTTAGAAAAATTTCTAAGTTTAGAAATTTTGACTTTTCAAAATAAAATATTGACTTTTTGATTTCTTGATGAATAAGTTTCATATTTTGACATGTTTTGATGAATTGTGGTCTTTGGCACTTGAATTTGACCAAAAAGTCAAAGTATAACTTTTCAGTATACAATTGACTTTTGATCAGTTGACTGAAAATTCATCTGTCAATCCATTGAACTTGAGCAATTTTTTGAGCCATGTTATTAGGTAAAAAAATGATGCAATTGGACTCTTGAGATAATGACTTAAACCAGTTGACCATTTGCTAGGTCAGAAATCAGAAATTACCCTTTCCCAATCAAAACCCTAATTTTGACCATTTTGCCCTTTTGGAGATTTGATCAAATTTCTTGAGGAGTTGTGGTACAAAATTGATCAAATTATATATATGAGTCTAAAATGTTGATGTGGATCGAAAATTATGAAGTTTGACTGTAAATTGGCCATAGTTGACTTTTCCCCAATACAGTTGATTTTTAGGTCAAATGCTCAATTGACTGAGCAAAAGTGTGATCCAAGGCTTGAAACTTGACATGAGTAATCTTGGGGGTCCATAATGATCCATGAAATCCATATGGGGTATTGGAAGTTCAAATATCCTTGTGCAATCTCAAACCCTAATTTTGGTCATCAGTGTTTAAGGAGGTGTCTTGAGTTGATCAAACCTTAGTGCAGTCTTGAGTCCAAGGAGATCTTGTGAGCAAATTCTTGATAAGTGAGAGGGAAAATTTTGGGGTACAATAGCAAAAAATAAAGATACCTTAGCGTTTCGAAGGGACTATCGTCATAAGATCAATTCGTAGGCAAATCGAGGGACAAGTAGGGACTATGATCTTTATGACGATTCTGAATCGCGGGTCACTGCTAAGGTATCCCTACATTCGAGGGACAGGACCATTATTTCTGAGGCAACCAAGTGGGGCAAACCCTAGGAGTGAATATGTGCAAGTGTGTTTTTTCAGTTAATTATCTTTGCACGATTAGGGTTTTCTACTGTATTAATCAATTATCTTTCACATGCAAGCCTATTGTCCATACATCTAACAGTTAAATAGTTGCGGGAATTAAAAGCGAGAAATTAAAATCCTAACTATCACAAGACTTTGTGGAGGGGATTACATAATCAAAAACCGGGGATTAAACAGTAAATAATATGCGGTAAGCCCTAATTAAAAACTATTACAAACCTAAAGCAAATACAATAATTGGAAAATAAAATATTTCGCGCGAGAATTATGTACGGGAATCAAAGTTTAAATTCTAAAAATCTAATCAATTAAAGAGAAAATATTTTTTTTTGTATTTTAAAGTATTTGAAATCTTAACCTAAATCTAATTAACTAAAGAAAAATATTTTTTGGTATTTTATTGAGAAAATTAAATATTTGTGAGTTAAACCTAATTTGTCTAATTAATTAAAGAAAAATATTTTTTGGTATTTTATTGAGAAAATTAAATATTTGTGAATTAAACATAATTTCTCTAATTAATTTTAATTATGAAAACAATCAAGTCAATATCATTAAATTAATTATTTTCCAAAAAAAAAACTAATTTTAGTAAAAACCAAATTCTACATTTTTGTAGTTTTCTTGATTTTATGATTAAATAAAAAATGATTTTTTTAGTTATTTTGTAAAAAGAAATTAATCAAATAAAACAAAAGAAAATAAAGAAAGAAAGTAATTGGGCCTGATGTTGTTATCAATCAAGGCGGGTGTGATTCTGAATTTGATGGGCCCAAGGTTGGTGGCCCAAAAAGCTGCAAAGGATCCTGTGATGCTAACCCTTTGAATCTCCAACGTGGTCATCAAATCTGGGACGTTTGATCCAGGCTTGAGGAGATCTGACGGACTATTGATAGGAACGCATGATGGACGCTTGACTGTGAGGCATACTAGATCTGGAAAGAATCGTTCAGAAAAAGAAAAAATGTTTAGACCTGGGATCGAACCCAGGTCCCTTGCTTCATATGCCCACACTCCTTGCCATCTGTGCTGTATTGCTTATCTGGTAATATAATAAACAAACAATATTATAATAGCAATGCACGCCTTATGCCTAAAAACGCGCGTAAATTCAAATTGGCCTGTGATTGGATGCCACGCCACTGTCTTCTTCCCTGGACCGTGGATTTAGATATCAACCCTTTTACCTACGGACGCCCACTGTAACTACAACCCTGCAAACCTCAAAAATCAAAGCCAGGCATGATAAATCAGTTCTAAGCATACAGATCAACTAGTTTTGATCTCACGAGTATGATGGTAACCTTCTTTTGGTCCAATTTTCCCTGCATCTCAAAGCCCTAAAACGGAAGTTAAAACCCTAACAGTGGAAATTTGGCATTGATGCATCAAAACTAGAAATTAAATACGCATAAAGCTTCTAAGCATCCATATGAACATGAATATGCAATCAAAATATATTAACAATGTAAGAATGCATGGATACGAATTTGAAAAAAAAATGGAAAACCGTGATGATGTTATGCGATGATTCCTGGAATTTTGAGGCGTGCAAACGGTACTGTTAGCTTCAATAGGTGCCCAGGAGTGGATTGCAATCCTCAAATCCCTTTGAGGAAGGCTGCAATGTAGAATCCGAGTTTGAGTTTTTTTCTTGAATTTTGGAAGCTTGAGATCAGTTATTTGGCATTAGCTGTGTGCCCACTAGGTCTGGCCATATTGTGTATATGTATTAGACGGCATTAGGTCAACAAAAGAAGAAGGAAATCCATGCTTTCAATGAGAAAAATAATTTCTTTCAATTATTTGATTTTGCTCATTTTTGGAACAAATCCAATCTTGCTCTCTTTCCATGATTCCCCTCTGATTTTCCAACACATTTTGATGTTTATTTGATGAGAAAAAGATTCACAATCATATCTTACATATTTTTTATTATTTATTTATTTAATTTTGACTTTTAATTAATAAATAATCAAAATAAATAATCAAAATAATGGAAAAATATATGAGTGAGCTCAAGGGTCGTGGGCCATTTTAGAAGCACAATGCAAGCATCAAAAGTTAGGCCCATTTGACAAAAAATGCAATTTTGAGCATTATTGACTTTGGGCAAATTTCCAAAAATGGCCAACTTTGACAATCTATATCTCCTTCAATTTTGACCCTAAGAGGGTGTTATTAGAATTTTTAGAAATCTTAGGATGTCCTCTAAACAACCTTTTTGGTCTCATCTCAATCGGATCTTCCATGTTCATGTAAGAAGCTTTGACCCAAAAGGTGTTTTTGTTGACTTTTTGAATTACCTATAATGTCTGAACTTATATCTTTTCATTAGTGCATTTTTTGAACTTGAGGGCTAAAGATGAGTTGTAGGGGATTGGATTCTCTTCAAAATGAGCCTTGTATGGGAAATTTCTGATAAAGAATGAAAAATTTATGCTTGGTCAAAGTTTGGTTGACTTTTCTTAATAAACCCCAATTTAGTAACTTTTGAATTTTGAAGAATCAGGAGCATTCCTTGATTAATCATGACCAACCCTTGATCAAGTGATGGATATCACTTAAAAATGTTGATGTTGACCAAAAATCTTGAAGTTTGACTGTATGTGGGCCACAGTTGACTTTTGACCTAATATAGTTGATTTTCACGCATTTGAGCAATTGACTGAGCAAATTTCTTGTGCAAGGAATGAAACTTGGCATGGGTGATCTTGAGACCATATTAGGGCAATGGAAACCATTTGGTACCCTTGGAACTCAAACATCTTGATGAAGAGTGAAACCCTAGTTTGAGGCTCATTCTCTTAGGAGGAGGATTTGTCTGGTCAATCCTTAGTCAACTTGAGCAATTGAGGACCTCTAGGAGTATGTTTTGAGTGAAAATGGGAGGGAAAAATTTAGGGTACAACATCTGCCCCTGTTCAATCTTCTTGAACCTGAGGATGTAGATTGGTCGGTCTTCCTTTCGTGATATGAAGGTGGAAGATGATTGAACACTAGAGTGCCTAGAAATTTGCACTTGTATGGAGTGATATTGATTGGTGATATCGGGAATGGGCTTACAGATGCCATTTGGAAGGCAACGTAAAGTCTTCAGAGATGGGCTTAAAGATGTCATCCAGAAAAGATATCAGTTGTATAAGAGATTCTTTTGCAAGAATTCTTGTACCTGCCCTTGAGGGGGACTTCGCTGGGGAATGTTGATTTATGTCCTGGGAAATAGAGTCTAGGAGCTTCGGTTGTCGATTACTCTAATGGGTAATTAAAACTTGATTGAGGAGATGGAGGTGAACTGCTTATCTGGTCAGGGTCTAGGCTGCACAGCGACTCTCTGGGAAAATATGAAATCGACCGTGTCTGCTCGGGTCTAGGTTTTACAGTGTTGTAAACTGTTGTCCGGAGATAAAAGACAAGGAACCTGGATATTAGGGTTACTTCGAAATAAAATCCTGGATAGTAGGGCTGTGAGAAGTAACCTAGATAGTAGGGTTACTTCGAAATGAAAGCCTGGATAGTAGGGCTATGAGAAGGAACCTGGATAGTAGGGTTACTTCGAAATGAAAGCCTGGATAGTAGGGTTGTGAGAAGGAACCTGGATAGTAGGGTTACTTCGAAATGAAAGCCTGGATAGTAGGGCTATGAGAAGGAACCTGGATAGTAGGGTTACTTCGAAATGAAATCCTGGATAGTAGGGCTACGAGAAGGAACCTGGATAGTAGCGTTACTTCGAAATGAAAGCCTGGATAGTAGGGCTATGAGAAGGAACTTGGATAGTAGGGTTACTTCGAAATGAAATCCTGGATAGTAGGGTTGTGAGAAGGAACTTGGATAGTAGGGTTACTTCAAAATGAAATCCTGGATAGTAGGGCTATGAGAAGGAACTTGGATAGTAGGGTTACTTCGAAGTAAAAGCCTGGATAGTAGGGCTATGAGAAGGAACCTGGATAGTAGGGTTACTTCGAGATGAAATCCTGGATAGTAGGGTTACTTTAAAATGAAAGCCTGGATGGTAGGGCTATGAGAAGGAACCTGTATAGTAGGGTTACTTCGAGATGAAAGCTTGGATAGTAGGGTTGTGAGAAGGAACCTGGATAGTAGGGTTACTTCAAAATGAAAGCCTGGATAGTAGGGCTATGAGAAGGAACCTGGATAGTAGGGTTACTTCGAAATGAAATCCTGGATAGTAGGGCTATGAGAAGGAACCTGGATAGTAGGGTTACTTCGAAATGAAAGCCTGGATAGTAGGGTTATGAGAAGGAACCTGGATAGTAGGGTTACTTCGAAATGAAAGCCTGGATGGTAGGGTTGTGAGAAGGAACCTGGATAGTAGGGTTACTTCGAAATGAATGACTGGGTAGTAGGGCTATGAGAAGGAACCTGGATAGTAGGGTTACTTTGAAATGAAAGTCTTGGTAGTAGGGCTGCTTCATTTGATCATGTAGATTAGTTGACCCGTATAGTTTCAGGAACTGATTTTCCATTAGTTGTCTGCAGATATAGATTTAATCTTGAATTGTTAGAATTGTTGATGATAACCATCTTTTCTGAAAAGATACAGAATTAATCATATGTGATGCATGAAATGCATTGTGTGGTGATGTTCTCAAAATAAATGAGATTATGGTGTATGCAATATGTATGCGCATGTCATGATGTATGTACATGAAATGCTGTTGGGACATGTCCGAGCCTGGGAAAGTAAATCACTGATTGTTGTTGGAAGGTATAGTATTCCTGACTGTTATAGAGAATTATGGCTCTTCTACTTCCATTGGGGATGGTGAATGGAAATGATTGTACTTCTGCCAGGGAGAGACTCTGTTTGAGAATAAATTTGCGGGGAATAACTTGGAAGGTGAATTTCTGTAGCTAAAGTAATGGGTTCTGTCGGGGATTGAGCTTCTGTATCCAGAGAAATAAACTCTGCTTGGGGAGATAAAAAATTATGATAACCCGTTCGCGATTATGACATTCGGTTGGGGGATAGCTGTCGGGTTTCTGAAAGACCCTGGCTGGGGAGCTTACTTCCTGTTTTGGGAAAGCTGATATCAATGCTTTGATTTCTTTCACTCTGTGGGGAGTGTAGATGTCACGAGGTCGTATGTACTGATGACTATGTTTCAAAGTTGTCTCTGCCCTGGTACCTGCTGGAGGATGTACCTGCGGAGGCTTTATGGATGAATCTATGTGTTGAAATAAGTGTCAGAATGACATCGGTCACTAGATCGTATCTGAATTGTATTTGGAATATGTGTTGAATGAATGTCAGAATGACATCCGTCTCTAGATCGTATCTACATTGTATTTGAAACATGGTCTTAATGAGTATCAGGGTGACATCCGGCTCTGGATCGTACCTGAATGGTTGTTAGAAGATAGTATGGAATAAGTATCAGGATGACATTCGTCTCTGGATCGTACCTGAACAGTGTCTAGAAGATGGTCTGAAATAATTGTCAGGATGACATCCGTATTTAGATCGTACCTGAACTGTTTCTAGATGAGAATCTAAAATAAGTGTCAGGATGACATCCGTCTCTAGATCGTACCTGAACTGTTTCCAGAAGATAATCTGTTTATTCAGAATGTTTCCGTTGGGGAAGGGAAACTCTGTAATCCACTTGGGGAATCCCGCAGAGCTTGGGGATTTCATTGGGGAATTTTTGTTGGAGCAGTAATTTGGAGATTTTTCTCTGTCGAGGGTATGAGAACACCTAACATCAATAGGTTGTAAGCTGAGAATATGGCGGTGACCTTGTAGTAGAATGCCCATGTCTCGATACCTGTTGTAGAAGATATCAACCGGGGGTTTTGTAGATGGTTTGACTATTATCCCAACTCTTGGAGTCCTTGGTGAATGCAGATCAGGGTAATAAACCTTCTACTGATTAAACAAGTGACGAGATGGCGGGACGTAGTCGTACGCTTTTAATCCCTAACTTTTGCCTGGACTATCTTTTCAGATTTTTAGTCCATCAGGATACCCTTTTTTTCCCAAGCCGCCTTTTTAGGTTTTCGACTTGCCGGGTGTACATATTTTTGTTTTTATCCCTAATTTTTTCCCGAACCCTTTTGGTTCGCCGGGATGCCCTTATTTTTGCCTAGACCAATCAACCTAGCCGGTCTTTGTTCATGCGTAGTATTTTCCGACTATGTCCACGTTCATTGGGTGCAGAGAATTGTCACTGTCCATAGTAGTAAGTGTCACCATACTGCCAGAAGATGTTTGTTTGATCGTACGGGATTCGTTGTTAGGATTCATGTCCAATGCCCCAAGTGATTCAGATGGTGATCTTCCCCTGGCTATTTGGCATCTTTGAGAGATTCCTTGAATCTTGACTTGACTTCCCCAGATGATGGATAGTGATCATGTCGTGCCCCTTGGTTGGAAGTGTTTTTCCACTTGAGGTGATCCTTTTCATTGAGAAGGTTTTCGTTCACTAGATATTCATCATGCAAATTACTCTGCTGTTGAACAAATAGTCATATGCAAACAATGGTATTTTAAGAATGCAAAGCTTATGTCTGTCTTGAAGTTTGAAAATTCATTTTTTAGTAAAACAAACAAATTTTGCAAAAGTGTGATGTCAACTCATGATTTATAGCAAACCTTACAAGATTCAGGATACCTTTTGAACAATATGCTTTCGAACTAACCCATGCTTCAGCTAGGACTTTTAAGGGTTATAACGTGGCCTGGTTCACGGTTTAAGAAACAAAGGATAAAGGCTCAAAATTTGTTTGTACCCACCCGTTATTCGTGATGTCCTTCAGTCCTATGCTCAGTTAATTGCGCGTTTAGAATCCCAGTTGAGTCCTGGAGTACTGTCCTTGATGTTCCGATGATGGTTCGAATAGTGAAAGTTTGTTTTGAATAGGCAGTCATTTTTGTAACCTTCATTCTGTTGAGGATTTGTAGGACCTATTTATTTTTTATTTTACTATCCATGTCTTTTGCCTGAACTGTTTCTTTTTGTAATTACAGTCAGCGGGATGCCCCTGTTTTTTTCTTAAGTCTCCTTCATAGGTTTTGACTTAACGGGCTTTTCTTTTGCAAATTAATGACTGCCTGCTTTGATGATTATGCGAAACCATCACCATCTTCTGATTCGGAGGGACGTCTTTGAGGCCATTCATTGTGTACGAAACGGAAGATTGCAACAGAATGCGCCTCTGAATTAATTGAGAAAACTACCCTTCCCCAGGTTATGATTAAGGGTTTTAATTTGTGTGAAAAGAAAAAATCCTACTTCTTTGGCTCAAAGGGGTTGACTAGGGGTTATCTTCCTTATAACTCCATTGTTTAGGATTTTGAAACAATGCATGTACATCGTTAGCAGGGTCTGTTCAAAAGCATACTGTAGGGATTATGGTATCATTTTCGTCATCCTCCCTCTAAAGGCTCAGCTTTTTAATCGAGAGTTGAATATCACAAAAAGGAAAGAAATTTAAATATAGTGAATACGAATGAACTGATTCAAAATAGACATATGCAATGCATTGATAAAGTAACAAAGTTTGACTTGAATAAATGTTCAAACAATTAAAAGAAAGTTACAAATTGAAAATTCTAATGAACGAAAAGCCCTCTTGTCAGAACTTGTCACTTCAAATGGTGGGCCTTGGAGGAATGACAGAAACATTCCAGTTGACCATCTTGTATGAATTCCAATGCTCCTTCATCAATCAGGTCTTGAATTTTGTATTTCAACCTCCAACAGTCGTCAGTATCATGCCCCGGATTGTTGGAGTGGTATGCACACCTTGCATCAGGATTGTAGTTAGGGGAAGAAGTCTTAGGATTCGGATGAGGTCCTATCAACGTAATCAGATTCATCCTCAACAGGTGTTTCAAAGCTTGAGACAGCAACATGTTGAGTTTGGTAAACTGCCTTTTGGGTATATTCGGCTTACTCTGATTAACCCGTTGTTTTTGGCGAGGTTGTTGTTGTACCCATGATGTAGTAGTGATTTGGAAAAGTCCACTCTTCACCAAACCAGACTCTTGTCTTCTCGGAAGTTGATCAATGACTTGGTCCCCAACCTCGACCATTTGCTTCATACGGCTGCAGCCGTCTTGATGAAGTTTCTTGATAATGGCTCTCAGCTCTTCTTGTCCCCGGTCTAGGCCTTGGATAAGAGCCCTCTGCCCCAGCATCTGGGTTCTCATTGTTTCAACTTTAGCTTACAGTTGTTCCAACCGTTCGTCCTTATTGTCTTCAGGATTTTTCTTGGCCAGGTTCCCAACGAGGAGTGCTTTCAACTCTTCCTGTCCCTTGGATAGGTTCAATAACATTTCTATGAACTAAGCTTCTTGAGTTTGGAGATCTCTGTTGTCTTGTTTGAAAGCCATTGTTGAAATAAACAGCGAGAACATGAGAGGCCTGCTTATGCAATGATATGTATGATATATATGTATGCAATGTTTTCAAGGATCTCTCCGGGTAAACAAGAAAATGTCAGAAGTTGAATTTTTCAGCTTTGATTGAAGAACTTTGTATCATTGAGAGTCCTTCTACGAGAGTCAAGTTCACCATATCAAGTGGGTCATAGCCCCTGCCCGAAGTTGTCGTGTTTTGGTCTTTTGATAACATTGGCTAGAGGAAAATAAATCCCTTTGCCCCTTGCTAGACGTCTGATTCATCATAACCTGCATCACAGGACCTCGAGATCCTTGAAATGGTTAGTATGATATGTCATGTTATGATCCTATGATGTGTATGCTATGCGTTAAGCGAAAATGCAGGGTAAGAAACCAATTTATTGGATTTATACAAACAAGGTCCTGCAAGGAATACAAACAAAGCCCTGCAATGAGTTCAAATTGTTAGGAAAAGAAAGCAAACAAGTCACACAAGTAGCCTTAGGTTTAGGCTTGCATGAATTCCATAGGTAAGTACCCTATTGAAGTTTAGTTGGCTCAACCTGTATTAGAAATAGTAATCGGGTTCTAAGGAGTCTCAATATCACTGATCATCCTTTATCGGGCATTGTTTCAGCTCAGGCAATCTTTTCTTGCGGCTGAAATATCCCGAAAGTCTGATCTCAATGAGTGTAGCATCGAGTATCAACCAATCCTCAGCTTTATACCAAGGCCGGCTATCTCATTACTTTCTAATGGCCAAGTTTGTTCAACTAAGGTTATAAGGTCCGTTAGTGCTTCACGATACCACGCGGCGGCCCCGTATTCTCCTCAATTCGACACAAGGGATACCGGTACCAACCAAAGTGTAACACCAATACAACTATCACTTCAACCATATCGGTCTATGTCATACAGTCTCCACGATCTATTATTGTTTACCTAAAGAGTGTCCCCAGATCCGGGTGTAGGATCTTTAACAATACCCAAGCAAGAATCCTTAAAGATAAAGTAGGCAAAACAAACAAGAAAGAAATTTTAGAAATGACCTAGATCCTAAGGTAAACCCCACTTATTATTTATTCCCCAGGAGAGTCTTCAGTTCTGTGATACGGTGGCAGAACCGACTGTTATACTCGTTTTGCATTTTTGTATTCACAAATGTCGCGGTAAGCAAGAGTCGCCACCGACTTTTATTTCATCCAACAAAGGAAAAGGAAAAAGAACAGAAAAAACCTTTTTTCGAGATATTTCTGAGTACGGGGGGTAGATTATAGAAAGGGGAGGTGTTAGCACCCTCTCTATCTGTGGTTTTCCACGGGCTCTTAGGTACTTGCTCTTTTTTAAATTGCCTGTGTATGCTTGTTTTGAAAAGTTTTGTTTACTTCGTGATAACCCTTATATCAGTCCTCAAGAGTATGACGAAGTTGTTTTGAAAACTGTTTTGAAAAGTGTTTGTGTGAAAAAGTTTTTATTTTGAGCAAGTACTTAAGATCTCTACCTACTCGAAAAAAAGTATGTTCGTTTTCGTTCCCTTTATACATCGCTATCCTACTATTAAGGAGTAGGTAGCTCCATATTTGGATTTATAAAGGGACGTTCGAAGGGATGAAATGGTCTCTGAAGGCAACAAATAAAGATACATTAGCGTTTCGAAGGGACTATCGTCATAAGATCAATTCGTAGGCAACTCGAGGGACAAGTAGGGACTATGATCTTTATGACGATTTTGAATCGCGGGTTATTGCTAAGGTATCCCTACATTTAAGGGACACAACCATTATTTCTGAGGCAACCAAGTGGGGCAAACCCTAGGAGTGAACATGTGCAAGTGTGTTTTTTCAGTTAATTATCTTTGCACGATTAGGGTTTTTTATTGCATTAATCAATCATCTTTCACATGCAAGCCTATTATCCATACATCTAACAGTTAAATAGTTGCAGGAATTAAAAGCGAGAAATTAAAATTGGCCAGTGGTTGGCTGCCACGCCACCGTCTTCTTCCCTGGATCATGGCTTTAGATATCAACCCTTTTACCTACGGACGCCCACTGTAACTACAACCCTGCAAACCTCAAAAATCAAAGCCATACATGATAAATCGGTTCTAAGCATACAGATCAACTTGTTTTGATCTCACGACTATGATGGTAACCTTCTTTTGGTCCAATTTTCCCTGCATCTCAAACCCCTAAAACGGAAGTTAAAACCCTAACAATGGCAATTTGGCATTGATGCATCAAAATTAGAAATTAAATACGCAAAAAGCTTCTATGCATCCATATGAACACGAATATGCAATCAAAATAGATTAACAATGCAATAATGCATGGATACGAATTTGAAAAAAATGGCAAACCGTGATGATGTTATGCGATGATTCTTGGAGTTTAAGGCGTGCAAACGGTACTGTTAGCTTCAGGAGGTGCGCAGGAGTGTATTTCAATCCTCAAATCCCCTTGAGGAAGGCTGCAATGTAGAATCTGAGTTTGAATTTTTTTTCTTGAATTTTGGAAGCTTGAGATCAGTTATTTGGCATCAGCTGCATGCCCACTAGGTCTGGCCATATTGTGTATATGTATTAGAAAGCATTAGGTCAACAAAAGAAGAAGGAAATCCATGCTTTCAATGAGAAAAATAATTGCTTTCAATTATATGATTTTGCTTATTTTTGGAACAAATCCAATCTTGCTCTCTTTCCACGATTCCCCTCTGATTTGCCAGCACATTTTGATGTTTATTTGATGAGAAAAAGATTCACAATCATATCTTACATATTTTTCATTATTTATTTATTTAATTTTGACTTTTAATTAATAAATAATCAAAATAAATAATAAAAATAATGGAAAAATATATGAGTGAGCTCAAGGGTCGTGGGACATGTTAGAAGCACAATGCAAGCATCAAAAGTTAGGCCCATTTGACAAAAAAAATGCAATTTTGAGCATTATTGACTTTGGGCAAATTTCCAAAAATGGCCAACTTTGACAATGTATATCTCCTTCAATTTTGACCCTAAGAGGGTGTTCTTGGACTTTTTAGAAATCTTAGGATGTACTCTAAACAACCTTTTTGGTCTCATCTCAATTGGGTCTTCCATGTTCATGTAAGAAGCTTTGACCCAAAAGGTGTTTTTGTTGACTTTTTGAAATGACCTATAATGTTTGAAGTTTTATCTTTTCATGAGTGCATTTTTTGAACTTGAGGGCTGAAGTTGTGTTGTAGGGGATTGGATTCTCTTCAAAATGAGCCTTGGATGTAAAATTTCTGATAAAGTATGAAAAAGTTATGCTTGGTCAAAGTTTGGTTGACTTTTCCTAAGAAACCCCAATTTAGCAACTTTTGAATTTTGAAGAATTAGGAGAATTCCTTGATTAATCATGATCAACCCTTGATCAAATGATGGATATCACTTCAAAATTTTGATGTGAATAAAAAATATTGAAGTTTGACTGTATGTGGGCCACAGTTGACTTTCGACCTAATACAGTTGATTTTCACGCATTTGAGCAATTGACTGAGCAAATTTCTTGTGCAAGGAATGAAACTTGGTGTTGTACCACAATTTTTCCCCCTAAGATCCCTTCATCATACCATATTGTTTCAATCACAACAAAATCACATTAGGGCTTTTGGTTCTTCTCCCTATCTTTAGCTTTGCTCTTCTGAGGAATTACCAAGCACCTTAACTTGTTTTCTTTTGTGATCATGAATATTTTGCCTTTGATTTTCTCTCTAATTAAAAAATGCAATATTGGTTTGTCTTACTTGTTAATAATGTAGGTAAAGTCAATGAGGTTTAGCAAATTGCTTCATGGGTTCATGAGTTTATTTCCATGCCCTAGTCAAAAGCTTGAGAAATTCAAACCTCGCCATTGAAGTTGTTTGGAAGTTGGTATGGAAGTGGTTTATGTGGCCATGAGTCCTCATCATCCTAAACAATCTCTATTCAGAAAGGAAGAATATTGGCACAAAAAGTTTGTTCAAACTTGGCAAAGTTCCACCAAGCATTCTCTTGATCTAGAGGCTAGGGTTTTGGACTTCAAAGGGACATATCTTGCTCGTCTTTTGGTATTTTTGAGTGATTATAAAAAAATTATTCTCTTAAAAGAGTTACCAACAAATCACTTCAAAAGTTCCAAGGAGTTTTCATGTGGAAGGAACTTGGTGAAGAGGGAAGATTACAAGTCATCCAGATGAATCACCAATTTTCCATATTTGACTTCAAATGGTCATAACTTGGTCAATTTTTATCACCTTGAGCCCATTATTTTTTCATGATGATCCTAAGGATGTGTACTTCATGCCTTCTTTTATGTGCAAAGTAAAAAAATGGATGGAATTTGCCTTAAGAATGAAAAAGATTATAGGTCATTTCATGATTTTTGGCCAACTTCAACAAGTCATAACTTGCTCAATTTTTGGAGATATTTAGTGGTTCAAATTGAAAAATGTCATTCAAGAGATCTACTTCATTCCATTTGGTCAAGAGCAAATTCTAAGTGGAAGGCCATGTTTGGATGTAAAAGATTATAGTTCATTTTTAAAGAAGAATTTGAAATATTTCTAAGTATGGAAAGTCAACTTTTTTTCTTCAACTTTGACTCCATGTAACTTTCAGCTCAAGCATACATTTGATTCCATTCTTTTTCCATTGCAAAGCTTGTTACCTCATCTTTCCAAAGCATTAAGAATTTTGCCCTAAGACTCCTTGAGGTGGAAATGCCATTAGATTGAACTTGGTAACTTGGAACTGAAGTTTCTCCATAAGTCAGAATTTGAAATTCATGTTTTGGCCTTTAAACATCAAATTAGCACGCGTTTGTGATCTAAATATGTTTAACCAAGTTGCCAAAGTGGATTAGAGCCTTGAAACGCAAGTATTAGATGAGTTTTGATGCAAATCATATCACACCTTGGTCGTGTATCAGGTTCACACGATTTCCCTCCAATTTGCATTATTCCACACGCTTGAATATTCCATTTGATTCCCTATAAATAGAGGGTCATCCCCCATTCAATTTCACAAGCTTAGATAGCCAGAATCACCCTGCCAAACTTGCTTCACAACTTAGAATTCAGCTACTTAGAATCCTATTCTCAAGCCTTTTTTAATCCATTTTTTTATCAATTCACCTTCCTTAATCTTCCCTGAAGCTAACCATATAATCACATTCAAGAATCGTGCCCTATATTGCTCCATAGAAGTCCAGTTTCAGAGCTCTGCAACTCAACTTCAATAGGTAGATTCCTTCATCAATTCTTCAAAACTTTGGTATCATTGTGTTGCTCTCATTTCCCTGGTTCTAGTCGCAACACTTACTTTTATCTGGAAGCACGTTTTGGCCATGAATTTTCAAATCCCTTTTCAAAACTTTCTTTCCAAATTGCTTGAGTTACAGTTTATATAAATTTGGCGCGAGAGTATGGTTATCTTCGTCTTGAAGAGACGAAGTGAATGGCATAGGTCTGAGCTTCTGATTTTACAGTTTGAGAGACCTGCAATTCGTGAAGGCTGGAGGTTGAAGATGACCAACGTGTCATCTCCTAACCAATGAAAGCGTGACATTTGTTATTTTCAAATTCTAATTTTATTAATGATTCTGTATATTATTCATTAAAGACCATGATATGCACAACGCGCCAGATCCTTTGGATTTGATTACTAACGCGTTTTGACTCTCATCCAATGGTCCACATCTTTTTATTTTATTTTCTTTTTCTGATTTTTACATTTTAATTGTTTTAAATTTCAAAAAAATCATAGAAAATTCATTTTTAGTCCAAAAAAATATGAAAAAATTATGAAAAATATTTTTGATTATTCTCTTTCTAATTTTTATTTTTTTACAATTTAATTTTGTGTTTTGGTATTTTTTTAATGAATTTTACACTTATTTGATTTGTTTAAAATGTTTAAAAATACTTTTACACATTTTTGAATTCTAAAAAAATTATGGAATGATCCAATGATATTGTGACAAATATTGGTGACCTTATTTTATTTTTGTTTCTGACTTTACTATTTTTTACTATTTTTGTGTATTTTACCCATTTATTTTAATTTTTAAAAATAGTTTCTGACTTTTAAAAATTCTCAAAAAAATTGTAAAATTACTTGGCCTCTTTTCTGATTTTTCTATGGTCTTATTTTTCATTTCTTGATTAATTTGAATATAATTGATATTTTCCTCATTATTTTCTTTTTTAAAAACATTTTTAAAACCCTTTAATGTATATATTAAATATATTATTATTTTTTGTGATTATTTTCTGGCTGTCTTGGATTGATTTTTTGATCATGACTTTATTAACATCATTGGATTTTAGGTGTTGAGTTCAACTCCACCAAAATGGATGAATAATTTTAATAATAGTTTGATTAAATTTTTAATTCAAATGTGGTTTTCTTTTTACCCTAATTCCTCTTCATCTCATCCTCTTCTAATTGCACTAAATGTTGTTAGAGCATGATCTCTATATCATGTCTCAAAACAAATGGTGCATAGATTGCTATTGACCGACCTCAAAATAGGTGTGACTTCTATATAAGTCCACTTACAATTGCTTAACATAGCGCTAAATTTTGTCCCGATTCGAATAAGTGATCATTCGTGGCCCAAACTTATGATTGCAAGCCCAAGTATGTTAATTTGATCTCTTTGATCCAATAACCTTGAGATTCATTGTGTGGAGGCTTTGGTTCTACCAATCCTCTAATGGATCTACAACACTTTTGGTCAACGCGGATCACTTAAACATCGTTGATCATTAAATGATACTTGTGAGAATTCCAAATGGATGATATACTTGACAAAAAGCAAATGCAACTTGCTGTGTGGAGGATTTGGTTCTACCAATCCTCTAATGAGTTCCAAATGCAAGTTTCAAGATGGTCATCCAACTAACCACTAATTATTTACTTGTTTTATTTTATGCTTTTATTCTTTTATGCTTTATGCACTATTTATTTTTAGCATTTTTTATTTCATGCCATTTTCATCTTTTCTTATTTGAGCATTTATATTCTTGTCATTTTTACTTTTCTCACTTGAGCTTTTCTTTTTTCTTTTCCTAAGACACTTAATAATCAACATAAACCCTAAAAAACTCTTAATGGTACTTGGACTATTTGGTTACTATCCTTGGCATTATGAGCAGTGGACTTTTTCTTGGACTTAGGATTAGAAACTTTGGCCTATCTTGGATACCTTGTGATCTTATCTGATTATTTTGTATGGAGCTCTTGAGGTTTACCTCAAGATATTGGGTTGCTTGTTTGTTTTTGTGTGCAGGTTTTTGTGATTACACTCTTTGTTTGTAATCTGGAATTCACTCGTATACAGTTGTTACTCTGCCCAATTTTTGTGAAGACTTAATACATTTGAAGAGGTCTAGTATCTTTGCTTGCTTGGTTTCACTCCAAAGAATGGGAATTCTATCTTGGCTCATAATGTCAAGTTTTGGCTTCTTGTTGGTTAGATGGTCCTTATCCTTAGCTTTTACCTTATGCTTTAGGATAGCCTCTTCTTCTCCTCCCATCTTCTTTAATTTCAAAAATCTTCTCCCTCCTTTTGAAAACCCTTCTTGTTTTGAAACTTAAACACTTTTACAATAAACTTGGACTCATATCCATGCATTTTCAAAAATATTTTCATAAATAAACTTCAATCGATTTAATAATACTTTGACTTTTTTTATGAGAAGACTAAAAGTCAACCAATCTCATTTTAAACCATTTTGCCACTTTGGTTTTTATCTTTAAACTTTTCTCAAAAGATTAGACTCTTGTCAATCTTTGTAGTGATGCAAACAACTATACTTCTACTATATATAGTGAAGTGAGATATTTTCCACTTGGGCGTTGAGTGAGGCATTGTTGATTTTAAAATCCAAGCCATTATCCTCCACTTTGAGATGATGCAAATTCTCCTTTCTCATGATTGTGGGTAGTAAGTATGTTTTCCACATGGACAATAACGATGATGTCTTATCTCATAAAATTAACCAACACATTTGTGTTTCAAACTTTTAAAAGAGGAACTACGTATACCCTGATCCCCTATTGCACGAAAGGCGATACATAGGCGCTAAAGGTTCGCAACCGCGGCGGGTGCAAAAATCATAAAAAAATATATTTCTTTTCTCACCTCCAACATCCATTTTATATACAACACATTTTATAGCCAAAAATATACAGATTTTACAAAGAGGCTCCTGCGGAGTACCGTAGAAGTTTAGGGTGCTAATACCTTCCCTTTGCATAACCAACCCCCTTACCTTGAATCTTTCCCCCTTTTTTTGGGTTATTCGCTCTTTTCCCATCCCTTTGGGAACAATAAAGCGCGGTGGCGATTTTTATTTTGATTTGTACAAAGTCTAGTCAATCCAATGGCTTAGTCTTGAACATTTCTCCGCTACACTTGGCATGGATGATCTTGAGACCATATTAGGGAAATGGAAACCATTTGGTACCCTTGGAACTCAAACATCTTGATGAAGAGTGAAACCCTAGTTTGAGGCTCATTGTCTTAGGAGGAGGATTTGTCTGGTCAATCCTTAGTCAATTTGAGCAATTGAGGATCTCTAGGAGTATGTTTTGAGTGAAAATGGGAGGGCAAATTTTGGGGTACAACACCAAGCGACAAAATCCTTGCCTATAAATTGAACTTCATTGGAAAATGTAAAGAGGTCGGAAAAAAATTGAAAAGAAAAGCCTTGAAACCTTGCCAAAATCTCCCAAGAACTTAAAGCTGCAGCCCAAATACGAAACCTGCTAGTCTTTGATTTTGGCATTCAAATTCCAATTTTCCTCAAGTGTTTCTCGGCCAAATCATCAACATAGTTTCTGATACACATTTAGAAGTCATCCTAACTTCTGTTTTCAGACTGCACTTCCATCTCGACCAATTTCCATTTCAAAATCATAACTTTGCTTCTTGGCTATTCCAGAATTTTCCAGCCATTCACAGCTTAAGTTAAAGATTGTTCCAGCCTTCTGAGCACGTGAGAAAGATGACCAGAACACCACTGCAGGAAGAACCAGACTCTAATTCAGAACAATCTCCAGAAGCAAGGTAAGTTCCTTCTGACTTTCATCTCATTGCTTAGGCATTGATAGGCTTGCATGTTCAAAAATACAATGTAGACATCCTGAGTCTGATGTTGTGCATATTCTAAGTTTCATGTATCTTTGCCTAAGTAGAGAAAGTCTCAGCTCAGAACTTATTAAGGAAGTTATAATTCAGAATTTGGATTAGCAGACACATGTTTGTTTCTGATTTACAGTCCTGATATTTTTATGTTTCTAAAACCATGATGAAACCTGCCATAACTACTATGCATGCATTTTCTGTTTTGTTGAGAAATGACTAAGCTGTAGATGCTCTAATTAGCATGGAGAAAGAGATGAAGTTCATCATCAGAACTTACTTTGTGTTATATGTTTATGTTTTTGCTTCTAACACCGGATGTATAGCCACCCCAGTGGTAGAGAACTCGTGCATAAAACATTAGTACCAAGGGTCCTGAGATATAGCCCCAGAAACACCTTTTTTGTGTTTATTTCTTAACATTTTTACCCCATTAAATGGATCAGAACTTCTAGGTCAATACCTTTTAGTTGTTTGTCAAAATAGTGATCCTAGGCCAGAATTTCTAGACATTCCCACCCAACAGCATTGACACCTCACATGCCCATTACCAGAGCTTCTAGTTTGCCAGTAACCCTAGAGCTTCTAGATTTCCAACTACATTAGAACTTCCAGATTTTTTCGACAACCAGAAATTCTGACCTTCCAGTAGCACTAGAACTTCTAGGAAGCCAGTTGCATTAGAACTTCTAGGATTTCCCTTGTTCCCAGCAACCCCAGAACTTTAATGTACCCGGATCCAGAACTTCTGACCTTCCCTTTTCCTACAAACATTTCTTTTTTGCAGCGTATCAAAATCAGAACTTCTGTTCTCTCTTATTTCAGCAACGTGTTGATTCTGACCCCTTTTCCTCTCATTATTTTATTTTATCTTTAATAATAAAAAACACTAAAAATATTTTTACATTCACATACTTTATTTTATCTCTTTTAAACCAAAAGATCAAAAATATTTTCTTAAGCAAACTTATTTCTTTTCTTAACAAAAACCAAAAAAGAACCCTTTTCTTTTTTTTACATCCTTGCACATTATATTTATTCGTTTCTTTTACATTATTCAATATGGTTGTAATAGATAACTAGGTTTAATTTCTTGCAATCCCTATTTGTAAATTTGTATATTCCATCCCCTTAATGATGTAATAGCATAGTAAATTTACTTTCCGCAATTTATCGCTTTCATATAAATGCTAGTAATTAGGGTTTATATGGAAAGATAAAATAAACAAGTATACAACCCTAATCAAATATTACATGCATGCAAGTCAAACACACTACTCACATATGCACGCTTAAGGTTAACTCCACTTGTTTCCTAAAAATGGTCATGTTATGCATGTGGGATGTCTTAGCAAAAACAATCAAAATACAAGATCATGGTCCCTCGATGACGCTACAAATGTTGCCTTTCAAATGACCTTAGCCCCTCAAAAAGAAATTCTAAGACATCTTACAACATTGCTATCATGACTATACGATGACCCACGTTCGTCCCTTCACGTCCAAAGATAAGGCTTCTTACCAATCAATGGTAAGATAGAAATATCAAAGGAAAGGAAGAAATGAACAAAAGACTTTTGAGTAGGTAGATACGTTCTTAGTTACTTGCTCACTTTCAAAATATCATCCTTGCTCACTTTCAAAAGAAACACACACCAAACACTTTCAAAACATGAAATATTTTCAAAAGTCCAACACTTTGTATACATTCTCGCCGAAACGAGAATCATTACAAAGTTTGCCTAAACGAAGGTGCCTTTTCAAAAATACTTTCAAAAACCACCATAAAGCACATTTTCAAACAAAAGCGAGTGATCTAGAAAGCAACTAAGAGCCCATAGATAACTATGGATGAAAGGGGTGCTAACACCTTCCCTTTTCATAATCTATCCCCCGAACTCAAGAAAATAATCTCAAAGGTCTTTCCTGTTCTTTTCCACCTTTCCTTATGGATAAAAGAAAAGTCGGTGGCGACTCTTGCTAACCGCAACATTTGCGATTAAACGTAAAACATCCCAAGTCAGTTCTCTCATTGTATTACAATACCCAAAATAACGCTTCGCGGTGTCATCTCGCAAACTAAGCTCATATCCCTAAACTGTTCAATTAATTCCAACTCTTTAACCATCATTGACATATGTAAAGTCTTTCAACTCAACGCATCAGCTACCACATTCGCTTTTCCTGGATGATAATTCAAACCCAAATTATAATCCTTTAACAGTTCCAACCATCTTTGTTGCCTCATATTCAACACCTTCTGATCGAATAAATACTTTAAGCTCTTATGGTCACTAAACACTTCAAATCTAGAACCATAAAGATAATGCCTCCAAATCTTCAACACAAAAAAACTGCAGCAAGCTCAAAATCATGCGTAGGATAGTTCTTCTCATGAGTCCTCAACTTCCTTGACGCATAAGCAACTAACTTATCATTTTGCATAAGCACACCTCCTAAATCCATCTTAGAAGCATCACAATATACCACAAAAGGCTCTCCTGGATTAGGTAACGTCAAAATCGGAGCCGACGCCAATCTCTTCTTCAATTATGTAAAACTTTCTTCGCACTGAACATCCCATACAAAATCTCTACCTTTACAAGTCAACTTAGTCAATGGAAGTTCCAACTTAGAAAAACATTCGATAAACCTTCTATAGTAACCAGCTAATCCCAAAAAGCTTCTAATCTCAGTAGCTGACTTCGGAGTTTCCCATTGCAACACAGCATCAACCTTCGATGGATCTACAGCAATGCCACTACCTGAGATCACATGACCAAGAAAGCTAACCTCCTTCAACCAGAACTCACACTTGGATAGTCTTGCATACAAATTCTTCTCTTTCAAAACTTGCAATACTACTCTTAAGTGTTCTGCATGCTCTTCTTCTGACTTAGAGTAAATCAAAATGTCATCAATGAACACCACTACAAACCGATCCAAATAAGTATGAAAGATACGGTTCATGTATTCTATGAATACTCTTGGCGCATTAGTAACACCGAAAGTCATCACCGAATACTCATAATGTCCATAACGCGTTCTGAAAGTCATCTTTTGGATATCTTCATCCTTTACCTTAATCTGATGGTAACCCAACCTCAAATCAATCTTACTGAACACACGAGCATCCACCAACTGGTCCATTAAGTCATCTATTCTTGGAAGTGGATACTTTTTCGTAATCGTCACTTTATTCAACTGTCTATAATCAACACAAAGCCTCATACTTCCATCTTTCTTATTTACTAACAACACTGGAGCTCCCCACGATGATACACTTAGTCTTACAAACTTCTTTTCAAGTAACTCTTCCAATTGCTTCTTTAACTATGACAATTCAGCTGCAGACATCCTGTATGGTGCCATAGACACAGGTCTGGTACCAGGTACAAGATCAATAGCAAATTCAACTTCCCTCTCCGGTGGTACATCAGGAATTTCATCAGGGAAAACTTCAGGAAATTCACACACCCCCTGCAATTCCTCAATTATAGCCTGAGTCTCTACAGATAGCGACGCCATCAACGAGAACATCTGTACTTCTTCTTGCATCAACTTCCTCAACTGTCTAGCAGACAACAAACTATCTTCCTCTTCTTCAGGAGTAGAAAACCTCACAGACTTGTCATAACAGTTAATATGAACATAGTTATGCTCTAACCAGTTTATACCCAAAATCACACCCAACCCTCTTAACGGCAAACAAACCAAATTAACAACAAAGTCTCTGTCGAAAATTGACAAAGGACACTTTAAACACACAAAAGAAGTAGTCACCGACCCCTTGGCTGGAGTGTCGGCGACCATCTCTCCATTCATAGAAGACAACAAAGGGCCTAATCTTTCAACACAGTCAATAGCAATAAAGAAATGAGTAGCATCGGTATCAATAATAGTAATTAAAGGAGTATTATTAATGAAACATGTACCTCTGATAAGTCTGTCCTCAGCAGTTGCCTAATCCTCAACCAAAGCGAACACTTTACAACTTGTATGCGCCCTCATTGGTTTCTGACACTGACTACCAATGTGCCCTTCTTCACTATAATTGAAAAAAATCACCTCCTTATGCTTGCACTCAAATACAACATGTCCAGTCTTACCACAACGGAAACACCTCTTTACCTCAACAGTACACACATTACTCTTAGGCCCGGGTTTTCCACATTTAAGACAAAACATACCAGCAGGAGCATCTCCCCCACTAGTCCTCTGACCCTAAGCAGCTTTCTGTTTACCTTTACCAACTGGGGCATCATAAGGCTTACCACGATTCTGTTGGTGCTTACTGTAGCGATAAAAAATGTAGCGGGGTAAATCGGAGATCGAATTATTAATTAATTCGTCTCACAAAAGCAAGAGTCGCCACCGCGCTTTATTATTTCCAAGGGAAAAGGGAAAAGAGCGAAATAAAACCCTAAAATATGCAATGTAAAATAATACTTTCTAAAAGTAATAAAAATACAAGGCGTTTTGAAAAGAGGTCTAGAGTTCGGGGGTTGGTTATACAATGGGAAGGTATTAGCACCCAATGTATCTATAGTATTCTATAGGAACCTTTTGAAATATCTGTTTATTAAAATTGTTCGTTTGATTAAAAATAAATTGTTTTGGCCGAAAAGGGGTACGGACGGGTTTTTTGAAGGTACGACGACCTAATGTCGAAGTTTTGGCTTAAAAGGTATAAGTTTTGAAAAGATTGAATATTTGGGGAAAAATTGTCTTAAGTTTTAATGAAATGAAAATATTCGCGTGATTGGATTTGAGGACATGAAGTCAACCAGTTAATCATTTTTCTCTTGGATTAGACATAAACGGAATAACCAAATAAAGATGAAATAATCAAACAGAAAATTGGATAGATAATGATTAAGTAGCTAAGTAATATATAACCACAGCAAAGATTAAATAACAGACTAAATAGTGTGAACATGCATTTTTATATTTTTATTTAATATTAATTAAAGAAAAGAAAATGTTTTAATTTTTTTCTATTTTTTATGTATTTTTTTTACATTAATATAGAGTATTATTTTAAGAATTATTAAATAATTCTAAACTAAATTAAAACTTTAAAAGTTATTAACTTAAATCTAATTAAAAAATAATACTAAAATTACTAAATTAATCCTAAACTTAAACTAATAAAAATGGTCAAATTATTTAAAAATTGTTTTAATTAAATTACACATCTATTTGATTAAATTTACTAATTAACTAAATTAATAACATTCTAAAAAAAGCTAATAGAAAGTAAATAGAAAGAGAGGTATCAAAAAAATAAAGGGGATAGAAAATAAACCATTGCATGGGCTAAAGGGTTTTTAAAGGGCCCAATCAAAACAAACAGAAATGGGGTGGGGGGTTCTAGTAGAAATCGTTTGGTTTTTTTTAGGTTTTAGGAAATGGGTTAAGCCCAATTATTCCATAACTTGTTAGGGTTATCAGGTTGTGTTCCACTTGGATTAGGGTTAAATGTTTGTCTTAGCTTGGGAAAAAAAGGATTAGGGTTACAGGGCCGCTACTCTTCGTTCACGCGTTCTTCTTTGTTCGTCTTCTTCGTTGCTCTCATGCCCGCTTCTGAACTTCCCTTGCCCGAGCCACCAACGCTACTTCTGTGTTCTCCTTCCCATGATTAAGCACGTGATAGTTCAAAGGTTAACTTTCGTTTTTATCTCTTGGGTTTTTTATGATTTTTGCATGTTTATGATTTTTTACATCCATTTTGATTCTGACTCTAGTTTTACATGTGGTTTCTGTTGAGATGGTGGAAAGGAAAGAGAAAAGGAAAAGCTACCTGTACGAAGGAAGAGGGAGGAGGCGTTCCGGAGGCTTGCCGGCGAGGGGGGCAGTGACGCTGAAGCTAGCTCGCTCGGATTCGTGGTTTGTGTTTCTTTGTCCCTTTGATTCGTGGTTTGATGATGATTTGGGCCTGAGAACCTTATGTGATATTTTTCTTCTTCTTCTGTTGACCTTGCCTTTGCCTATGCACGCTACTTTGCTTCTTTATCTCCTCTTCTCCTATTGCCTCGTTGTATGCTTGACTGTTGCCTTCGAATACTTGCCCCTTCTGTGCTTGGTTAAGACACTTCTCTTCTTCTTCTTCTTTGTTGTGCTTCTGTATGCTTGGGTTTGGTTGCCTTGATGCCTCTTTTCTGACTTTGAGTTGCCTGGATGTCTTAGTGCCTTAATGTTTGCCCTATGATGAGGCAACTCTGAGGGCTCGTGGTCTTGCTCTGTATTGCCTTATTGAGTTACCTTGTATACTTTTCCTCTCTTCTTTTGGCCTTGCTTCTGTTGCTTTTTTTTGTATATTGGCCTATGATGAAGTATTTCTGAGGCCTGATGGGTTTGGACATTGGTTTGATAAGTTTGTGTTGTTGTGATATTCTGGTTTTTGGCTTTGGACGGATTGCTTCAGGTTTGGCCTAACAGGTTAATGTATTTGGTATGGCTTTGATGTTTAGGCAGGTATGAGGCACAGGTTTACTGAGTTGGAATTTGTTTGAAAGTTTCAAGCAGGTTTGTGCTTGTTGATTTTGACAGGGTTTTGGCTATTAAGCTTTCTTGATGGTTAAGTTTGACTGGTTTTTTGTGGGTTAAGGGGCTTCAGGCAGGGTGAGTTTAAAACTTGGCTTTGCTGTTTTTGTTTGGTCATTACAGGTTTGGGCTAGAGGTTTACTTCAGGCTATGGTTTTATGGTTTATGCTGTTGGTCATGGCTTTCATGGTTTAACAGGCAGGTGGAAAGCTTAGTGTTTACTGGTTTTTCAGGCCATGGTTATTGGTTTTGGCTTGAGACAGCAGGTTATCATTTGAGGCTTCAAACAGGTTTTGGAAATCTGTCTTTGTTTTTGGCTTTTCACAGGTTTTGAACTCTTAACCTCTCTTGAAGAGTTTGTTGTTGTTTTATATCAGTTTTTGCTGGCCTCTTCCTTTGACATTTCAGGTTTTGTATATTTAACTATTTCCTCTTGATATCTCTGCACTCTTACTGTTCCATTCAGTTTGCTTTACATCCTTTTATGCTTCCCTTTTTTACTGTGCTACTGCAGTTTTGTTTTATATCCCTTTTCTGCCTAAGGCCAAAACCTGTAAAACCCACACTCTTTTCTCTCTTCTCTCTCCTTAGTACAGTTGAAACATTAAAATGATGTTATGTACTTTGTGTTCTGAAAAAGCAAAGCTGGAAAATGATGAATTTAGGAAATATTTGCTTGCATATAGTTTTGATTTGCACACTTCCTCTTTGGCTTCTGCATTGTTACAGTATGGAGCCTTGTGTTGACATACCTCCATACTTGACAGTTTACGTTGGACTTTGTTTTTGAACATGTAACTTTGACTTGGTTATTTGCATATGCTGTTGGTTTTTTGAAATATGCAGTTTACAATTAAAATATGCAATTGGTTTTGAAATATGCAGTTTGTTTTTTTTGGCAAAAATTGAATTTGTGCATATTTTTAACTTGTGCATTCATATTTATCAATAAATAAACATCCCTTTTTGTGAACCGGGAGAAATCCCGTGATTTGCAAAGAGGGTAAAAACTGATTCCAGCCGTTTGCTTTTAATGATGAACGCTAAATTAATCGCCTGCTTTTAATTATATCTATTTCTGACTTTTCTTTTAATTCTTTGCAGGTAAAATCAAATGAGCATCAAAGATGTATTGGATAGAAGATGAAGATTTAGAACTTAGAAAAAATTAGGATAGTTTTTATTTCATTTTAAACATTTGTAAAAATTATCATTGTAAATACTTTGTAAATAAATACATTATTTAAACAACAATTGTAACAATTAGAATAAAGTGAATAAAACTCCAATATTTTACCAGTTAATTCTTTTCTTCTTTACAATTATTTACTTTATTATTTATAATTCTTTAAATTATAACAACTGAAAATGAATTCCAACTGTTTAAATTCAGAATAATAAATAATTAAATAAACATCATTGATCAATTAATAAACCTCTCTTCAATTATTTACTTCATTATTTATAATTCTCTAAATTATAATAACTGAAAATAAATTTTCAACTATTTAAACTTAGAATGATAAATAATTAAATAAACATTGTTGATCAATTAATAAACTTCCTTTCAAATATTTACTTTATTATTTATAATTCTTTAAATTATATAATAACTGAAAATAAATTCCAATTATTTAAATTCAGAATAATAAATAATTAAATAAATATTGTTTTAGCATTGATCAATTAATAAATTTAGCGTTTCAAAAATAAACAGCTCTTGACTTGAAAAAGTTATGAATTTAAAATCTGCTTTGAAAATTGATAAAAATAGGTCAAAATACTTGCAATGTAATGATGCAGATGGGAGATGGTATCTTAGGTCAAAATTTGGGGTACAACAGCTGCCCCTATTTAAGTTTCTTCTATCCGGAGATATGAAGATTAAAATCTTCGTCTCGACGAGATTGAAGGTACTTAAATACATAATACGCAAATTTTTGCCCTAAGATACCGCCATTATGTTTGATATGAATGTAGTGATTGAATTCACAGAGAAAGATATTGTATGAAACAAGATAATGCTGGAGAAACCAAACACCAACAAAACACAGGAACATAGATTATACACTATTGGGGAATGAGCCATCGACTTCAAATAATAGACTCTTGACGGCGAATAAAAATTTGAGAGAATACGGACTCTGACCCTAACAAAGAAGGCATCTTGCATAGGCCGTAAAACAGATTATTGACCCAAAATAACAGTGAGTTCACAACTCAAGGTCAAAGATAGACAGAAAGTATCAATTTGCTGATAATGGATTACCGACTTCTGAAGGTAAAGATTCATAACAAACTTCTCGGCGAGATTTCCGGAGATATACTAATTAATGCTGAAATAATAATAAGATTGCAGATACACAAGTTGCTTCAAATAAAGAAGCTGCCACTTGCTGTCTTCCAAAACAATTATGACATACAAGCTGCTCAAATAAAGAGGCTGCCACTTGCTGTCGTCCAGGGATGTCAATAACATACAAGCTGTTCAAATAAAGAAGCTGCCACTTGCTGTCTTCCAAAAATACTATGACATACAAGTTGCTCAAATAAAGAAGCTGCCACTTGCTGTATTCCAGAAAAATAGTAACGTACAAGTTGCTCAAATAAAGAGACTGCCGCTTGCCGTTTTCCAAAAATAATAGTAACGCACAAGTTGCTCATGAAGAGACCGCCGCTTGCCGTTTTCCAACGATGTCTATAACGTACAAGTTGCTCAAGAAGAGACCGCCGCTTGCCGTTTTCCAACGATGTCTATAACGTACAAGTTGCTCAAGAAGAGACCGCCGCTTGTCGTTTTCCAAAAATAATAACGTACAAGTTGCTCATGAAGAGACCGCCGCTTGTCATTTTCCAAAAATAATAACGTACAAGTTGCTCATGAAGAGACCGCCGCTTGTCGTTTTCCAAAAATAATAACGTACAAGTTGCTCATGAAGAGACCGCCGCTTGTCGTTTTCCAAAAATAATAACGTACAAGTTGCTCATGAAGAGACCGCCGCTTGTCGTTTTCCAAAAATAATAATGTACAAGTTGCTCATGAAGAGACCGCCGCTTGTCGTTTTCCAAAAATATTCAGAAGGAAATTGCGATGATACTGGCAGAGAATAAAATCTTCGTCAAAGAGAACCATGAATCAATCCTTCCCGAGGAGATCACATACTTAAATGTGCAAAATAAATGCATCATTCGTCTAGGTGGCGACTTCACTGGGGAAAATCATGAGATAGCCTATGCAAGAGACAACAACTCCCTCCAGGAATAAACCAGAGAGAAAACAGTCAAACAAGACTCCACCCAATGAGAAAGTAACTTGATCGGGGGATTCATCCTATCCAGAAATGGACAAGGTAGGCTAAATCAAAAAAACATCCACGAGGATTAGTTCAGTTGGGGAATTTAGAAAGGAAGCACATTTTCTGCCTAAGCTAACCTTCTACTTGGAAAGAACATGTACACTGTTTGAACAGACAAAGTATACAACCCAAAATCAACGACAAATGTGAATATGCATACTGATGTAAGTGTAAATGAGTAAATGAATGTTATGCTGATGAAACGAACAGATGGAATATCTTGAAGACGATAAGATGTCACGAAAAGATAGATACTCGGCCAATCTTTAAGAGACGGAAAATAACTGGAATTGGAACCACAAAGCAACGTCGGAGCGTATCACGCTACAAGTCTCAAGTCTTCTGAGGAGAAAAGTATTCAAATCCAATCTTCTGAAACCAATAGACTACTGGCATGAGACAAAGCGTACCACACTTCAGAAATCTGCTCAAATAAAGATAACCGAAACAACGCTTAACTGGAAAAACTGGGGAGTCACCAAACTTAGTACCACGAGAAACGCAAGTTTACACAACCAACACCTCATGACGATTTTGAAATAAAACATGTTCATCATGCAAGGATAAAATACTGTACTGTTTTGCATTTCATGGCTTGACCATCCTCGGAACAACTGTTAATATTCCTTTCATTATTCACGACACATTTTTAAAATAAGAATACTTTAAATAACTTTGTTTCAAATATTTCCGTAAAAATTAAAATTTTGCCCACAAAAGGTAAATGCTCAAATTTCATTAATAAGATGGTAGTTCGCTAACAACGCGACTCCAACGGTTTACAAAAGTTTGGGAAATAGTACATGAAAGAAAAAGGTTACACAAAAACAATGATCACTATTCTCCCTAACAACTTCGAATTCCGAAATGTGTTCAAATGCCCAGACTGGTCTGACCAAAAGCTTGCCTAAGCCACCCCTTCGGGTTTTCAACTTAGCAAACTGTCAACTCAAATCTAAGCGAAATACTTCTTGACTGCATCGGCGTTCATGGAACGCGGGATCTCTTCACCATCCATATTTGTGAGAATCAAAGCACCTCCAGAGAAAACTTTCTTAACGACATACGGTCCTTCATAATTCGGAGCCCACTTGCCCCTAGAATCAGGTTGGAAAGATAATATCTTTTTGAGCACGAGGTCACCTTCTCTGAACTCGTATGGTCGAACCTTCTTATCAAAAGCCTTCTTCATTCTCTGCTGATATAATTGACCGTGACACAATACTGTCAATCTCTTTTCTTCAATTAAATTCAATTGATCATATCTACTTTGACACCATTCAGCCTCAGAAAGTTTAGCTTCCATCAACACTCTCATAGACGGAATCTCAACCTCCACGGGGAGTACTGCTTCCATACCATAAACTAGGGGAAATGGGGTTACGCCTGTTGAAGTTCGAACTGAAGTACGGTATCCATGCAGAGCAAACGGAAGCATTTCATGCCAATCTTTATAAGTTACCACCATCTTCTGGACAATCTTCTCGATATTCTTATTAGCAGCTTCGACTGCCCCATTCATCTTCGGTCTGTAAGGAGAAGAATTATGATGTTCGATTTTGAACTCCTCACAAAGCTCTCTCATCATCTTGTTATTCAAATTCGAACCATTATCAGTGATGATCTTGCTCGGGATACCGTATCGACAAATGATTTGATTCTTGATAAATCTAACTACCACCTATCTGGTTACATTAGCATAAGATGCTGCTTCCACCCATTTAGTAAAATCATCGATCGCTACCAAGATGAAATGATGACCATTTGAAGCTTTGGGTTCAATCATTCCAATCATATCAATTCCCCACATAGAGAAAGGCCAAGGTGAGGAGATAACGTTGAGGAGGGTCGGTGGCACATGTATCTTGTCCGCATAAATCTGGCATTTATGACATTTCTTCACATATTTGCAGCAATCAGATTCCATTGTCATCCAATAGTAACCAGCTCTCAACATCTTTTTAGCCATCGCATGTCTGTTGGCATGAGTGCCAAAGGATCCTTCATGTACTTCTTGCATCAGCATGTCTGCTTCATGTCTGTCTACACATCTAAGTAGGACCATGTCGTAATTCCTCTTATACAATACTTCTTCATTGAGGAAGAAACTGCTTGCTAATCTTCTCAATGTCTTCCTATCTTTATTGGATGCCCCAGGCGGGTACTCTTGAGTTTGAAGAACAT
The DNA here is from genome assembly GCA_948472305.1 of Vicia faba. NCBI lineage: Eukaryota > Viridiplantae > Streptophyta > Magnoliopsida > Fabales > Fabaceae > Vicia > Vicia faba. Next base: position 534,350,590 of record OX451740.1, on the reverse strand, counting down.
GTTTAATGTCATAGAACCACGGTTTGTCGTCGGTAACCTCTTCTACTGAGAACACGTGAGCAGGTCTGTCGAGGCGCATAACCCGGATTGTAGGCACATCGTTCCAACCATTCACTTGAAACATTGAAGACAAAGTAGCTAAAGCATCAGCCATTTGGTTTTCATCTCTAGGGATATGATGTAATTCCACTTTGTTGAAGAAGGTTAACAATCTTCTAGCATAGTCTCTGTAAGGGATCAAACCAGGATGACGAGTCTCCCATTCTCCTTTGACTTGATTAATTACCAATTCCGAATCTCCGTAAATATCAAGAATCTTAATCCTTAGATCCACTGCTTCTTCGAGACCCATAATACATGCCTCATATTCAGCCATGTTGTTCGTGCAGTCAAACTTCAATCTCGCCGTAAACAGGATATGAGTACCTCGGGGAGTGACGATGATTGCCCCAATTCCATTTCCATAAGAGTTCACAGCTCCATCAAATATTAAACCCCAATGGGACTCGGGATCAGGTCCTTCTTCGGGTAACGGCTCTTCACAATCTTTAGCTTTCAAGTACATAACATCTTCATCTGGGAAATCAAACTTGATGGATTGATAATCGTCAATTGGTTGGTGAGCCAAATGGTCGGCTAAAATACTCCCTTTGATTGCTTTCTGAGTGTGATACTCAAGTCATATTCGGATAACAACATCTGCCAACGGGCTATTCTTCCAGATAAGGCGGGCTTCTCAAAGATATACTTGATCGGATCCATTTTGGAGATTAACCAAGTGGTGTGGTTAATCATATACTGGCGCAGACGGCGAGCAGCCCAAGCTAAAGCACAACAGGTTTTCTCAAGCAATGAGTATCGAGACTCACAGTCTGTGAATTTCTTACTTAGATAATATACGGCATGTTCCTTTCTTCCAGTCTCATCTTGTTGACCAAGCACACATCCCATGGAATCTTCCAATATAGTCAGGTACATAATCAAAGGTCTTCCTTCCACCGGAGGAATCAAAATGGGAGGTTCAAGAAAATATTCTTTGATGCTATCAAAAGCTCTCTGACAATCTTCTGTCCACACACATCCTTGGTTCTTTCGGAGAAGCTTGAAAATCGGCCCACAGGTAGCAGTCATATGAGATATAAATCTAGAAATATAGTTCAGTCTCCCAAGGAATCCTCTTACTTGTTTTCCCGTCTTGGGTGCGGGCATTTCCCGAATAGCTTTGACTTTATCAGGATCTACCTCAATACCTTTCTGACTAACAATGAAAACTAAAAGTCTTCCAGAACGAACACCAAAAGTGCACTTGTTGGGATTCAGACGGAGTTTATACTTTCTCAAACGCTGGAATAACTTCAATAAATGTTCCAAATGATCCTCTTCAGTTTGTGATTTGGCAATCATGTCATCTACGTACACTTCTATCTCTTTATGCATCATATCATGGAACAAAGCAGTCATGGCCCTTTGGTATGTTGCACCAGCATTCCTCAAACCAAACGGCATAACCCGATAACAAAATGTTCCCCAAGGTGTAATGAAAGTTGTTTTCTCCATATCTTCTGGTGCCATCTTGATTTGATTGTAACCAGAGAAACCATCCATGAAAGAAAAGACTTTGAACTTTGCGGTACTGTCGACCAATACGTCAATGTGCGGTAATGGGAAGTCATCCTTTGGGCTAGCTCTATTCAGATCTCTATAGTCTACACACATTCGAACTTTGCCATCCTTCTTAGCAACAGGCACTATATTGGCTAACCATTGAGGATAGACCGATGTAACAAGGAAACCTGCATTAATTTGTTTTTGAACTTCTTCTTTGATCTTGTCATCCATATCGGGACGAGTCCTTCTCAACTTCTGCTTAATCGGCGGACATTCAGGTCTCAACGGTAAACGATGCTCCACAATATCGTTGTCCAAACCTGGCATATCTTGGTAGGACCAAGCAAACACATCAACATACTCTTTGAGAAGCTCCAACATTTTCTCTTTGGCCTCTGGGATAAGCAATGCTCCGACCTTAACTTCCTTTTTATCTTCCTCATCACCCAAATTGATCATCTCTATAGGCTCTTCAAACGGCTGAATAGTCTTTTCATCATGCTCAAGTAAACGGGAAATTTCATCAGGAACTTCTTCACTGTCCTCTTCTTCGGCTCTGAACACAGGGAATTCAAAGTTGGGAGAGGGCATAGGATCATTGTTTTCAATGGTTAAGTCATGGATTAATCTGCACATATGATTATGCTTTATTTTAGAAATCGATTTGTACAAATAAAACAAAAGGTTATTATATTTTCCTATTACTACCAATTAATTTTCATTACTATTTCCCAGAAAAAGTGAAAAAATAAAACAGTAGTGGACAAAATAACATTTTTATTCATGACGGGAAATACTTGAAACAAAGAGCCCAGACATTTTCTCTTTTGCCTTGGGCAGAGCAAAAGGATTTATTTTTAACATAGCCCGACACAAATACTTTTCGCCTTGGGCAGAGCGAAATTTTTCAAAAACAAAACAAAAAATTACTCAAAAATGTGCATCACAACAGGAACATCAACAGCAATCCAGTTCTGGCAAGCCACTCCATGCGTTACAAAATCGGGTAAATCCTCTTCAGAATCGTCTCCTATTATAGCATCAACTTCAGGAGGAGTTGGATGGATAAAACCTGCGCTTCGGAAAACCTCTTGTATCGGACGAGTAACTACTTCCTGCTTGACTCTTGTGGACATGGGATGAAAACCAAGACCTTCTCCAGACTTGTTCTCGGGCAAAGTCAACACCTGGCCCCAACCTTCAGCCGAACCACTTTCAACCACTCGTCGCGCATTCTCAAAAGAAGAAATAGATGTCCCTTGCTTCTTCACTTCATTAATAGCAACAGATAGAGCTTGGAATTGGGTTCCAACATCTTCATCAGCATCAATAAAAGAGAAAGATGACAAATGGCTTACCACCATAGCCTGCTCTCCACCAATCATTACCAGCTTTCCATGCCTTACAAACTTCAATCTTTGATGGAGCATGGAAGTGACTGCCCCTGCATCATGGATCCATGGACGACCCAATAGGCAACTGTAGGCGGCACGAATATCCATTACTTGAAAAGTGATCTGAAAAGTATGAGGACCAATTACTATAGGAAGATCCACTTCGCCAATGACAGTCTTCCTAGAACCATCAAACGCTTTGACAATTACCCCACTAGGTCTCATGGGAGCACCTTGATATGAGAGTCGAGATAATATAGTTTTGGGCATTACATTTAACGATGAACCTGTATCTACCAACACACTTGATAAAGTATCATTTCCACAACTTATTGAGATATGCAAAGCCATATTATGGTTCCTTCCCTCCTCCGGAAGCTCTTCATCACTGAAACCAAGATTGTTACACGAAGTAATATTTCCCACAATTCCATCAAATTGGTCAACCATCACATCATGATCCACGAATGACTGGTCCAAGACCTTCATCAAAGCTTCTCTATGGGCACCAGAATCTCTCAGTAAAGCAAGCAAAGAAATCTTGGAAGGAGTTTGCAATAGTTGGTCTACAATCTTATATTCACTTCTCTTGATAAGCTTCAGAATCTCATCATCATCGGGATGAGGGATAGGTTCATTGGATCGGCCTATCTCAACCCTTGGTTCAACATTTCTCGCTGGAATTTCTGCCGGTATGGGTCTCCTGACTTGAACTTCTGGTCTCTTCAAAGGTACCGCTGTAAAGACACGTCCGATTCTTGTAACTCTACTCACATCAGCGATGTTAACAAAAGACGGCCTTGTTGGTATAGGGACTTCTACCCCATTCTCAATCATTATGGAATTATACTTATACGGTATAGCTTGGTCTGAGTTGTAAGGCACAGGACCAGGCGGGTAAATGATCAAAGGAGCAACAGGTGCAGTCTGACTGTCGTAAATGATCTCTACTGATTCAGGCAAATTGAATTGTGGTATTATAACATTCACTTCATCCTCCGGATCTCTGTCATATGTAATAGTGATAACCCTCTGGTCTAACAATTTTTGAATATCCTCCTTCACAATAGGGCAATCAACCTCTCTTGAACAAAATTCACAAAAATCATAATCATGTTGATGCCTAACAAAGGCAAGTCTTCTTAAGCTCTGATGTAACCTGATCAACGACTCTCTTATGTGTTCAACTTGAAAAACTCGAAACTTTCCCGGACAACCTTCCACCATATTCACTGATGCTGCCCCATGTCGAGGCAAAGGATTATCTCTAACATTTGGGTTAACATCCTTGAAAGACAAGATACCATTCTTAATCAACCTCTGCACGTCCTCCTTTAGAGCAAAACAATTCTCAATGTTGTGCCCCGGCGACCCTTGATGATATTCACAAAACTGATCCGCCTTGTACCACGGAGAAGTACTATCTGGTGCGACAGGAGGAGGCTTCGTAGTTATGAGGTTCTTTCTGATTAAAGCGGGGAACAATTCAGTATAAGTCATAGGAATGGCATCGAATTGTGGTTTTCTTGGTGAACAGTTATGGTTGTTGAATGGATAAGCCTGTTGTCGAGGCTGCTGCTGAAATGGTCGTTGTTGAGTTGGTGGGGTTTGATGAGTTGGGGTCATCAATGCTGGGCGGACAGCCGGAGTGACCGCCGCAACGTGTGAGTAACCTCTCCTTGGTCTCCCTGGGAAGATTGCGCTGACATCCTGTTCTTTTCTTTTTGGGAAAACACTTCCAAACTTCTTGATACTGCTAGACGGACTTCCTTCTTTAACCAAACGCCCTTCACGAATCCCTTCCTCCAACCGCATGCCCATGCTTACCATTTCGGTGAAGTCACTGGGTGCGCTGGCGATCATTCTTTCATAGTAAAAGGAACCTAAAGTCTTCAAGAATATCTTCGTCATCTCTTTCTCCTCAAGAGGAGGATAGATTTGAGCAGCAACTTCGCGCCACCTCTGGGCGTATTCCTTAAAGGACTCTCTGTCTCTTTGGGACATCGCCCGGAGTTGATCCCTGTCCGGCGCCATGTCAACGTTGTACTTATACTGACGAACAAAAGCTTCACTAAGATCGTTGAAGTTGCGGATCCGAATGTTGTCTAAACCCATATACCACTTTAGAGCGGCACCCGTCAAACTGTCTTGAAAATAGTGAATCAACAAGTCATGATCATCAGAATATGTAGACATCTTTCTCACGTACATAGTCAAGTGACTCCGAGGACACGAATCACCCTTATATCTTTCAAAGTCTGGCACTTTGAATTTTGCTGGAATCTTAACATTCGGAACTAAACAAAGGTCATGAGTGTTCTTCCCAAAAAAATCCTTCCCCTTTAACGCTCTGAGCTCCCTCTGCATTTCTTGGAATTGGTCTTGAAATTCTTCCATTCTATCAAAAAGACCCAAACTTTCAGCAGGCTCGGCAGGATAAGTAGGTTCATTCAAGTATGGCACGGAGTGAACCACAGGAGCGACAGTTGTCATCACCGGTTGCGGGAAAGGTGTTACAGACGGGATTACCGGCGGCATGACAGTTGTCTCTGGTTGAGGAAAAGACATAGTAGGTTGAAACAAAGGCTGTACGACAGGATGATACCCCTCTGGCACAAAGTTGTAAGGCATTCCCCACGGAAAACCTTTTGGCATCTGATGTTGAAGCGGAGAGTTGATTTGAGTCACGGATGTTGGAACGGTGACAATCTCGGAAACCACAGTAGTTGAAGTCTGAATCTCAGCAGCTGTAGTCGATGGCTGATTCTGAGCAGCCATCAAACTTTCCACCAGCGCAGTTAACTTTTCCATACCGACACGAAGGGTAGCGACCTCCTCACGAAGCTCGTGGTTTTCCTGTTCCAGATCTTCCATCTTCCTCTGACGATTGGCTCGAGTATCGTATCGATGAGACAGCTTGACAATCTATCGGAGTGGAAAAAGAAACAAGGATAAGACTCTAGAAAACATGTGAAGTGGAATGTTGAATGATGCATGATATGTGATGCAAATGATAATTCATTTTAATAGTTTTTTAAGGAACTTCAATAATTTTGCACACATCAATGGTAAAGGAATTTGGAACAACAAAAACTCAATCCATTAATCAAAAGCGGTAAATTACAACTTACAACTTTGGAACAACAAAACAATAAATTACAACTTTGGGATAACAACCCAATAATAAAGCAGTAAACTACAACTTTGGAACATGAAGCCCATAATAAAAGCAGTAAACTACAACTTCGGAACATGAAGCCCTTAGTAAAAGCAGTAAATTACAACTTCGGAACATGAAGCCCTTTTACAGAGTTTTACAAAATGACATCAGTAAAATAAAACTAAGAACTAAAGATCACTCGGAATCATCAGATGAAGGACCGAATGCCAACTGTAACTGGAGCTTCCTGATCTTCTCTTCATAAAAGTCTTCCATCTCTTTCTTCTCAGCTACCAGTCGATCAATGATTTCCTTTTGTGGATTAGGAACGAGAGCAACGCTTACCGAACCTTCCTTCTTTCTCTTCCTTTCATTAGCATATTTCTTCAGTAAAGCATCCTTTTGACGAAGCTTCTCATCATGATCAACGAACCAGCCGTCTTGAATAAATAGCAAATCCTCCTTTTCCTTTAGTTGTCGAGCCAGGACCCGAATCATATTCAGACATATTATACTTTTCTTTCCAAGCATCTCTCTCGGACTTCATCCTAGCCAGATTTCCTTGGTATTCTCCCATATTCTCGATAGGGATATCAACAGATGATGATGCAACGGTAGGGAATAAAGGTTTCTCAGGTTTATAGGGCATCTTGAGAGCACAAGCCCTAGCACGGACCCATTGTAGGTAAGGCTCCAAAGAAACGGCACCCTTATGTCCTAACATGTCTCTCCCTTTCCTATGGATGTGGCGCCAAGCTCCTTCGATCTCCCTCTTAGCTGCCTGATGATCTTGTCCTTCTTGTAGAAAGAAACCACTCACATGAATGTTGTTTGGCTTGTCCCTCATCAGGTATCCAAACTAACGGCGCGCGAGAACAGGGTTATAGTTAATTCCACCTTTCGTACCAAGAAGAGGCACGTTAGGAAAAGCACCACAGCTATCGATGATCTTCACGTCATAGTAAGCTCGATTATACTAATCAATGTCGAAATGAGTGAGAGCCATAATTTTTGGTGCCCATCGCGGCTCCTTCTCGAGATCCCAAAAAACATCAGACCTAGGTAGATGAGAAACATACCACTGATACAACAACTGCGTACAACAAATAATCATTCCTCCTTGATAAGAGTTTCGAAGATGGATGGAGTAGTAGGTATCTCCTAGCAGCGTAGGGACCGGATTTCCAATCAAGAAAATTCTGATGGCGTTGATATCCACAAACTTATCAACGTTAGGGAACAAGAATAGACCATAAGCGAGTAAAGCAAAGACGTCCTCAAAGGCAAAAGTATCTTTTATCTCAGTGAAATGACGAGCTTTCCTTAACAAAAACTGCGCAGACAAACCTCGGATTCCCCCTTTTGTAGTCATGTTCTCCTCTATCTCTGACTTCTTCAAGTGGGTGATGGTCGCTATCTCGTGAGATTTGGGTTCCTCTTCTAAGCCAGAAAAAGGAACACAGTCGGTGATCGGCAAACCAAGTATGTAGGAATACTCTTCTAAGGTGGGCATTAACTGGTAATCCGGAAAGGTGAAACATCGATACAAAGGATCGTAGAATTGGACCAACGTATTAAGGATGCCTTCCTTCATCTTGCGCTTCATGAGAGGTATAATGGACCCATACTTTTCTAAAAATCCGTCGGGTTCTTGATCTTAGGAATTAAACTCTTCAGTTCTTCAATCTCGGGCTCCTTAAAACTAAAACTTCGAGTGTTTCTCCTTCCAAATTCCATAATAATAGTACCTGAGATGTCTGCGAAAATCATTCTTAAGTTCCTTGAAAAACAAGTTTTTTTTTACAAAAATGTTTATGGGTGTATGGATGAATGATAATGCAACAGTTACACACAAGTTCACAAACACGGGGTTCAAAGGTTCAACGTTTCGAGCATGGAGTCAAGGGTAAAGCCCACCCCAGGGTATGTACTAACGGTTCAATCACACCTGTAAGACAAGGTTCTAAGAGTTCCCAGAGTCTACATTCCTCCTTCAGATATTACCAACGTCTTGATTACTCAATAATTAGCAATATTCTCAAGAGAAACTCATCCGAGCGTAGCATCGCGTAACAACTACTTCCGGATTACTCTGTTATAGTCTCCGCGCTACACCTAAAAAGGCCAAGATGGGTTAGGGTTCTACGGTTCTCAATTTCTATGGCTCCCAGGTCGAAAATAATAATGTCTTCCTGATTACTCGGTAAACAAATATTATGTTCAAGAGGGCCTTCCATTGAGTGGGGGATCTCATGCCTCCTTCTTCGGGATTACTCCCTCAAAGTTAACATGACTGTACCGCTCGTCCTATTCCTTAAGTATAACTTAATCCGGGTATAGGATTCGTCCTTTGCAAAAAAAACCAAACAACCCCAATTTAAACACATAATCAAACAAAACAAATAATAATAAAACAGATAAAATAAACTAGGCTAAGTTCGACTCTGAGATAGACCAGAATTTGGTCAACCTGTCCCCAGCAGAGTCGCCAATTCTGTAGCGATAAAAAATGTAGCGGGGTAAATCGGAGATCGAATTATTAATTAATTCATCTCACAAAAGCAAGAGTCGCCACCGCGCTTTATTATTTCCAAGGGAAAAGGGAAAAGAGCGAAATAAAACCCTAAAATATGCAATGTAAAATAATACTTTCTAAAAGTAATAAAAATACAAGGCGTTTTGAAAAGAGGTCTAGAGTTAGGGGGTTGGTTATACAATGGGAAGGTATTAGCACCCAATGTATCTATAGTATTCTATAGGAACCTTTTGAAATATCTGTTTATTAAAATTGTTCGTTTGATTAAAAATAAATTGTTTTGGCCGAAAAGGGGTACGGACGGGTTTTTTGAAGGTACGACGACCTAATGTCGAAGTTTTGGCTTAAAAGGTATAAGTTTTGAAAAGATTGAATATTTGGGGAAAAATTGTCTTAAGTTTTAATGAAATGAAAATATTCGCGTGATTGGATTTGAGGACATGAAGTCAACCAGTTAATCATTTTTCTCTTGGATTAGACATAAACGGAATAACCAAATAAAGATGAAATAATCAAACAGAAAATTGGATAGATAATGATTAAGTAGCTAAGTAATATATAACCACAACAAAGATTAAATAACAGACTAAATGGTGTGAACATGCATTTTTATATTTTTATTTAATATTAATTAAAGAAAAGAAAATGTTTTAATTTTTTTCTATTTTTTATGTATTTTTTTTTTACATTAATATAGAGTATTATTTTAAGAATTATTAAACAATTCTAAACTAAATTAAAACTTTAAAAGTTATTAACTTAAATCTAATTAAAAAATAATACTAAAATTACTAAATTAATCCTAAACTTAAACTAATAAAAATGGTCAAATTATTTAAAAATTGTTTTAATTAAATTACACATCTATTTGATTAAATTTACTAATTAACTAAATTAATAACATTCTAAAAAAAGCTAATAGAAAGTAAATAGAAAGAGAGGTATCAAAAAAATAAAGGGGATAGACAATAAACCATTGCATGGGCTAAAGGATTTTTAAAGGGCCCAATCAAAACAAACAGAAATGGGGTGGGGGGTTCTAGTAGAAATCGTTTGGTTTTTTTTAGGTTTTAGGAAATGGGTTAAGCCCAATTATTCCATAACTTGTTAGGGTTATCAGGTTGTGTTCCACTTGGATTAGGGTTAAACGTTTGTCTTAGCTTGGGAAAAAAAGGATTAGGGTTACAGCGCCGCTACTCTTCGTTCACGTGTTCTTCTTCGTTCGTCTTCTTCGTTGCTCTCATGCCCGCTTCTGAACTTCCCTTTCCCGAGCCACCAACGCTACTTCTGTGTTCTCCTTCCCACGATTAAGCACGCGATAGTTCAAAGGTTAACTTTCGTTTTTATCTCTTGGGTTTTTTATGATTTTTGCATGTTTATGATTTTTTACATCCATTTTGATTCTGACTCTAGTTTTACATGTGGTTTCTGTTGAGATGGTGGAAAGGAAAGAGAAAAGGAAAAGCTACCTGTACGAAGGAAGAGGGAGGAGGCGTTCCGGAGGCTTGCCGGCGAGGGGGGCAGTGACGCTGAAGCTAGCTCGCTCGGATTCGTGGTTTGTGTTTCTTTGTCCCTTTGATTCGTGGTTTGATGATGATTTGGGCCTGAGAACCGTATGTGATATTTTTCTTCTTCTTCTGTTGACCTAGCCTTTGCCTATGCATGCTACTTTGCTTCTTTATCTCCTCTTCTCCTATTGCCTCGTTGTATGCTTGACTGTTGCCTTCGAATACTTGCCCCTTCTGTGCTTGGTTAAGACACTTCTCTTCTTCTTCTTCTTTGATGTGCTTCTGTATGCTTGGGTTTGGTTGCCTTGATGCCTCTTTTCTGACTTTGAGTTGCCTGGATGTCTTAGTGCCTTAATGTTTGCCCTATGATGAGGCAACTCTGAGGGCTCGTGGTCTTGCTCTGTATTGCCTTATTGAGTTACCTTGTATACTTTTCCTCTCTTCTTTTGGCCTTGCTTCTGTTGCTTTTTTTGTATATTGGCCTATGATGAAGTATTTCTGAGGCCTGATGGGTTTGGACATTGGTTTGATAAGTTTGTGTTGTTGTGATATTCTGGTTTTTGGCTTTGGACGGATTGCTTCAGGTTTGGCCTAGCAGGTTAATGTATTTGGTATGGCTTTGGATGTTTAGGCAGGTATGAGGCACAGGTTTACTGAGTTGGAATTTGTTTGAAAGTTTCAAGCAGGTTTGTGCTTGTTGATTTTGACAGGGTTTTGGCTATTAAGCTTTCTTGATGGTTAAGTTTGACTGGTTTTCTGTGGGTTAAGGGGCTTCAGGCAGGGTGGGTTTGAAACTTGGCTTTGCTGTTTTTGTTTGGTCATTACAGGTTTGGGCTAGAGGTTTACTTCAGGCTATGGTTTTATGGTTTATGCTGTTGGTCATGGCTTTCATGGTTTAACAGGCAGGTGGAAAGCTTAGTGTTTACTGGTTTTTCAGGCCATGGTTATTGGTTTTGGCTTGAGACAGCAGGTTATCATTTGAGGCTTCAAACAGGTTTTGGAAATTTGTCTTTGTTTTTGGCTTTTCACAGGTTTTGAACTCTTAACCTCTCTTGAAGAGTTTGTTGTTGTTTTATATCAGTTTTTGCTGGCCTCTTCCTTTGACATTTCAGATTTTGTATATTTAACTATTTCCTCTTGATATCTCTGCACTCTTACTGTTCCATTCAGTTTGCTTTGCATCCTTTTATGCTTCCCTTTTTTACTGTGCTACTGCAGTTTTGTTTTATATCCCTTTTCTGCCTAAGGCCAAAACCTGTAAAACCCACACTCTTTTCTCTCTTCTCTCTCCTTAGTACAGTTGAAACATTAAAATGATGTTATGTACTTTGTGTTCTGAAAAAGCAAAGCTGGAAAATGATGAATTTAGGAAATATTTGCTTGCATATAGTTTTGATTTGCACACTTCCTCTTTGGCTTCTGCATTGTTACAGTATGAAGCCTTGTGTTGACATACCTCCATACTTGACAGTTTACGTTGGACTTTGTTTTTGAACATGTAACTTTGACTTGGTTATTTGCATATGTTGTTGGTTTTTTGAAATATGCAGTTTACAATTAAAATGTGCAATTGGTTTTGAAATATGCAGTTTGTATTTTTGGAAAAAATTGAATTTGTGCATATTTTTAACTTGTGCATTCATATTTATCAATAAATAAACATCCCTTTTTGTGAACCGGGAGAAATCCCGTGATTTGCAAAGAGGGTAAAAACTGATTCCAACCGTTTGCTTTTAATGATGAACGCTAAATTAATCGCCTGCTTTTAATTATATCTATTTCTGACTTTTCTTTTAATTCTTTGCAGGTAAAATCAAATGAGCATCAAAGATGTATTGGATAGAAGATGAAGATTTAGAACTTAGAAAAAATTAGGATAGTTTTTATTTCATTTTAAACATTTGTAAAAATTATCATTGTAAATACTTTGTAAATAAATACAGTATTTAAACAACAATTGTAACAATTAGAATAAAGTGAATAAAACTCCAATATTTTACCAGTTAATTCTTTTCTTCTTTACAATTATTTACTTTATTATTTATTATTCTTTAAATTATAACAACTGAAAATGAATTCCAACTGTTTAAATTCAGAATAATAAATAATTAAATAAACATCATTGATCAATTAATAAACCTCTCTTCAATTATTTACTTCATTATTTATAATTCTCTAAATTATAATAACTGAAAATAAAATTTCAACTATTTAAACTTAGAATGATAAATAATTAAATAAACATTGTTGATCAATTAATAAACTTCCTTTCAAATATTTACTTTATTATTTATAATTCTTTAAATTATATAATAACTGAAAATAAATTCCAATTATTTAAATTCAGAATAATAAATAATTAAATAAACATTGTTTTAGCATTGATCAATTAATAAATTTAGCGTTTCAAAAATAAACAGCTCTTGACTTGAAAAAGTTATGAATTTAAAATCTGCTTTGAAAATTGATAAAAATAGGTCAAAACACTTGCAATGTAATGATGCAGATGGGAGATGGTATCTTAGGTCAAAATTTGGGGTACAACACTTACCTCTCTTCTCACTAATAATCTTGTAATGAGCATTATTATCCTCTTCATAAATCCCGCAACTATCAATCAAATCAACAAAGACACGGATCTTCTGCTATCCAACTGCCTTCTTGATCTCTGGGCGCAACCCATTCTCAAACTTGATGCACTTCGAAAACTCAACATCTGCCTCACCGTAGTGCAGATAAAACTTAGCCAACTCAGCAAACTTTGCAGCATACTCAAAAACCGACATATTCTCTTGATTCAGCTCAAGGAATTCAATCTCCTTCTTACCACGAACGTCTTCAGGAAAATACTTCCTCAAAAATTCCCTACGGAACACAGCCCAAGTGACATTTTCACCCGCAGCTTCCAATATCTGACAAGTCTCTAGCCACCAGTCATCAACCTCGACTGCTAGCATATGAGTACCATATCAAACCTTCTGCACTGAAGTGTAGTCCATCACACGAAAGATCCTCTCAATCTATTTCAACCAATCCAATGCTCCGTCAGGATCATACTTTCCCTTGAAGGTAGGCGGATTCCTCTCTGGAAAGTCACCAAACTACGAGATCCAGCATTCCCGTCAACATTCGGCTGATTCTCCATCGCATGCGCCATTGCTTCTAAAGCAGTAGCAAGTGCAGCATCATTCCTTCCAGCCATCTCAACTTATAACTACAACATAAACAACAGTTAGAACTCAAATTAACAATACTCTATTGTTAGACAACCTACGACTCGACAACTTGGTCGGGTGGACCAACTTTTGCTATGATACCAACTTTGTAACACTCCAATTCTACCCGGCAATTATAAATATAAATCAGAGTTTTAACATTCATACAACTGAATTAGGATGCCACAAATTCAACTTAAAAACACATTGCATTCAACATGGATACATAACACTTTAAAACTTCGGATGAACCAACAGCAAAATAAATTAATCTCGTAATTCGACAACTTAAAGAACTACGCAGCGGAATCATAATAACATCTTTGTCCATCGTTACAGCAACTTCAAAATAACACATACTTAGTAACAATCAAATTAAAGTTCAACAACTGAAGTAATCAATAATTAAAAGCAACAAGCGTTCACCCCCCCCCCCCCCCCCCAAGTGTTATGTATCAGAGCAATGACACCGACTCGAACTACTAAAGGTAAACCACCTTCACTCTGGATTACCTGCCCATTACCAACATAAGGGTAACATTCAAACAGAAGGAGTGAGATATATAACAATATAATAAAATGTATGATAAATAATATATTAGATCAGATCATATAATATCACCACTTCACATCTTATAAACAATAATAATCGCAACAGAATACCAACAATATACACATTTACCACATCAATACACAACTTCTTTATGCAATCATATGATGCGACTCAATACTATACAAATGCATGTGATACCATTGGAGCAGAACTCTTATCTCAAAATAATTGCCAATAAATAGAGGCATCAACAAGGCATAAGCCTTCATCTTAATATTCACCAATACATACCATCTTAACGAGCATCAGCTCCATCTTGATATGAAATGTATGCAACACAATCATGAATGTAGTAACAACAAACACAATTAACAACATCTCAACACAATATCATCGTTAGCCAGAAGCCTACATCTTAATAACTGCCAATTATTATAGGCATCTCAACATCATTCATCAACATAATTCATCAACATAATTCATCAACATAATTCATCAACACAATTCATCAACATCATTCATCAACATAATTCATCAACATAATTCATCAATATAATTCATCAACATAATTCATCAACATAATTCCACATCAACTCAACCATAACAACAATACAACGACAGATCAACAATCCCTCAACGTTGGCCATAGGCCTACAATATGATAATGCCTATAATTAATTAATCATCTGAGGCTTATCTATAACTACCAAACATCTACATATTATTATTTTGTAATACTACATCATTATCATCATTAATCTTATTGTTATGAACCAAGCAATAATCTATAATCATCTTATCCTCATCATACTTCACAAAATCATCATAGCGATTAACGCGGGAAGCTAACTCTAATCCTAACTTGGGTAATAGGACTATTATTATTATACTTAATTTTAATCCTTAAGAATAAAGTTCATCACATTATCTATCCAACGCTTCAAACTGCACCTCAAACGGAGTCCGGAAACTCAAGTTACAGCCTCTGGAAGAATATGTCAAAAATCAGACTACATGAGTCGACGCATACTTCTTTGAGTCGACGCGTATTGGGTTTTGAGTCTTGCATGAGTCGATGCGTAACCTCTTGTGTCGACTCATACTGAGTCTGAAATGCTGCATGTGTCGGTGCATGGTCCTTATGTATTGACTCATCCTGAGTCTTAACTCCTAAATATGTCGACGCATGGCTTTTGAGGTCGACTCATACTTACCTGTGATGAAAATATTATGCGATTTCACTGCGATTTCTCTTCCTTAGGCCCTAAAAACATCATCTAATCATAGGTAATCATCAATTATAATAATTCTATATTTCCACATCAATTATACAACATTAGGGCATCATTATTCATCTCTAAATCATTGATCCTCATCAAACAACAACAATATATATATATATATATATATATATATATATATATATATATATATATATATATATATATATATATATATATATATATATATATATATATATATATATATATATATATATATATATATATATATATATATATATATATATATATATATATATATATATATATATATATATATATATATATATATATATATATATATATATATATATATATATATATATATATATTTCAATCATAAACAAAATAACCTTTCACATTTAATCCCACATACTACTCATCATAAATCATATTATAGAGTCAGAACCCCACCCTTATATTGGATCTAAGATTTCTCTATAATATTTCCGGTTGAATTCCGTTCTGGCTCTTTTTCTTCTTTTCTGCAACTTTCACGTTCTCTTCCAACCCTTATTTTCTTTCTCTTCTTACTGTTACTTGTTCTCCATATTAATTCTAAATAACTAATATAATAACCCTATAATTCTCATTATGTCTTAATGGGCTTAAAACTCCTACACCCTCTTTCTACTACTTCTCGTCCTTAAAATAAGCCAACGTCAAATAATATTATTATTCTAATATTATTCCACAACTTAATAGAATAAATAAATCCAATAACAACAACACATCAACTATCATCATAACACAACTTCACAAATAATTCAAAAATAGACTAATTAAATGATTAATTAAATTACGGGCGTTACAGAAGCAGTTACAATTGACGTTTGACACAAAATCAAAACGTGGTAGTTTAGTAACAGTCGAACAGTTACTTTGTTTATCTATTTAAGCACGTTTTTAGATTCGTTTTGGATGTCACATTTTACTACATTCAAAGAATTACTCAAAGTATCCGCATTCTAGAGAGAAACAAGTTCAAGTTTGAAATGTATGCATGCTTCCACATTTAATTTAATGCAATTTCCAGTGTTGTCTTCTTTGAAAATTTTGTTCTGTTCTTTTGTTCTTACTTTGCAATTGTTACCTTTTACTCATTTCATTCACTATTCAGTCTAACCCAGTCCAAAAACTAAATCCACACCAAACTTAACACAAAGTCTAGGACTCTTGTAGTTGATCATGTAAGTAATATTTAATTAAGAGGCTAGATATTGTTTGTCAGAAACCTACGTGAACAACCTCCTTAGAAAATTGATCTTCTCCAGCAAAGATTGACGTTCTTTCTTAGTCGAAGGAGACTTGGTTTCTATGATGACCTTTATTTTATTTTGATTGATTTTGATACCCTTCTGATGAACAACGAAACCTAAGAAATCTCCTGCCTGCACACAGAATGCACATTTATGATGATTCATCTTAGATTCATATTTTTCCATCCTTTCGAATGATTGTCGAAGATGATACAAATGACCATGTCTCGACACAGACTTAATGACTACATCATCAATAAAAATTTGTATAAATATTTCAATATAATCATAAAAAATAGAATTCATTACCCTTTGGTAGATTTCCTCCACATTTTTAAACCGAATGGCATTACTATCCACTTATAAGTGACTAAAACTCTTGAGTAGGCATGGCAAATAAATCCATCCCCGCCGAACCCCGGTCGCCTCTGCCCCGAAATTAGCGGAGAAAACCCGGTTTAACCGGGAGCGGGTGTGGATGCAGAAAAAATCCAATTTTTATTTACGGGTGCGGGGGCGGGTGATGCTAGTACCCGTCCTGCACCCGCACCCACCCCGCACCCACCAACTAAATTTAATTTATTTCATTTACTTTTAATAGTTTTATTACTCATTTACACTTTTCAATGTTATAATATCATATTTATTATAATTATTATTTATTTTTTTTGAAAATATAATTTAAATAAAAATATCAAACATAAAAAATGCTATTAAAATAATTAATTATTTAATTCAATTATTGATTTTTATTTTTATTGAAAAAAAATATAAGATTTTAAAAAATTAATATTTTATTCGGGCGGGTGTAAAGCGAATGCGGAGAAACCCGTTTCTTATTGGAGGTGGAAGCAAGGAAACAAATATTAATCCCGACTGAATTTAGAGACGGACGCGGGTCTAGATGACAGGTGCGGGTTTAGGTGTATTTAAACCCACTTTCGACTCGCCCCGTTGTCATCCCTACTCTTGAGTAACAAACGGTTATTTCCATCCGCAATAAATATTACCTATGCTATGAATAGTTGTGATGCACTCATCCGGTAAAACTTTTCACACTGATCGTATATATTAATTAAACTTTTTAAAAATTAATTGATTTTGTAATAAATTAATTAATAATAAAATTAATAAGTAAAAAATATTTAATTAAACAAACAAAAATGTGAAGATAAAAAACTAAAATCTCATTCCCCAAGGTAAAAAAAACATAAACAAACATAAAATTTTCTCAATTATAAAAAATTATGCTTTCTACTTTACATTTTGGGCCAAATTATATATCTCCAGCCCAGTAAACTATCGATCAGCCCATCACCACCGGTTTTCAAAATACGGGCCGGGCTGCCAATGACTAGCCTCAGGCCCAATAGGTGGGTACATCCGCTCCCTCGGCGGAGTCGGAGAAGGATACTGATACATCGAAGGCGGCGGCGGCGGATAACAATAATCATATCCTCCGCCATACGAATATGAAACAGGAGGCGGCGCCGTAGGCGGAAACGGTCTCTCCTGAACAGAACACCCAGTAGAATAACAACACGGTCTCTCGATTTCTGATATCGGATATATCACCGGAGCAGGAGCACAATCCTCCGGAGTCAGAACAGGATAACCAGATATTCTCCCATCAAGAATCTGCAACGATTGGATCTGAACACCCTCCGTCTTATACGAAAAATTGAAGATCCCGTTCGGCTTCCCCTCGGCGGAACGAATCTCGTAGCTAACGAACCGCGTGATACCGTCGACGTCGTTGATCAGATCCGTTATCGGAACGCGGCTCTCCCCGATGAATTTGTCGCCGAGGATGACGCCGTCGTGACGAAACTCGAAACATAGGAAAAACTCGGCGGGATCTGAATGCGAGGAAAGAAAAGCTAAATCGAAACGCATATCACAGTTCCATTCGGGGTTGGTTCCGTCTTCTTCGATGTCTCTGTGTGTTTGTGTTCGTTGTTGCTGTGTGTTTCGTTCGTTGAGTTGGATTCTGGGGTTGTTGGAGGAGATTGAGGCTTGCGCGTAGAGCGTTAGTTTTTGGAAGAAGTTGAAGGCGTGAATGTCTTTGCATGAAATGAGTTTTAGGTTTATGAAACTTGATTCCATTTTGATGTTGGAAACGTGTGCTGATTGGTGTTGTTTATTTATGTTTGATTGATACGTTTTATATTTGTGTGATATGAAAAGCAACAAAGAAGAAAGTAGATGAATGAATTGGTAATGAATTAATGAGTTCTTCTTTGTTACTTCTGCCTATACTTCAGCGTTAAGGAAATACACCTAAATGCGAAGATTCGTTTACTGTATATTGGCGTCGTATGCACGGTCGTTTTAGGCGTGTGAGAAATTCATGGGGGAGGCTGTATTAGGACTGATATGTGGCTCATATTATTATCACCAGTGACCAGATTTACACTCGCGCTTAGTTTTTCAATCTCTTTCTTTATCTAGTGCCACACGTACTGATGCATGTACTGTTTTTTTAAAACTCATGCGACACGTATACATAGTCATAGTGCATGTATATTTTTTACCTACAAAATATAGATTTATTTAAGGCATGGTAAGAAAATCTGGATTTACCCGTTCAAAATTATGAGAAAAAAATTTGATTTTATTGAATCTGGATGCGAATGCGAGAAAAATTTAATTCTTATTTACTGAAGTTAGAGCGGATGATGTTAACACCTGCTTGTCTCTGCCCTGTTCCGGTCTAATAAATTTATTTTAATGACTTTATTTTAGAGATATTATCTATATATTTAATATCATATTTAATAATAGTGATTTGCAATATTGAAAATTTGAATTTTTTTTTTTTTAATATTCAAACGCACTTATCAGTATGTTTTAGATATGAATATTCGAAGACACTATTTTTACATGTTTTAATATTTAAATGTTGGATTTTAAATTCTATAGATAGTTTCAGATATGTTTATCTGAAATATGCTGATAGGTGCGTTCGGATGTGCATATCTTAAACTACTATTTCCATATTAGAATGTTGCATGGTCACTCATTTCAACTATTTCATTCATTTTCTTTCCTCTAACCAAAACCCTGAACAAAATTTCAACCATTCTCAATGAAATTTTCGTCTCCATATCAAGTTTTAAGTTTTTGAGTATAGCAAAAAGAGCATAGAAAGCTGCAATTTAAGGTAAACTTTCATCATTTCATCATGCATTCTCTACCTTATGCGGATTTGTGAAAGAAAAAAAACATTATCGCTTCAGGTATGCATATCTGAATTCAACCTACCATAATTCAGATGTGCATTTCCAAAAACATGTCTGTTACAGAATCATAATTTTGTTTTAACAGAATTTATGTTTTTATGGTCGTGGTAGGTATGGTGCACCCCGATAATATTCTCAAAGATGTCATAGAGGTTTCGGACAAGGTCAATGATGATGCTAAGTCGAATGAGGTGAAGAACGTTGATACAACGAATGATGTTGTGATAAGATTATGGACAATAATTTACAAATGATAAAAGTTTCACCTCTCGTCAACATATATTTGAATGAGTTCAAATGGAAGCTAGCAAAGTTAGGTTTGACGTTGTGATTGAAAGGTCCGACAATGGGACTAGTAGAAGGCAACCCTTTATTGTAATCACATGCGAGAGAAGTGGAAAATATGTTCCAAAACTTTGAAAGGTTAAACATGACACAGGATCGAGGAAATGTGAGTGTCCGTTTAAATTGCGCGGTTATTGTAGGGTGGATTATTTATGGCGGTATAATGTCATGTCTGGTATGCATAATCATGCGTTGGACACCAAGCTACAAGAGCATCCAATTGTATGTCGGCTTAATCCGATTGAGAAGGAATATATTTTAGAATTGTCGCTAATCAAAGTTGCGTTGAGAAACGTACTTGCCAGATTGAAATAGAATAAACCATAATGTGTTTCAAATATCAAGTCGGTTTATAATTATCGTTATAAACAACACATTGCGCAAAGAGGTATGAGGTCCGAAATGCAATATTTATTTAAATGTTTGGACGATAACCACTATGTTTCTAGGTACAGAGTTTGCGAGAACGACGTCAGTATTCGTGATATTTTTTGGACTAACCTAGAAAGTATCAAGTTGTTCAACACATTTCTGTAATAACCGGTTGAAAATATAGAGTTGCCACCATTAAATTTTACCCTAGGGAAGGGAATATAGAAGATAACCCTAATTTGGATAAGAGATTCTAAGTTGTTGACTCGTTTTAGACGAATGGAAGTTGTTAGGAACCCATCACCTACCTTGTTCACAAAGATACTAGGGTTTAGGTTTACGGTTTAGGAATAGGATTTTAATTTTAATTAGGGGAATTCGCCACGATTTTGAGTTGTATGCCTATGTATCCTCTTAAGAGGAATCAGAGTCCTAATTTGCAGTTCGTAGTAGTTTAGTTAATTTTTTTATGGACTATGGAAACATCTTCCTTTGGACCAAATCTAGGTGTGTGAATAGCATAATTTGTAGACGAAGTTCGCAGTCAATATAAAAGATATTTCCATAATCCTTTTTGAAAATAAATCTCGAGTTTATTAAGTTAGTAAGAAAAAGTTAGTGTTTGATTGGTTAGATATTTTCAAATATATTATGCAATGTGTAAAAAAAGATATTTTAATGCATGAGAAAAAACAATTTAATGCAATTAAAGTATTTTAAAAAAAGAATTTGAATTAAAAAAATAAACAATTTTAGAATTTATTAAAATAAATATATTAAATACTAAAAATATGTCCAATAATTATTAATATGCAAAAAATAAAATAAATAAACAAATAAATGAATAAATAAATAAAATTATAAAAATAAATTAATTTTATTTTTTAAAAACGCAGAGGGGTGCATACTCAATTTGGCTAGTAATTTTGGAGGTGTGAATAACAGGGTCCTAAATCCAGATATTGGATTTAGGATCAAATCATAGGGGGTACAGGAAGCAAGGGCCCAAGTTCAGATATTGGACTTGGCCCAATAGTGCAAGAGGGGTGCATTTGTTTAATTACGCAGTAAATAGGGATGTGTGGTTAGTAATTGGGCTTGACCCAGAATTGAATTCGATATAGGCCCGTTTGGATCGAGTGTAGCGTGCGTTGGGAGCTATGGTGGGCGCGCGGTTGTGGAATGTTTGATTAAGATCCAAGGTACGGGGAACGAGGGTGCATGGTACGAGATGAAGGAAAATTGCGATCAAAACGCAGCGGAATATAAAATTTTCCTTTAGAGATCATTACGAATGAGCATGGTCAGTGATAGAAAGTTTTACCTCTTGTGGAGATTCAGACCTTTGATGTCGTGATCATGAGCGTTGATGAAGAACAACGCCTCTACTCAGTCCACACGAACAGATCGCTTCCGGTCACAGTGCTAGCTGATCACGAACGGAAACCTTGAGTGAGAGAGAGAGTCAAAAACGAAAATGCATCAAGTGAAAAAACTTCATCACAAGGGATCTATTTATAGAATCACTCGTGTGGGCTACAAGCTAAAAGCCCAAGTAAGGCTATAAGTTAAAAGCCCAATTAAGCTTATGGACATCATACCTTATGATGTACCATATATCACTTATCCACGTGGTACCTTACCACTTTCCGTATTACACTTAAGTGCACCGTACCTTACGGTGTTCCTTATTTATTCTATCTCTCATCAACCTGTCCTTATGTGTGTGACCCTGTAGGTTTTCGCGATGTTGGCAATTATATTAAATTACACATTTAATATAATAAACAGTGAGCGGTATCTAGCAACACATCACTGTTACCCAAGTCACGAAAATGTCATGTGATCTGACCAAACCTTTTCCGTGATAATATTTGTGTTGTACAATTACCCTTTTGCCCTCATGTTTATATTGAACACAAGGCATACACTGTGTCACCCTTGTTCAGTTCAATATTGGGCCCTTAGACATTTATCCTGTTATGCAGGATGAGCAAATTCCATCTAGGTCACTCATGTCCCTTAGCATGCTTTGTGAAGTACCCATCAACCATCTTTATAGTCATCCAGTTACGAATGACGTTTGATCAGCAATAAAGTACTTGACTCTACATCTAGGGTCCATAGTGGTTTCAGGTCGAAGGGTGGTATACACCATTATCATCATGAGAATAACTTATGACACTTTGCATAACATTCTATGTAGTATTCTCATAACGGGTCAATCCAGTATAAATATTACTCCTAATATTCATACCTATGTCAAGACTTGATAACTCCTTATCTATGATCCATGAGATGTGATCATCAATCTATCTTCATAATAATCTTAATGCTTTAATGTTATCCCACTTCACATTAAAGCTTGACTACGGATACTTTAAGAATAGTTTCTTATGTTTAATGGGATCTCATGATTAAGTCACACTTAACATTTCATTAAACCAATAAACCATTCTAGGGACTTTATTATTTTGGAAAACATAATAAAGAAATGCCTTTTATTATTAATAAATAATTCGATACAAGTACCAAAAGTATTGGCCTCTAGGGCTTACACCAACAATCTCCCACTAGCACTATAGCCAATCAGGCATACCCCTAATACCCATAGATCTAGTATGTCCATCATGCTTCAGCTGCGCAAGAGGCTTTGTTAATGGGTCAGCAACATTGTCAAGTGTAGGTACTCTGCATATTTTCACATCTCCCCGATCGATTATCTCTCGAATGAGATGATAACGCCTAAGTATGTGTTTGGATCGTTGGTGAGATCTAGGCTCCTTAGCTTGTGCGATAGCACCATTGTTATCACAATAGAGATCAATGGGATCCACAATGCTATGGACTATGCCAAGTTCACTAATGAACTTCTTGATCCAAACAGCTTCCTTTGCTGCAGTTGAGGCAGCAATATACTCAGCCTCGGTTGTAGAATCAGCAACTGTATCTTGCTTTGAACTTTTCCAGCTCACAGCGCCACCATTTAAACAAAACACATAACCAGATTGCGATCTAAAGTCATCCTTATCTGTCTGGAAGCTAGCATCAGTGTATCCAATTACAGCAAGCTCTTCCTGACCTCCATATATCAAGAATGAATCCTTAGTCCTTCTCAAGTACTTAAGGATATTCTTGACAGCTACCCAATGAGCATCACCGGGATTAGACTGGTACCTACTCGTTGCACTTAAAGAATACGAGACATTTGGTCGAGTACATAGCATGGCATACATGATAGATCCTATTGCAGATGCATATGGAATCTTATCCATGCGATCCCTTTCTTCCTTACTTGAAGGGGATTGTGTTTTTGACAGACACATGCCATGTTGCATAGGTATGAATCCTTTCTTGGAATCATGCATATTAAAGCGTCTCAACACTTTTTCTATGTATGTACTCTGACTTAGGCCAAGCAGTTTTTGTGACCTATCTCTATAGATCCTGATTCCTAATATATAGGCTGCTTCACCTAGGTCCTTCATTGAAAAGCATTTCCCTAACCAAGTCTTCACTTGTTGCAAGGTAGGGTCATCGTTTCCAATGAGTAATATGTCATCTACATATAATACCAGGAATACGATCATGCTCCCACTAACCTTCTTGTAGACACAAGGCTCATCTTCATTCTTGATGAATCCATATTGTTTTACTGTTTCATCAAAACGAAGATTCCAGCTTCTGGAAGCTTGCTTTAATCCATAAATTGATCGCTGTAACTTACATATCTTTTGGGCTTCCTCTGGTATGTCAAATCCTTCAGGTTGTGTCATGTACACATCCTCAAGAAGATTCCCATTAAGGAAAGCAGTTTTGACATCCATCTGCCATATTTCATAATCATGATATGCAGCGATAGCAAGTAAAATCCGAACAGATTTAAGCATTGCAACTGGTGAAAAGGTTTCATCATAGTCCACCCCATGAATTTGTTTATAGCCTTTTACAACCAGTCTTGCCTTATAGGTATGTACCTTACCATCCATGTCAGTCTTCTTTTTGAAGACCCACTTGCATCCTATAGGGTTAACTCCTATAGGAGGCTCTACCAAGGTCCAAACCTGGTTTGTGTACATGGAATCCATTTCAAATTTCATGGCTTCTAGCCACTTCTCGGACTCAGGACCAGTTATGGCCTCTTGGTAGGTCACAGGCTCATCTTGATCCATGAGTAATACATCACCCTGATCACTTATGAGATATCCATATCTCTCAGGTTGTTGACGTATCCTGCTTGACCTACGCTGGTCTTTTTCTACTTGAGCAGGTTGCTCTTCCACAACTACTTGTGTTTCCTGCTCTAATTCCTCCATAGGTGTATCAATGCTTTGTGGTTCTTGAATTTCTTCAAGCTCTATTTTCCTCCCACTGATTCTTTTGGAAATAAAATCCTTTTCCAGAAAAACTCCAGTTCGAGCGACAAACACTTTGCCCTCAGAAGGATTGTAGAAGTAATACCCTCTTGTTTCTTTAGGATACCCAACAAATAAGCATTTTTCAGATTTGGGCTCAAGCTTAGTTGAAATTTTTCGTTTCACATAAACTTCACAACCCCAAATCTTCATGTAAGACATATGTGGTTTCTTACCACTCCATATCTCATATGGTGTCTTCTCAACCTTTTTGGATGGAACTCGGTTAAGTGTGTAAGCTGCAGTCAATAGTGCATGTCCCCAAAAGGAGTTCGAAAGATCGGCATGACTCATCATGGATCGAACCATGTCTAACAAGGTCCGATTTCTTCTCTCGGATACACCATTCCATTGTGGTGTTCCGGGAGGAGTAAGTTGGGATAAAATCCCACATTCCTTTAGATGGTCATCAAACTCTAGGCTTAAATATTCACTGCCTCGATCTGATCGAAGAACTTTAATATTCTTACCTAGTTGGTTTTGTACTTCATTCTTGAATTCCTTGAATTTTTCAAAGGTTTCAGATTTGTGTTTCATTAAATACACATAACCATATCTACTGAAATCATTAGTAAATGTGATGAAGTATTGAAAACCTCCTCTGGCTGGTATGTTCAGTGGTCCACATACATCAGTATGTATGAGGGCCAAAAGATCATTAGCCCTTTCACCTTTTCCTGTGAATGGGGACTTTGTCATCTTTCCAATTAAACAAGATCTGCATGTCTCATATGATTCATAATCAAAAGAGTCCAAGAGTCCATCTTTATGGAGTTTGGAAATGCGTTTCTCATTTATGTGGCCTAAGCGACAGTGCCAAAGGTAGCTTGGATTTAACTCATTAGGTTTAATCCGTTTAGTATTAATGTTATAAATTGGCATTTCAAGATCAAGGACATATAGTCCATTGTTCATTTATGCAGAAGCATAGAATATATCATTCAAATGAATAGAGCAACAATTGTTCTTTATTATAAATGAAAAACCAAACTTGTCCAAACAAGAAACAGAAATAATATTCCTACTAATTGCAGGTACATAATAACAGTTCTCTAACTGAATTATTAAACCACTAGGTAAAGTCAAAACATAAGTTCCTACGGCTAAAGCAGCAACCTTTGCTCCATTTCCAACTCGTAGGTCAACTTCACCTTTTGCCAAATCTCTACTCCTTTTTAGCCCCTGCACATTAGTACAAATGTGAGAACCGCATCCAGTATCTAATACCCATGATGCAGAAGTAGATAAATTAATTTCAATAACAAAAATACCTGAATTTGAAGTCCCTACTCCATTGTTCTTATCTTCCAGGTACTTTGGGCAGTTTCTCTTCCAATGTTCGGTCTTACCGCAATGGAAGCAAGTGCCCTCCTTTGCTATGCCTCCACTAGGCTTCAAAGCAGGAGCTGTAGGTTTAGGCTTGGCAACTTCCTTGCCTTTCCCTTTACCAACCTGCTTGGTAGGCCTCTTGTTCAGCTTCTTTCCATTACTGACCATCAGAATGGACTTCCCTTTTGTCTTCATATTCTGCTCAGCAGTTTTCAACATGCTTAGCAATTCTGGAAGACTCTTATCCATGTCATTCATGTTGAAATTCATGACAAACTGATTAAAGCTATCTGGCAACGATTGCAAGATAAAATCAGTTGCAAGTTCCTTTCCAAGCGGAAACCCTAACCTTTCAAGGTTCTCCACATACCCAATCATTTTGAGTACATGGGGACCTACAGGGTTTCCCTCAGATAACTTGCTGTTAAAAAGGGCCTTTGAAACCTGAAACCTCTCATTTCTTGCCTGCTCTTGATAGAGCATTTTCAGATGTCCGATCATATCGAACGCTGACATGTTCTCGTGTTGCTTTTGCAACTCCGAGTTCATAGTAGCTAGCATGAGACAAGCGGCTTCATTAGCATCATCAAGATACTTCTTATAAGCTTCTCTTTCCGCCTTAGGTGCCAAACTAGGCGGTTCCTCTTCAGGAACAGGTGTCTCCAAGACATACAACTTCTTATCGTGCTTGAGGACAATCCTCAGATTTCGTGCCAATCCAGGAAATTTGTCCCAGACAATTTTTCCTTATCTAGGATTGATCGCAAAATATGGTTGTTTGTTGTCATGGTAATCTACAAAAAAAATGAAAATATAAGTATCATTAAAACAACATATTTAATTAGGCCTTTAATCAAATATGCTCCCACTATTTTACTCAAACCAAATGACCCTCATCATTTGATTCGGAAAATCCCGTTGGAAGACTTTCTAGTGGGTCGAGATCCACATTTCACTTCGTTCTAAGTCAGCGTTAGGCTGATTACACAAAACTAGGTTATTTAGGTAGGAACTCCTTCCAATTGTATCTCATACAACTCTCGAATATTTTCAGTTGGGTGAATAACTCCTTATTCTAATTCATCATATGAATCATTCCCAACTCTTGCTTCTAAACATGTATAATCTTATTATAATGTGTTTAGTTAAGTTTGACCCATTGTTTTAGCAGTTGGATATTACAATTATCCCATCGCACCTTACTAATATAGAACATGCACCTCGCGTAGGCGAAACCTACATTATTCGATACTAGTCTTGATGAGTGCTAAAACTTGGAAAGCATGAACTTAATATTTAACTTGAGGGATTTTGTTATTAGTTTGATCTCACCGGCTTAACATGCAATTCGTCTCTCTCATGCATCAACATACAAACACATGCATCAATATACATAAAAGGATACAGTTATGGCCCCTAGCGCAATTGTTCTCCCAAGCCAATGAGAGAACCTAAGCTAACCTAATAACGATCTAAACTTCTCCAAGCAAGATCTCCAAGGTTATCCTCCTTTGATATTGTATTCTTCTCTTTCTTCATAACATTACATTACATAAAAGAAACTCGTTTTACATACGAGGGAGTGAGATGAGAAAAGAAGTTACATCAAGAATTTTAGAGAGAGGCACGACACGCAGGCCGTATTTTACAATCCCAAAACAAAATAAAGAAAAAAAAACTAAGGCCATAACTGATCACCACAAGACAATAATAATCAACACACTTTTATTATTAGTTTAAATTTTGTTAATTAAAAAAAAGGCAAATTAAATTTCGATGATTGATCACACTACGCAGAGTTAGCCGGGGCACAACCCTAATCGCATAACTCTGCAACAACACAACCCTTGTGCCGTCATGAACCCTAATGCAACAGTTTCATGCTGTCAAACACATCTCGATTGATAATTCAGTATGATTAATCACATGCCATTGCTTCACCATACTAATGTCGGATTCCGAAGCATATGAACAGTGATCGGTCAAAGGAATAACAATCATCAAGTGTTTGAATGAACGAAACAGAAACAGTATATCACATATACCATCGTTGCATCAGATTTACTTATATCATATATAAGAGTGATCGATCTTATTTGTGTAACCTATGGACGATCGATGTATCGCTGCTTCACCATACTAATGTCGGATTCCGAAGCATAGTCAACATCAATCATCCAAATCGTACACAACAGATGCCAAATTTAATTAATCGTTTATTATTCAATTCATTCTGGTTTTAATCGAATCAAAACAGAAAATATAGAACATAAACAACTATCAGATCCATGGTTTCGTAAGTGGCTCTGATACCACTGAAGGAAAATTGCGATCAAAACGCAGCGAAATATAAAATTTTCCTTTAGAGATCCTTACGAATGAGCATGGTCAGTGATAGAAAGTTTTACCTCTTGTGGCGATTCAGACCTTTGATGTCGTGATCACGAGCATTGATGAAGAACAACGCCTCTACTCAGTCCACACAAACAGATCGCTTCCGGTCACAGTGCTAGCTGATCACGAACGGAAACCTTGAGTGAGAGAGAGAGTCAAAAACGAAAATGCATCAAGTGAAAAAACTTCATCACAAGGGATCTATTTATAGAATCACTCGTGTGGGCTACAAGCTAAAAGCCCAATTAAGGCTATAAGTTAAAAGCCCAATTAAGCTTATGGACATCATACCTTATGATGTACCATATATCACTTATCCACGTGGTACCTTACCACTTTCCGTATTACACTTAAGTACACCGTACCTTACGGTGTTCCTTATTTATTCTATCTCTCATCAACCTGTCCTTATGTGTGTGACCCTGTAGGTTTTCGCGACGTTGGCAATTATATTAAATTACACATTTAATATAATAAATAGTGAGCGGTATCTAGCAACACATCACTGTTACCCAAGTCACGAAAATGTCATGTGATCTGACCAAACCTTTTTCGTGATAATATTTGTGTTGTACAATTACCCTTTTGCCCTCATGTCTATATTGAACACAAGGCATACATTGTGTCACCCTTGTCCAGTTCAATATTGGGCCCTTAGACATTTATCCTGTTATGCAGGATGAGCAAATTCCATCTAGGTCACTCATGTCCCTTAGCATGCTTTGTGAAGTACCCATCAACCATCTTTATAGTCATCCAGTTACGAATGACGTTTGATCAGCAATAAAGTACTTGACTCTACATCTAGGGTCCATAGTGGTTTCAGGTCGAAGGGTGGTATACACCATTATCATCATGAGAATAACTTATGACACTTTGCATAACATTCTATGTAGTATTCTCATAACGGGTCAATCCAGTATAAATATTACTCCTAATATTCATACCTATGTCAAGACTTGATAACTCCTTATCTATGATCCATGAGATGTGATCATCAATCTATCTTCATAATAATCTTAATGCTTTAATGTTATCCCACTTCACATTAAAGCTTGACTACGGATACTTTAAGAATAGTTTCTTATGTTTAATGGGATCTCATGATTAAGTCACACTTAACATTTCATTAAACCAATAAACCATTCTAGGGACTTTATTATTTTGGAAAACATAATAAAGAAATGCCTTTTTTTATTAATAAATAATTCGATACAAGTACCAAAAGTATTGGCCTCTAGGGCTTACACCAACACGAGAGGCGTACCTGATCATGCCGAGTTATATTTTTGTTTTCTTTTTGTTTTTCATTTCATTTCTCTTCATCTTTCTCTCTCTCACTATGTTCTTCTTCTCTTTCGTTCTCTCGCCTCTCTACAACATCAATAACAACCCACGAGATCCTGCAACCCAACCACCCAAACCCTAAAGGGCGGCCCGAATCTAATCATCCTCAACCCTAAATCAACCCTCGAACCCCAAATCAAACCACAAATTACAATTACGAAACCCTAAAGCTAAGGATTCATAGGCTTACCGTGATTCCTCCTTGTATATATATTTTTATTTCACTCTGCTTTGTTCTGATCCTCTTTTCGGTTTACAGGTAATGACAGCGCTTGAAGATGGAAGGCGGTAAACGCGGCGGTGGCCTCCCGGATCTAGGGTTTCAGACTTTGAAACCCAGATCTCCGATGAAGGCAGCTCTCCTTGAAGATTCGAAGCCACATTGTTGTATCCTAAAACTTTTCCTCTCTTTTCTCAAGACATTTCTCACAAAAAAGATCTCAAATGCTCAAAGATTCTCAAAGAGTTGATCAGACAAGCTCACATCCTAAGCACTGAGACCACAAATTAGGGTTTTGGTTTTCTCAAGGACAATTGGATTTTTGATGCCTCAAGTGACTTTCATGGTTCATTATAGGTCTTCAAGAATGCTCATACCAAGTTTCAAGTCTTGCACCACAAATTTGCTCAGTCAATTACTCAAATGACTGAAAATCGATTGTATTGGGTAAAAAGTCAACTATTGTCAACATACAGTCAAAATTCATGATTTTTGGCCAACATCAACATTTTGAAGTCATATTCATCAATTGATCAAGGGTTGATCACAATTCATCAATAAAAACACTCAACTTATCAAAGGGGAAAAATTATCAAAATTAAGGTTTTGGCTGAGAATGTCTGGTCAATGACTTTTGACCTAGTACATGACCTAATGGCCTGAAGCATGATCTCAAAGGCTCAAACACAATATCTTGACCTAATTTCATGACTCAATTAATTTCTCAAATATCAATAGATTGATAGTTAAAATTTGATCAACTGATACACAAAAAGTCAAACTTTGACTTTTTGGTCAACATTGAATTTCAAAGATCAAGATTCATCAATACCTTCAAATATATCAAACTTTATCATCAAGAATCAAGAAAGCCAACAAAAGTCAAGATTTTTAAGAATTAGAAAAATTCTAAGTATTTTTTACCTTGATAATTTCTCTACTTCATGACAATTTTTCACCAAGATGCAAGATGATTCAAGGAAAACTTTCAACATAAAAGTTGTAGATCTTGATGAATTCTACAACTTTGTCCTTAAGGGTTGATGTCCAAAAAATTCTTAGATTTGAAGATATAAGCTCATGAAGTCATGACATTTTTACGAAACACTTAGTGAAAATTTTAGCAAGTTTAGGTAAATTGTTGTCCTAACTTCTTTGCCAATTTTCATCAAGTTCCAAATTGATTTAGCCAAAGTGGTCAACATTAAGGTTGTAGACAATGTTTCAAGCTTTCCAAAATGTCCAAGAACTTGAAGAGATCATTCTTGAGCTAGAAGTTTCAAAGAGGAGAAGATGGCATCACAAACTTGAGTTCTAGGTCATTTTGTGATGAACCTTATGATCCAATCTTCAAACATGCTGCATAATCTTGCTTTTCAGGCCTTCAAACTTGCAAATTACTCAAAAATTAAATGTTTACACAACTGATTGAGCTATGATCCAAGTGCTTGAACCATTGTCCAAGTGATTAATCCATTTTTGGCACAAAGGTAACATTGCCATTTTGGAAAAGTGGCTTTAATCACAAAGTTCACTCTCCTTGAGCTTTGAACTTGTTCCTTATGAACACACATAATCTCAAAGCTAGAAGAAACTTGTCTAGAGATTCTATCCATTTCATATCATGCTTGTACTATGCATTAGAACAACATTATCTCAATGTTTCTTCAAAACTAAGTCACATAGCCATAACTTTGTAACTTATAAACCTGATGTTCTCCTTCCCTCCAACCTTTCCCTATAAATAGAGACACTATTTGGCAAGCTAATACACGAATACACGAGCTTTGAAACACCCTAAAACTCCCCAAAACCAGAAATTGCATCAAAACCTCCATTGCTTGTCATTTCTAACCTTGAACTTCAAACTCACAGTCTACTTGTGCGTTTCCTCTATAAATCCATCACAAAGCTTCCATACATCATATACAACTCATCCCTACCCCTGTTTTATAACTGTAACTTCATTTTCATCATCCTCCAAACTTAAAAACTCAAACTTGCAACTTGACTTCTCTAGGAAGATTCAGGCGCTTTCAGCACAAAGTAAGCATTACATTAGCTTCCTAGGAGTTCAGTGAAGCTATCCAGATCATCACAACACTTCCAGGAGTGCTCAAACTCCAAACAAGATTTCCATTTTTGAGGTAAGTTTTCTCAACTTTGAACTCTCTATACAAGCATCATTAATGGTTACTTTGTGAATGAAAAATGTAGACATCATTGCCCTGAAGCTAACCATGCCTTTAGTTTTCATTTATGTTGCCTGAGTGATGTGAATTTTGAAGTTGAACTTTCTGAAAAAATTAGGTTTTATTTGGTAACAAACAAAATTCATGTTCATATTTGATTTATAGCTTTAGTTATTTATATGGTTGAATTCGTGGTGAAAAATGGAACAACTTTCATGTTTACATTTTTGAAAATGGTTGAGAAATGAAGAAGTTACAGTTTTGACCATGGAAATGTTCATCTCTGCGCGCACAAGGTTGAAGATGAAGCCATTTTCAAATATCAGAGTTGAGTTTATTTTAAGTTTATTGCAAGTTGTTTTATTACCAGATGAAACAGCCACCCCAGTGGCAGAGAAGCGCGCGCTAAGGCATTGATCTATAGGGACCTAGGTTCGAGTCCCAGCGGTACCCTTTTGTTTATTTCATATTTTCTTGTCTTAGATCATGTGCAGGCAAGCCCAATACATACGCGTTACGCCTCTCATCCACACCATTGGATCATCATACAATCAAATCCAACGCTCCACACGAGCAGGCCTATGATGTACTCTTTGAAGCCAACCACATGGAATCATAAATAGGCGCTGGACTCTCTCTTATGGACCTTGATTAAATTTGTTTTCTCATCCTCCATATTACTTTTCAGCAACCAAGATCACTCCATATTTTTTTGTTGTTATTTTCTCTGATTTCAAACAAAATATATTTGGGCCTAGCGTCCCATTTTTCTTTTTGACCCCCATTTCACTTTTTGACACCCAGGCCCAACTATATTTCTTATACTTCTTATATTTTCCTTATTTATTTATTTTAACCAAAAATATAAAAAAAAAATATATTTTTTCATAAATACTTAAATTAAAAATATCTTAATTTAAGCACTTTATTTTATTTTTGATTAAATTAACTTTTATTAGTTCTCTCACACTTTAAAACATTTTCTTAACATTAATATTCAAATTATTTTCTATACAAATAAATTAGACTTAGGTTTTATTTTAATTAACTTAGATATTTTTATTTATTTTTATTAATTAATCTCTCTTGTAATTAAAATTAATTAGTTTAATTAGGTTAAATCTTTTTCTCCATTAAAAAAACCATAAAAAAAATTTCTTTTTCTTCTTGATCTTCACATTTTGTGCATTTTATTATTATTCATGTTCAATGGTTTGTAATAGATAATTAGGACTTTATTGCTTTCTTCCCCTCATTCACAAAATTGTACTCCCCATTCCCAAAGCGTTGTAATAGCGTAGGACATTTAAATTCTATAATTTATCGCTTTCCTTATTATTATTAGTAATTAGGGTTTGCATGACAAGACTAAAATCAAACCTAGCAAAACCCTAATTCAAAAGATAAAATACTTGAAAACAAAGACACTTTGCACACATGCACCCCTAGGGTAACCCACACTTTTTGCCTCGGATAAAATAGTCATGTCCCTCGAACGTGATATGTTTTAGCAAAGACCCTCGATTAAAATATCGTAGTCCCTCGATGATCCTTCAATGTTGCCTTCAATAGTCGATCTTAGTCCCTTACAACAAATTGCTAAAACATCTTACACGTTGCCTTCTATGACTATACGATGACCCACGTTTGTCCCTCACATCCAATGATATGGCTCCCTACCAACCAATGGTAAAGTAGCACTATCTAAAGGTGGAGGAAAAGAACATATACTTTTTGAGTAGGTAGTTTCTCGTAATTGATTTCTCACAAACTAAAACCATTTCCACACCTCACACTTTCAAAAACAAACATCACTTCAAACACTCTCTTTTAACAAATATTTTCAAAACAATCATTTTGTATACATTCTCAACGATACTAGAATCATTGCAAATTGCTGCACTAAGGCGTTTTTCAAAATATTTCCAAAACAAATATTTTGTATACATTCTCAACTATACGAGAATCATTAAAAAATCACCACTTTCAAAACATCTTTAAAACATTTTTCAACTTACACAAAGTACAAAGAATTTCAAAGTGATCAAGCAATTAAGAGCCCGTAGATAACTACGAATGAAAAGGGTGCTAACACCTTCCCTTTTCATAACCTACCCCCCGAACTCAAGAAAAAATTATCAAAAGGTCTTTCTTGTTCTTTTCACCCTTTCCTTTATTGGATAAAAGAAAACTCGATGGTGACTCTTGTTATCCGCAACATTTGCGATCAGATGCAAAACACCCAAGTCAGTTCTCCCACCGTATTACACACATGAACTCCCCTCTATTACTTTTTCTCCTTCTGTTCTGATAGTTTCTCCTCCGTAACAATTTTCCCCTCCGTCAATTAGAAACCTAGAGTTATTTATATAGTTTTTAGAATAAGATTGATTAGGAAATTTGTTTGATTTGTCATTACAATTTTAGAGATTGTTAGAAATTAGGGATTTGATTACAAATCAGGTTAGAAATTGATACTATTTTGTTGTAAACTATGTTAGATTTAATTTGTATTTGATTTGATTTGCTTCTGTTTGTAAAATTTGGACGATTTTATGGCTATATTTATGAATAAAACTCTTTTGATTCGATTATGTAATAGATTTAGATCTGTACAGTAGCTGTTTTTGCTGGGTTTTTGGGCCTTGTTAGCTTGATGAAGAAGAATGATAGAGATGAGCCGCTGAGTAGTATTGCGGGTTGAAACCCTATTTTGGATTTGGTTGACTTCAGTCAACAAGTTAAAAACAATTAATAATTAACAAAGGTATAATTAGTTAATTAGGTTTAAAAAGAATAATAAAAATGCAAATAATTTTGAATAAATATTGTCTTCAGCCAACAAAATGGGCTTCCAAAAAATAAAATATGGGTCTCCTAAAATAATGCACTAAAAATTTCTTTGAGAAGTCCAAATGATCAGACCAAAAAACAATCACACCCCCTTCCCCCATTAAAAACACGTTAACTTTTAATGGGCCACCATATTTTGATGGCCCAAAACACCACAACTCTATATTGTAAAATACACTTTTGTTCACTTAAAATGGGCCTGAACATAACGGGCCAACAAACCAAGACTTTATCTTAGCAAACCCCCTTCTATTTATAAATAGGCCCCAAAAACATAATGGGCCATGAGCCAAAACTTTACTTTTACGAAACAACACCCCCCTCTTATTTAACTAAAAACAAAAGCAATCTTAATGGACCAGTATAAAAACTGACACGGGCCTGTCCAAGAATGAAACAAAAAATACACCCCCTTCTATAAACAAACCTTATGAAAAATTTAATGGGCCATCAGATTTTAATGGGTTATCCAGTTTGATAAAGGCACTTCCCTTTTATAAGTACACCCCCACCATATCTAAACAAATTTGAAATAGACAAAAATAATATGAACTTATATTATAGTTTTAAACAAAGAATATGATAACACTAAAAATTAATAACAATAAAGAATAAATTGGTTAGAAATTAGTAGGGCAAATTCGAGGTATGACAACTGCCTCATATTTAACCACTCTTCGATTGAGGGTGCAAGAATACATAGGTCTCGCACATTCGAATCAGATGGTTATTAAATAATGGAAGACCCCTAAATTTGACACAAGAAATATAAGGATACACTGTACAACGTTCCCAAGAGTGTGAAAAATAGGCATAAACGATGATGTATCATCTTACCCAAGTTTGAATAAAGTGTTTTGATTCGAGTTGGATACGACAACATGGATTACTCGTCAATACCTAAAAGAGGTCGTAGATTTTTCGCGTATTTACCATAACCTAGTAGGTAAATAGCACAAGTTTAAAAATTGATCTTTCTAATGCTTTGATACTAACGTAGTAAGCTTAAAATGTAGATTTTGTTTACTCATCACAACCTAGGGGATGAATAAAACGTAGCTTGATAATACATTTTCACATGGGCACTAACACAATGAATTATATCACAAATTTTGTATATTTACTACAACCTAGAGAGTAAACAATACGAGGATGAACATGTGCATTTATCACGACCTAGAGGATGAATGACACATGGATAGGCTTATGTATTCATCACGACCTAGAGGATGAATATTATAACCCTGAAAATTCGCATACTTACTGTTGTACCCCAAAATTTGCCCTCTCATTTCTCAAAGGATCATCCTGGACTCTCAGGCTTGCTTCTATCAAGTTTCAAGTCTTGAATTACAACTTTTCAAGAAAATCATCCACAAGGGAAAAATGGTCAAAAGCACACTGAAAAGTCAAACTTTGACTCTTTAGATCAAATCAAGTTTCAACAATTATATTTCATCAAGACATGAAATTGGTTCATAAAAAAATCAGAAGTTATAAATTACTTTGAAAAAAAATTAAATTTCTAAACATTTAGAAAATTTTCTAAGTGTTAAGAGAATATGATACTTCAGAACTTCTGGGCCAGCCTTCACGCGAGTGCAATCAGAATTTACATACACGGTTTAGAACATGATGCTTCAATCAGAACATATGGA
The DNA here is from genome assembly GCA_948472305.1 of Vicia faba. NCBI lineage: Eukaryota > Viridiplantae > Streptophyta > Magnoliopsida > Fabales > Fabaceae > Vicia > Vicia faba. The sequence goes on along the minus strand of OX451740.1, from coordinate 534,313,710 downwards.
AGCAATGTTCTTCGGTCAGAACATGACCCTTCAGCATATGGAGGTTATGTTTATGATCTTCTGCAATCAGAACATCACTAAATCCCAAAACCTCGTTTAAGTAGCCTACTGCCCTGCTATATCACAGCCCTGCAATCAGCTGCTAATCCAGTCCACGCCTGCACTTTCTCAAAACCCATATTTGCATCAATTAGCATACAAAAACCGTGATTAAAAAGCAATGGAACAGTATGCCAAAAAGGTTAAAAATCCCATTTGTTTTCCCCCAAAAAACCACAGTAAATCCATCTATAAATAAGTGGCTCCATCACACGTTCAGGAGGTTGGCTTTTGGAGAGAGAAAATTGTCAAAAGAGAGAAAAGAAAACTGTGAAACCTTCATAAAAAATCCAATTCCCAAACAGAAAATGAAACCTTTATTCTTCCCTTTGAATCAAAGAACTTGGCATTTTCTCTTCCGTTTCTCTTGCTGACTCCAGAACATCTGAAGGCAGCAGTTCAAGTTCCAAACACACGCTCCAGATTCAAGGTAAGTCTTTCTGACTTTGCCTCTTTTCATTCTGAACATCATTAAATATGTAAATATCACAGTATTGATGTTGTCCATATCATTACATAAGTAGAAAAACTGTGGATCATAACTTCTTGATTAGGGCTAGGCTCAGATTAGGGATTTGAACTTCTACAAATTGTTGTGCTTTTATCTTTCTAACCTGCTATTTGTTAAATACTGAATAAATTGCTGATGTGTTAATTAATATGAAGAAGGAGTTGAAACGTGGCACAGAACCCCTGTTTTTTCACTCACTGTTTTAGCATAGCACGACACTTATGAGTTCTCCCTACACGTTAAACACACAGAACTTCTAGGCTTTCTTACTGTTTTAACACACAGAACCTCTGATGCTCACACACTGTTTTAGCACAGCACATAACTTCTGAGTTCTCCCTACATGTTAAACACCCAGAACTTCTAGGGTTTCTTACTATTTTAACACACTGAACTTCTGATTGCTCACACACTGTTTTAGCATAACACATAATTTCTGACTTTTGGCTCACTGTCTGAATACCACCCATAACCTCTATTTCCTTTCCCTCTGATGTTTCTTGCAGGGCCTTAGAGTGTATCAATCCAGAACTTTTGATTCCACTAACGTTCCTTTCTGAGTCACAACGCGCCTGGCTTCAGAACTTCTGATCCTTGTTGTTTTGCTTGCAGCAGCACGCCGTTTCTATCTTTCATTTATTTTCCTTTTATAATTTTCAATATTAATACTCTTTTTATCAATATAAAAAAGATATGAAAATATTTTCTTTTTACTAACTAATTTATTTCCTCTTTTTAAATCCATTAAGACAAAAAAACCATTTTCTAAACAAAGTCCTTTTTCTTTCTTACGTTGTACATTTTAATATGTTTGTAATAGTTAAATAGGATTTAAATTCTTGCAACCCCCCATTTGTGAAATATGTACCCCCCATCCCTAAAATATTGTAATAGCGTAGGAATTTTATATTTCCGCAATTTAACGCTTTTCCAAATATAAAATGCTAGTAATTAGGATGTGTATGGCAAGATATGAAATTAACAAATAGATAACCCTAATCAAGACTAAAATGCATGCAATCAAACACACTTGCACACTAGAACCCTTAGGGTAATCCTACCTTGTTGCCTATTGGAAAAATAGTCATGTCCCTCTAACATGGGCGTTTTAGCAAAAGACCCTCGATGACCCTCGATGTTGCCTTCGGTAAATGATCTAGTCCCTAAAGCGACATTGCTAAAGCGTCCCATAGGTTGCCTTCTATGACTATACAAACGTCCCACACTCGTTCCTTCACATCTAATGATGGGGCTTCTTACCAAATCAATGGTAAGATATCAACATCTAAAGGAGGAGGAAAAGAACATCTAAGACCTTTTGAGTAGGTAGATTCGCTCTTAGTTGCTCGCTTGCTCACAAAAAAAAACATTTTTATACACCAACACTTTTATCTTGAAACATTTTCAAAAATTGTACGCGTTCTTATAGAAACGAGGTCCATTATAAAAACACCTTTTCAAAATCACTTTCAAAAACATATTCCACAAACACCTCTTTGAACTATTTTCAAAACAACACTTTGTACGTGTTCTTATAGAAACAAGAGCCATTACAAAGTCACATTTTTAAAATACTTTCAAAACCCACATCACAAGCACACATTCAAACAAAAGCAAGTGATCTAGCGAGTAAACTAAGAGCCCATGGAAAACCATGGATGAAAAGGGTGCTAATACCTTCCCTTTTCATAATCTACCCCCTGAACTCAAGAAACAATCTCAAAGGTCTTTCCTGTGCTTTTTCACCTTTTCTTTTGAATAAAAGAAAAGTCGGTGGCGACTCTTGCTAACCGCAACATTTGCGATCAAAACTCAAAACAAAAAGTCAGTTCTCCTACCGTATCACAGAACTGGAGACTCTGCTGGGGATTTTAAAAGTGGGGTTACCTTAGGGTTAGATCACCTTTACTTGCTTTTCTTTGTTTGACATGTTTGCTTTACATTTAAGGGTTTTCTGCTTGGGTATTATTAAAGATCCTACACCCAGATCTAGGGGACACTTATTAGGTAAACAACAAAAGATCGTGGATACTGTACGGCGTAGACCGATATGGTTTAAGCGATGGCTATGTTGGTGTGACACTTTGGTTAGTACCGGTATCCTTCGTGTGGAAACAAAGAGAATACGGGGCCGCCGCGTGGTGTCGTGAAGCACTAACGGACCTTAAAACCTTAGTTGAACAAACTTAGCCATTAGAAAGTTGTGAGATAGCCGACCTTGGTATAAAGTCGAGGATTGGTTGATACTCGATGCTACACTCATTGAGATCAGACTTTCGGGATATTTCTGCCGCAAGAAAAGATTGTCTGAGCTGAAACAAAGCCCGATAGAGGATGGTCAGTGATATTGAGAATCCTTAGAACCTAGTTACTTTTCTAAGACAGGTTTGAAACCAACTAAACTTCAAGAGGGTACTTACCTTTAACCTCATGCAAGCCTTTGAACCTAAGGACTTTTGTGTGTTTGGCTTGTGTGTGATTTACTCTGTTTGAACATAACATCATGCATCATAACATAACATCCATTCTTATTACACTGACCATTTCAAGGAACGAGGGAATTTATCTTTGTTCTATTTTGCAGATTATGGCTTTCGCTCATAGAAACACTATCTGAATCAGCTTTGTGAGAATACCTCCCCAACATAAGGAACTAGTATCGAGGGTTCTTGAAACTTCTGCATTCACCAAGAGACATGGTCGACTTCTCAACCTGGTTACTTCAAGCTTTGATGAAAAGATGATGGGTGTACTCTTTCAGTTCTTTGATCCCAAGCACCACTGCTTCACCTTTCCAGACTATCAGTTGGTGCCTACCATGGAAGAGTTCTCTCAGTTATTGAATATACCCATTCTTGACCAAGTGCCTTTCACAGGTTTAGAAGAGGTTCCAAAGCTATAAGTCATTGCCTCAGCTTTACATCTAAAACGGGCCGACATGGTATCCAATTGGGAAACAAGAAGAGGAGTCAAGGGTTTTCTAGCCAAGTTCCTAATACACAGGGCCTAGCTATTTTTGGGATGATTTGGACTTTCAGGATTTTGAGGAGGTCTTGGCCCTTCTAATCTATGGGTGAGTGCTATTCCCTAATCCATACTTACTCATAGATATGAATGCTATCAAGATTTTCCTCTCTCGCAACCCTGTGCCTACCTTTCTCGGAGACATCTTGCACACTTTCCATACTCGTACCATGAAGAGAAGAGGGGTCCTTATGTGCTACATGCCATTATTGTTGAGGTGGTTTATTTCTCACATTCCTTAGTCAGTGCTAAAGAATGAAGGAGGTTTGGGTTGGTCGTAAAGGATAATGTCACTTTCTCACGCAGATATTCTCTGGTATTCCCGATTCATGGGAGATGTTTCTATTATTGACCGTTTTGGGGAGTTCCCTAATGTCCCACTACTTGGCATTAGGGGAGGCATAACTTACAATCCTTTTTTGGCTCTGCGAAAATTTGGTTATGCTCGAAGGGATGGTCCTCATGAGTTACTTATCTAGAGCATTGCATTTAACTATGAACGGGATGTTCAAGGGTATCGCCAGAGGTTCACACGAGCTTGGGGCATGATAAACAGATCTGACGCCTAGACTTTGGGGCCAAAGAATTCCATTCCTATGGAACCTTATCTCCAATGGGTACGAGCTCGCGCTCAGAAACTTATGATGCCCTACATAGCCGTCTTACTAGTGACTGTAGAGCCCATTACTGAAGGGGATATTCCTTACACAGTTCTTCATCCTGATATGCCCACTGATCTTGAAGAACTACAGAGGTCTTGGATCCAGTTGAAGAAGGAACGGGATACTTATAGGGACCAGTTCTATGCCCAAGAGAAGAAGGTTTTAGAGCTCACAAAGCAGCTTCATGAGGAAAGAAGCCTTAATGTCTATCTCGGCACGAAGAGGAAGCATCCATGGGAAACTTGATTTTTTTTAGTTTTTAGAATTTTTAATTGTAACGCCTAAGAGGCAATTGTACCTTGAATTCTACTAATAAAATCTTTGTTTCATTTTGGTTTGCAAATTTAAATTTCCCAAAGTCCTTGAAATCATTGCATACGCATCCCATCCATAGCATTGCATAAACAGGTACCATTACAGGTTTCTCATCTTCTTGATTATTTATTTCAGCAAAGATGTCTTCTGAACAAAGCATCAAAGATCTTCAGGTACAAAATGCTCAATTTCAACAGATGTTCATAACTCTGGCAAAAGGGCAGGAAGATGTGAAGGCCCTCATCCTGAAAGAGAAGAAGAAGAAGAAGAAACCCGCTGGTATCCTTAATATGGGCAGAAGATTCGGGGGACCGCTAAAGAATTCAGTCAATCTGACCTCCTCGTCCAAAGAAGGGGAGAATCAAGAGAGGCAGACAAGGGAAGAGGACCCCAGTCCTGAAGCTTCTGACAATGATACCGACTACAATGATGAGCAATATCCTCCCATTGAGGATAGATACAAGCAATTAGAGGATCGACTGAGCGCCATGGAAGTCCAGAGAATACCTGGGTTGGACTTCGAAGAACTGGGATTGGTGTCGGGAGTGGTCATCCCACAAAAGTTTAAAGCTCCAGTTTTCTCAAAATATGATGGGGTGTCTTGCCTCAAACTTCATCTCTGTTCCTATGTAAGGAAGATCCAACCCCACACCACTGATAAAAACTTGTGGGTTCACTTCTTTCAAGACAGTCTGTCAGGGACTCAGCTCGAATGGTTCTACCAATTGGAGGGAACTAATGTCCGAAACTGGGAGGATTTGGTTGCTGCTTTTTACAAGCAGTACCAATACAATGCCGACCTGGCCCCTACTCGTACTCAACTCCAGAGTATGTCCATGGGTACAGGTGAAGGCTTTAAGGACTATACGCAGAAATGGAGAGATTTGGCTGGGAGAGTCCAACCCCCTTTGTCTGATAGGGAGTTAGTCGACGTGTTTCTTGGGACGTTGTCTGGTCCATTATTCAAGCATTTGATCTGTAGTTCATCGGCTGGTTTTAATGAGTTGATATTAACTGGAAAGAGGGTAGAAGCTGGGATTTGGAGTGGTAAAATACAGAGAGACACCTCCTCAAGTTCAGTAAAGAAGCCCTTCACTGGTAAGAAGGAAGCCAGTGTTATCTATAGCCCAAGTGGTCAGAGCAGAGTTGAACACCGTCCGATGGTAAGTGTTGTAATGATACCTAAGCATGTGGCTGCTCCACAACACAACAATCAGCAAAGGGTAGAAAGACCACAAAGGCAGTTCACCCGAATTAACATGAAATTGACAGAGGTTCTACCCCACCTGCTGAGATCCAATTTGGCAACCTTGAAGGAGGCTCCCAAGAATCCTAATATCACATCTCCTTGGTACAATCCAAACGCTCGGTGTGCCTACCATTCTGAGAGTCCTGGTCACGATACGAATGACTACTGGGCTCTAAGAAATAAAGTACAAGATCTGATCGAGGCCAAGGAGATTGAGTTCGATGCTTCGGAAAATCCCAATGTCATAATTGCTCCCATGCCTAAGCATAATCATGGAGTTAATGTTGTTGATACAGATCTATTTGTAACCTCAGTTGATAAAGTTTCTACTCCCCTTATGACTCTTAAGAAGAATTTGTTGCTGGCCGGTTTATTTCTGGGTTGTGGTGAAGGTCGCCACATGTGTTCATCTCTGCCTCTGGTTGCTATCTGCTAAAGACAGGTGTCCAGCGCCTGATGGACAACAGACAAATTTTGTTCGAGAAAACTTTGAATCTTGCTGTTCTGTTCGAAGATGTTGCTATTATAACCATTTCCGCCAATCCTTCCAAGGCCTCATCAAGAAGACCTGTTAGGATTACACCCGCTCCGAGAGTTACTCCGTTAATAACCACCCGTCCTGGTCTTGTCCCGTACACCTCGGATAAAGATGTCCCTTGGCATTATGGAGCCGATATCTACTATCATGGCGTTAAATAAGACCTGAAGAATGAAGAGGTTGATCCCGATGTCAATAACACTGTTGGGACCAGTAGGATTACTAGAAGTGGAAGGGTTTTTCTCCTAAGATATCCCCAAAGACTGTCACTAAGCCTGTTGTTATTTCATCTATTGTTCCTACCAGTACTTCCGTCGCTACTCCTGTTCTTACTCCAATTGTTACTCCTACCTTAGAGTCATCTGGGACTCGAGGCAAAGAAGCTATAGGTGAGCCTGCCCGGACAGAGGCACCTAGAAAGGTTATCGTAGAAACCTCTAAGCAAGAGATAGAGGAAATCTTAAAAATAATCAAAAAGAGCAACTAATATGGTCGAGCAGCTGGGGAAGTCCCCTTCGAAGATATTGATGTTGTCTTTGATATTATGTTCCGAGGCCCATGCGAAGGCTTTGATTGCATTCCTCAAGACTGCGCATATGCCACAAGAAACCTCAGCCGATCAATTCAAAGATTGTGTGGCCAACTTAACTGCTGACAATTGGCTGGGTTTTTCGGATACCGACTTAACTCCGAAAGGGAGAAAACACAATGATGCTTTGCATATCTCGATCAAATGCAAGGGCACCACTATGGCTCATGTGCTGGTGGATATTGGGTCTTCACTGAATGTCCTTCCTAAGAAGGCTCTCGATCGGCTAGATTGTGAAGGCTTGACCTTAAAGCCTAGTAACATTGTGGTAAGGGCTTTTAACGGGTCGAAAATAATGGTGCATGGAGAGGTGGACATCCCTGTCAAGGTAGGATCTCAGGCCTTTGAGTCCACTTTCTATGTGATGGACATCAGGCCATCGTACTCTTGTTTGTTGGGTCGTCCTTGGATCCAAGAAGTTGGGCTATTACTTCTACACTACACCAAATGTTGAAGTATCCGGTGAAGGGGAAGATTGTCACTGTGCATGGAAAAGAGGAGTACATGGTGAGCCACCTGAACTCCTTCAGGTACGTAGAAATGGACGGGGAATTCATAGAGACCCCTTGTCAAAACTTTGAAGAGGTTCCCCAGATTTTAGCGTCAATCAAGACTACCACCAATACCAAACCTCCTTTGAAGATGGCTTCTCTCAAGGACGCCAGAACAGTGGTTGAAGAAGGTGGGTGTGCCAATTGGGGACAACTCCCTGATTTCACTCACAAAACTGACAAATTTGGTTTGGGCTTTACTTCAGGGGCTCAGAGGAGTGTTCGACGCGCTCGGGCTGGAGGACCTCCCTTACGCATCAGCAATCGTGGGGTCAACGCTATTGAAGACGGTGAGGAAGACCTTGACATTGACAGCTGGATCTACCCGACTACCAACGGTGGTCCGGATAACTGGACGACTAGAGATTTTATTCCAGTTTCTTTTATTCCGCGGTAATTGTCTTACTTATGTTCTGAATTTGTAATGAATAATTTTAAAAACTTTTTGGCCTTGTGTATTACCCGAGGCACAATGGTTCTATCTGTGAGGGTTATTATATGTCATTTCATATATCATTAATGAAGCATTGTGTGATACGGTGGGAGAACTGACTTTTTGTTTTGTGTTTGATCGCAATGTTGCGGATAGCAAGAGTTGTCACCGACTTTTCTTTTATCCAATAAGGAAAGGTGAAAAAGCACAGGAAATACCTTTTAGAGATGTTTTCTTGAGTTTGCTGGGTAGATTATGAAAAGGGAAGGTGTTAGCACCCTTTTTATCCATGGTTTTCCATGGGCTCTTAGTTTACTCGCTAGATCACTTGCTTTTGTTTTGAAATGTGCTTTGTGATATGGGTTTTGAAAGTATTTTGAAAATGTGACTTTGTAATGATTCTCGTCTCTATAAGAATGCGTACAAAGTGTTGGTTTTGAAAATATTTCAAAGAGATATGTTGGTGTATAAAAATGTTTTTGTTGTGAGCAAGCGAGCGACTAGGAGCGAATCTACCTACTCAAAAGGTCTTAGATGTTATTTTCCTCTTCCTTTAGATGTTGCTATCTTACCATTGATTTGGTAAGAAGCCCCATCATTGGATATGAAGGGACGAGCGCGGGACATTTTTATATAGTCATAGAGGGCAACCCATGGGACGTTTTAGCAATGTCGTGTTAAGGACTAAATCGTTTATCGAAGGCAACATCGAGGGTCATCGAGGGACTACGATCTTTTATCGATGATCTTTTGCTAAAACGCCCATGTTCGGGGAACATGACTATTTTTCTGATAGGCAACAAGGTGGGATTACCCTAAGGGTGCTAGTGTGTAAGTGTGTTTGATTGCATGCATTTTAGTCTTGATTAGGGTGATCTATTCGTTGATTTCATATCTTGCCATACACATCCTAATTACTATATTTTAGGGATTGCAAGAATTTAAATCCTATTTAACTATTACAACCATATTGAAATGTACAATGCAAGAGAGAAAAAGGACTTGTAAAGAAAATGGTTTTTGGTCTTAATGAATTAAGAAAAAGAAATAAATTAATTAATAAAAGAAAATATTTTTATGTCCTTTTTTATATTAATGAAAAAGGGAATTAATATTGAAAATGATAAAAAGGAAAATAAATGAAAGATAGAAACAGCGTGCTGCTGCAAGCAGAACAACAAGGATCAGAAGTTCTGAAGCCAGGCGTGTGGTGACTCAGAAAGGAACGCCAGTGGAATCAGAAGTTCTGGATTGATACACTTTAAGGCCCTGCAAGAAACGTTAGAGGGAAAGGAAACAGAGGTTCTGGGTGGTATTCAGACAGTGAACCAAAAGTCAGAAGTTCTGTGTTGTGCTAAGATAGTGAGTGAGCATCATAAATTCAGTGTGTTTAACGTGTAGGGAGAACTCGAAAGTTATCTGTTGTGCTAAAACAGTGAGTGAGCATCACTCAGAAGTTCTGTGTTATGCTAAAATAGTGAGTGAGCACCAGAAGTTCGGTGTGTTAAAACAGTAAGAAAGCCTAGAAGTTCTGTGTGTTAAAACAGTAAAGAGAACTCAGAAGTTCTGCATGCTTAAACAGTGAGAAAATCCTGGAAATTCTGTGTGTTAAAATGGTGAATGAAAAACAGAAATTCTGTGTTACATTTCAACTCTTTCATCATATTAATCAGCACATCAACAATTTATTCAGTCCTTAACAGCAAATCAGGAGGATAAAAGACACAATAATTTATAGAAGTTCTAATCCTAATTCTGAGCCTAGCCTTAATCAAGAAGTTCTGATCCACAGTATTTTTTCTTATGCAATGGTATGGACAACATCAACACTATGATATTTACTTATTTTATGATGTTCTGAATGAGAAGATGCAAAGTCAGAAAGACTTACCTTAAATCTGGAATGTGTGCTTGGAACTTGAACTGCTGCCTTCAAATGTTTTGGAGTCAGCAAGAGCAACGGAAGAGAAAAGGCCAAGTTCTTTGATTCAAAGGGAAGCACAAAGGTTTGGTTTTCTATTTGGGAATTCTGGATTTTTTTACGAATGTTTCAAAGTTTTCTTTTCTCTCTTTTGACAATTTTCTCTCTCAAAAAACCAGCCCCTTGAAAGTGTCACTGAGAAACTTATTTATAGGTGAATTTGCTGTGGTTTTGGAGGGGAAAACAAATGGGATTTAAACTTTTTTGGCACACTGTTCCATTGCTTTTTGATCATAACTTTTTGTATTTGGTGCAAATATGGGCTTTGGAAAAATGCAGGCGTGGACTGGATTAGCTGCTGGTTAGAGTACTGTGCTGTAGCAGTGCAGCAGGTTGTGTAAACGAGGTTTTAGGATTTGGTGATGTTCTGATTGCAGAAGACCAGAATAAGACTTGAAGGGTGATGTTCTGACCGAAGCGTTAAACATAACCTTCATATGTCGAAGAATCATGTTCTGACCAAAGAGCATCCCTTCTACATGTTCTGATTGAAGTATCATGTTCTGAACCGTGTTTGCAACTTCTGACTGTACTTGCGTGGAGGCTGGCTCAGAAGTTCTGAAGTATCATATTCTCTTGACACTTCGAAAATTTTCTAAATGTTTAGAAATTTGATTTTTTCAAAGTAACTTCTGACTTCTGATTTTTTTTAATTAACCAATTTCATGTCTTGATGGAATATAATTGCTGAAACTTGATTTGATCCAAAAGTAAAAGTTTGACTTTTCAGTGTGCTTTTGACCATTTCGCCCTTGTGGATGATTTTCTTGAAAAGTTGTAATTCAAGACTTGGAACTTGATAAAAGCAAACCTGAGAGTCCAGAATGATCCTTTGAGAAATGAGAGGGCAAATTTTGGGGTACAACAACTGCCCCTGTTCAATCTTCTTAAGCCTGAGGATGTAGATTGGCTGGTCTGCCTTTCGTGATCTGAAGGTGGAAGATGATTGAACACTAGAGTGCCCAGAAATTTGCACTCGCATGAAGTAATGCTGATTGGTGATATCGGAAATGGGCTTACAAATGACCTTTGGAAGGCGACGGGGAATCGTCGGAGATGGGCTTAAAGATGTCATCCAAAAAAGATCGGTTACATAAGAGATTCCTTAGCGAGAATTCATGTACCTGCTGTTGAGGAGGACTTTGCCGGGGAATGTTAATTTATGATGGGAAGTAAAGTCTAGTAGCTTTGGTTGTCCATTACTCTACTGGGGAATTATCTCCTGATTGAGGAGGGTGAAATTAGAAGGTATACCTGGTCAGGGTCCAGGCTGTACAACGACTTACTGGGGAAATACGAAACCGACTGTATCTGACCGAGTCTAGGCCTTACAGTGTTGTAAACTATTGTCTGGAGATAAGGGAGAAGGAACCTGGATAGTAGGGTTACTTCGAGATGAAATCCTGAATAGTAGGGCTAAGAGAAGGAACCTGGATAGTAGGGTTACTTTGAGATGAAAGCCTAGATAGTAGGGCTAAGAGAAGGAACCTGGGTAGTAGGGTTACTTCGAAATGAAAGCCTAGATAGTAGGGATATGAGAAGGAACCTGGGTAGTAGGGTTACTTCGAAATGAAAGCCTGGATAGTAGGGCTATGAGAAGGAACCTGGGTAGTAGGGTTACTTCGAGATGAAAGCCTGGATAGTAGGGCTAAGAGAAGGAACCTTTGTAGTAGGGTTACTTCGAAATGAAAGCCTGGATAGTAGGGCTATGAGAAGGAACCTGGGTAGTAGGGTTACTTCAAGATGAAAGCCTGGATAGTAGGGTTATGAGAAGGAACCTGGATAGTAGGGTTACTTTGAGATGAAATCATGGATGGTAGGGCTTATGGGAAGGAACCTGGGTAGTAGGGTTACTTTGAGATGAAATCCTAGATAATAGGGCTTATGGGAAGGAACTAGGGTAGTAGGGTTACCTCAAGATGGAAGCCTGGATAGTAGGGCTTATGGGAAGGAACCTGGGTAGTAGGGTTACTTCGAGATGAAAGCCTAGATAATAGGGCTTATGGGAAGGAACTAGGGTAGTAGGGTTACCTCAAGATGAAAGCCTGAATAGTAGGGCTTATGGGAAGGAACCTGGGTAGTAGGGTTACTTCGAGATGAAAGCCTGGATAGTAGGGCTTATGGGAAGGAACCTGTGTAGTAGGGTTACTTCGAGATGAAAGCCTGAATAGTAGGGCTAAGAGAAGGTATCTGGGTAGTAGAGTTACTTCGAAATAAAAGCCTGGATAGTAGGGCTATGAGAAGGAACCCGGGTAGTAGGGTTACTTCGAGATTAAACCCTGGATAGTAGGGCTATAAGAAGGAACCTGGATAGTAGGGTTACTTCGAGATGAAAGCCTGAATGGTAGGGCTTATGGGAAGTGTGATACGGTGGGAGAACTGACTTGAGGGTTTTGCGTTTTATCGCAAATATTGCGGTTAGCAAGAGTCACCATCGACTTTTCTTTTATCCAAAAGGAAAGGTAAAAAAGCAAAGGAAAGACCTTTGAGATTGTTTCTTGAGTTCGGGGAGTAGATTATAAAAATGGAAGGTATTAGCACCCTTTCCATCCATGGTTTTCCATGGGCTCTTAGTTACTTGCTAGATCACTTGCTTTTGTTTGAAATTGTGCTTTGTGTGGTTTTTTGAAAGTATTTTGAAAAGGCGTCATCGTTTAGGAAAACTTTGTAATGATTCTCGTTCGTAAGAATGTATACAAAGTGTTGATCTTTTGAAAATGTTTTCAAGTTTGAAAGGTGTTTTTGAAAGTGTTGGTGTTTGTTTTGAAAATAGAAAGGACGTTTGTTTTGAGATGGAGCAAGTAACCAAAAGTAATCTACCTACTCAAATGTCTTTCTTGTTCATTTTCTTTTCCTTTGATATTGTTGTCTTACCATTGATTTGATAAGCAACCCTATCTTTGGATGTAAACGGGACGGGCGTGGGTCATCGTAAGACCATGATTAGCAATGTTGCAAAGTATCTTAGCATTTTGAGGGACTAAGATCATTTTTGTAAGGCAACTTTGAATAGCGTCATCGAGGGACTATGATCTTGTTGTTTGTTTTTCTAAGATACCTTACACGTGTAATATGGCCATTTTTGTACAAGGAAACCAAGTGGAGAACCCTAGGGGTGCTTGTGTGCAAGTGTGTCGTTTTCATGCTTGATTTTGTCTTGAATTAGGGTTTTCTATTTGATTGGTTTTATCTTGCCATACAAACCCTAATTATTAACATGTTATATAAAGCGATAAATTGCAGAAAGTAAATATCCTACGCTATTACAATCATTTGGGGATGGGGTGTATAAATTTACTAGTGGGGGTTGCAAGAAATTAAAGTCCTAATTATCTATTACACCCATATTGAATAGCCATGAAGAAAATATATGAAGCATGTAAAAATAAAGAAAAATGAAAGGAAAAGAAAGCATTTTGGATCATTATGTGTCGACATATGCCGTAAAATCAAGCTTCTCGAATTCACTTTTGCTTTGATGAAGACAAATCGTGATTGGTAAAGAAGGCAAAAATTATTGATCAAGCTAAAAGCCTCTTTGGATGAAGTCTTTGGTTCAAGCCCTTAGGAAATTTAAAGGTATAATGATAATACTTACCTTGAACTTAAGATATAGATGCTCAATGGTCAAAAAGAAACATTTTATATTGTCCAACTCTTTATTCAAGTTTTTTCAAAGCAAAAAATCAATTTTCATTTGAGTGCAATCGATTTGCATGTTAGTGCAATCGATTTCATGCTTCAGTTTTTCAAAACATGGCTACTGGCTTCCAGTGCAATCGATTTGCATGGTTGTGCAATCGATTGCACACTCAAAATATTTGGAAATCTGGCTACTGGAACCCCGTGCAATCGATTTGAATGGTTGTGCAATCGATTGCACACTCAAAAATTTTGGAAATCTGGCTACTAGAACCCCATGCAATCGATTTGCATGGTTGTGCAATCGATTGCCTGCTGTATGGTTTTGAAAAACAGCTGCCTTACACCTTCCTGTTCATGATGCTATTTCATGGAAAACTTTTCACTCAATCTTGGCAATTGTTCATGATTTTTTACAAACATTTTCTTCAAAGTTCACTGCATTTTAGCCTCAAAAATGAACCAAATGATGATGATTGAAATGAAGAGTTTTAAAGTTAAGGAGACTTACCTTGCAACTAGAATTTATGTTTTGAGCTTGAGGTGTTGCCTTGTGGACTGTTATGACCTTTTTCAGTTATGAGATTTTTTGAGAGTTTGTCAACAAAACTTCTGGTTTTCTTTCTATTTTTTATAACCTCTCTCTCTTTCTTTTTTTTCTAACCCCTTTGTCTTGCAAATGCTTCTTCTATTTATAGGCAAGAGGTTTGTGCATATAAGTTGACTAAGTTTGCAAGACAACATGTTATGGTTTGGTTGGATTACAAAAATCAAACTATGTCAAGTACTCCATAGTCCCAAGGTGAAGTACCAAAGTTGCTGGTATAGAGGAGCTACTTCCCATGATTTATGGTGGAGTATAATCAACAATACGCAAGGTATGGGCTCAAGACAAACTTTGTACAAAAAGCTTGCTTTTCAAGAATAGCAATGGTGCCTTTATGCCATAAATGGAAAGATCTTTTGGACAATGGCTCAAACGCTTGGGTAATAGCTCAAGCTCTTGTATAAACATTAAATTATGATGAGATTTACAAGTAAAGAAGCCTGCAACATAAGATTATGCAGCAAATCATGAGAGTTTTGTTATGTGTTCTTCACTTAGAATGACTTGCAATTCAAAGATGGATGGCCAACTTCAAACCCTTGAATCTTCTAGCTCAAGTATGATAAATTTATGCTCTTGGATGTTTTGGAAACCTTGAAACATCCTCTATAACTTTCATGTTGGCCATTTTGGCAAAATCATCTTCGAACTATGTGAAAAAATACCAAGAAGTTGGGATAAAATCCTGAACAAAATCTGTTGGAAATTTCTCTAAGTGTTAAATGAAAATGTCATGACTTCATGAATTTATAACTCAAAATCCAAGCACTTCTAGGAGAAGTTGTGTAAAGCAATGCTGTAGATATCATGGATATCTACAACCTTCATGTTGAGAGTTTCCCTTGAACTATCTTGCATCTTGGTGAAATAATGGCATGAAGTGATGAAATTATCATGTATAAAACACTTAGAAAATTTCTAAGTCTTGGAAATCTTGACTTTTCAAGTTGACTTTTGAGTTTCTTGACTTTTTGATGATCAAGCTTGATATTATTGAATGTCTTGATGAAATTTGATCTTTGGAATGTAATGTTGACCAAAAACTCAAAGTTCGACTTTCTAATATGCAATTGACCATTTTGCCCTTGTGCCAATTCCAAGCCTAAATTGATGTACGAGTGCTGCAAACTCGACGTCATAGAAGATCTTGTGAGAGAATCCTTGAGAAATGAGAGGGAAAATTTTGGGGTACAACAGCTGCCCCTGTTCAATCTTCTTAAACCTGAAGAGTTAGATTGGTGAGTCCGCCATTCGTGACTTGAAGGTGAAAGATGATTGAATACTAGAGTGCCCAGAAATTTGCACTCGAAGATGGATGGTGAATGGGCTTATAGATGCCATTTGGAGGAAAGTTGATAAACATTAGAAGAAATATCATCACAAATCTCTTGTTGATTTATACTAAAATTTGATGTTTTACCTGTGAGAAAAAGAGTTAGTAAAATGAAGATGCATGCATGATGTTCACCAGATGTGGTATTATGCTAAATGCACAGGGTATGTACATGCTATGATGTATGATCATGAGATGTATGTTTCTGTCTGGGAAAATAAATCCCTGACTGCTGCTGAGGAAATTCTGGGGGGTTGAATCCCTGATTGCCGTCGGGGATGAAGAATATGCATATATTCAAACTTTGTTGAAAGGATGCTTTCGCTGGGGAATATCTCTTGAATGTCAGTTGTTATCTGGTCGGATCCAGGCTTCACAATTTGCTGAGGATGAAGTAGTCAACTGCTATCTGGTCGGATCCAGGATTCACGACAACTTACTGGGGAAGAGATAAATTAACTATTATCTGGTCGGATTCCAGGCTTTGCGGAAAATTTCTTGAAATTGAATAGTTATCTGGTCGGATCCAGGTTTCACAACAACTTGCTAGGGATACGGAAGTTAACTATTATCTGGTCAGATCCAGGCTTCGCAGTAACTTGAAATGGTAACTACTATCTGGTCGGATCCAGGTTTCATGGTTTTTGGAAAGTTGTACTATTATCTGGTCGAGTCCAGACTTCATAGTGTCTCTATGGGGATCATAGTTAATTTTTATCTGGTTGGGCTCCAGGTTTCACAATAAACTGTTTGAAAAAACTGTCATCTGGTCGGGTCCAGGCTTTGCAGATTTCTGAGGTTGATGAGGTCAATTGCTATCTGGTCGGGTCCAGGTTTCACAATAAACTATTTTAAAAACTATCATCTGGTCGGGTCCAGGCTCTGCAGATTTCTGAGGTTGATGAGGTTAATTGCTATCTGGTTGGGTCCAGGTTTCACCATAAACTATTTAGGGATTTAGTTGTTATCTGGTCGGTTTCCAGGTTTCACAATAAACTGTTTGGGGATTTAGTTGTTATCTGGTCGGTTTCCAGGTTTCACAATGAATCTCCGAGGGTAATCGCTATTTGGTCGGATCCAGGCTTCACAACAACTTTTTGGGGTAGAGGAAAACTCTACTGGGGAAAAGAAATTAAACCTTGGTTAGATTGAGTCCAGGTTCTTCTATATCTTTGAAAAGTTAGACTATTATCTGGTCGAGTCCAGGTTTCATAGCATCTTAAAATTGAGATCAACTGTTATCTAGTCGGGTCCAGGTTTCAGATACTCAAACTATTATCTGGTTGAGTCCAGGTTTCAGCAACTTGAAGAAGTCAAACTATTATTTAGTCGGGTCTAGGCTTCAGTAATAACTTGAAAATTGTGTTAGTACCTGGTCGGATCCAAGCGTCATAGTATCTTTTTTTTGGAAATAGTAAAGGCTTTGTTGACGGATTTACTGGGGATCAGGGGTTGTGGCCCTATGTTTTGCAACAATCTGAAAGAAAATTCAAACTGGAGAGTGTAGACTCAGTCGGGTAGGACATACTCAACTTAGGGAGGATATACTCAACTGGGGAGGATAAACTCCACTTGGGGATAATAGCCTTGGCCGAGGAAGATATGCTCAGCTGGGGAAGATAGGCTCAGCTGGGGAACTTTGTGGCATCTTGATTGTTGTATGTTGGGGAGATTTGAACTCGGCTGGGGAGTTATGTGGTTCCTCGATGATTGTTAGGGAAATAAAAACCTGTTGGGGAAAGGTTTATTGCAGCCGTCCTCATGGGGATAATGATAATGAGATAACTCTGTGGGGATATTTCCTACACATTAAATTTTAATTATGTTCCAAATAGTTTTTAATTATGTTCATATGCATATGTTCATTCAATTTTAGTCATTGGACAAATTTGCGTTCAAAACAAAGACGAAAATTTTGCACTTCAAAGTGTATTTGTATTGATATTTTGCCCATCAATAGGCATTTTTGTACAGAGAGACAGAGATCCTAGTAAGAGGAAATTGTTGAAAGGAAAACAAACATTGAGAATGAAAACAAAATAGCCATGTGAAATGATCTTATTGCCTTCCAACTCTACTATTGCCCCAATATCTTTGAATGTCTCTTACCTTTGATAAAAGTTGATTGGATTGATCTTGGACCGTTTGAACTTGGACCTTGATGATAAAATTGACTGTATTGATTCCACGGGACATAGTCATACGCTTTTAATCCTTAACTTTTTCCTGGACCGCCCTTTCGGGTTTTCAGCCAACCAGGATACCCCTTTTTGCCCAAGTCTCCCTTTCGGGTTTTCAACTTGCCGGGTGTACAATATTTTGCATATATCCCTAATTTTTGCCCAAACCTTTTGGTTTGCCGGGATGCCCTTATTTTGCTTAGGTGTGTCAACCTAATGGGTCTCTTATGCATAGTATTTTTTAACTATGTCCACGTTTATGGGATGTGGGAAATCCTCGCCATCCATGGTAGTCAGCATCATGGCACCGCCATAGAAAACTCTCTTGACAACAAATGGCCCTTCACAGGTGGGAGTCCATTTGCCTCTGGGGTCACCTTGTGGTAGAATGATGCGTTTTATCACCAAGTCACCAGCTTGATATACTCGAGGCTTGATCTTTTTGTTGAAAGTGTTGATCATCCGTTTTTGGTACGTCTGACCATGGCAAACAACAACTAACCGTTTTTTGTCAATCAAGTTCAACTGATCCAATCTCGTTTGAATCCACTCGTCTTCGTCTAAGCCTGCCTCAATCATAATCCTCAGCAAGGGAATCTGAAATTCCACTGGCAGAACAACTTCCATGCAATAAACTAAGGAAAAGGGAGTTGCCCCAATTGAGGTTCTGGCTGAAGTACGATAACCATGTAGAGAAAACGACAACATATCATGCCAATCCTTATAGGTTACTACCATCTTCTGCACAATCTTCTTGATATTTTTGTTGGCTGCTTCGACTGAGCCATTCATTTTTGGTCTATATGGAGAAGAATTATGATGCTTGATCTAAAACTGAGTGTAAAGCTCAGTAATCATAGCATTATTGAGGTTAGTCCCATTGTCGGTGATGATCCTTTCGGGGATACCATAATGGCAGATGAGGTTGTGTCTGATGAATCTGGCTACCACATTCTTGGTGACTGAGGAAAATGAGGCAGCTTCGACCCATTTGGTGAAATAATTGATAGCAACAAGAATGAAGCGATGTCCATTGGAAGTTGTGGGCTTGATCTCTCCAATCATGTCAATGCCCCATATTGAAAATGGCCACGGAGCGGTCATGACATTCAGAGGGATATGAGGCACATGGACCTTGTCAGCATAGATTTGGCATTTGTGACAGGTCCTTGAATGTTGATGGCAATCAGTCTCCATTGTTGACCAATAGTAACCTGCTCTTAAGATTTTCTTGGCCATCGTATGCTCACTTGAGTGAGTACCGAAGAGACCATCGTGCATGTCTTCCATAATTTCCTCTGCCTCCTTCTTGTCCACACATCGGAGTAGAGTCGAATCATGGTTGCGTTTGTACAATGTCCCGTTACTTAGGAAGAATTTGGCTGCAAATCTTTGCAAGAACTTTCTGTCGTTGATATATGTCCCCTCTGGATACTCTTGTGTTTCAAGGTATCTCAACACCTCATGGTACCATGGCTTTTCCGCATCGGTGTCAAGCTCATAGCAATGTGCAGGTTCATCGAATCTTTCAATTGTTATCATAGGGGCTTCGTTGTCCCATCTGACTTTGAACATTGGAGACATGGTTGCCAAAGCGTCAGCCAACTGGTTTTCTTCCCCAGGGAAGTGGTCGAACGTGATCTCTTCGAAATAAGGAATTAGGGATAGAACAAGTTCCTTGTAAGGGATAAGATTAAGGTGTTTAGTGTCCCAATCTCATTTAACTTGGCTGATCACCAAGGCAGAATCTCCAAACACATCCAAATGGTTGATCCTTAAGTCAATGGCAGCTTTCAGACCTAAGATGCATGCTTCATACTCAGCCATATTGCTTGTGCAATCGAAGCATAGTTTGGAAGTGAAAGGAGTGTGGCAACCTTCGGGAGAGACGATCACATCACCAATTCCGTTACCTAAGGAATTGGAAGCCCCATCGAATACCATAGTCCATCGGGATCCTTGTTCAGGTCCGTCATACGGTCCAGGTTTCGCACAGTCGGTTACCAGCATGATGTCCTTATCAGGGAAGTCGAAGTTCATTGACTGATAATCATCCACGGCTTGATGAGCCAAATGATCTGCTAGTACACTTCCTTTGATGGCTTTTCGAGTCGTGTGTTGAATGTCGTACTCAGTCAAGATCATTTGTCATCTGGCTATGCGTCCGGAAAGGGAAGGTTTCTCGAAGATGTACTTGATTGGGTCCATTTTAGAAATCAACAAAGTGGTATGAGTCAACATATACTGTCTTAGCCGGCAAGCAGCCCATGCCAGAGCGCAACAAGTTTTCTCGAGCAGTGAATATCTGGTTTCACAGTCGGTAAACTTTTTTCTCAGGTAATAAATAGCATGCTCTTTTCGGCCAGACTCGTCATGTTGGCCCAAAACACACCCCATAGAATTCTCTAATACTGTCAAGTACATGATCAAGGGTCTTCCTTCAACCGGAGGCATGAGAATAAGAGGTTCTTGTAGGTATTCTTTGATTTTGTCAAAGGCAATCTGGCATTCATCGTTCCATCTGACTACCTGGTCTTTCTTCAAGAGTTTGAAGAGTGGTTCACAAGTAGCATTCAAGTGGGATATAAAACAAGCAATGTAATTGAGACGACCCAAGAATCCTATGACTTCTTTTTCAGAATGAGGGACTGTAATTTCTTGGATGGCCTTTATCTTATCAGGATCAACTTCAATGCATTTATTGCTGACAACAAAACCTAAAAGCTTTCCAGAGCGTACTCCAAACGTGCACTTATTAGGGTTTAACCTCAACTTGTACTTCTTCACCCTCTCGAATAATTTGTGCAGGTGATCGAGATGTTTTTCTTCGGTTTGTGATTTGGAAATCATATCATCCACATATACTTCTATCTCATGATGAATCATGTCATGAAATAAAGCTACCATAGCCCTTTAATATGTTTCCCCTGAATTCTTTAGTCCAGGTGGCATGACCTTGTAGCAGAAGGTGCCCCATTGCGTAATGAAAGTAGTCTTCTCCATGACTTTGAGAGCCATCCTTATTTGATTATAGCATGAGAAGCCATCCATGAAAGATAAGACTTTATGCTGAGCAGTATTATCAACTAAGACGTCAATGTGTGGTAGAGGGAATTCATCTTTGGGGCTTGCCCTATTCAGATCCCTATAGTCTACGCACATGCAGACTTTCCTGTCTTTCTTTGGCACTGGCACCACATTGGCAACCCATTGAGGATAGGATGTCACAACTAAGAACCCTGCATCAAATTGTTTCATCACTTCAGCTTTGATCTTTTCAGACATATCAGGCCTCATGTGGTGAACATTTTGCTTGACAGGCGGACAATCTTCTTTTGTCGATAGACGATAAACTACGAGGTCGATATCCAACCCAGGCATATCTTCATAAGACCAAGCAAAAACTTCCGCATGATCATGCAACATCTGAACCAACCTACTCTTGACACTTCTTTCCAAGTTAGCATGGATCTTGATTTCCTTCTTATCTGACTCAGTACCCAAGTTGATAAACTCAACTGACTCTTCGTGCAGTTGAATAGCTTTTTCCTCTTGTAATAGAAGTCTGGCTAGTTCTCCCAGTATGTCACAATCTTCCTCGCTTTCGTCTTCGGCTTGGTTATAGTCGGAAATAGAAGAGTCATTGGCAATAGGATCCAGAGTGGATGTGGACCTGCAAGAGTGTGTGTGTGTGCATGTAAGATACATGGCTATTTTTTTTGAAAAATGTAATTGAAAGAAAGGAAAGACAATGAACACAAATATTTGAATGCAAAAGAGTCCAATGTGCTGAATGATCATATGATTAGATGAACATAAATAAAACCCTTGACAAATGGACCAAAGTGCCCCGGGCCAGGCAAATGGCTTTTGGGTTTAAGAATGCTGGGGCAACCTATCAGCAAGCCATGGTCGCTTTGTTCCATGATATGATTCACCATGAGATCAAGTTTTATGTCGATGACATGATAGCCAGGTCTCAAACCAAAGAGGAACATCTCGATCATCTACAAAAGTTGTTTGACAGGTTGAAGACATACAAGCTAAGGTTGAATCCGAACAAGTGCACCTTCGGGGTAAGGTCTGGTAAGCTTCTGGGTTTCATTGTCAGTGACAAAGGTATTCAGGTAGACCCCGCAAAGGTAAAGGCCATACAAGAGATGTCGGCTCCCCGTATTGAGAAGGAAGTTAGAGGTTTCTTGGGACACTTGAATTATATCGCCAGGTTCATTTCACATCTGACTGCTACTTGTGATCCCATATTCAAGCTTCTGAAGAAAGATCAAGTGGTAAAGTGGAATGACGAATGCCAGACTACTTTCGAAAGGATCAAATAATATCTTCAAGAACTGCCAATTCTGATGCCTCCGATTGAAGGTAGACCTTTGATATTATACTTAACAGTGCTAGACAATTCAATGGGGTGTGTGCTGGGGCAACATGACGAGTCTGGTCGAAAAGAGCATGCAATATACTACCTTAGAAAAAAATTTACCGACTGTGAGACAAGATACTCATTGCTCGAGAAAACTTGCTGCGCTTTGGCATGGGCTGCTCACTGACTAAGACAGTATATGTTTACCCACACTACTCTATTGATATCTAAGATGGATCCAATCAAATACATCTTCGAGAAGCGTGCACTCTCCGGAAGAATAACGAGATGGCAAATGATCTTAACCGAATACGATATACAATATACAAACCAGAAAGCAATCAAGGGGAGTGTATTGGCTGATCATTTGGCTCATCAGGCCGTGGATAATTACCAGTCAATGAATTTTGAGTTCCCAGACGAGAACATTATGCTGGTGACTGACTACGAAGAACCTGGACCAGATGAAGGACCTGAAGAAGGATCCCGATGGACTATGGTCTTTGATGCAGCTTTGGACGCACTTGGTAATGGCATCGGCGCTGTAATCATATCCTCTGAGGGCTGTCACACTCCTTTCACTGCCCGATTATGTTTAAACTAAACTAACAACATGGCGGAGTATGAAGCCTGCATCATGGGTCTCAAAGCCGCTATTGACCTCAAAATCAAGTTCCTAAATATCTTCGCAGATTCAGCCTTGGTGATAAGTCAGATCAAAGGCGAATGGGATACGAAGCATCCGAATCTCATCTTATACAAAGAGCACGTACTGACATTGCTCTCACACTTTAAGGAGGTAACTTTTGAACATTTCCCACGAGAGGAGAATCAGTTAGCGGACGTGCTAGCTACCATGTCTTCTATGTTCAAAGTTAGGTGGGACAAGGAAGCTCCCCGAATCACCATTGAAAGGTTGGATGAACCAGCGCACTGCTGTGAGATTGATACTGAAGACGTGACAGACAAACCTTGGTTTCATGAAGTCAAAAGGTATCTCAAGGCTCAAGAGTATCCCGAAGGGGCATCTATCAATGATAAGAAGTTTTTGAGAAGGTTTGTTATGAAGTTCTTCCTCAGTAATGGAATCCTCTACAAATGCAACCATGACTCTACCTTACTACAGTGTGTTGACAAGAGTGAAGCAGAGAGAATCATGACAAATCTACATGAAGGTACCTTCGGAACCCATTCTAGTGGATATACCATGGCTAAGAAGATCCTACCGACAGGATACTATTGGTCTACTATGGAAGCAGATTGTTATCAGCACTCCAGAACTTGTCATAAATGCCAAATTTATGCTGATAAAGTGCATGTGCCTCTGTTTCCCTTGAATGTCTTGACAGCTCCGTGGCCCTTTGCATTGTGGGGCATTGACATGATCGGAGAAATAAGGCCCATTGCCTCCAATGGGCATCGCTTCATCCTGGTGGCCATTGATTACTTCACGAAATGGGTTGAGGCAATCTCCTTTGCTATTGTTACCAAGAATGTTGTGGCGCGATTTATTAAGCATAATCTGATCTGTCGGTATGGTGTGCTAGAGAGAATTATCACCGATAATGGTACGAATCTCAATAACACGATGATCACCAAACTCTATAAGAAGTTCAAGATACAACATCATAACTCTTCTCCCTATCGGCCAAAGATGAATGGCGTTGTTGAAGCGGCTAACAAGAACATCAAGAAAATTGTACAGAAGATGACAGTGACATACAAAGACTGGCATGAGATGTTACCATTTGCTCCGCATGGGTACCGTATCTCAACACAGATGTCGACAAGGGAAACACCCTACTCTCTGGTATATGGCATGGAGGCAGTCCTACCCATTGAGGTCCAGATCCCTTCTCTGAGAATCATGAAGGATGCAGGTCTGAATGAAGATGATTGGATCCAGACTCGACTTGATCAACTGAATCTGATTGATGAGAAGAGACTTACTTCTATCTGTCATGGTCAAACGTATCAAAAACGGATGATCAAGGCTTTCAATAAGAAGGTCAGACGCCAAGAGTATCAAGTCGGGGATCTAGTGATCAAGCGCATCATACTGCCGCAAGGTGACCTTAGGGGAAAATGGTCTCCCACATACAAAGGGCCATTTGTGATTAAAAACATTTTCTCGGGTGGAGCCGTGATTCTAATCACCATGGACGGTGACGACTTTCCTCACCCTGTCAATGCAGACATAGTGAAAACATACTACGCATGATAAAATACCCGCTAGGTCGACTGGCCTAGGAAAAAATAAGGGCTTCCCAGCGAACCAAAAGGGTTCAGGCAAAAATAAGGGATGAAAATGAAAAATTTGTACACCTGGCAAGTCGAAAACCTGAAAAGGCAACTTGGGCAAAAAAGGGTATCCCGGTGGACTGAAAACCCGAAAGGGCGGTCCAGGAAAAAGTTAGGGATGAAAAGCGTATCACTATGTTCGATTGGATCACCCTGCAATCTGACCGCAATATCAATTGTCAAGCTCAAATAGCATCGATCAACCTAATCAGCTTCGGACAAGCAGCAAAGTGATGAGACGCTCGAAGACATAGCAGCGATAGTAGAATTGGAACCCAATGGGATTGTTGTACATAGTTGTTTTATTTTTACACAATATTGTATAACTTCTATTTTTACAACGATGTTCTCTTACTAGAACGTCAACCTCCTTGTACGAAAACGCCTATTACAGGCCAACTTCAAAAAATCAATACAAAATCATTTTCATAAGAAACTTTGAGTTTTTCTTTTTCTGTTTTGTTTTGCAAGAACGTCCATTGATTTATTTTTGACATATGCATTTAAATATGATCGCTGCTCATAAATATTTACATAAAGAAACAAAAGACAATTACTCGTAATTCCAGAAACAGGGGCAAAAAAATGTCAAACCCGACAGTTACTCTGTCCAGAAGGTACCGGGGCAGAGATAACTTTGGAGCACAGTCATCAATACATGCGACCTTGTAACATATGTATTCCCCATAGAGTAAAGGTAGTCAAAGCATTGATATCAATTCTCTCAAAACGAGAAGTAATCTCCCTAGCCAGGGTCATCCAGAAACCTTACATCTATATCCCCCGACCGAATTACATGATCGCGAGCGGATCATCATAAATTATTATCTCCCCAAGCAGAGTTTGTTTCTCTAGATACAGAAGCTCAATCCCCAACAAAGCTTAACAAGAGTCATTCCCCCGTAGATCTATTCTCTAACAAAGTCTCTCCCCGAAAGAATATTCACAAATAACAAAGAACAAACCTCTGGCACATTCATTTCTGTTCACCATCTCCAACGGAAGTAGAAGAACCATAGTTCTCTACAACAGTCAGAAATGCTATATTCTCCAGCAGCATTCAGGGATTTATTTTCCTAGACTCGGATATGTCACAAATAACATCTCATGTTCATACATCATGACATGAGCACACATATCACATACAACATAATCTCATTTATTTTGAGAACATCATCTCACAACACATTTCATGCATCGCATATGATTAACCCTGTTGTCTTTTCTAGAAAGACAGTTATCACCAATAATTCCAGCAATTATACATGTCATATCTGCAGACAGCTAATGAAAAAAATCAGTTCCCGAAACTAAACGGGCCAACAAATCTACATGATCAAGCGGAGTAACCCTACTACCCAGGGTCCTTCTTTAGGCCCTACTATCCAGGATTTCATCTTGAAGTAACCCTACTACCCAGGTTCCTTCTCATAGCCCTACTATCCAGGATTTCATTTCGAAGTAACCCTACTACCCAGGTACCTTCTTCAAGCCCTACTATCCAGGCTTTCATTTCGAAGTAACCCTACTACCCAGGTTCCTTCTTTAAGCCCTACTATCTAGGATTTCATTTCGAAGTAACCCTACTACCCAGGTTCCTTCTTTAAGCCCTACTACCTAGGCTTTCATCTCGAAGTAACCCTTGTACCCAGGTTCCTTCTCATAGCCCTACTATCCAGGCTTTCATCTCGAAGTAACCATACTACCCAAGTTCCTTCTCATGGCCCTACTACACAGGCTTTCATTTTGAAGTAACTCTACTACCCAGGTTCCTTCTTATGGCCCTACTACCTAGGCTTTCATTTTGAAGTAACCCTATGAGCCAGGCTCCTTTTCATGGCCCTACTACCCAGGCTTTCATTTCGAAGTAACCCTACGACCCAGGTTCCTTCTCATGGCCCTACTACCCAGGCTTTCATCTCTAAGTAACCCTACTACCCAGGTTCCTTCTCATAGCCCTACTATCTAGGCTTTCATCTCGAAGTAACCCTACTACCCAGGTTCCTTCTCACAGCCCTACTATCCAGGCTTTCATCTTGAAGTAACCCTACTACCTAGGTTCCTTCTTATGGCCCTACTATCCAGGCTCTCATATCGAAATAACCCTACTATCCAGGTTCCTTCTCCCTTATCTCCAGACAACAGTTTACAACACTGTAAGGCCCGGACCCGACCAGATACGGTCGATTTCACATTTCCCCAGTAAGCCTATATACAGCCTGGACCCTAACCAGATATGCATTCTACTTTCACCTCCTCAATCAAGAATTAATTCCCCAGCAGAGTAATGGACAACCAAAGCTCCTAGACTCTACTTCCCAGGACATAAATCAAAATTCCCCGGCGAAGTCCTCCTCAACCGCAGGTATAGGAATTCTCGCCAAGGAATCTCTTATGCAACTGATCTTTTTGGGATGGCATCTGCGAGCCCATTCCCGATATCACCAATTAGTATTACTTCATGCGAGCACAAATTTATGGGCACTCTAATGTTCAATCATCTTCCACCTTCAGATCACGAAAGGTAGACCGACCAATCTACATCCTCAGGCTTAAGAAGATTTAACAGGGGCAGCTGTTGTACCCCAAAATTTTCCCTCTCATTTCTCAAAGGAGCATCCTGGACTCTCAGGCTTACTTCTATCTAGTTTCAAGTCTTGAGTTACAACTTTTCAAGAAAATCATCCACAAGGGCAAAATGGTCAAAAGCACACTGAAAACTCAAACTTTGACTTTTTAGATCAAATCAAGTTTCAACAATTATATTTCATCAAGACATGAAATTGGTTCATCAAAAAATCAGAAGTCAGAAATTACTTTGAAAAAAAATCAAATTTCTAAACATTTAGAAATTTTTCTAAGTGTTAAGAGAATATGATACTTCAGAACTTCTGGGCCAACCTTCACGCGAGTGCAATCAGAATTTGCAGACTCGGTTCAAAACATGATTCTTCAATCAGAACTTATGGAAGCAATGTTCTTCAGTCAGAACATGATCCTTCAGCATATGGAGGTTACGTTTCTGATCTTCTGCGATCAGAACATCACCAAATCCCAAAACCTCGTTTAAGCAGCCTGCTGCCCTGCTATATCACAACACTACAATCAGCTGCTGATCCAGTCCACACCTGCACTTTCTCAAAACCCATATTTTCATCAATTAGCATACAAAAACCATGATTAAAAAGCAATGGAACAGTATTCCAAAAAGGTTAAAAATCCCATATGTTCCCCCCCCCCCCCCCCAAACCACAACAAATCCATCTATAAATAAGTGGCTCCATCACACGTTCATGAGGTTGGCTTTTGGAGAGAGAAAATTGTCAAAAGAGAGAAAAGAAAACTGTGAAACCTTCATCAAAAATCCAATTCCCAAACAGAAAACCAAACCGTTATTCTTCCCTTTGAATCAAAGAACTTGGCATTTTCTCTTCCGTTGCTCTTGCTGACTCCAGAACATCTGAAGGCAGCAGTTCAAGTTCCAGACACACGCTCCAGATTCAAGGTAAGTCTTTCTGACTTTGCATCTTTTCATTCAAAATATCATTAAATATGTAAATATCACAGTATTGATGTTGTCCATATCATTACATAAGTAGAAAAACTGTGGATCAGAACTTCTTGATTAGGGCTAGGCTCAGATTAGGGATTTGAACTTCTATAAATTGTTGTGTTTTTATCTTTCTAACCTGCTGTTTATTAAATACTGAATAAATTGCTTATGTCCTGATTAATATGAAGAAGGAGTTGAAATGTGGCACAAAACCCCTATTTTTTCACTCACTGTTTTAGCATAGCACAGAACTTCTGAGTTATCCCTACACGTTAAACATACAAAACTTCTAGGCTTTCTTACTGTTTTAACACACAGAACCTCTGATGCTCACACACTATTTTAGCATAGCACAAAACTTTTGAGTTCTCCCTACATGTTAAACACCCAGAACTTCTAGGCTTCCTTACTGTTTTAACACACAGAACATCTGATTGCTCACACACTGTTTTAGCACAACACGGAATTTCTGACTTTTGGCTCACTGTCTGAATACCACCCAGAACCTCTGTTTTCTTTCCCTCTGACGTTTCTTGCAGGGACTTAGAGTGTATCAATCCAGAACTTCTGATTCCACTGACGTTCCTTTCTGAGTCACAACGCGCATGGCTTCAGAACTTCTGATCCTTGTTGTTTTGCTTGCAGCAGCACGCCGTTTCTATCTTTCATTTATTTTCCTTTTATAATTTTCAATATTAATACTCTTTTTATCAATATAAAAAAGATATGAAAATATTTTCTTTTTACTAACTAATTTATTTCCTCTTTTTAAATCCATTAAGACAAAAAAACCATTTCCTAAACAAAGTGCTTTTTCTTTCTTACGTTGTACATTTTAATATGTTCGAATAGTTAAATAGGATTTAAATTCTTACAACCCCCCATTTGTGAAATATGTACCCCCCATCCCTAAAATATCTTAATAGCGTAGGACTTTTATATTTCCGTAATTTAACGCTTTTCCAAATATAAAATGCTAGTAATTAGGATGTGTGTGGCAAGATATGAAATCAACAAATAGATAACCCTAATCAAGACTAAAATGCATGCAATCAAACACACTTACACACTAGCACCCTTAGGGTAATCCCACCTTGTTGCCTATCGGAAAAATAGTCATGTCCCTCAAACATGGGCGTTTTAGCAAAAGATCCTCGATAAAAGATCGTAGTCCCTCGATGACCCTTGTTGTTGCCTTCGGTAAATGATCTAGTCCCTAAAACGACATTGCTAAAGCGTCCCATAGGTTGCCTTCTATGACTATACAAACGTCCCACACTCGTCCCTTCACATCCAACGATGGGGCTTCTTACCAAATCAATGGTAAGATAGCAACATCTAAAGGAGGAGGAAAAGAACATCTAAGACCTTTTGAGTAGGTAGATTTGCTCCTAGTTGCTCGCTTTCTCACAACAAAAACATTTTTATACACCAACTCTTTCATCTTGAAACATTCTCAAAAATTGTACGCGTTCTTATAAAAACAAGATCCATTACAAAGACACCTTTTCAAAATCACTTTCAAAAACACATTCCACAAACACCTCTTTGAACTATTTTCAAAACAACACTTTGTACACGTTCTTATAGAAACAAGAGCCATTACAAAGTCACATTTTTAAAATACTTTCAAAACCCACATCACAAGCACACATTCAAATAAAAGCAAGTGATCTAGCGAGTAAACTAAGAGCCCATGGAAAACCATGGATAAAAAGGGTGCTAATACATTCCTTTTTCATAATCTACCCCCCGAACTCAAGAAACAATCTCAAAGGTCTTTCCTGTGATTTTTTGTTTGTTTATGTCCCTAATTTTTGCCTGGATCGCCCTTTAGGGTTTTCAATCCACCGAGATTCTCCTTTTTTCCTAATTCGTCCGTTTAGGGTTCAAACTTAGCGAGCTTTTTATACATAGTATTTTTTGACTGTGTCGAAGTTAGTCAGATGAGGCAGTTCTTCTCCATCCATTGTTGTGAGGATAAGAACACCACCCAAGAATGTTGTTTTTACCACATATGAACCTTCGTAGTTGGTAATCCATTTACCACGTGAATTAAGACGAGGTAGTAGAATCTTATTGACCCCCAAATCTCCTTCTTTGAACACTAGAAGGAGAACCTTCTTGTGAAATGCTTTCTTCATCCTCTTTTTGTACAATTGACCGTGGCACAAAGGTGTCAAGCATTCTTCTTCAATGAGGTTAAGCTGATCAAGTCGCGTCTGAATCCACTCTACTTCTTCAAGATTTGTTTCCATTAGAACCCGTAGTGATGAAATTTCTACTTAAATAGGGAGTACTGCCTCCATGCCATATACGAGAGAGAAAGGAGTTGCATCTATTGACATACGCACATAATTATGATAGATATGTAGAGAGAAGGGAAGCATTTCATGCCAATGTTTTTATGTCTTCACCATTTTCTGAATGATTTTCTAGATGTTCTTATTGGCAGCTTCAATGGCCCTGTTCATCTTGGGTCGATATGGTGAGGAATTATGATGCTCGATCTTGAAGTTATTGTGTTACTCCTTCACCATTTTGTTGTTCAAATTGGACCCGTTATCTGTAATGATTCTTCTAGGAACCTCATATTTGCATTTAAGATTTTTCTTAATGAACCGAGTAAACCACTTGTCTTGTCACATTTGCATATGACGTAACTTCCACCCATTTTGGTGAAGTAGTCGATGGCAACTAGTATGGAATGGTATCCGTTAGAGGCTTTCGGTTCGGTCATTCCTATCATATCAATTCCCCACATTGAAAATGGCCAAGGAGAACTTAGGACATTCAAAGGGGTCAGTGGAACATGCATTTTGTCAGCGTAGATTTGGCATTTGTGACATGTCTTTATATAATGGTAGCAATCAACTTCCATCGTCAACCAATAACAACCTGCTCGCAAGATCTTTCTAGCCATGGCATATCCATTTGTATGAGTTCCAAAAGTGCCTTCATGGATTTCTCTCATAAGTGTATCCGCTTCATGTTTCTCCATGCACCTGAGTAACACCATATCGTAGTTTCTTTTATATAATACATCACCATTCAGAAAGAACTTTGAAGCTAGCTTCCACAAAGTTCGATTGTCAATCATAGAGGCATTTTCTGGATATTCTTGCTTCTCGAGATACCTTTTGATGTCATAGAACCAAGGCTTGTTATCCGTTCCTTCTTCAATGGCAAGGCAATGTGTTGGTTCTTCAAAATGTCCAATTGTAATGCATGGTTCGTGATTTTGCCAGGTCACTTTGAACATGACTGATAAAGTTGCCAAGGTGTTTGCCTTATGATTTTCTTCTTGCGAAATATGAATGAACGCAACCTCAGTAAATTTTGTAGCTAACTACAAAACATGATCCCGATATGGAATCAATTTGGGATGTTTAGTGTCCCATTCGTTGTTGACTTGGTATATGACTAATGCTGAGTCTCCATAAACTTTGAGGTGCTTAATTATCAGATCAATAGCAGCTTCTAGACCCGAGATACATGCTTAAGAAAAGTCAACACCGCCCCAATACCATGCCTTAATTCATTTGAAGCACTTCTAAACATGAGTGTCCAACGTGCCCTTGGTTTAGGTCCTTCGTTGGGTCCTGGTATTTTGTAGTCACCTATAACCATGATATCTTCATCTGGAAAGTCGAACTTCATTGGTTGATATTCAGGCAATGGATGATGAGCCAGGTGATCAGCTAGTACACTACCCTTGATGGCATTTTGAGTAACATATTGGATGTCGTACTCGGATAGTAACATCCTCCATTGGGTAATCCTTCTTGTAAGAGCTGGTTTTTCGAATATATACTTCAAAGGATCCATTCTTGCTATTAACCATGTGGTGTGAGTTAACATATATTGCATAAATCATTTAGTAGCCCAAGCCAATGCATAACATATTTTCTCGAGGAGAGAGTACCTGGTTTCGCAGTCAGTGAATTTCTTGCTGAGATAGTAGATTGCATGCTCTTTTCTCCTTGTTTCATCATGTTTCCCTAATACACATCCGATTGAGCCTTCAAGCAATATTTAGTACATAATGAGCGGTCTCCCAAGATCCGGTGGCATCAAGATTGGTGGCTTTTGTAAATATTGCTTTATCGTCTCGAAGGCTGTCTGACAATCATCATTCCACACCACTGTCTGATCTTTTCGAAGTAACTTTAATATAGACTCGCACATATAAGTTAGGTGCGATATGAACCTTGCAATTTAATTCAATCGTCCTAAGAAACCAGGAACTTCTTTTTTCTGTCTTTGGAGTTGTCATTTCTTGTATGGCTTTCACATTGTCAGGATCTACCTCAATACCGTGTTGACTTACAATAAAACCCAATAACTTGCCTGACCCAACACCAAATGTACACTTGTTCAGATTTAACCTCAGTTTAAAATTTCGCAGACGCTCGAATAATTTCGGTATTCCTTAACTTTGGCAATCATATCATCCACGTATACCTCAACTTCCTTATGGATTATATCTTGAAATAGTGTGACCATAACTTGTTGATAAGTTGCCCTTGCATTTTTTACACCGAAAGGCATCACCTTGTAATAGAAAGTGCCCCAAGGAGTCATGAAAGTAGTCTTTGTTGGTGTAAGCCCTAGAGGCCAATACTTTTGGTACTTGTATCGAATTATTTATTAATAATAAAAGGAATTTCTTTATTATGTTTGCTTTCCAAAATAATAAAGTCCCTAGAATGGTTTATTTGTTTAATGAAATGTTAAGTGTGACTTAATCATGAGATCCCATTAAACATAAGACACTATTCTTAATGTATCCGTAGTCAAGCTTTAATGTGAAGTGGGATAACATTAAAGCATTAAGATTATTATGAAGATAGATTGATGATCACATCTCATGGATCATAGATAAGGAGTTATCAAGTCTTGACATAGGTATGAATATTAGGAGTAATATTTATACTGGATTGACCCGCTATGAGAATACTACATAGAATGTTATGCAAAGTGTCATAAGTTATTCTCATGATGATAATGGTGTATACCACCCTTCAACCTGAAACCACTATGGACCCTAGATGTAGAGTCAAGTACTTTATTGCTGATCAAACGTCATCCGTAACTGGATGACTATAAAGACGGTTGATGGGTACTTTACAAAGCATGCTAAGGGACATGAGTGACCTAGATGGAATTTGCTCATCTTGCATAACGGGATAAATGTCTAAGGGCCCAATATTGAATTGGACAAGGGTGACACAGTGTATGCCTTGTGTTCAATATAGACATGAGGGCAAAAGGGTAATTGTACAACACAAATATTATCACGAAAAGTGTTTGGTCAGATCACATGACATTTTTGTGACTTGGGTAACAGTGATGTGTTGCTAGATACCGCTCACTGTTTATTATATTAAATGTGTGATTTAATGTAATTGCCAACATCGCGAAAACCTACAGGGTCACACATATAAGGACAGGTTGATGAGAGATAGAATAAATAAGGAACACCGTAAGGTACGGTGCACTTAAGTGTAATACGGAAAGTGGTAAGGTACCACGTGGATAAGTGATATATGGCACATTATAAGGTATGACGTCCATAAGCTTAATTGGGATTTTAGCTTATAGCCTTAATTGGGCTTTTAGCTTGTAGCCCACACGAGTGATTCTATAAATAGATCCCTTGTGATGAAGCAATTTCACTTGATGCAATTTCGTTTTGATTCTCTCTCTCACTCAAGGTTTCCGTTCGTGATCAGCTAGCATTATGACCGGAAGCGATCTGTTTGTGTGGACTGAGTAGAGGCGTTGTTCTTCATCAACGCTCGTGATCACAACATCAAAGGTCTGAATCACCACAAGAGGTAAATATTTCTATCACTGACCATGTTCATTCGTAAGGATCGCTAAAGGAAAATTTTAAATTCCGCTGCGCTTTTGATCGCAATTTTCCTTCAGTCTTTTCCATGTCCTAGGGTGCCATTTTGATCTGATTATAACCTGAGAAACCATCCATGAATGAGAATACTGAAGCTTGAGCTGTATTATCCACCAGAACATCTATGTGAGGTAACGAGAAATCACCTTTGGGACTTGCTTTATTCAGATCTCGATAATCTACACAGATGCGTACTTTTCCGTCCTTCTTGGGTACTGGCATGATTTTAGCTATCCAATATGGATAATCTACCACCGCTAAGAACCCTACGTCAAATTGTTTAAGGACTTATTCTCAAATCTTGCTAGACATGTCTGGACGAGTTCTTCTGAGCTTCTGTCTAACTGGATAGCAACCTTCCTTGAGAGTAGTCTATGCACCACAATATATGTATCCAATCCTGGCATATCTCTGTAAGACCAGGCAAATATATCCATATATTCGTGTAAAAGTTTGATCAGTCTTTCTTTGAAGCTTCCTTCTAATTTTGCTCCTTGCTTGATCTCTTTTGGATCCTCCTATGTGCCAAGGTTGATGGTCTCAATGGTCTCTTGGTATGGCTGTATATTGTCAGCCTTTTACTCTAATTCCCTTGCCAATTCTTTGGAGATTTCAAGATCTTCATCATCTTCCTCTTCCGCTTCGTTGATGGGTGCATCAAAATTATATCAGATAGCAGCAGTAACATTATCGGTAATTTTAGGCACGAATCTGCATATTTATCATATTTTGGTGCAATTTTAGTATGTGAATTTGAAAATGCATATGAAGAAAGTATTGTCATTTTAAAAACATAAGAGATAAATCAAGAGAAAGACAGTGATCTCAATTGAATGTGAAATATAACTCTTATTAATTGAATATACTGTTTGAAACAAATTGGGGACCCTTACAAGCTACCCTTATTCCTCGGGTTTGCATAAGTTCCTTTTAAAACAAGAAAAAAATACTTTGGAGTAGAAAATATCTTTGGAATTTTCACGGTTGTCCAATTCTTGAGTTCTTCGCCTGGAGCACATTCACAAATGAAGTCAGATGCTCTCTTGGTGCTGCTTTTGTTAGATATCATTGCCACTTATCCACCATGTTCCACCCTTTTTTTGATGAAGGTTTCTTGGATGGGAGGATATTGCCCCTCGCCTTTCAGAGTATCCTTTGATGATTCGTAGCCTAAACCAAAACAATTTTTCTTCTCAGGTATCTCCACAAGTTTACCCCAACCTTTTAAGGTGCCATCCTTCACAGCTGCTTGTAAATCTCTCCACGAAGTCACAATAGGTTTCTTGATTTTCTCTACTGGTAGGGTTACAATTGAAGCAACCTCTAAGACTTAGAATGGTGTTACTATGAAATCTTCATCTGCACTGATATATCTATAGGACTCTATGTGACTTACAAAGATGTCCTCTTTACTGTCGATTATAATCAATCTTCCTTCAACGAAGAACTTCAATTTCTGATGTAGAGTTGAAGTAACATCCCCTGCTGCATGAATCCAAGGTCGTCTGAGCAAACATGTATATGCTGGTTCTACATCCATTACTTGAAAATTAATATAAAACATATGCGGGCCGATCTTGACAAGAAGATCCACTTATCCAAATACAGAACTTTGAGAATCATCGAAAGCTTTGACTATCATAGAACTTGGCCTTATAACAACACCATCTAATGTTAACTTCATCAGGCTAGATTTTGGTAACACATTGAGGGCAGAACCAATATCGATGAGTACCATGGACATGTTAGTTGTACCCATCTGAATGGAAATGTAAAACACCTTGTTGTAAGCTCTTCCTTGTGGATGTAACTCGCTGTTATTGAAGCCTAGGTATGATCCATATGTTAGGTTTGTTACGACATTGTCGAACTGATTTACTGTAATCTCTTTTGCAACATGAGACGAACTCAGAATCTTCACCAGAGAGTCTCGATATGCTTATGAATTGAGGAGCAACGAGAGTATTGAAATCTTGTTTGGGGTTTGGTGTAGTTGATCCACCACCCTATAATCACTTCTCTTGATTATTTTTAAGAATTTACTGATCAAGAGACCGAAGAATATTTGAAAATAATCAAGAGGATTGATTATAGGGTGGTAGATCAACTTCACCAAACCCCGACCAAGATTTTAATACTCTCATTGCTCCTTAACTCATAAGCGCATAAAGACTCTCTAATGAAGGTTATAAGTTCGGCTCAAGTCGTGAAAGAGATTGCAGTGAATCAGTTTGACAATGTTGTAGCAAATCTGACATCTGGATCATATCTAGGTTTTAATGATAATGAGTTACCTCCACAAGGCAGAGCTCATAACAAGATGTTGCATATTTCTATTAAAATAGGTACCACAAGCCTGTCTAGAGTACTCACTGATACTGGTTCTGCTCTTAATGTGCTACCAAAATCCAGCTTGATGAAGTTAACATTGGATGGTGTTGTTATAAGACCAAGTTCTATGATAGTCAAAGCTTTTGACGTAAGTAATTCCTAGATCGACTAGGGCCCATAGTGGCATCACGTTGATGGAGGCCCCAGGGTCCCGCAATAGCCTTCTTTCTTTCTCCGATGTCACCAGTGAGATAAAATAAATGGGCCGCTTATGTATGCTTCTTCCTGTCCAGTAAGATGTCTTCTTCTCAAATTACAATTTTTGGAGAAGTGGACCTTCCTGTCAAGATAGGCTCACACATGTTTTATATCACTTTTCAAGTCATGGATATAGAACCAACGTATACATATTTACTCGGGCGACCTTGGATCCATGCAGCAGGGGCAGTTACTTTAACTTTACATCAGAAATTAAAGTTCTTTGTTGAAGTAAGATTGGTTATAATCGATGGTGAAGAGGACATCTTTGTAAGTCACATATAGTCCTACAGATATATCAGCGCTAATGAAGACTGTATAGCGACACCATTTCAAGTATTAAAGGTTGCTTCAATGGTAACCCTACCAGTGGAGAAGATCGAGAAACCAACTATGACTTCATGGAGAGACTTGTAAAGAGTTATGGAAGAGGGTACCTCAAAAGGTTAGTGTAAACTTGTGGAGATACCTCAAAAGAAAAATTGTTTTGGT
Source organism: Vicia faba (assembly GCA_948472305.1). Lineage (NCBI taxonomy): Eukaryota > Viridiplantae > Streptophyta > Magnoliopsida > Fabales > Fabaceae > Vicia > Vicia faba. The sequence continues at coordinate 534,276,772 of OX451740.1, read as the reverse complement.
TTGGGCTACGAATCATCAAAGGCTACCCTGAAAGGCAAGGCACAATTTCCTCCCATCTAGGAAACCTTCATCAACAAAGGAGCAAAGCATGGTGGGTAAGTGGCGATGATATATAACAAGAGAAACACCAAGAGAGCATCTGACTTCATCCGTGTATGTGCTCCAGGAAAAGAGCTTAAGAATTGGACAGTCGTGGAGATTCTAAAGATATTTTTTCTTTCCAAAGTAATTTTTCTTGTTTTTGAAAGAACTTGTGTCAAGCCCGAGGCATAGGGGTAGCTTGTAAGGGTCTCCCGATTTGTTTCAAACAGTATTCACAATTAATAAGAGTTATATTTTGCATTCAATTAAGATCACTGTCTTTCTCTTGTATTTATCTCTTATATTTAAAAATGACAATATTTTTCTTCATATGGCATTTTCCAAATTCACATACTAAAATTGCACCAAAACATGATAAATACGCAAATCTATGCTAAAATCACCGATAATGTTACTGCTGCTATCCGATATAATTTTGATACACCCATCAACCAAGCGGAAGAGGAAGATGATGAAGATCTTGAACTTTCTAAATAATTGGCGAGGGAGATAGAACAAAAAGTTGACAATATACAACCATACCAATCTATGGAGACCATTAACCTTGGCACGAAGGAAGATCCGAAAGAGATCAAACTAGGGGAAACATTAGAGAAAAGCGTCAAGGAAATAATGATCAAATTGCTACATGAATATGTGGACATATTTGCCTGGTCTTACAGAGATATGCCAGGATTGGATACATATATTATGGTACACAGACTACCTCTCAAAGAAGGTTTCTCTCCAGTTAGAAAAAAGCTCAGAAGAACTCGTCCAGACATGTCTGACAAGATTCGAGAAGAGGTCCTTAAACAATTCGACGCAAGGTTCTTTGCAGTGGTGGATTATCCACCTTGGATAACTAACATCATGCTGGTACCCAAGAAGTATGGAAAAGTACGCATGTGTGTAGATTATCAGGATCTGAACAAAGCAAGTCTCAAAGACGATTTCCTGTTACCTTACATAGATGTTCTGGTGGACAAAACAGCTCAAGCTTCAGTATTCTCGTTCATGGACAATTTCTCATGCTAGAATCAAATCAAAATGGCAACAGAAGATATGGAAAAGACTACCTTCATGACTCCTTGGGGCACTTTCTATTATAAGGTAATGCCGTTTGGTCTAAAGAACGCATGGGCAACTTATCAACGGGCTATGGTCACACTATTCCATGATATGATTCACAAAGAGGTTGAGGTGTACGTAGATGATATGATTTCCAAATCTCATATGGAGGGTGATCAAATCATACATTTACAAAAGTTATTCGAGCATATGCGAAGGTTAAAACTAAGGTTGAACTCAAACAAATGTACATTTGGTGTCAGGTCAGGAAAGTTACTGGGTTTTATTGTAAGTCAGCATGGTATTGAGATAGACCCCAACAAGATAAAAGCTATATAAGAAATGCCAGCTCCGAGGACGAAGAAAGAGGTTCATGGTTTCTTAGGACGATTAAGTTACATTTCAAGGTTTACATTGCACCTAACACCTACGTGCGAGCCTATATTCAAATTACTGCGAAAAGATCAAACAATGGTATAGAATAATGATTGTCAGTCAACCTTCGAGACAATAAAGCAATATTTATAAGAGCCATCAATCTTTATGCCTCTGATTCCTGGAAGACCTCTCATCATGTATCTAACAGTGCTTGGAGGGTCAATGGGATATGTATTGGGACAACATGATGAAACAGGTAAAAAAGAACACACAATCTACTACCTCAATAAGAAATTCACCGATTGTGAAACCAGGTACTCACTTCTCGAGAAGACTTGTTGTGCATTGGCACGGGCTACTAAAAGACTAAGGAAATACATGTTAACTCACACCACATGGTTAATAGCAATAATGGGTCCTTTAAAGTATGTGTTCAAAAAACCATCTCTTACAAGAAGAATTTCACGATGGCAGATGTTACTATTATAATACGACATCCAATACATTACTCAAAAGGCCATCAAGGGTAGCATACTAGCCGACCATCTAGCTCATCAGCCACTACCAGAATATCAGGGTCCAGTGAAGAACCTAAACCAGGGGCACATTTGACACTCATGTTTGATGGGGCTTCAAATGCACTGGGCACGACATTGGCGCAGTTTTGACTTCTTCGAAGAATTTTCATAAACCTTATACTGCAAGGATATGTTTTGACTGCAACAATAATATCGTTGAATATGAAGATTGTATCTTGGGTCTGGAAGCTGCTATCAATATAAAAATCAAACATCTCGAAGTATTTAGAGACTTTGCGCTAGTCATATACCAAGTCAACAGTGAATGAGACACTAAACATCCCATATTGATTCCATATAGGGATCATGTTTTAAAGATAGCTACAAAATTCACTGAGATTACCTTCAGTCATATCTCACGAGAAGAAAGTCAGATGGCAGACGCCTTGGCAACTCTATCAGCCATGTTCAAAGTAACTTGGCCAAACCACGGGCCGGGTAATATAACCAGACATTTTAAAGAACCTGTACATTGCCTTGCTATTGAGGAGGGACCAAATAACAAGCCTTGGTTCTATGACATCAAGAGGTACCTTGGAAATCAAGAATATCCAGAAAATGCCTCCAACATTGACAAGCAAACTCTGCAGAAGCTAGCCACAAAATTCTTTCTGAGTGGTGATGTGTTATACAAAAGAAACTACGATATGGTGTTACTCAGGTGCATGGAGAAACAAGAAGTAGATACACTTATCAGAGAAATCCATGAAGGTGATTTCAGAATGCATACAAATGGACATGCCATGGATAGAAAAATCTTGCGAGTGGGCTATTATTGGCCAACTATGGAAGACATGTCACAAATGCCAAATCCACGTCGACAAAATGAACGTGCCACCAACTCCTATGAATGTCATGAGCTCTCCTTGGCCATTTCTGATGTGGGTAATTGATATGATAGGCATGATCAACTGAAAGCATCAAACAGACACTGGTTCATACTAGTTGCCATTGATTACTTCACCAAATGGGTAGAAGCAACATCCTGCGCAAATGTGACAAGTCAAGTGGTTACTCGATTCATCAAGAAAAATCTCATATGCAGATATGGGTTCCCAAGTAGAATCATTACAGATAATGGGTCCAATTTGAACAACAAAAAGATGAAGGAATTATGCAATAATTTCACGATCGAGCATCATAATTCCTCACCATATCGACCCAAGATGAACGGGACCGTTGAAGCTGCTAATAAGAACATCAAGAAAATCATTCATAAAATGGTAAAGACATACAAAGATTGGCATGAAATGCTTCCTTTTGCTCTACATGGCGGTCTTAGTTCTGTGCGTACGTCAACAGGTGCAACTCTTTTCTCTCTCGTATATGGCATGAAGGCAATACTCCTTATTGAAGTAGAGATTTCATCGCTACGGGTTCTAATGGAAATAAAGCTTGAAGAAGTAGAATGGGTTCAGACGCGACTTGATCAGATTAACCTTATTGAAGAAAAACGCTTGACAACTTTTTGCCACTGTTAGTTGTACCTAAAGAGGATAAAGAAAGCATTTGACTAGAAGGTTCGCCCTCGAGTGTTCAAAGAAGGGGATTTAGTGCTCAAGAAGATTCTGCTACCTCGCCTTGATTCACGTGGTAAATGGACACCCAACTACGAAGGTCCATATTGTTGTACCCCAATTTTCCCCCCTAAGATTCCTCTATCATCTCATATCAACTCAATTACAACAAGATCACACTAGGGTTTGGTTCTTCTCCCTATCTTTAAGTTTTATCATGGGGAATCACCAAGCACCTTGACTTGTATATTGTGATCATCTATGTTTTGTTTTGATTAACTTTTAACTAATGAATACTATGAATGTTTGATCTAGCTGATGATGATATAGGTGGAAGCTAACACATTTCATCACATTGATCTATAGGTTCATGAGTTTATTTCCATGCCTTCTTCAATAAGATTTCATTGAGGTTCAAGCTTCATGATTGAATATTCTTTGAAGTGACATCATGACAATGTCTACTATGATTCATCATGCCTCAATTTGTCAAACAAAGTCAAAGGATGCAAAAGTTTATTGAAGAGGTTTGACCTAATTGGACAAGTTCTTGATTTATTGATCACAAGTGCATAATTCCCTCAATTATTAATATTTGGAAGTGGTTCTGGTTGTTATGGTTTCTTACTATAATACTAAAAAACTTCTATTTACAAGACAAAAGTATTTGTGCAAGAAAGTTTGTCAAAATTGAAAAGGTTTTCTAAGACATTTTGTTGTTCTAGGAGCTAGGGTTTTGAACTTCTAAGGGCTATATCTTGCTCATATTTTGGTATTTTTGAGTGATTCCAAAGACATGATCCTATTTAAAGGTTTATCAACAAATAACTTCAAAAGTTTAAAGAATATTTTATGTGAAAGATGCCTAATTATTGAGAAAGATTACAAGTCCTCTAGACAGGCCATCAAATTCCCTTATGAGACTTCAAAAGATTATAACTTGGTCAATTTTTATCTCCTTGAGCCAATTATTTTTCCATAATGATCTTAAATATGTTAACTTCAACCATTCTTTTATGTGAAAAGCTTGAAAATGGATGGAAGATGTCTTAAGGACTCAAAAGATTATAGGCATCTCATGAATTTTCACCAACTTCACCAAGTCATGACTTTCTCATTTTTTGGATATTTTAAATGGTTCAAGTCTCAAAATGTCATTTAATGGATCTACTTCATGCCATATTTTTTGGTCAAGAGAAAATTTTAAATGGAAGACCTTGTTTGGATGCAAGACATTATAGGTAATGTTTGAAGAAAAACTATTTTTCTAAGTACAAAAAGTCAGTATCTTTTTCTCAAATTTGATTCATCACAATTTTCAGCTCAGGCATCCATTTGATTCCATTATTTGCACATTGTAAAGTTTGTGATCTTATCTTTCTAATGCATCAAGAATCAAGTCCTAAGGTTCCCTAAATTATGCACACCATGATTTCAAAGTTGGAACATTGGAACTGAAGTTTCTCAAACAGTCAGAATTCAATTTCCATAATTTGACTTCTAATCACCAAATTTATGTGTGTTTTCAACTTAAACATGATTAGCATAAGCGTATGGATGATTTAGAGTGTCAAAACACATCATTTGGATGAGTTTTGATGCACATGTGATCACACTTAATTCATGAAAACAGGTGTGCACGATTTCCCTCTAAATTGCATCATGCACCCCATCCTCTTGACTCCATTCATTTCTCCTATAAATATGGAAACTATCCCACTCATTTTGGCAAGCTTAGATATCCAGAATCACCCTGTCAAACTTTCTCTTGAACCCACTTTTCTTCAACTTCAAATTTGGTTTTACAACTTTTCTCAATCCATTTTCTTTATCAATTATTCATCCTTGAACTTCACTGAAGCTAACAGAAGAAGAACCAAGCTATAAGACTTCCTAAATCGTGCTAGCCAAGTCAAGTTTCAGAGCTCTGAATTTGAACTTCAATAGGTAGATTCCTTCACCAATTCTCTCAAGCTTTGGTACTGTAATGAAGCTCTCATCATTCTGATTCTAGTCACAACATTTGTTTTCAACTGGAAGTGAGTTTTGGCCATGAATTTTCAAATCCCTTTTCAAATCATTCTTTCCAAAATGACTGAGCTACACCTTACATAAATTTTTCGCGAGGGTACCATTGGAATCGTCTTGAAGACACGAAGTGATTGGTACCGATCTCGAGCTCTAATTTTTCCATTTCATGAACCTGTAAATTGCTTGGACGAAGGTTGAAGACGACCTACGTGTCTGTCTTTAACCAATGACAAATTGCCACGCATTTTTTTCAAACCCGTTTAATAATTGATCACGTGTGTAATTTCCCGAGGACCATGATATGCACAACGCGTCTGATCTATTGGATTAGCTTACTAACGCGTTTTGACTCTCATCCAATGGTCTACATCTTTTTGGTTTTTATTTTCTGATTTTATATTTTATTTGTTTTAAACTTCAAAAATTCATAAAAAATTCATTTTAACTTCAAAAAATCTGGAAAAAAATTCTTAAAAATACTTTTGATTTTTCTCTTTCTGATTATTATTTTTTCACAATTTTATTTTGTGTTTTGATATTTTTTTTTATTTTTTCACTTTATTTGAGTTGTTTTAAATGTTTAAAAATACTTTTCTTAATTTTTAAATTCTAAAAAAAATATGGAAGGATCCAATGACCTCTTGACAAATATTGGTGACCTCATTTTACTTTTATTTCCGACTTTACTATTTTTCACAATTTTTCGTTTATTTTCCCGTTTCTTTTAATTTTAAAAATAGTTTCTGACTTTAAAAAATTACCAAAAATTTTATAAAAATATTTGAGCATATTTCTGATTTTTCTATGGTCTCATTGAATTTTTCTTAGATGTTTTGAATATAGTTGCTAGTTCCCCTTTTATTTTCATTTAAAACCTTTTTAAAAAAAATTATTTTTCTTTATTTTTAAATACAATTTTATTTTTGTATATATTCTGGCTGATCTTGAACTATGAGATTTAGATCATGAGCTTCATCAACATCATTGGATCTTGAGTGTTGAGTTTAACTCCAACAAAATGGATGAATGATTTTAATGATAGCTTGATTAAATTTTTGGTTCAAATGTGGTTTAATTCTTATCCCTTCCCTCTTCATCTTATCCCCTTCTTACTTGTACTACATGTTGTTGGAGGATGATTTATATATCATTTCTCTAAACATATGGTACATAGATTGCTATTGACTGGCCTCAAAATAGGTGTGACTTCTATATAAGTCCACTTACGATTACTTAACATAGCGCTAAATTTTATCCCGATTCAAGAATTGATCATTTGTGGCCCAAATCTATGTTTGCAAGCCCAAGTATGTTAATTTGAAACCTTTGATCCAATAATATTGTGATTCATTGTTAGGAGGATTTGGTCTTATCAATCCTCTAATGAATCATCATAAGCTTTGGTCAAAGTGAATCACTTAAACATCATTGATCATTTATTGTTGCCTTGAGATTTTGAAGTGAATGATATACTTGACAAAAAGCAAATGAAACTTGTTATTGAGAGGCTTTGTTTTTATCAATCCTCTAATGAGTTTCAAATACAATACTCAAGATGGTCATTCAACTAACCTCTAATTACTCATTCATTAACATTTGACTTTTTATCTTATGCCTTTATTTTATGCTTTTATTTTATGCCTTTACTTTATGTACCATTTTACTCTAACATTTACATTTCATGCTACTTTCATCTTTGTTCACTTGAGCATTTACTTTTATGTCATTTTATTTTGCTCACTTGAGATTTTCATTTCTTTTTGAAGATACCTAATAATCAACTTGAACCATAAAAAACTTTAATGTTACTTGGACTATTTAGTTACTATCCTTGGCATTATAGAGATTGTGGACTTCTTGGACTTAGGATTATAGCCCTTGGCCTACCTTGAGACCTTGTGAGTTTCATTGCTATTGTGTATGAAGTTATTGGGTTTTACCCCAAGACATTGGGTTGTTTGTTTGCTTTGTGTGCATGTTATTTTGATTACATGCTTTGTCTGTGATCGGGAATTCATCTGTATACAGCCGTTACTCTGCCTAATTTTTGTGAAGACTTAATGCAATTGAAGTTTGGTTTTCTTAAAAGTTTTATTATCTTTTCTTGTTTGGTTTCAATCCAAAGGATGAGAATTCTACATTGACTCATTGTGTCAAGTGTTAGCTTCTTGTTGGTTTGATGGTTCTTTTCTCTATCTTTTACCTTATGCTATAAGATAGCCCCTTCATCTCCTCCCATTTTCTTTAATTTCAAAATCTTCTCCCTCATTTTCAAAACTATTCTTGTCTTCTAAACTTGAACTGCTTTCACAATAAACTTGGACTTATGTCCATGCATTTCCAAAAATATTTTCTTAATTAAATTTTAACCAACTTAATCATACTTTGACAATTTTTGTGAGAAGACTAAAAGTCAATCAATATCATCCAAATCATTTTTCCACTTTGGCTTGTTTCTTTAAAACTCTTTTTCTCAAAAGATTAGACTCTTGTCAACCTTTGTAGTGATGCAAACTATTATACTTCTATGATATATAGTGAAGTGAGATATTTTCCACTTGGGTGTTGAGTGAAGCTTTGTTGATTTTAAAATCCAAGCTATATCCTCCACTTTGAGATGACGCAAATTCTCCTTTCTCATAATCGTGGGTAGTAAGTATGTTCTTCCACTCAGATAAGACGATAATGTCTCGTCTCTTAAAATTAACCAACACACTTGTTTTAAAATTTTAAAGGTGAACTACGAGTACCCTGATCCCCTATTGCACGGAAGGTGGTACGTAGGTACTAAAGGTTCGCAACCACGGTGGATACAAAAATCATTAAAAAAAAACTTCTTTTCTCATCCTCAAAAACCATTTTTGTATACAACTCTTATATCCAAAATACATAAATTTTCAAAGAGGTTCTTGCAGAGTTCCCTAGATGTTTAGGGTGCTAATACCTTCCCTTTGCATAACCAACCCTCAAACTTAGATTATATCCGCCTCTTTTTTGGGTTATTCACTCTTTTCCCATTCCTTCGGAAACAATAAAGCGCGATGGTGATTTTTTATTTTGATCTATGCGAGTTAAGTCAATCCAATGGATTAGTCTCAACATTTCTACTTCTATAGAAAAAATGGAGACTTCACTGGGGAGAGACCGACCTATTGCTGGTCCATCCCTAAGTGGGTTGAGCCTATCTTTGTTTATTTGTGTATATGCTTTTGTTTGTTTTATATTATGTGTTGTATATATGTTTGTCTGAATTTTCCTGGTTTTTAGGGTGCTTGGTGATTCCTCATAAGTCCTCTACCCGGACTTGGGAAAACTTAAGATAGGACGAGCGGTATACTCATATTAACTTTGAGGGAGTAATCTCAAAAAAGGAGGCATGAGATCCCTCACTCAGTGGAGGCCCCTTTGACTGTAGTGTCATTTACCGAGTAATTGGGAAGACGTGCTGCTTTCGACCTGGGAGCCTGCTGAAACTGAGGATTATAGAACCTTTAACCCATCTTGGCCTTTTAGGTGTAGTGCGGAAGCTATGACGGAGTAATCCGGAAATGGTTGTCACGCGATACTACACTCAGACGAGTTTTTCTTGAGAATATTACTAATTACCGAGTCAATCGGGACATTGGTAATATCCAAAGGAAGGATGTAGACTCTGAGAACCTCTTAAAACCTTGTTCTACAGGTGATAAACTATAAGAACATACCTTGTGGGTAGTACCTTTGACTCCATGCTCATGACGTCGAACCTATGAACCCCCCATGTTTGTGATCTAGCGTGTGATTGTTGCATCATGCATTCATGCACCCATAAGCATCTTTTAAGACATTATGGTTCAAGGGACTTAAAGATGACTCTTTGTGAATATCTAAGGTACTTTTTACCATGGGTTCTGGAAAAAGAAAGACTCAGAAGTACAATTTCAAGAATTCCAAGATAGATTATTTGGTGAGTCCAATTCCCGAGATTGAGAGTTCTACAAATTTTTGGAAGAAGTATGGATCAATCGTGTCTCTCATGAAGCTTAGGACAAAGGAGGGTATTCTCTCGACTTTGGTCCAGTTCTATGATCCGATGTATCGATGTTTCACTTTCCTTGATTATCAGTTGATGCCTACATTATAAGAGTATTCTTATCTACTGGGTTTACCTGTTACCGATCGTGTTCCTTTCACCAATTTAGAGGGGGAGCCAAAATCTCATGAGATTGCTGCTTTGGTTCATTTTGGGAGGTCTGAGGTTGAAACCCACATGACTACCAAAGGAGGAATTAGAGGATTACCCACTCAGTTTTTATTGGAGAAAGCTTGCTATTTTGCTAGGATGAAGAGTATGGTTGCTTTTGAGGCCATCTTTGCTCTACTTGCTTAGGGTTGTTCTTATTTCCGAACATCGATAACTCCGTAAACGTCAATGCCATTAGGATATTTTTAATAGGAAATCCAATTACTACATTATTAGGTCATGATTATTACTCCATTCATCTTCAGGATTCTTATCATGGAGGGATGATCATATGCTGCACGCCTTTGTTGTATCAGTGGTTTATTTCTCACTTGCCTCGGTCTGACGCTTTCTGGGATATCAGGAAGGAACCTCGTTGGGATTCGAAGATTATGGCCCTTACTCATTCAAATATGTTTGGTACCATCAGGTTTACCATGATATAGATATTTTCAATAGTTGTGGTAGTTTCCCCAATGTACCTCTTCTTGGTAAGAAGGGAGGAATTAACTACAATCCTATTCTTGCACGACGACAACTTGGATATCTGATGAGGGATAAGCCAAATAGTATTCATCTGAGTGGTTTCTTTCTTACAGAGGGAGAGAATCATAAGGAATCTAAGGAGAAGATTGCAAAGGCTTGGCGTCATATTCACAGGAAGAGTAGAAAGGACTTGGGACCTAGAGGGGCTGTTTCTTTAGAGCCTCATCTTCAGTGGGTACAAGCAAGGGCAATTCAATTGAAGATGTCGTATTCCCGTGAAGCATGTATACTTGATATATTTGTGAAGACCACTCCTCCCCTTTTATATGATGTAGAAGAGCTTCAACTTTCCCTAGTCAGGATGCAGTAGGAGAAGGAGGCTTGGAAGAATAAGTGTCATACTTTAGAGATATCCTACCAGGAAGACTTGAAGGAGAAGGATGACCTAATTGAGATTCTTGAGAGTTGTTATATAGAGATGATGGATAAGAAAGAGAATTTATTTTCCTCTAGCACTCAGTCAGGGCTTAGTCATTCATTTTACGACTCTGGTGATTGGAAAGTAGTTGCCGCAGGTATACAGAAGAGAACAAGTAGGTAAAGGCTTAGATTGCTAGACTCACAGGAAAGCCTCGGTGTGTGGAGTGATCTTCATCAGATTTGCTTTCTTAGTATTTTTAGATTCTATCTTCTTTTGTACTTGGGATTATTCAAACTTATACTGAAAAGTTGTAATCCATTTTGAAGATTATTATAATGAGATTTTCAGTATTTCAAAATATGTTAGTACTTTAATATTTGCAAATTGTCTATAAAATCTTTGAGTTCCTTGAATTAATAATAATATAATAAATCACGTGCATTGTATATCATGCATCATCTTGCACATATTTCTTGCATTTCTGTTCATACCTAGGTGTCTTACTGAATTTCTCTACTTTGTTCAACAAGTTGTCTCACCAGTATAATACTCGAGCTATTTCCAAGAAGAAAATGGAGAATCTCGAAAAGGAAAATTGCGAGATACGCGACGGGGTTACTGTTCTGAAGGCTGGTGTGATATGGTGGGAGAACTGACTTGAAATTTTTGCGTTTTATCGCAAATGTTGCGGTTAGCAAGAGTCGCCACCGACTTTACTTTTATCCAAAAGAAAAGGTGAAAAAGCACAGGAAAGACCTTTGAGATTGTTTCTTGAGTTCGGGGGGTATATTATGAAAAGGGAAGGTATTAGCACCCTTTTCATCCATGGTTTTCCATGGGCTCTTAGTTACTTGCTAGATCACTTGCTTTTGTTTGAAATTGTGCTTGGTGTGGTTTTTTGAAAGTATTTTATAAAAGAGGCCATTGTTTAGGCAATCTTTGTAATGATTCTCGTTCGTAAGAATGTATACAAAGATGTTTGTATTTTTGAAAATGTTTTCAAGTTTGGAATATGTTTTGAAATGTGTGTGTTTGTTTTGAAAATAGCAAGGATATTTATTTGAAATGGAGCAAGTAACCAAAAGTAATCTACCTACTCAAATGTCTTTCTTGTTCATTTTATTTTCCTTTGATATTGTTGTCTTACCATTGATTTGGTAAGCAACCCTATCTTTAGATGTAAACGGGACGCACGTGGCTCATCGTATAACCATGATTAGCAATGTTGCGAAGTATCTTAGCATTTTGAGGGACTAAGATCATTTTTGTAAGGAAACTTTGAATAGCGCCATCGAGGGACTATGATCTTATTGTTTTTGTTTGTTTTGCTAAGATACCTTACATGCGTAATATAACCATTTTGTTCAAGGCAACCAAGTGGAGTAACCCTAGGGTGTTTGTGTGCAAGTGTGTCATTTTCATGCTTGATTTTGTCTTTAATTAGGGTTTTCTATTTGAATGGTTTTATCTTGCCATACAAACCCTAATTATTAACATGTTATATATAAAGCAATAAGTTACGGAAAGTAAATATCCTACGCTATTACAATCATTTGGGGATGGGGTGTACAAATTTACAAATGGGGATTACAAGACATTAAAGTCTTAATTATCTATTACAACCATATTGAATAGCCATGAAGAAAATATATGAAGCACGTAAAAATAAAGAAAAATGAAAGGAAAAGAAAACATTTTGGATCATTATGTGTCGACACATGCCGTAAAATCAAGCTTCTCGGATTCACTTTTGCTTTGATGAAGACAAATCATGATTGATAAAGAAGGAAAAAATTATTGATCAAGCTAAAATCCTCTTAGGATGAAGTCTTTAGTTCAAGCCCTTAGCAAATTTCAAGGTATAATGATAATACTTACCTTGAACTTAAGATATAGATGCTCAATGTTCAAAAGAAACATTTTATATTGTCCAACTCTTTGTTCAAGTCTTTTCAAAGTAAAAATTTAATTTTCAATTGAGTGCAATCGATTTGCATGTTAGTGCAATCGATTGCATGCTTTAGTTTTTCAAAACATGGCTACTGACTTCCAGTGCAATCAATTTGCATGGTTGTGTAATCGATTGCACACTCAAAATATTTGGAAATCTGGCTACTGGAACCCCGTGCAATTGATTTGCATGGTTGTGCAATCGATTGCACACTCCAAATTTTTGGAAATCTGGCTACTGGAACCCCGTGCAATCGATTTGCATGGTTGTGCAATCAATTGCACACTCAAAAAATTTGGAAATATGGCTACTGGAACCCCGTGCAATCGATTTTCATGTTTGTGCAATCGATTGCACACTCAATGTTTTTTGGAAATCTGGCTACTGGAACCCCGTGCAATCAATTTGCATGGTTGTGCAATCGATTTCTTGCTGTATGGTTTTGAAAAACAGCTGCCTTACACCTTCCTGTTCATGATACTATTTCATGGAAAACTTTTCACTCAATCTTGGCAATTGTTCATGATTTTTTACAAACCTTTTCTTCAAAGGTCACTGCATTTTAGCCTCAAAAATGAACCAAATAATGATGATTGAAATGAAGAGTTTAGAGTTAAGGAGACTTACCTTGCAACTAGAATTTATGTTTTGAGCTTGAGGTGTTGCCTTGTGGACTGTTATAACCTTTTTCAGTTATGAGATTTTTTGAGAGTTTGTCAACAAAACTTCTGGTTTTCTTTCTATTTTATCTCTAACCTCCCTTTTTTTTGCAATTGGCCTCTCTATTTATAGAGAAGGTTTGAGACTTCAAACAACTCAGATTTTGAAATCACATGTTATGGTTATCTTGCTTGTTTTTAAAACAAACATGAAGGACATGTTTCCATTGCTTGTACCAAGCTATGTAAAGTGGTTGATCACTTTAAACATGTTTGTTCTGACTTGTAGAAGTTTAGTGTGATTAGAACAACAAGTTAGAGGCTCAAGAAATTGACTTTATGATTAAAGTGAACTTTGCAAGAATGGCAATGGTGCCTTTGTGCCAAAAATGGAAAGATGCAATGGACAATACTTGAACCACTTGGATAATGGCTCAATCAATTGTGTAAACATCTTATTATGGATAGATTTGTAAGTAAAGAGGCCTTCAAAGTGAATATTATTCAGCATGACTAATATTTTTGTTCCTTGTTCATCACAAATATGCCTTGTAAATCAAGAATGAATGTCCAACTTCAGATCCTTGTATCTCCTAGCTCAAATATGATAAATTCATGCTCTTAGATGTTTTGGAAAGCTTGAAACACCCTATATAACTCTCATATTGGCCACTTTTGTTAAATCAAACTGGAACTTGATGGAAATTGGCCAAGACGTTAGGATAAAAACCTGTCCAAGCCTGCTGAAAAATTCTCTAAGTGTTTATTCAAAAATGCCATGACTTCATGAATTTATAACTCAAAATCCAAACATTTCTAGAAAAAGTATTGCTCTACAATGTTTTAGATCTCATTGAGATCTACAACTTTTATGTTGGAGGTTTTCCTTGAATCATCTTGCATCATGGCGAAAAATTGGCATGAAGTGGTGAAATTATCATGTGTAAAAACTCTTAGAAAATTTCTAAGTCTTGGAAATTTTGACTTTTCAAGTTGACCTTTGACTTTCTTAACTTCTTGATGATCAAGCATGATATTTTTGAATGTCTTGATGAATTGTGATATTTGAAACTTAATGTTGACCAAAAAGTCAAAGTTTGACTTTTGATGCTACAGTTGACTTTTTCACCAATACGGCTGATTTTAGATCATCTGATCAATTAACTGAGCAAAAACTGCGATCCAAGACCTGAAACTTGACATGAGAAATCTTGAGAGTCCAAAATGATCTGTGAAAGTAAAATGGGGCATTAAAAGTCCATTTGTCCTTGTGCAAACTCAAACCTTAATTTTCAGTCATCAGTGCTTGAGGAGATGTCTTGAGTTGATCAACCTTAGTGCAGTCTTGAACCAAAGGAGATCTTGTGAGATATTAATTGAGAAATGAGAGGGCACATTTTGGGGTAAAACAACTGCCCCTGTTCAATATTCTTAATCCTGAAGAGTTAGATTGGCGAGTTTTGCCATTCGTGATCTGAAGGTGGAAGATGATTGGACACTAGAGTGCCCAAAAATTTGCACTCGGTGATGTGATGGTAGAGGGAATGGGCTTAAAGATGCCATTTGGAGGGATGATAGAATCTTGTTGGTGATGGGCTTGTAGATGCCATCCAAGAATGCTTGTTGAATTGTAATTTGTAAGATGAAAGAATGAGCATCGGAATGGCGTCCGTGTCTGGAGCATATTTGAGCTGTATCTGAGGGTTAAATGAGTATCAGAATAACTTCCGTGTCTGGAGCGTATCTGAACTGTATCTGAAAGTTGAATCTGAATGAGTATCAGGATGGCATCCATATCTGGAGCGTATCTGAACTGTATCTGAAAGTTGAATCTGAATAAGTATCAGGATGACATCCGTATCTGGAGCGTATCTGAACTGTATCTGAAAGTTGAATCTGAATGAGTATCAGGATGGCATCTGTATCTAGAGTGTATCTGAATTGTATCAAAAGGTTGAATCTGAATGAGTATCAGGATGGCATCCACACCTGGAGCATATCTGAACTGTATCAAAAGATTGAATCTGAATGAGTATCAGGATGGCATCCGTATCTAAAGCGTATCTGAACGGTATCAAAAGTCTGAATCTCAATGCTGAACATTGTTAACGATAGCTGTTAATCTTATCCTGAAAAGGGTAAAATGTTTAGCTAAAATTTAAAGTCATGTTGTATGAAATGTATGATATCATGCATTCGCTTTTATCAATGTTTATGATATACAGATTTAATGTATGCGCATGTGAGCTAGTCTATTGCACTGTTTGTTGGATTGGGGAAAATAAATCCCTGAATGTTGCTAAGGATATGTAATACTTCAAGTCTTCAAGTCGAAGTATTGATGAATTTCTACCGAGAGAAATAAATTCTGTTGTGAGGGTAATGCCATGTACTGCTTGTAAAATCTTATTGGGGAATCCTGAGAAATTTGACGACTTCTACTGGGGATTAATATTTTGAAACTTTGTTTCGCTGGGGATTTAAATGACGTACTATAGGGGATTACTTATGGAATTGCCTAGAGACATTTTCCTATCCTTTCAACCTATCAGTAATTGTCTTTTCATTTTTTTTATTTGTAAGCGGTAATTATATTCAAATGCATATGATCCACAATGAATCATTAGATGTTCTTGTAAACAAAACACAAGCGTAAAGAAAAAGGCAAATAGTTTTTGTACTTTCAAAGGGATATCTTTGTATTGACTTTGAATGAGTGTTTTTGTATAAAGGGGACAAACATTCTAGTAAGAGAATGTTGTCGTAAAAAAATTAAAATTTTGATACAAAGAAAAGATAGCTATGTGTATAAAAATCCCATGGGGTTTCCATTCTGCTATAGCCTTCATATCTCCGAGCATCTTGTCTATTTGCTGCCTCGTCCGAAGATGATTGAATTGATCAGAACCTCTGAGTTTGTCAGTAGAAGCCAAAGGTTATCCGTAAAGTGATCCAATGGAACATAGTCATACGCTTTAATTCCCTAACTTTTGCCTGGACTTCCCTTTCGGGTTTTCAGTCCACCGGGAAACCCTTTTTTGCCCAAGTCGCCCTTTCGGGTTTTCAACTTACCAGGTGTACATATTTTTTTTTGTTTTATCCCTAACTTTTGCCCGAACCTTTTTGGTTCGCCGGGATGCCCTTGTTTTGCCTAGGTATGTCAACCTAGCGGGTCTCTTATGCGTAGTATCTTTTGACTATGTCCGCGTTCGCAGGGTGCGGCAGGTCGTCGCCATCCATGGTGGTCAAGATCATTGCCCACCAGAGAATATGTTTTTGATTAAAAATGGTCCTTCATAGGTAGGAGTCCATTTTCCCCTGGGATCACTTTGTGGAAAGATGATACGCTTGATTACTAGATCCCTAACTTGATACTCTTGGCGTCTGACCTTTTTGTTGAAATCCTTAATCATCCGTTTTTGATACATTTGACCATGGAAAATAACAACAAGTCTCTTCTTATCAATCAAGTTTAGTTGATCAAGTCGAGTCTGGATCCAATCATCTTCGTTCAACCCTGTATCCTTCATAATCCTCAGAGAGGGGATCTGAACCTCGATAGGCAAGACAACTTCCATGCCGTAAACCAAATAATAGCGTGTTGCCCTGGTTGATGTGCAAGTTGTGGTACGATATCCATGGAGAGCGAATGGTAACATCTCATGCCAGTCTTTGTATGTGACTGTCATTTTCTGTATGATATTTTTAATGTTCTTATTCGCAGCTTCGACAACACCATTCATCTTTGGCTGATAGGGAGAAGAATTGTGATGTTGAATCTTGAATTTCTCGCACAAGGCGGTGATCATAGTGTTGTTGAGATTTGTACCGTTGCCAGTGATGATCCTTTCGGGGATATCGTACTGGCAAATGATATTTTTCTTGATGAAGCGGGAAACAACGTTCTTGGTGACGGAAGCGAAGGAAGCTGCCTCCACCCATTTTGTAAAATAGTCAATGGCCACCAGGATGAAGCGAAGTCCATTGGAGGCTGTCAGTTTGATTTCCCCAATCATATTTATTCCCCACATAGAAAAGGGACAAGGAGCCGTCAAGACATTCAGAGGAACCGGAGGTACATGCACCTTGTCAGCATAAATTTGACACTTATGGCGGGTTCAAGAGTGTTGATAGCAATCTGCTTCCATGGCAGACCAGTAATAGCCTTCCTGTAGGATTTTTTTCGCCATCGTATGCCCACTGGAATGTGTACCAAAAGTGCATTCATGTGATTCAGCCCTGATCCTTTCAGCTTCAACCTTATCTATGCATCGAAGCAATATAGAGTCATGATTGCATTTATACAGGATGCCATTACTAAGGAAGAACTTAGCAGAAAATCTCCTTAAGAACTTATTATCATTGATTGAAGCTCCTTCTGAATATTCTTGAGCCTCGAGATACCTCTTGACTTCGTGAAACCAAGGTTGGTCCACTACTTCTTCAGTATTAATCTCGTGACAGTGTGTTGGTTCATCCATTCGTTCGATGGTGATCTGGGGAGCCTCGTTATCCCAATTAAGGTTAAACATAGATGACATTATGGATAGAGCGTCTGCTAGCTAATTTTCTTCTCTCGGGAAATGCTCGAAGGTAATCTCCTCAAAATATGGTAGCAATGTCAAAACATGTTCTTTGTAATGGATAAGGTTAGGGTGTTTGGTGTCCCAGTCCCCTTTGATCTGACTGATGACCAAGGCTGAGTCTCCGAATACATCCAATGATTTGATCCCCAAGTCTATGGAAGCTTTGAGACCAAAGATGCACGCTTCGTATTCCACCATGTTGTTCGTACAATTGAAGCAAAGTCTGGCGGTAAAGGGAGTATGACACCCTTCCGGAGATATGAGTACAACACCGATACCATTACCAAGTGAATTGGATGCTCCATCAAAGAATATGGTCCATCGGGATCCTTGTTCAGGTTTGTTATATGGCCTGATTTCTTTGCAGTTGTCTAATGTCATGATGTCTTCATCCGGGAATTCAAACTTCATGGACTGATAGTCTTCTACAACTTGCTGAGCAAGGTGATCAGCTAGCACACTGCCGTTTATAGCTTTCTGGGTAGTATACTGTATTTCGTACTCTGTCAGGGTCATCTGCCATCTAGCTATTCTCCCAGAAAGAGCAGGCTTCTCGAAGATGTATTTTATCGGATCCATTTTAGATATCAACAAGGTAGTATGAGTCAACATATACTGTCTTAGCCGACGAGCAACCCATGCCAGAGCGCAGCAAGTTTTCTCGAGCAGTGAATATCTGGTTTCACAGTCGGTAAACATTTTTCTCAGGTAGTAAATAGCGTGCTCTTTTCGGCCAGACTCGTCATGCTTCCCCAATACACACCCCATTGAGTTTTCTAAAACAGTCAGATACATGATCAACGGTCTTCCCTGGACTGGTGGCATTAACACAAGAGGCTCTTGTAAGTATTCTTTGATTTTGTCAAAAGCAGTTTGACATTCGTCATTCCACTTGACTACTTGATCTTTCTTCAATAGCTTGAAGATTGGCTCACAAGTAGCTGTTAGGTGAGAAATGAATATGGAAATATAGTTAAAACGTCCCAAGAATCCTCTGACTTCCTTCTCAGTACAAGGAACAAACATCTCTTGTATTGCTTTAAATTTGGCAGGATCAACCTCGATACCTTTGTTGTTGACGGTAAAGCCTAAGAGTTTACCAGACCGTACCCCAAACGTGCATTTGTTTAGATTCAACCTCAGGTTGTACTTCTTCAGTATATCAAACTGTTTCTGTAAGTGGTCGAGATGCTCTTCTTCTGTTTGCAATTTGGCTATCATATCATCTACGTAGACCTCTATCTCATGATGTATCATGTCATGAAATAAAGCTACCATGGCGCGTTGATAGGTTGCCCCAGCGTTCTTCAATCCAAATGGCATTACCTTGTAGCAGAATGTTCCCCACTGTGTGACAAATGTTGTTTTCTCCATGTCCTCATGTGCCATTTTGATTTGGTTGTAACCTGAGAATCTGTCCATGAAGGAAAATACTTTGTGCTGTGCCATATTTTCGACTAGGATATCAATGTGGGGGATTGGAAAGTCATCCTTAGGGCTTGCCCTTTTTAGATCTCGGTAGTCTACATAGATTCACACTTTGCCGTCCTTTTTGGGCACGGGAACAACATTGGCAACCCATTATGGGTAAGAGGTGACAGCCAAGAATCCAGTGTTAAATTTCTTCATGACCTCTACTTTAATATTTTCTGACATATCAGGCCTTATTCGACGCACTTTTTACTTTACTGGCGGACAATCCTCTCTCGTAGGCATACGATGTACCACAATATCTTCATCAAGTCCTGGCATGTCTTCATATGACCAGGAAAAGACTTCGACATAATAATGCAACAACTGAATTAGACGCTTCTTGATACTGGGTTCCAAATTGGCGCCCACTTTGACCTCTTTTTTTATCTTCTTCGGTACCTAAGTTGATCGTGTCCATGGGTTCCTCGTGAGGCTGAATGGTTCTCTCTTCCTGCTGTAGCAGTCTGGCAAGTTCCCCTGGTACTTCACAATCCTCCTCACCTTCGTCTTCGGCTTGGTAGATCAGATTCTCAGAGTCACAAAAGGCCATAGTAGTATCGTTACCCATGGGATCTAGAATGGATGGATACCTGCATTGTGAGTGTGGGTGTGTGTAAGGGTATAGCTATCTTTGAAAGAAAATAAAATGTAAAATAAAAACAATGAGCACAAAAGTTTGAATGCGAAAATTTCCATGATTCATTGATGTCATATAAAGATGAAATAATAACCCTTACAAATGGACCATTGTGCCTCGGGTAAGACACAAGGTTTTAAGAGTGCGAATTATTTTGAATATTACAGATCCAACAAAATGTAAAGATAAATTACTGAGGGATGAAAGTGATTGGGATGAAATCTCTGGCCTCCAAATTGCCGAGCCCTCCATTGACAGTCGGAAAGATCCAATCCTCCAGGTTGCAATTATCTTCACCATCTTCTACCGCGTTGACCTCATGGTTGCTAATCTTCAAGGGTGGCCCTCCAGCACGGGCACGACGTACAGACTTTTGAGCACTTAAAGTGAAGCCTAGGCCAAACTTTTCAGACTTATACGGGATATCCAGAAGTTTCCCCCAGATAGTGCATCCTCCTTCTTCCACCACTGCTTTGGCATCCTTCAGAGATGACATCCGGAGTGGAGGCCTTGTAATTTTGGGAACAACTTTCGTCACTGCCACCTCTTGGGGGACCTCTTCAAAGTGTTGAAAAGGAGTTTCAATAAATTCACCGTCCAATTCCACATATCTGAAGGAATTGAGATGGTTGATCATGTATTCTTCCTCTCCATGTACGGTGATAATCTTCCCTTGAACCGGATACTTCAGCATCTGGTGCAGTGTAGAGGTAACAGCGCCAGCATTATGGATCCATGGTCGGCCTAGTAGGCAGGAGTATGAAGGGCGGATGCCCATCATATAAAAGGTTGAATTGAAAGTTTGGGTTCCAACCTTTATGGGAATGTCTACCTCCCCATGTACCATCCTCTTCGAACCGTCAAAAGCCCTTACCACTATGTTGCTTGGCTTCAAAGTCAATCCCTCACAGTCAAGTCTATCAAGAGCTTTTTTGGGTAATACATTCAAAGATGAGCCAGTATCCACCAAAACACGCCCAAGAGTGGTGCCCCTACATTCCACTGAGACATGCAATGCCTCATTATGCTTTCTTCCCCTATGTGTTAGATCAGCATCCAAGAAACCTAGGCCATTATCTGCTGTCAAGCTGGCCACGCAGTCTTGGAATTGATCAGCAGATGTCTCTTGAGGTACATGGTCTATTTTTAGGAACTTCACCAAGGCTTTCGCATGTGCCTCGAAACACAGTAGCAATGCCAGCATGAAGATTTTGGAGGGAGTTTTCCCCAATTGTTCAACTACATCGTAGTCACGCCTCTTTATAATTTTTAGGATCTCCTCCATTTCTTTCTTGGAAGCCTCCGGGATAGTCAGTGATTGAGCCTTCATCCGGACAGGCTCCACTTGAATACTCTTTCCTCGAGTCTCAGCAGCAGGAGTGTTGATAGGAATTATAACAGGGGTTGTAACGTCTTCGTCAATAGGAGAAATTGCAGAGATGATTATGGGTACGGAAGTAACCTTTGGAGTAGCCACAGGGATGATCACGGGTCCAGAAATTGCTTTTGGGGGAGCAATTTCTGGAGAAAAGATCCTACCACTTCGGGTAATTTTTCTAGTTCTGGCAATATTGCTGATGTCAGAATCTTCTTCTTCGGAGTTTATCTCTTCGACAACCGGCCAGTATTGTTTGATGCCATGGTAGTAAATATCCCCTCTGTAATTCCACAACACTGTTTTGTATGATTCATATGGGACTGGCCCGAGCATTGTGATTATTAGAGGAGTTACTTTCGAAACTGATGTAATTCTAACGGGTCTTTTGGTGGAGACCATGGAAGAATTAGTGGAAATGGTAATGATTGAAACATCTTCAACAGGAATAGGTGAAACATGAGTTTTTTCAAACAAAATCTCTTTGTTATCTATCAGGCATTGAATGCCTGTCTTTAACAAAGGACAACTAGTTGGTGATGACAAGCAGTGATGGAAAACTTCATTATAGTCCGGGAACACATTGGCTTTCAACAAGTTTATCTTAATAGTCGGAAGTGGAGTCATGAGTTCATCAACTGTGGTAACAAACAAATCTTCTTCAATAGCATTGGTATTGTGACCATGTATGGGCATAGGAGCAGAGATGACATTTGGCTTCTCGGGCGCATCAAACTCAATTTCTTTTGCTTCAATGAGGTCTTGTATTTTGTTCTTCAAGGCCCAAAAGTTATTAGTATCGTGACCAGGACTTTCAGAATGATATGTACAACGGGCATTGGGATGATAATGAGGGGATGTTGTATTGGGGTTTTTCGAAGCTTCTTTCAAGGTTGCTATGTTGGATCTCAGAAGATGCGGTAATACTTGAGACAGAGTCATGTTAATTCTGGTGAATTTCCTGACTTCCCTTTCCACCCTTGGTTGATTACTTCTTTGTTGATCATATGTAGGGTTGGGAATCATAACAGCCCCCACCATTGGTCGGCGTTCGGCTCTATCCTGGTTTCTTTGTGGATATGCATCAGCTATCTCTTTCTTCCCAATGAAAGGCTTCCTTACAGTTGTAGAAGAAGATGAATCCTTCTGAATCTTTCCACTTTTTTATGCCAGCTTCCACCCTCTCTCCGGTTTAATTCAGTAAAGCCCACAAATGAACTTCCGATTAAATGATTGAAGAAGGGACCATATAAGGTGCCTAAGAACATATCTACCAATTCTCTCTCAGACAGGGGGGTTGAACTCTTCTAGCCAAATCTCTCCATTTTTGTGCGTAATCCTTGAAACCTTTATTGGAAGCCATGGCCATACTATGGAGTTGAGTACGGGTAGGTGCCAAATCAGCATTGTATTGATATTGCTTGTAGAAAGCTGCAGCAAGATCTTCCCAATTATGGACGTTGGCTCTTTCTAGTTGGTAGAACCAGTCGAGTTGTGTTCCAGACAGACTGTCATGGAAAAGTGCACCCATAAGTCTTTATCAGTGGTATGGGTTGAATTTTCCTCACATATGATCGGAGATGCATTTTAGGGCATGACACTCCATCATATTTTGCAAACATAGGCACTTTGAATTTCGGAGGAATCACAATCCCCGACACCAAACCCAATTCCTCAAAGTCTAAGCCCGACACCTTTTGTATTTCCATTGCGCTCAAACGCTCTTTGAGATGTCTGTACTTATCATCAGTTGGAGGGTATTGTTCCTCAGAGTAGTCCTCTTCTTCTTCTTCCTCTTCTTCTGATTCTGACGGGACAACTGTTTCCTTGCCTTTCCCTTTCTCCTTCACCGAATGTTGTTGCAAAATTCAAAGTCCTTCTTGTCTGCCCATGAAATTTTCTTCCCATGTTTAAGACTCCGGTCACCTTTTTTATTTTCTTTTTCCTCTCTTCAGCCAGCAGAGTCTTCAATTCTTCTTGCCCCTTGGCTAGGGTCATGAGCAATTGTTGAAACTGCATATTCTGGGCTTGGAGATCTTTCACTATTTTCTTGAGATCCATCTTACTGAAATAAATAGTAGAGAGATGTGGAGACTTGTTTTCAAGTATTTCAAAGATTCAAATTTACTTTAGAAAAAAAGGAAACACACGTTATATTAATAAGATAAAGTTTGAGTACATCAATGCCCCTTGGGCAAAATAATACAAAAGCTCTAAGATATAAAAGTAGTGTGCATCCTCTTTGGTGCAATGTAGGCATTCAGAGTCCACTCCTTATGAAGTAGCATAGTGAGTTCCAAATCCTTCTTCTTGCTTGCGTAGAATTGGGATTCAAAAGTATCTCGCTCTCCTTTGAGTTGTATCCAATCCCTTTGTAGGTCTTCAAGAGATGTGGGCATGTCAGGATGCAGGATAGTGTATGGAACGTCTCCCTCCTTGACAGACTCAATGATTACCGGGAGAATGGAGGGGTAAGGCATCATAAGATTCTGAGCATGAGTTCGTACCCATTTGAGGTAAGGCTCAAGAAGGATGGAATTCTTGTGCCCCAAAGTCTTGCTATCCACCTTTTTTAGCATCCTCCAAGCTCGGATAAATCTCGGGCGAAGACCTTGATCGTCGTTGTCGTAGTCGAATACCAAACCTTGAATTAACATCTCGTGCGAGCCATCCCTTTGGGCATAACCAAACTGTCTTAAGGCTAAACATGGGTTGTAGGTGATGCCTCCCCTAATTCCAAGTAGAGGGACATTAGGGAATTCTCCACAACGGTCGACAATGATAACATTCTCTTTGGACCGGGAGCACCAATGAATGTCTGAATGTTTGAGCGTCATTAACCTTTGTGACCACCTTAAACCTTGCTCATTATTTAAGACTGATTGGAGAAGATGAGAAATAAACCATCTTTCCAAGAGAGGGGTGAAACACATAAGGACACCTCTTTTCCTTATTGTGCGAGTGTGAAAAGAGTGTAGGATATCCCCTAACAATGTAGGCACCGGGTTGCGTGACATTAAGATTTTGACGGTGTTCACATCTATGAGTTGGTCAGGATTTGGAAACAAAACCATCCCATAGATGAGGAGAGCCACAATTTCCTCAAAGGCTTGCAAATCCAAGGAATTCCAACAACTTTGGGCTTTCTCAAATAGAAACTTTGTTAGGAAGCCTTTGACACCACTCCTTGTTTCCCAACAAGTTGTGATATCAAATGAGTACAAGTGTAGAGCTTGAGCAATATCTTCTGGCTTTGGATCTCTTTCTGTACCATTAAAAGGTAATTGATTGAGAATGGGAATCCTCAAGAGTTGGGAGAATTCTTCCAAAGTAGGCACAACTTGATAGTCGGGAAATGTGAAGCAATGGTGCAAAGGATCAAAGAACTGAAAGAGCACCTTCATCACATCCTCATCTGTGTTGGAGGTGACCAAGTTGAGTAGACGACCATGTCTTTCGGTAAATGGAGAGTTCTCACAAATCTTTGAAGCTAGCTCCTTAAGTTATGGAGGAATTCTTACAAGGTTGACTTGAATAGTTTTTCTACGAAGTGAATCCATATCCTACAAAACAAGAACAAAGATGAATCCCAAAATCCTTGAAATGGTTAGTGGATGTATATGATGTTTATGATATTCATGATGTTATGTACAAGTATGCATATACAAGAAAATTAAACAAATCCTAGGTTTAGGCTTGCATGGAGTTTTATAGGTAAGTACCCTCTTGAAATTTAGTTGGCTTAAACCTATCCTAGCAATAGTAACCGGGTTCTAAGGAGCTCAATATCACTGGATTGTTTCCTTGATCATTGTTTCAGCTCAAGCCTCTTTAACAGCGACCGAAATATCCCAATAAAACAACCCTCAATGAGTGTAGTATTGAGTATCTACAAACTTCAGACTGCACCAAAGCCGGTCATCTCACTACATCCTAAAAGGCCAAGTTGGTCAATTAAGGTTCTAGAAGTTCATTAGTGCTTCATGACATCACTCAACGGCCCCATATTCTCTTTGATTAACTCAAAGGCTACCGGTACCCACAAATATGTCGCACTAACGTAGATATTGCTTAGACCATGTCGGTATACCCCACACATTTTCCACAACATATTGCTACTTACCTATAATGTATCCCAAATTCGAGTAGAGGATTCAAAACCAAACAAAGAACCATAATGTAAAGCAAACAAATCAAACAATGTAAGCAAGTAAATGTGATCTAATCCCTAAGGTAACCCCACTTTTAGAATTATCCCCAGCAGAGTTGCCAGTTCTGTGATACGGTAGGAGAACTGACTTGAAGGTTTTGCGTTTTATCGCAAATGTTGTGGTTAGCAAGAGTCGCCACCAACATTTCTTTTATCCAAAAGGAAAGGTGAAAAAGCATAGGAAAGACCTTTGAGATTGTTTCTTGAGTTCGGGGGGTAGATTATGAAAAGGGAAGGTATTAGCACCCTTTTCATCCATGGTTTTCCATGGGCTCTTAGTTACTTGCTAGATCACTTGCTTTTGTTTGGAATTATGCTTGGTGTGGTTTTTTGAAAGTATTTTGTAAAAGAGGCCATTGTTTAGGCAATCTTTGTAATGATTCTCGTTTGTAAGAATGTATACAAAGATGTTTGTCTTTTTAAAATGTTTTCAAGTTTGTAAGATGTTTTGAAATGTGTGTGTTTGTTTTTAAAATAGCAAGGATATTTGTTTGAAATGGAGCAAGTAACCAAAAGTAATCTACCTACTCAAATATCTTTCTTGTTCATTTTCTTTTCCTTTGATATCGTTGTCTTACCATTGATTTGGTAAGCAACCCTATCTTTGGATGTAAACAGGACAGGCGTGGGTCATCGTATAACCATGATTAGCAATGTTGCGAAGTATCTTAGCATTTTGAGGGACTAAGATCATTTTTGTAAGGCAACTTTGAATAGCGTCATCGAGGGACTATGATCTTATTGTTTTTGTTTGTTTTGCTAAGATACCTTACATGCATAATATGGCCATTTTGTTCAAGGCAACCAAGTGGAGTAACCCTAGGGGTGTTTGTGTGCAAGTGTGTAATTTTCATGATTGATTATGTCTTGAATTAGGGTTTTCTATTTGATTGGTTTTATCTTGCCATACAAACCCTAATTATTAACATGTTATATATAAAGCGATAAATTGTGGAAAGTAAATATCCTACGTGTGATACGGTGGCAGAACCAATTGTTTAATACTGGTTTGCGTTTTGTGTTTTTTATTCGCAAAATGTCGCTGTAAGCAAGAGTCGCCACCGACTTTTATTTCATCCAATCAGAAAGGAAAAAAGTACAGAAAAAAAAAATCCTTTTTTGAGATTTTGAGTACGAGGGGTAGATTATAGAAAGGCAAGGTGTTAGCACCCTTTCTATCCATGGTTTTCCATGGGCTCTTAGGTACTTTCTCATTTTTAAATTGCTTGTGTTTGTGTGCTTTGTTTTGAAAAATGTTTTACTTTGTGATAACCCCTGTATCAGTCCTCAAGGGTGTGACGGAGTTGTTTTGAAAATTTGTTTGAAAAGTGTAAGTGTGAAAAGTTTTTATTTGAGCAAGTACCTACTAGCATCTACCTACTCAAAAAAATATCGTTTCTATTCTTGTTTCCTTTAGACAGCGCTATCCTACTATTGAGAAAAAGGTAGCACCGTCGTTGGAGTTCTAAGGGTCAATTCGAAAGGGACGTACGGTCACTAAAGCAATATTAGGACACCTTAGTAGCAACCCTAGAGTCTTAAGATCTTTTCGAGGAAACATTTCCGAGGCAACATTCGAATGGGACATTTTGATCTTTTAGACGGGAGGGAAACCACTAAGACACCTTATGCTTAATGATCGTTTACCGAAGGCAACCAAAGTGAGAGTATACCCTAAGAGTGAATATGTGCGAGTGATCCATTTTTAGTTATTTAATCTTTGCACATTAGGGTTTTCTAACCGTTTTAATTTGTCATGCATTCTTGCCATACAATCCTATTAGCATACATCTAGACAGTTAAATATTTGCAGGAATTTAAAGATGCGAGAAAATAAACCTAGCTATTACAAGGCTTCGAGGAAGGGGATTAATTACATAACCAAAAATCGGGGATTTAAACAGTAAATAAAAACCCTAAATTAACTATTACAAACCAGTGAGCAGTTACAAAAATAAAAATAATCAAATGCGCGCGGTAAGTTAAATGCGAGGCGATTAGGGTTTTGACCTTTTGACTAATCCTACTTGCGATTGATTATAGAAAAATGTTTTTTTGTCATGTTTTTGTTGTTTGAGAAAATAATGAATAATTAAATTAAAAGAAAATCCTAAGTTCTAATTAATGTTAAATTTTGAAAATAAATTAATTAATTCTAAACAACCTATTTTTGTATTTTGTCTTATTTGAGAAAAAGAGAAAAATTAAATCAAAAGTTAACCTAATTTTCTAATTTAACTTTAATTTAAAAAAAAACAAATTAAAGTTACCCTAATTTAAATATTAATCTAATTAATTAACAAAATTAAATTTGATAAAAACCTAATTCTAATTTTGTGAATTCTTGATTTTGTGATTTTATAAAAAAAAGTGATTAATTTTGTGAGAAAAAAAAGCAAAATAAAGAAATAAAAATAAGAAAGAAATAAAAATGGGCCTGTGTTTAGCAATGTTGGGGGTGCATATCTGATTTTTGTAAGGCCAAAATACTCCAAGCCTAGTTGACCATGCTTGATCTGGTGCAATATTGACTTTGAGGAATACCATGGGCCTTCATTGCTGGCGCGTTGGATTTGACTATCCAGGCATCCAGTGGCCAGAAGTTGAGGGTGTATGGAAGGCGTATGATGATGTAGTGCATTGGATTCACCTGAAACAGACAAGAAAATAATAAAATGCACACGCCTGGGATCGAACCCAAGACGTGTGCATCAAAGGCATTCTCTCCAACCATCTGCGCTAGCGTGTTAACTTGTATGCCTAATAAGCAAACAAAATCAAAAGCCAAGTCAAATACTATGGCAGCTCCAAACGCACGAAATTTGAATGGGCTAATCACGCTTTGACACGCCAGTGTCTTCTTCTTGGCAACCATCATTTTAGAAAACAAGACTTTTACCTACAGACGTTCACTGTAGGTATAACCCTGTTCATTTCAAAAATTAAATACGAGCAAGATAAATGAAATGTGATGGTACCAATCAACTCGTCTCATCCTCACGAGCATCATGGTACCTGATTTGAGACCTAATTTTTCCTGCATCAAGAAACCCTAAACAAGAAGATAAAACCCTAACAATGGCAATATCATGTACAGGCATAAAAATGCAATTAAATGGCATGGTTAGCTTGCAAACGTGATGACAAATACGAATATAACAATCAAAAGTGTTAATCATGCAAGAATTGTGATAATCGAATTGAAAAAATATGCCAAACCGTGTGAAGTGTAGCGCGCGTTTCTGAGTGTTTTAGGCCTTGCAAATGATTGGGACAGCTTCCTGGGATGTCCAACAATGGATTGGGATAGCTAGGACGGCTTGAGATGGCCTGTGGAGTGAAAACCACTTCACACTTTTTCCAACTTTTTTGAGTTTTGTTCTATCCTTCTCACGACCTCTAACCCCTGTTTTTTGATCTGGAATTCTTCATTATATAACCTAGAGTGAATTAGGTTAACAAACTTAGAATGAGTCCTTGCATTTATCCAAGATTTGATTTGATTTGAAAGCTATATGATATGTTGCTATTTTGATCCAAATCATGCCTTTCTTGTATCAATTTCCTTTGATTCAATTTGCTCTTGTTTACTCAGCATTTCTTGATTGCCAAACTGTCAAAAAAACAAATCAAATCATATCTTTGTTAATTTTCATCATTTATTTGATTTAATTCACTTTTTAATTAATGAAAAATCAAAATAAATTGAAAAATGAAGCACATAATGGGTGAGTGAACATTTGAGTCGTGGACCATATTATAATTGAGGTGCAAGCATAAAAAGTTGGGCCCATTTAGCAAAAAATGCAAATTTGAGCACATTTGACTTTTGGCAATTTTGCAAAAATGGTCAACTTGGACAATGCATAACTCTCTCAATTTTGACCCTAGATATGTGTTCTGGGACTTTTTAGAAAACTTAGTATGTCCTATAAACAACCCTTTTAGTCTCATCTCAATTGAGTCTTTCATGTTCATGTATGAAGCTTTGACCCAAAAGGTGTGTTTTTGTTGACTTTTCAAACGGACCTATAATGTCAAAATTCATATCTTTTTGTGAGTGCATATTCTGAACTTGGGAGCTGAAGATGAATTGTAGGGAATTGCATACTATTCAAAATTATCTTTTGATGGGTCATTTATGATAAAGTATGAGAAAGTTATGCTTGGTCAAAGTTGAGTTGACTTTTCCAATAAAATCCTAATTTAGCAACTTTTGGGTTTTGATGAATTGTGAGAAATCCTTGAGGAATCATGATCAAACCTTGATCAAATGATGGACAATACTTAAAAATGAGGATGTTGACCAAAAATCTTGAAGTTTGACTGTATGTGGGCCACAATTGACTTTTGACCTAGTATAGTTAATTTCAGGCATTTGAGCAATTTGACTGAGCAAACTTCTTCTGCAAGGCTTGAAACTTGACATGGATGATCTTGAGAACATATTAGGACAATGATGATCATTTTAGTCCTTTGTGGTTCACACATCTTGATGAAGATGGAAACCCTAATTTGAGGTATGCTGCCTTAGGAGAGAGTTTGTTTGGTCAATTCTTGAACTTCCTTGAGCAATTTGGGGGCCTCACTTTCCATGTGTTTCGAAATATGAGAGGGAAAATTTTTGGGTACAACAGCTGCCCCTGTTTAATCTTCTTAAACCTGAGGATGTAGATTGGCTTGTCTGCCTTTCGTGATCTGAAGGTGGAAGAGGATTGAACACTAGAGTGCCCAGAAATTTGTACTCGCATGAAGTGGAACTTGATTTGTGATATCAGGAATGGGCTTACAGATGCCATTCGGAGGTCGATGATGGAAGATTTTCGGGGATGGGCTTAAAGATGCCATCCGAAGAGGTATCAATCGCATAAGAGATTCTTTTGCGAGAACCCGTATACCTGTTGTTGAGGCGGACATCGCTGGGGAATGCTGGTCTCTGTCTTGGGAGAAATAGAGTTTTAGGAGCTTCAGTTGTCCGTTACTTCACTGGGGAATAACTCCGGTTTGAGGGAGAAGAAGTGAACTGCGTTTCTGGTCGGGGTATATGCTGCACCGCGACTTACTAGAGAGATGCGAAACCAATCGTGTTTGATCGGGTCCCGGTCTTACAGTGTTATGGACTGCTGTCTGGGGATAAGAGAGGAAAACCCGGGTAGTAAGGTTATGAGAAGGATTCTGGATAGTAGGGTTACTTCGAGATGAAAGCTTGGATAGTAGGACTGTGAGAAGGAACCTGGATAGTAGGGTTACTTCGATATGAGAGCCTGAATAGTAGGGATGTGAGAAGGAACCTGGATAGTAGGGTTACTTCGATATGAAAGTCGAGATAGTAGGGATGTGAGAAGGAACCTAGATAGTAGGGTTACTTCGATATGAAAGCCTGGATAGTAGGGCTGTGAGAAGGAACCTGGATAGTAGGGCTGTGAGAAGGAACCTGGATGGTAGGGTTACTTCGATATGAGAGCCTGAATAGTAGGGCTGTGAGAAGGAACCTGGATAGTAGGGCTGTGAGAAGGAACCTGGATAGTAGGGTTACTTCGATATGAAAGCCTGGATAGTAGGGCTATGAGAAGGAACCTGGATAATAGGGTTACTTCGGTATGAAAGCCTGGATAATAGGGCTGTGAGAAGGAACCTAGGTAGTAGGGTTACTTCGATATGAAAGCCTGGATAGTAGGGCTGTAAGAAGGAACCTGGATAGTAGGGTTACTTTGATATGAAAGTCGGGATAGTAGGGCTGTGAGAAGGAACCTGGATAGTAGGGTTACTTCGATATGAAATCCTGGATAGTAGGGCTATGAGAAGGAACCTGGATGGTAGGGTTACTTCGATATGAGAGCCTGAATAGTAGGGTTGTGAGAAGGAACCCGGGTAGTAGGGTTACTTCGATATGAAAGCCTGGATAGTAGGGCTGTGAGAAGGAACCTGGATAGTAGGGTTACTTCGATATGAAAGCCGGAATAGTAGGGATTGAGAAGGAACCTGGATAGTAGGGTTACTTCGAGATGAAAGCCTGGGTAGTAGGGCTGTGAGAAGGAACCTGGGTAGTAGGGTTACTTCGATATGAAAGCCTGGATAGTAGGGCTGTGAGAAGGAACCTGGATGGTAGGGTTACTTCGAGATGAAAGCCTGGATAGTAGGGCTGTGAGAAGGAACCTGGATAGTAAGGTTACTTCGATATGAAAGCCTGGATAATAGGGCTTGAGAAGGAACCTGGATAGTAGGGTTACTTCGTGATACGTTCGTGTAAAACATCAAAATGAACCTGGATAAGGTTGTTTTGTGAGGAGTTTGGGTAAAACTGCAGCGGGAACCTAGGTAAGTTTATAAGTTTGTGTAAAACTTCAAAAGGAACCTGGGTAAGGTTGCTTTGTCGCACTGATGATTATTCTGTTTAGCTTCGAGTGTTGATCATGGACCTACTGGAAACTGTTGATAATAATTGTCTTTCCTGTAAGAAATACAGGGTTAGTTGTGCGATGCATGAGATGCATTGTGATGAGGTTCTCAAAATAACTGAGGTAGTGTTATATGTAATGTATGCACATTTCATGATGTATGAACATGAAATGCTGACGTAATAATTTGAGTCCAGGAAAATAAATCCCTGATTGCTGTTTGGAGAGTATGAGAAATGGAATCCTTGACTGTTGTAAAAACCATAGTTCCTCTACTTCTGTTGGGGATGGTGAACAAAGATGACTAGCTGGGGATTCACATCCATTCAGCTGGTGAATATTCTGCCGGAAGAGACCCTGTCTGAGGAAAACTCTGCGGGAGAATAACTCTGTTGGAGAGGAAATATTATGTTGATAAATTTGCTGATTTGGAGAAATAAACTCCACCGGGGACGAATTTCCGTTGCTGGTGATAATGAATTATGTTGGAGACTGAATTTCTGCTTGTGAGAGAAATAAACTCCGCTTGGGGAAAAATTTACTGACTCGCTCACGATTGTGAACCTCAACTGGGGTGAGTTATGTCCTGTTCGGGAAAACTAACATTGTTGTCCTTGGATACTTTTTACTCTGTGGGGAGTGTATGTACCACTACTCATGTTCTCAAGCTGGCTCTATCCCGGTACCTGATGGGCAGAGTAACCGTAAGGTTTAGGCGCTTCTTGTTTTCCCTTTTTTTGGCATTACGAGTAATTGTCTTTTGTTTCTTGTGTAAATATTTATGAGCAACCATTATTTTCAAATGCATATATAAAAAAGGAATCATTGGACGTTCTTGCAAAACAAAACAGAAAAAGAAAAACAAATTGAAACTTCTTGTGAAAATGAATTGTATTAATTTTTGAAGTTGGCCTGTAATAGGCATTTTATACAAAGAGGATGATGTCCTAGTAAGAGAACGCCGCCGAAAACAGAAATTATACAATTTGTCTAAAAGAAAGAAAAACATCTATGTGAAACAATCCTATCGGGTTTCAACTCTGCTATTGCCTTTATATCTTCAAGCGTCTCATCACTTTGCTGCTTGGTCGAAGGTGGATCAAATTGATTGGCGCCGTCTGAGCTTGATAGTCGATACCAAAGTCTGGTTGCAAGATGATCCAATGAGACATAGTGTTACACTTTAATCCCTAACTTTTTCTTGGACTGCCCTTTCGGGGTTTCAGTCCACCGGGATACCCTTTTTTGCCCAAGTCGCCTTTTCAGGTTTTCGACTTGCCGAGTGTACAGTTTTTTTTCATCTTCATCCCTTCCTTTTTCCCTAACCCTTTTGGCTCGCCGGGAAGCCCTTATTTTTTCCTAGACCAGTCAACTTAGCGGGTCTTTGATTATGCGTAGTATCTTTTCACTATGTCTGCATTAACGAGGTGAGGAAGGTCGTCACCATCTATGGTGGTTAGAATCATAGCTCCTCCCGAGAAAATGTTCTTAACCACAAATGACCCTTCGTATGTGGGGGTCCATTTGCCCCTGGGATCACCTTGCGGTAGTATGATGCGTTTGATCACTAGATCCCCAACTTGATATTCTTGACGTCTGACTTTCTTGTTAAAAGCCTTGATCATTCGCTTTTGATACGTCTGACCATGACAAATAGCAGTAAGTCTCTTTTCATCGATTAGATTCAGCTGATCAAGTCAGGTTTGGATCCAGTCGTCTTTGTTCAAACCCACATCCTTCATAATCCTGAGAGAGGGTATCTAGACTTCGATGGGTAGGACTGCCTCCACGCCATACACCAAAGAGTAGGGTGTTGCCCCTGTCGACGACCGTGTTGAGGTACGGTACCCATGAAGAGCGAATGGTAACATCTCATGCCAGTCTTTGTATGTCACCGTCATCTTCTGTACAATCTTCTTAATGTTCTTGTTAGCTGCTTCAACAACCCCATTCATCTTCGGCCGGTAGGGAGAGGAGTTATGATGCTGAATCTTGAACTGTTTGCAGAGCTCGGTGATCATTGTGTTATTGAGATTTGTACAATTGTCAGTAATAATCCTCTCTGGTACACCATATCGACAGATCAGATTGTGTTGGATAAATCGTGCCACGATGTTCTTGGTTACTGTAGCAAAGGAAGCTGCCCCAACCAACTTCATAAAGTAATCAATTTCTACCAGAATGAAGCGATGCCCGTTAGCCGCAGTAGGTCTGATCTCGCCGATCATGCCGATACCCTACATCGCAAAAGGCCAGGGAGCCGTCAAGATATTTAGAGGAACTGGAGGCACATGCATCTTATCAGCATAGACTTGGCACTTATGACAGGTTCGAGAGTGCTGATAACAATCGACTTCCATAGTGGAGCAGTAATATCCTGCCCGTAGGATTTTCTTCGCCATGGTATGTCCACTGGAATGAGTTCCGAAGGTACCTTTATGTAACTCTGCCATGATCCTTTCTGCCTCTCTCTTGTCTACACACCACAGTAAAGTTGAATCATGGTTATGCTTATAGAGGATTCCATTACTGATGAAGAACTTAGCAGCGAGCCTTCTCAGAAGCTTCTTATCATTAACGGATTCCCCCCGGGTTATTCTTGAGCCTTAAGATACCTCTTTACCTCGTGAAACCAAGGTTTATCTGCTACCTCTTCAGTCTCAATGTCACAACAATGTGCGGGTTCATCCATCCTCTCAATGGTAATCTGGGGAGCTTCATTATCCCACCTAACTTTGAACATAGAAGACATGGTAGCTAGCGCGTCCGCCAACTGGTTCTCTTCTCGTGGGAAATGTTCAAAGGTTACCTCCTTAAAGTGTGGGAGCAATGTCAGTACATATTCTCGGTAAGGAATGAGATTTGGGTGCTTCGTATCCCACTCGCCTTTGATATGACTTATCACCAGAGAGGAATCTCCAAATACACTCAAGAACTTAATCCTTAGGTCAATAGTAGCTCGAAGGCCCATGATACACGCTTCATACTCTGCCATGTTGTTGGTGCAGTTGAAACACAATCGGGTGGTGAACGGAGTATGACATCCCTCGAGAGATATAATTACAGCGCCAATGCCATTTCCCAGTGCGTTTGAGGCTCCATCAAAATACATAGACCATCGGGATCCCTCCTCAGGTCCTTCATCTAGTCCAGGTTCTTCGCAGTCGGTTACCAACATGATATTCTCATCTAGGAACTCGAAATTCATGGACTGGTAGTCATCCACGGCCTGATGCGCCAAATGATCCGCCAATACACTCCCCTTGATTTCTTTTTGGGTTGTGTATTGGATGTCGTACTCGGTTAAGATCATCTGCCATCTTGATATTCTTCTGGATAAGGCGAGCTTCTCGAAAATATATTTGATCGGATCCATCTTTGATATTAACAAGGTAGTGTGATTCAACATATACTGTCTCAGTCGGCGAGCAGCCCATGCCAAAGCACAACAAGTTTTCTCGAGCAATGAGTATCGGGTCTCACAGTCGGTAAACTTTTTGCTAAGGTAATAAATGGCATGCTCTTTTCGACCAGAATTGTCATGCTGCCCCATCACACACCCCATTGAATTGTCTAGCACTGTCAAGTATAATATCAAAGGTCTTCCTTCAACTGGAGGAATCAAAATTGGTGGTTCTTGAAGGTATTCCTTGATTCTTTCGAAAGCGGTATGGCATTCATTATTCCACTTTACCACTTGATCTTTCCTCAGCAGCTTGAAGATTGGCTCACAAGTAGCAGTCAGATGTGAAATGAACCTGGCGATGTAATTCAGACGTTCCAAGAAACCTCTAACTTCCTTCTCTGCGCGGGGGACCGACATCTCTTGTATGGATTTTACCTTTGCAGGGTCTACCTGAATACCTTTGTCACTGACAACAAAACCCAGAAGCTTACCAGACCTTACCCCGAAGGTGCACTTGTTCGGATTCAACCTCAACTTATACCTCTTCAACCTGTCAAACAGTTTCTGGAGATGATCAAGGTGCTCTTCCTCAGTCTAGGACCTGGCTATCATGTCATCGATATAAACCTCGATCTCGTGGTGAATCATATTGTGGAACAAAGCGACCATGGTGCGCTGATAAGTTTCCCCAGCATTCTTCAATCCAAAAGGCAATACCTTGTAACAGAAGGTGCCCCACTGTGTAACAAAGGTAGTCTTCTCCATGTCCTCAGGAGCCATCTTGATCTGGTTGTAGCCATAAAAAACATCCATGAAGGAGAAGATCTTGTACTGCGCGGTGTTGTCGACTAGAACATCAATGTGAAGAAGTGGGAAGTCATATTTGGGGCTTTCCCTGTTCAGATCTCTGTAGTCCACGCACATCCGTACCTTACCGTCCTTCTTAGGTACCGGAACGACGTTGGCAACCCACTGCGGGTAAGAAGTGACAGCTAAGAATCCTGCGTCGAACTGTTTCATGACCTCTGCCTTGATTTTCTCTGATATTTTAGGGCGCATACGGTGGACCTTCTGCTTTACCCGAGGGAAGTCTTTTTTAGTCGGCAGGCGATGTACCACAATATCAGTGTCTAAACCAGGCATGTCTTCATAGGACCATGGGAAGATCTCAACATAGTCGTGTAGCATCTGTATTAACCGTTGTTTGACACTAGGCTCCAGATTCACACC
Organism: Vicia faba; assembly: GCA_948472305.1. Taxonomy (NCBI): domain Eukaryota; kingdom Viridiplantae; phylum Streptophyta; class Magnoliopsida; order Fabales; family Fabaceae; genus Vicia; species Vicia faba. The sequence goes on along the minus strand of OX451740.1, from coordinate 534,240,062 downwards.
TATTTTAACCTCTTTCCTGTCTTCCTCCGTACCCAAATTCACTGACTCAACTGGTGCTTCATGAGGCTGTATGGCCCTTTTTTCCTGCTGTAATAGTCTAGCAAGTTCTCCAGGCACCTCACAATCATCCTCACCTTCGTCCTCAGCTTGGTTGATCGGATTTTCGAAGTCATAACTGGCAGTAGCAAAGCTGTTATCGATGGGATCCAGAGTGGATATGGATCTGCAGTATGATACGTGAGTGTGTGTAAGAGAATAGCTGTTTTGATAAAGTGAATGACAGAAAAGAAAAACAAGGAGCACAAAATTTGTATGCAAGAAACGTCCAATGCTTTATTAATGATATATGAAATGACAAATAATAGCCCTCACAAGCAAAGACAAGGTGCCTCGGGCAAGGCACCGGGCCGTAAAGTTTCAATTGTTTATTACAAATCTTAAAACAAATGAGTCAATTACCGCGGAATAAAAGAAATAGGTATGAAGTCCCTAGCCATCCAGTTATTCGGTCCATCGTTGGTTGTTGGGTAGATCCAGCTGTCAATGTCTGAATCCTCTTCACTGTCTTCAATTGCATTAATTCCCCGATTGCTGATGTGTAGAGGAGGTCTTCCAGCCCGAGTGCGCCTAACAGCCCTTTGAGCCCCTGTAGTAAAGCCCAAACCAAATTTGTCAGTTTTGTGAGTGAAATCAGGGAGTTGACCCTAATTGGTACACCCACCTTCTTCGACCACAACCCTAGCGTCCTTGAGAGAAGCCATCTTCAATGGAGGTTTGTTGGTAGTAACTTCAGTTGATGCCAAGATCTGAGGGACCTCTTCGAAATTCTGACAAGGTGTTTCTATAAATTCCCCGTCCATCTCTACATATCGAAAGGAATTGAGGTGACTCACCATATATTCTTCTTCACCTCGCACTGTGACAATCTTTCCCTTCACAGATACTTCAGCATTTGATGGAGTGTGAAAGTAACTGCCCCAGCCTCATGGATCCAAGGATGACCCATCATGCAAGAATACGACGGCCTGATATCCATTACGTAGAAGGTGGACTCAAAAGTATGAGAAACCACTTTGATAGGGATGTCCACCTCCTCGTGCACCATTCTCTTTGATCCGTCAAAAGCCCTTACCACAGTGTTACTGGGATTTAGAGTCAAACCCTCACAATCCAAACGGTCCAACGCTTTCTTCGACAGAACATTCAGTGAAGACCCGATATCTACCAGCACATGAGCCATAGTAGTGCCCCTGCACTCAATCGAGACATGCAGAGCATCATTATGGTTCCTTCCTTTCAGTGTCAGATCCGCATCTGAAAAACCCAGCCCATTGTTAGCAGTCAGGCTGGACACACAATCTTTGAACTGATTTGCTGAAGTTTCCTGCGGCACATGCGCAGTCTTGAGAAATGCAATCAAAGCCTTCACATGAGCTTTAGAACACAACAACAGAGACAACATGGATATCTTTGATGGGGTATGCCGCAGCTGTTCGACCACATTGTAGTCGCTCTTTTTGATGATTTTCAGTATTTCCTCTATTTCTAGCTTAGAAGCTTCCACAACTATTTTCTTAGGTACCTCCGTCCGGGCAGGCTCACCTATAATTTCCTTACCCCGAGTCCCATATGGTTCAACATTAGGGGTAATAACTGGACTAGGAGCAGGAGAAATGTCAGGAGTTCTGGTTGGAGCCGCAGTTGGAATAACAGTAGGCTTGTTGACAGTCTCCGGGGAAATCTCGGGAGAGAAGACCCTTCCACTTTGGGTAACTTTGCTAGTCCCGACAATATTACTGACATCAGTATCAGCTTCTTCATTCTTTAGATCTTGCTTAATGCCATGATAGTACACATCAACACCATAATGCCATGGGACAACCTTGTATGAGGTGTACGGGGTGGGACCAGGAATAATGATTATCAGTAGAGCAATTCTTTGAACAAGTGTAATCCTAACAGGTCTTCTCGAGGAAACCTTGGAAGGATTGGCGGAAATGGTTATAATAGCGATGTCTTCAATGGGAACAACAGGGGTCGCAGTGTTCTCGGACAAAATCTCTTTACTATCCATCAGGCGCTGAACACCTGACTTCAACAAACGGAAACCAAAAGGTAGAATCGAACACATGTGGCAACCTTCACCATAACCCGGAAATAAACCGGCTAACATAAAATTCTTCTTAACAGTCATAAGAGGAGTAGAAATTTCTTCAACATAGGTCACAAACAAACCAGTGTCAACAACATTAACTCCACGACCATGTTTGGGCATGGGAGCAGTTATAACATTCGGCTTTTCTGGAGCATCGAACTCTATCTCCTTGGCTTCAAGCAAGTGTTGTACTTTGTTTCTCAGAGCCCAACAATCGTTTGTATCGTGGCCAGGACTCTCAGAATGGTAGGCGCACCGCGCGATGGGATTGTATCTGGGAGAGGTAGTGTTTGGATTCTTGGGAGCCTCTCTCAAGGTTGCCAAGTTGGATTTTAATAAATGAGGTAGAACTTCAGCCAAAGTCATGTTGATGCGGATAAATTGTCGTTATGGTCTTTCCACCCTTTGTTGTTTGTTGCATTGTGGAGCAACTGCGGGTCTTGGTATCACTACAACATTTACCGTTTAACGGTGTTCAGATCTGCTTTGGCCCCTCGGGCTATAGACCGCACTTGCTTCCTTCTTACCAGCTAAAGGCTTCTTTGATGAACTCGAGGAGGCATCCTTCTGTATTTTACCACTCCGAATTCCAACTTCTACTCTTTCTCCAGTTAAAATTAGCTCGGTGAAACCAGATGACGAGCTTCTGATTAAGTGATTGAAAAATGGACCAGACAGTGTCCCAAGGAACATATCCACCAACTCTCTATCAGACAAAGGGGTTTGAACTCTCCCAGCCAAGTCTCTCCATTTCTGTGCATAATCTTTAAAACCTTCACCTATACCCATGGACATACTCTGGAGTTGAGTACGAGTAGGAGCAAGGTCGGCATTATACTGATACTGCTTGTAGAAAGCAGCAGCAAGATCTTCCCAGTTTCGGACACTGGCTCCCTCCAACTGGTAGAACCCTTCAAGCTGAGTCCCTAACAGACTATCTTGGAAAAAGTGAACCCACAGATTTCTATCAGCTGTGTGGGGTTGAATCTTCCTGACATACGAGCGGAGATGGAGTTTTGGGCAAGACACCCCATCATACTTGGAAAAAACTGGAGCTTTGAACTTGTGCTGGATGACTACTCTCGATACCAGTCCCAATTCTTATAAATCCAACCCAGGTATCCTCTAAACTTCCATGGCACTCAGACGATCCTCCAACTGTTTGTATCTATCCTCAGCAGGGGGATATTGCTCCTCGTTATAATCAGTATCATTGTTAGAGACTGTAGGACTGAGGCCCTTCTCTTCTTCCGAGTTTTCTCCTTCTTTGGACGAGGCGATCAGATCAGTTTGTTGCCTCAACCTTTCTCCAAACCTTCTGCCCATATTCAGAATACCGACAGCCTTCTTCTTTTTCTTCTTCTTCTCTTTCAGAATGAGGATCTTCAAATCCTCCTGCCCCTTAGCCAGACTTATGAACATCTGTTGGAACTGGGCGTTCTGCGCCTGAGGATCTCGGATGGCTTGATCGGAAGACATTTCGTGTGAAATAAACAGCGAAGAAGATGAGAAACTTGTAATTGTACCTGTAATGATGTGTATGATAATGGGATGTGCATGTAATGATTTCAAAGACTTCGAGAAATTTAAATTTGCAAACCAAAGTAAACAAAAACTTTATTAGCTTAAATTTGAAAGTTCAACATGCCTTTAAGGCGTTACAAATAAGTAAATAAAACAAATCTAAAACTAGAAAAGAAAAATCAAAAGTCCCATGGACGCTTTCTCTTTGTGCTGATATAATCATTGAGCACTCTTTCTTCCTAGAGCTTCCTGGTGAGCTTTAAAACCTTCCTCTCTTGATCATGGAACTGTTCCCTGTAAGTATCCCGCTCATTCTTCAGCTGAATCCAAGATCTCTGTAACTCCCCAAGATCAGTGGGCATGTAAGGATAGAGAACCGTGTAAGGAATGCCTTCTTCAGTAGTGGGCTCCACAATCACTGGTAATACGGCCACGTAAGGCATCATAAGCTTATGGGCCCGAGCTTGTACCCATTGGAGGTAAGGCTCCATAGGAATGGAAGTCTTTGGTCCCAACTCTTTGGGGTAAGATCTGTTTACCATGCCCCAAGCTCGTATGAACCTCCGGCGGTACTCATTAACATCATCCTCATAGTTGAATACAATGCCCTCAATAAGTAACTCAATGGGACCATCCCTTCGAGCATGACCAAATTGTCGCAAAGCTAGACAAGGATAGTAAGTTATACCCCCTATGATACCAAGTAATGGGACATTAGGGTACTCCCCACAGCGGTCAATAATAGATATGTCTTCCATAGCTCAGGAACACCAAAGAATATCCGTATGAGCGAGTGACATTATCCTGTGCGACCAACCCAAACCTTCTTCGTTCTTCGGTACAGACTTAGGGAGGTGAGAAATAAACCACCTCGATAGCAACGACGTGCAGCACATAAGAGTCCCTCTTCTCTTCATGGTACGAGTATGGAGAGCGTGCAAAATATCTCCAAGCAAGGTAAGCACAGGGTTGCGAGAAAGGAAAATCTTGATAGCATTCACATCTATGAAGGAGTCCGAATTAGGGAAGAGAACTAAACCATAGATAAGAAGAGCCAAGACCTCCTCAAAAGCCTGAAAAATCCATATCATCCCAAAATAGTTGAGCCTTGTCTATCAGAAATTTAGCTAGAAAACCCTAGACTCCGCTTCGAGTTTCCCAATTGGATACCACGTCGGCCCGTTTCAAATGCAAAGCTGAGGCAATGACTTCTTGCCTAGGAACTTCTTCTATACCTATGAAGGGTACCTGTTCAAGAATGGGTACACTCAATAGCTGAGAGAATTCTTCCAAGGTGGGTACCAACTGATAATCTAGAAAGGTGAAGCAGTGATGCTTGGGATCGAAGAACTGAAATAGTATGCTCATCATCTGTTCATCAAGGTTCGAAGTAACCAGGCTGAGAAGTTGACCGTGTCTCTTAATGAAAGTAGAAGTTTCAGAAACTCTTGGTACCAGCTCTTTGAGTTGGGAGGGTATCTGCACAAAGCTTATTCTGATAGTATTTCTACGCATGGAAGCCATGATCTGCAAAACAGAACAAAGATAAATTCCCTTGGTCTTTGAAATGGTTAGTGTAATGAAGCATGAATGCCATGTTATGATGCATGATGTCATGATAAACCACAGGTATTGCAAACACAGTCAAATCACACAAAGCCCTTAGGTTTAAGGCTTGCATGAGGTCAAAGGTAATACCCTCTTGAAGTTAAGTTGGTTTCAAACCTGTCCTAGAAAAGTAACTGGGTTCTAGAGGATCTCAATATCACTGACCATCCTTTATCGGTCATGGTTTCAGCTCACACAATCTTTTCTTGTGGCCGAAATATTCCGAAAGTATGATCTCAATGAGTGTAGCATCGAGTATCAACCAGTTCTCAGCTCTACACCGAGGCCGGCTATCTCGCTACTTTCTAATGGCCATGTTGGGAAATTAAAGGTTCTAAGGTCAGTTGATGCTTCACGACACCATGCAGCAGCCCCGTATTCTCCTTATTTCACCATAAGGGATACCGGTACCAACCAAAGTGCCATACCAACGTAGCTACTGCTTCAACTGTATCAGTCTGCGCCGTACAATTCCCTTACAGTCTATTGCTACTTACCTAAAAGGTGTTCCCCAGATCCGGGTGTAGGATCTATAGTAACCCCAAATAAAACCCTCAAAAATAAAGCAAACAAAGCAATCAAGAGAAGCAATTTTAATGACTTAGATCCTAAGGTATACCCCACTTATAAGTCCCCAGCAGAGTCTCCAGTTCTGTGATACGGTGGTAGAACCGACTATTTAATACTGGTTTACGTTCTGCGTTTTTTATTCGCAAAATGTCGCGGTAAGCAAGAGTCGCCACCGACTTTTATTTCATCCAATCGGAAAGGAAAAAAGTACAGAAAAAATCCTTTTTCGAGATTTTGAGTACGGGGGTAGATTATAGAAAGGGAAGGTGTTAGCACCCTTTCTATCCATGGTTTTCCATGGGCTCTTAGGTACTTGCTCATTTTTAAATTGCTTGTGTTTGTATGCTTTGTTTTGAAAAATGTTTTACTTCGTGATAACCCCTGTATCAGTCCTCAAGGGTGTGACGGAGTTGTTTTGAAAATTTGTTTGAAAAGTGTAAGTGTGAAAAGTTTTGATTTTAGCAAGTACCTACTAGCATCTACCTACTCGAAAAAAGATCATTTCTATTCTTGTTTCCTTTAGACAGCGCTATCCTACTATTGAGAAATAGGCAGCACCGTCGTTGGAGTTGTAAAGATCAATTCGAAAGGGACGTACGGTCACTAAAGCAATATTAGGACACCTTAGTAGCAACCCTAGAGTCTTAAGATCTTTTTGAGGCAACATTTCCGAGGTAATATTTCCGAGGCAACATTCGAATGGGACATTTTGATCTTTTAGACGGGAGGGCAACCACTAAGACACCCTATGCTTAATGATCGTTTACTGAAGGCAACCTAAGTGAGAGTATACCCTAAGAGTGAATATGTGTGAGTGATCCATTTTCAGTTATTTAATCTTTGCACATTAGGGTTTTCTAACCGTTTTAATTTGTCATGCATTCTTGTCATACAATCCTATTAGCATACATCTAGACAGTTAAATATTTGTAGGAATTTAAAGATGCAAGAAAATAAACCTAGCTATTACAAGGCTTCGGGGAGGGGGATTAATTACATAACCAAAAATCGGGGATTTAAACAGTAAATAAAAACCCTAAATTAACTATTACAAACCAGTGAGCAGTTACAAAAATAAAAATAATCAAATGTGCGCGGTAAGTTAAATGCGAGGCGATTAGGGTTTTGACCCTTTGACTAATCCTACTTGCGATTGATTAAAGAAAAATGTTTTTTTGGTCATGTTTTTGTTGTTTGAGAAAATAATGAATAATTAAATTAAAATAAAATCCTAAGTTCTAATTAATGTTAAATTTTGAAAATAAATTAATTAATTCTAAACAATTTATTTTTGTATTTTGTTTTATTTGAGAAAAAGAGAAAAATTAAATCAAAAGTTAACCTAATTTTCTAATTTAATTTTAATTGTAAAAAAAACAAATTAAAGTTACCCTAATTTAAATATTAATCTAATTAATTAACAAAATTAAATTTGATAAAAACCTAATTCTAATTTTGTAAATTCTTGATTTTGTGATTTTATAAAAAAAGTGATTAATTTTGTGAAGAAAAAGCAAAATAATTAAATAAAGAAATAAAAATAAGAAAGAAATAAAAATGGGTCTGTGTTTAGCTGTGCTGAGGGTGCAGATCTGATTTTTGTAAGGCCCAAATATTCTAAGCCTGGTTGACCATGCTTGATCTGGTGCAATGTTGACTTTGAGGAGTACCATGGGCCTTCATTGTTGGCGCGTTGGATTTTACTAGCCAAGCATCCAGTGGCCAGAAGTTGAGGGTGTATGGAAGGCGTATGATGATGTAGTGCATTGGATTCACCTGAAACATACAAGAAATTAATAAAATGCACACGCCTGGGATCAAACCGAAGATGTGTGCATCAAAGGCATTCTCTCCAACCATCTATGCTAGCATGTTAACTTGTAAGCCTAATAAGAAAACAAAACCAAAAGCCAAGTCAAATACTCTGCCAGCTCCAAACGCGCAAAATTTGAATGGGCTAATCACGCTTTGACACGCCAGCATCTTATTCCTGGCAACCGTCGTTTTAGAAAACAAGACTTTTACCTACAGACGTTCACTGTAGGTATAACCCTGTTCGTCTCAAAAATTGCATACGAGCAAGATAAATGAAATGTGATGGTACCAATCAATGCGTCTCATCCTCACAAGCATCATGGTACCTGATTTGAGACCTAATTTTGCCTGCATCAAGAAACCCTAAACAAGAACATAAAACCCTAACAATGGCAATATCATGTACAAGCATAAAAAATGCAATTAAATGGTATGGTTAGCTTGCAAACATGATGACAAATACGAATATAACAATCAAAAGTGCCAATCATGCAAGAATTGTGATAATCAAATTGAAAAAATATGCCAAACCGTGTGAAGTGTAACGCGCGTTTCTGAGTGTTTTAGGCCTTGCAAATGATTGGGACAGCTTCCTGGGACGCCCAACAATGGATTGGGATAGCTAGGACGGCTTGAGATGGCCTGTGGAGTGAAAACCACTTCACACTTTTGCCATTTTTTTCCAGTTTTTTTCTATCCTTCTCACAACCTCTAACCGCTGTTTTTTGATCTGGAATTCTTCATTATATAACCTAGAGTGAATTAGGTTAACAAACTTAGAATGAATCTTTGAATTTATCCAAGATTTGATTTGATTTGCAAGCTATATTATATGTTTCTATTTTGAGCCAAATCATGCCTTTCTTATATCAATTACCCTTGATTCGATTTGCTCTTGTTTACTCAGCATATCTTGATTGTCAAACTGTAAAAAAAAAACAAATCAAATCATATCTTTGTTAATTTTCATCATTTATTTGATTTAATTCACTTTTTAATTAATGAAAAATCAAAATAAATTGAAAAATGAAGCACATAATGGGTGAGTGAACATTTGAGTCGTGGACCACATTATAATTGAGGTGCAAGCATAAAAGGTTGGGCCCATTTAGCAAAAAATGCAAATTTGAGCACATTTGACTTTTGGCAATTTTGCAAAAATGGTCAACTTGGACAATGCATAACTCTCTCAATTTTGATCCTAGAGAGGTGTTCTTGTACTTTTTAAAAATATTAGGATGTCCTCTAAACAACCCTTTTTGTCTCATCTCAATTGAGTCTTCCATGTTCATGTATGATGCTTTGACCCAAAAGGTGTTTTTGTTGACTTTTCAAAAGGACCTATAATGTCAAAATTCATATATTTTTGTGAGTGCATATTATGAACTTTGGAGATGAAGATGAATTGTAGGTAATTGCATCCTATTCAAAATTAGATTTGGATGGGTCATTTCTGATAAAGTATGAGAAAGTTATGCTTGGTCAAAGTTGAGTTGACTTTTCTTATAAAACCCTAATTTAGCAACTTTTGGGTTTTGATGAATTGTGAGCAATCCTTGAGGAATCATGATCAAACCTTGATCAAATGATGGATAATACTTCAAAATGAAGATGTTGACCAAAATTTTTGAAGTTTGACTGTATGTGGGTCACAGTTGACTCTTGACCTAATACAATTGATTTCAGGCATTTGAGCAATTTGACTGAGCAAACTTCTCCTGCAAGGCTTGAAACTTGACATGGATGATCTCGAGAACATATTAGGACAATGGTGAGCATTTGATTCCTTTGTGGTTCACACATATTGATGAAGATGGAAACCCTAATTTGAGGTATGCTGCCTTAGGAGAGAGTTTGTTTGGTCAATTCTTGAACTTCCTTGAGCAATTTGGGGACCTCACTTGCCATGTGTTGAGAAATATGAGAGGGAAAATTTTGGGGTACAAAACTACGCTATTATAATCATTTGGGGATGGGGTGTAAAAATTTACAAATGGGGATTGCAAGAAATTAAAGTCCTAATTATCTATTACAACCATATTGAATAGCCATGAAGAAAATATATGAAGCACATAAAAATAAAGAAAAATGAAAGGAAAAGAAAACATTTTGGATCATTATGTGTCGACACATGCCGTAAAATCAAGCTTCTCGAATGAACTTTTCCTTTGATGAAGACAAATCATGATTGATAAAGAAGGCAAAAATTATTGATCAAGCTAAAAGCCTCTTCGGATGAAGTCTTTGGTTCAAGCCCTTAGAAAATTTCAAGGTATAATGATAATACTTACCTTGAACTTAAGATATAGATGCTCAATGGTCAAAAGAAACATTTTATATTATCTAACTCTTTGTTCAAGTCTTTTCAAAGTAAAAATTTAATTTTCAATTGAGTGCAATCGATTGCATGCTTCAGTTTTTCAAAACATGGCTACTGACTTCCAATGCAATCGATTTGCATGGTTGTGCAATCGATTGCATACTCAAAATATTTGGAAATCTGGCTACTGGAACCCCGTGCAATCGATTTGCATGGTTGTGCAATCGATTGCACACTCAATTTTTTTGGAAATCTGGCTACTGGAACCCCGTGCAATCGATTTGCATGGTTGTGCAATCAATTGCACACTCAAAAAATTTGGAAATCTGGCTACTGGAACCCCGTGCAATCGATTTGCATGGTTGTGCAATCGATTGCACACTCAATTTTTTTTGGAAATCTGGCTACTGGAACCCCGTGCAATCGATTTGCATGGTTGTGCAATCGATTTCCTGCTGTATGGTTTTGAAAAACAGCTGCCTTACACCTTCCTGTTCTTGATACTATTTCATGGAAAACTTTTCACTCAATCTTGGCAATTGTTCATGATTTTTTACAAACCTTTTCTTCAAAGGTCACTGCATTTTAGCCTAAAAAATGAACCAAATGATGATGATTGAAATGAAGAGTTTAGAGTTAAGGAGACTTACCTTGCAGCTAGAATTTATGTTTTAAGCTTGAGGTGTTGCCTTGTGGACTGTTATAACCTTTTTCAGTTATGAGATTTTTTGAGAGTTTGTCAATAAAACTTTTGGTTTTCTTTCTATTTTTTCTCTAACCTCCCAATTTTTTTGCCATTGGCCTCTCTATTTATAGAGAAGGTTTGAGACTTCAAACAACTCGGATTTTGAAATCACATGTTATGGTTATCTTGCTTGTTTTTGAAGCAAACATGAAGAACATGTTTCCAATGCTTGTACCAAGCTATGTAAAGTGGTTGATCACTTTAAACATGTTTGTTCTGACTTGTAGAAGTTGAGTGTGATTAGAACAACAAGTTAGAGGCTCAAGAAATTGACTTTATGATTAAAGTGAACTTTGCAAGAATGGCAATGGTGCCTTTGTGCCAAAAATGGAAAGATGCAATGGACAATACTTGAACCACTTGGATAATGGCACAATCAATTGTGTAAACATATTATTATGGATAGATTTTCAAGTCAAGAGGCCTGCAAAGTGAAGATTATTCAGCATGACTAAGATTTTTGTTCCTTGTTCATCACAAATCTGCCTTGTAAATCAAGAATGAATGTCCAACTTCAGATCCTTGTATCTCCTAGCTCAAATATGATAAATTCATGCTCTTAGATGTTTTGGAAAGCTTGAAACACCCTCTATAACTCTCATGTTGGCCACGTTTGTTAAATCAAACTGGAACTTAATGGAAATTGGCCAAGAAGTTAGGATATAAACCTGTCCAAACCTGCTAAAAAATTCTCTAAGTGTTTATTCAAAAATGCCATGACTTCATGAATTTATAACTCAAAATCCAAACATTTCTAGAAAAAGTCCTGCTCTACAATGTTTTAGATATCATTGAGATCTACAACTTTTATGTTGGAGGTTTTCCTTGAACCATCTTGCATCATGGCGAAAAATTGGCATGAAGTGGTGAAATTATCATGTGTAAAAACTCTTAGAAAATTTCTAAGTCTTGGAAATCTTGACTTTTCAAGTTGACCTTTGACTTTCTTAACTTCTTGATGATCAAGCTTGATATTTTTGAATATCTTGATGAATTGTGATATTTGAAACTTAATGTTGACCAAAAAGTCAAAGTTTGACTTTTGATGCTACAGTTGACTTTTTCACCAATACGACTGATTTTAGATCATCTGATCAATTGACTGAGCAAAAACTGCGATCCAAGACCTGAAACTTGACATGAGAAATCTTGAGAGTCCAAAATGATCTGTGAAAGTCAAATGGGGCATTAAAAGTCCATTTTTCCTTGTGCAAACTCAAACCTTAATTTTCAGTCATTAGTGCTTGAGGAGATGTCTTGAGTTGATCAACCTTAGTGCAGTCTTGAACCAAAGGAGATCTTGTGAGATATTAATTGAGAAATGAGATGTAAAATTTTGGGGTACAACAACCGGTATGGCTAATCTAATTGCTTTGATGGAATCGCTGGTGGTTGCTCAGAATCAGCCACCACTTGTTCATCCTTAACAAACAACATTTGCTTATGAAGATCCATCAGTTCCCGTTTTTGTTTCCCAGTTACTATTGCTCAGAATCGTATGTCTCAGGGTTATACATGGGGAATTTCCAAAAACTTCATGGCAGAAGGTTTTAATCTTGATACTCCAGTTGCTCTAGTTGTTCAAGATGCTGCTACTCCTGCACCTCCTGTGGTGCATATTACTCCTGCTACTAGAAATGAGATTCACTATGCTGCACCCCCTTTGGTGAAGGTTGTGCCGTTTGTTAATGATGAAGTTTATCATCATATTCCTCTAACAAGTGAAATCTTGGGCTTCTATGATTGAATGGACGATTTTCAGGATTAGTTTGATAATATGCAGAAAGAAATGAAGGCCCTCAGAGGAAAAGAATTGTTTGGGAAGAATGTGAATGATCTGTGTTTGGTTCCAAATGTGAAAATACCTACGAAGTTCAAAGTACTGGAATTTGAGAAATACAAGGGCAATACTTGTCCTCGATCTCACCTTGTGATGTATGTGAGAAGGATGTCTACTCACACCAATGATCAATGCCTGTTAATTCACTTTTTTCAAGATAGTTTGATTGGTGCCGCATTGAAGTGGTATATGAGCTTGGATAGTGCCAATGTTCATACTTTCAACGACTTGGGTGAAGCATTTATTAGACAGTATAAGTATAATGTGGAAACGACACCTGACCGTGATCAATTCAGGGTAATGGTCCAGAAAGATAAGGAATTGTTTAAAGATTATGCACAGAGATGCCGTGAAGTAGCTGCCCAGGTAATCCCTCCAATGGAAGAGAAAGAGATGATGATTTTCCTGAAGACTCTATGTGCCTTCTACTATAAAAGAATGGTGGCGAGTGCACCAAGTGAATTTACAAAAATGGTGAGCATGGGTGTTCGTTTGGAAGAAGCTGTGAGAGAGGGTCGTTTGACAAAAGGTGAAAATTCTGGTAGTACGAAGAAACCATCATACGAATTTGCTAAGAAGAAAGAAGGGGATACAAATGATGTTATTCAAGAGATAAGGGTTAATCCTCCTAGAAGGAATAATCAGTGCCACCAACAGGTTGCTTAGGTAACTCCAATTGTCAATGTGGCTCTGACCATAATTGCTTATCAGAGACCATCCTCTTAGGGAAATCAAGGGAAGAATCAGAAGAGAGAGCCTTTTGACTCTATCCATATGAGCTATGCAGAGTTACTCCCAGCATTGATTCAGAAAAAGTTGGTTCAGACTAGGCCACCCCCTGATATACCATCACCTTTGCCTTGGTATTATAAGGCAGACCAGACATGCACTTTCCATCAGGGAGCACCAGGGAACAATATGGAAAACTGTTATCATTTGAAATCTGAAGTACAAAAGATGGTGAGATCTGGACTTTTATCCTTTAAAGATGTTAGCCCTAATGTGAAAGATAATCCTTTACCAAAGCACGAAGGAGAAAATGCGATAAATATGGTTGCTGGTTGTCCAAGGGACTTCCGGATTTTTTATATTAACCTGGTTAGAGGAGATTTGGTAAAGATGCATGCTAACCTCTGCGAGTTTAGTTACTATACGCATGACCATGCTGGTTGTGGTATTTGTAGTACACATATACAGGGGTGTGATAAGATAAAAGTTATTCTTCAGGAAATGATGGACGAATGCCTCATTCATATAATCAGGCCTAGGGCAGAGTATAGGGAAGATGAAAATATGATCTTTGGATGTCCTAGAGAATTCTGGATCTTTGATGTGAACCATATGAATGATGATTTGGTGCAGTTGCACGCTACTTTCTGTCACATGGATGGTCAAGTAGAACACCATTATGGGTCTTGCAAGATTTGCTGCAGAGATTCTCGTGGTTGTTCCATTGTGAGAAGGGGTATTCATTTGTTATTGGATAATGGTACTATCAAAGTTTCGGGCAATAGAGATGATTACAATGGGATTAATGTGATTGGAGATTGCTTGGATGAGACTGTGTCAGATGATGAGTATGCTTCTACGGATGAATTCTTTTCCTCATATGAAGAAGTGTTTTCCAGCAATGATTCTGTGATGTCGAAGTATTCTGAAGAGGTGGTGAATGTTATTGTGCCTTGTTTCGGTGTTCCCGCCCCTATTGAGATTGAATATCATAACAAGCCAGTTGTTTCTCCAATGGTGAGTTGTTTGCCGGGTCCTGTTCCTTATGAGTCAGACAAGGTAGTGCCATATAAATACAATGCTACAATCTTGGAGGATCGTGTGGAAGTTCCCATTTAACCTTTGTCTGATGTCGGGAATATTGCTGAAGCTAGTCGAGTGACCCGCAGTGGTCGTGTTTTTGCACCTGTCATTCGAGGGAGTGTTAATGCTGATAAAAATGTTGTTGAAAGTGTTGAACCCAAAAAAGCAGTGGGGGAATCTAGTGGTACTATACTTGAAAAACATGTGGATGATATATTGAAAATTATCAAGATGAGTGACTACAAGATCGTAGATATCTGTTATGGCCTTGCTGATGAACTCTTCTGCCCACAGGGAATCTTTGATGAGAGTATTGGATCAAGATTTTATGGAAAGTGATATGTCGTTGGACCAACTCAGTAGTATGGTAGTGAATATTACATCCTGTAATAACCTGAGTTTCTATGATAACAAATTGCCCGACGAAGGAAGGAATCATAATCTGGCTCTCCATATCTCCATGAATTGCAAGAACGATTCATTGTCAAATGTGCTGATTGACAATGGATATGATTTAAATTTCATACCAAGGAGCAATCTTATAAAGTTAAAGTATCAAGGAACTCCCATGCTCCCGAGTGGCATAATTGTGAAGGCTTTGGATGGATCAAGGAAGTTTGTTATTGGGGAAATAGATCTTCCTATTCACATAGGCCCTCACTTATTTCAAATTACTTTCCAAGTTATGGATATTGTGTCCGCTTACAACTGTTTACTAGGACGACCACGGATACATGAGGCAGGGGTTGTCACTTTAACTTTACACCAAAAGCTGAAGTTTGTTCGTGAAGGAAAGGTGGTCACTGTAAATAGAGAACAAGCATTATTAATATCTCATTTATCCTCTTTCAGTGTTGTGGAAGAGGATGAAGCTGCTGTTGGAACCCAATTTCAACTTTATCCATTGATAATATAAGAGGAAATGAGAATTTTATAGCTTCATTTAAAGATGCTCAGAAGGTAGTACGTAATGGTCCTAGTAAGGTATGAGGGAAAATTGTTAATCCATCTGTAAACAAGAATAAAGCTGGTTTGGGATTCTTTGTGAAGAATGATAAAGGTAAGAATATGAAGCCAAAGAATGCTTTAGGCAAGTACCAAGATATCTTTCATAGTGGAGGTTATCTTCATTCAACTGTTCCTGGGATCAATGTCATTATGGAAGACGAAGTGGGGCAGGAGATGCCGAACCATGTGACACATGGAGTTAGAGTCCAAAATTGGATCACCATCGACGTTCCCTCTTGCATTCATGTCTCAAAGTAATTTTTTTTTGTTAATTTTTCAAAGTATTTCACTCTGCCCAAGGTGAAAGTTGATATTGTATGGGCTTCTCTGTTTGCTTTGATCTTTAAAATCAATAATAAAAGTTGTCTTTGATTCCCAATTTGTGTCTTTATTTTTTGCTTTTTCTTGGAAAATGGTAATCAGAAAAAAAACATTTCAAAATAAATAATAATTGTAATCAGCATAATCACTTGCTATGTGTGTCAGTTTCTAAATGCAATCATAAATCATATGTGCAGATTAATTAATAAACCCGTTGAATACAATGACCCTGCACCCTCTCCCAACTTTGAATATCCTGCGTATGGGGCCGAAGAAGGACAATATGATGAAATTCCATAAGAGGATTCACGGTTGCTTGAGTGTGAGGAAAGTGCCATTCAACCATATAAAGAGCCATTGGAAGTGATTAATTTGGTTTCAGAGGAAGATCCAAAGGAAGTCAAGATTGGAGCATTGCTGCATCCCTACATAAAGAGTAGGTTGATTGATTTTTTGAAAGAATATGTGGATATATTTGCTTGGTCATACCAAGACATGCCTAGTTTGGATATGGATATTGTGGAACATCGTTTGCCGCTCAAGCCAGAGTGCCCGCCAATCAAGCAGAAATTGCGAAGAACTCACCCTGATATGGGGGTGAAAATTAAAGAAGAAGTTCTAAAGCAGATTAATGCTGGTTTTCTTGTAACATCAGTGTACCCTTAGTGGATTTCCAATATTGTCCCAATACCAAAGAAATACGGAAAAGTTCGCATGTGCGTAGATTATAGAGATTTAAACAAATCTAGTCCAAAAGGTGATTTTCCATTGCCACATATTGATATGTTTGTTGATAGTACAACAAAATTCAAAGTATTCTCGTTCATGGATGGATTTTCTGGATGTAATCAAATTATAATGGCTCCTGAGGACATGGAAAAAACAACGTTTATCTCACCCTGTGGAACATTCTGTTACAAAGTGATGCCCTTCGGGTTGAAGAACGCTGGTGAAACGTACCAGAGGGCTATGATAACCGTATTCCATGATCTGATACACAAGGAAATTGAGGTATATGTTGATGATATGATTTCCAAGTCCCATACTGAAGAAGGGCATATAGAAGAATTGTTGAAATTGTTTCAGCGTTTGAGGAAGTATCGTCTCCGCTTGAATCCAAATAAGTGCACCTTCGGTGTTCGATCAGGGAAATTTGTAGGTTTCATTATCACCCAAAAAGGAATTGAAGCCGATCCTGATAAAGTCAAAGCAATTCAAGAAATGCCAGCACCAAGAACTGAAAAGCAAGTTAGAGGTTTTCTTGGGCGTCTGAATTACATTTCTCGATTTATCTCTCATATGACTAAAATGTGTGAACCTATATTTAAGTTGTTAAAGAAAGATCAAGGTTTTGTGTGGACATATGATTTTTAGAGGGCATTTGAAAGTATTAAAGAATACCTACTTGAACCTCCTATCTTTCTCCCGCCTGTTGAAGGAAGACCATTGATCATGTATCTGACAGTGTTAGATAATTCTATGGGTTTTATTTTGGGACAACAAGATGAAATAGGGAAGAAGGAATATGCCATTTATTATCTCACCAAGAAGTTTACTAACTGTGAGTCGCAGTATTCTATGCTGGAAAAGACATGTTGTGCTCTGGCATGAGCGGAAAAGCGTTTGCGATAATATATGTTGAATCATACTACTTGTTTGAATTCCAAAATGGATCCAATTAAGTATATTTTTGAGAAGCCTACTCTCACTGGATAATTTCCAGTTGGCAGATGCTTTTGTCTGAATATGATATTGAATACCGTACTCAGAAAGCTATAAAAAAGCAGTGTGTTGGCAGATTATCTTGCTCACCAACCGGTTGATGATTATCAGTCTGTTTAATATGATTTCCCTGATGAGGATGTGATGTTTCTGAAAGCGAAAGATTATGATGAACCATTACCTGAGGAAGGTCCTGATCCTGAATCCTGGTGGGGTATGGTATTTGATGGAGCTGTAAATGCTTACGAGAAAGGAATTGGTGTTATGATTATCACTCCTCATGTATCGCATATCCCTTTTACTGCAAGGTTGACATTTGATTGCACTAATAATATGGCAGAATATGAAGCTTGCATCATGGGTCTTAAGGAGGTTATTGATCTCACAATTAAAGTTCTAGATGTGTATGGCGATGCAGCTTTGGTAATAAATCAGATTAAAGGAGAATAGGATACTCATCATCCTGGCTTGATTCCCTACAAAGACTATGCTAGAAGATTATTACCCGTCTTTAATAAAGTTAAATTCCATCATATTCCTAGAGATGAAAATCAGATGGCAGATGCTTTGGCGACTCTGGCTTCTATGTATCATGTAAATACTTGGAATGATGTGCCTCGTATCACAGTGCGACGTTTGGATAGACCGGCTCATGTGTTTGCAGTAGAGGAAATGTCAGATGAGAAACCTTGGTATTATAATATCTAGCAATTTCTCCAGACTCAGGAATACCCGGTTGATGCATCAAATAAAGATAGAAAGACATTGAGAAGGTTGGAAGGTAGCTTTTTCAACAGTGAAGATGTGCTATACAAAAGAAATTATGACATAATATTTCTCAGATACGTGGATTGACACGAAGCAGACATGTCGATGCATGAGATCTGTGAAGGTTCCTTTGGTACTCATGCCAATGGATATTCTATGGAAAAGAAGATGCTTAGGGCAGGTTACTATTGGTTGACAATGGAGTCTGACTGTTACAAATTTGCAAAAAAATGCCATAAGTGCCAGATTTATGCTGACAAAATTCATGTGCCTCTGACACTTCTCAATGTTATTTCTTCCCCGTGGCCTTTCTCTATATGGAGTATTGACGTGATTGGAATGATTTGACCCAAGGCTTCGAATGGACATTGTTTTATCTTGGTATCAATCGACTACTTCACCTAATGGGTGGAAGCAACTTCATATGCTAATGTCACTAAGCAGGTGGTAGTGTGCTTTATCAAAAACAATCTTATATGTCGGTATGGTGTGCCAAGCAGGATTATCACCGATAACGGATCAAATTTGAATAATAAGATGATGATAGAGCTTTGTGAATAATTCAAGATTGTCCATCACAATTCATCTCCTTACAGGCCAAAGATGAATGGGGCCGTTGAAGCTGCTAATAAAAACATCAAGAAGATCATCTAGAATATGGTTGTTACTTATAAAGATTGGCACAAAATGCTCCCTTTTGCTTTGCATGGATACCGTACACCCGTCTGCACTTCAACAGGGGCAACTACGTTCTCTCTTGTGTATGGAATGGAAGCAGTGCTTCCCGTTGATGTTGAGATTCCCTATTTACGTGCGATGACGGAAACCAAGTTGTCAGAGGCTGAATGGCTCCAGAACAGGTTTGACCAATTGAATTTGATTGAAGAAAAGAGAATGACAGCTTTATGTCATGGTCAGTTGTACCAGAAGATAATGAAGAAGACTTTTGATAAGAAGTTCAAGCCTCGTGAATTAAGAGATGGCGACCTCGTGCTCAGGAAGATCATGTCTATTAACGCTGATTCCAAGGGCAAGTGTACTCCCAATTTTGAAGGCCCATATGTTGTTAAGAAAGCCTTCTCTGGCGGTGCATTAATTCTTGAAACTATGGATGGCGAGGAGTTCCCACGTCCTATGAATGTTGGCGCAGTCAAGAAATACTTCTCCTAAAGAAATAAAAGAATAACTCGCTAAGTTGAAAATGCAAAAGGGAGGCTTGGGAAAAAAAGGAGCGTCTCGATAGACTGAAAACCCGAAAGGGCGGTCTAGGTAAAAATTAGAGACATAAACATAATAGATTCTTCCTGTTAGGTTGAAACCCTCAAGGGAAACCTAGGAAAAAGTTAGGGATTTCTTGGCAAGTAACTATATCAGACAATACTTGATCATTAAAGCAACAATCTTCTTGGATCCCCGCCACTCTTCAACTGAAGTTGCTGCTCAGGAATTCAATGTTGTTAGGGAGAATAGTGGTCATTGTATTTCAATGTATCTTTTCCAATATATATATATATATATATATATATATATATATATATATATATATATATATATATTACCATTTTCCAAACTTTGTAATCATCTATGGAGTCTCGCCATTTGCAAACTTCCATTCTATTAATAAAGTTTGAGCTTTTATCCAATTCCTTGAAATTCTTATTTTATTATGCTTACAAAGACTCCATTTATTATTGATAGTAATTTTCAAAACAAAAAGATTAAATGAAACAATTGTTTTTTTGAAAAGAATTTACATATTACTTCTTACTTTAGATTTTATGACTCAAGAAAAACAAAAGTGGTGATCCCAAGGATGGACGAACTCAGAAATTATGGAAGTATGTATTCCCCAGGAAGGTTCTCCCAAGTCGCTTTTGCTGGTATGCATATGATCTTCTTGTGTTTCTCAGATAGTTAAAGATGATACTAATTGATGTATGGTGCGGTTTTGGGTTTGTGATCCCATTTTCCCCAGTCAAGTCTTGGTTCATTTTGATTTCAGGTTTGTATAGTCTGAAGTCTCTATACCAGATTCCCCAGTAAGGTCTTCGTTCTTATGATGAAAATCCCTTCCTCTTTCTATGCTGAGATGGAATCATTTGCAAAATGTCACCCTTTGCATTGTTGGCATTATTGTTGTTGTTTATTTCCCAGGCAACTAATCGAGGGCAGCATCTTTTCTAAGAAGTATTGAAACAGTTGTCAAATTTTGGATTTTCTCCCGCCAAGTGCTGGGTTTGATTTAAAATCCTCATAATTTTGATTTATTGTTGTATTATTTGATTTCTTAGATCCCCAAGTGAAGCTAAAATACTATTTCTCTCTAAGAGTTGTCATCCCCATGTAATTTCATAATTTCTCTCTAGGGAAGTTTATGTAATTATCACTCTTGGTATTGAAGATGTATTTTGGGTTTCCCTCGATGATATGGTGTTGTAATCCCCAATGAAGTCAGCACAAGATCCCCAGTTGATGTCTTGATGAAGTAGTCTTCATTTGCCCTAGTGAAGTCGGTATTATAATCTCCAGTGTAAATCTAGATGTTGAAACATTTGTTTCCCCCTTTGAAGTTTGTGTAATGTTCCCCGGTGAAGCCTGGAGGAGGATGTTAGGTCCCTGTATCTGCACTAATTCTATTGTTTTGATTCGATTACTTTCGGATGGTGTTTCTTCTCAGTGAAGTTAAGCCGTGATATAGGAATTTGTTTCCTCAGTTGGTGCTTACTTTCTTATGAAATTTACATCTTGGATGTGACTTAGCCGAGTGTTAACTTTACTCAAGCTAGTTTTGTCTGGTTGTCCCCAGTGTTGTATATCTATTTTGTCAACATATACGTGATAGCATTCATACATACATCATGCATAGTTGAATTGGAATTCATTACTCATTTGCATTCATTGATATTTTTATTGGCATTTTACCCTATTCGCCGAATTATGTTACCCTCTCTTCAATAGAGTATCAACTTTAAGAAGAAAGTGTATATTCTTTCAATTTCCACACTGAGTTACCCCTCGTGGAAGAACTTTATTTTAGCCTTCCTATTCAGTTCTTTATCTGGATGGAATATGACCCCCTTTTGAGTTTATTTATCATCAAGAGCTATCTCGGTTGACTGTTTCACTCTGGTTTAGTTCTGGTTTGAATTTGTGGTCCCCAATAACATTATTAGTTTGATTTCAATAAGCTTTGGGCCCTGGTTTGAGATTGTGCATTTATTTTGCACGTGAAGACTTTAGCTCCTCAGCAGGAATATATTTCTTCCCCCAGGAAACTATATTTCTTTCCCTAGAAGGTCATTATTATAACTCCTTCTCATAATAACAAGTGGCATGTCTCTTTATTTGAGCAGTCTATACTTCCCCAGTAAGTCTGTTAGTTCCCCAAGAAGATTCTTTTGTACTTCAATGGATGGTAGTCTCGTTATTATGGGAGATAGTTCGTTGTTGAGATATTTTTCCGATGAATGGTAGTCTCGTCATTATGAGAGATAGTTTGTTGTTGAGATTTTGTACTCCAATGGAAGGTAGTCTCGCCATTATGGAAGATAGTTTGTTGCTGAGATTTTACTCCAATGAATGGTAGTCTCATCATTATGGGAGATAGTTCATTGCTGATATTTACTCCAATGAATGGTAGTCTCATCATTATAGAAGATAGTTCGTTGCTAAGATTTTAATCCAATAAATGGTAGTTTCGTCATTATGGGAGATAGTTCGTTGCTGAGATTTTTCTCTAATGAATGGTAGTCTCGTCATTATGAGAGATAGTTCATGCAGAGATTTTACTCCAATGAATGGTAGTCTCGTCATTATGGGATATAGTTTGTTGCTGAAATTTTACTCCAATGAATGGTAGTCTAGTCATTATGGGAGATAGTTCGTTGTTGAGATTTTGTACTCCAATGGATGGTAGTCTCGTCATTATGGGAGATACTTCATTGTTGAGATCTTTTTCCGATGGATGGTAGTCTCTTCATTGTGGGAGATAGGTTGTCGTTGAGATTCACATTACCTTGAAGAAATTTGTCTATTTCCAGTTGTTGTACCCCAAAATTTTCCCTCTCATTTTATCAAGATTTCCCCTCACAAGACTCTTTGAACTCCAGACAGGATTAGGGTTCGCTCTGCTCAAGGCATCTCCTTGCACTGATGACCTAAATTAGGGTTTGAGTTCGCACAAGGATTTTTGGACTTTCAATTCTCAAAGTGACTTTCATATTTCATGTTGTACTTATAAGATTGCCTCTACCAAGTTTCAAGCTTTGAATCAATTTTTTACCCAGTCAATTGGACAGTTGACCTAGAAATCAACTATATTGGGGAAAAAGTCAATTGTGGCCAATTTACAGTCAAACCTCATAATTTTTTATCCATATTAACATTATAGACTCATATGAACCATTTGATCAAGTTTGGACCACAACTCCTCAAGAAATTTGATCAGATCATAAAAAGGGCAAAATGGTCATTTTTAGGGTTTTGACTATATAAGGGCAATTTCTGATTTTTCACCTAGCCAATGGAAAATTAGGTTCAAGCATGGATTAAAGGACTCAATGGCATCATCTTGACCTATTCACAAGGTTCAAAAGATCTCAAATGCATTGGATTGACATATGAATTTTTCAATCAACTGATCAAAATTTGACTGTACATTGAAAAGTCAAACTTTGACTTTTTGGTCAAAATCAAGTGCCAAGGGTCATTTTTCATCAAGATGTGTAAAAACATTAAACATTTTCATCTAGAAACCTAAATTTGCAAATTAGGGTTTAAGATTGAAAAAATTCATAACTTAGAATTTTTCTAAGTTATGAAATTTTCTTATTTTTTCCCAAATTTGCCCAACATTTTCACCATGATGAAATTGGATTCAAACAAAACTTCTAACATGAAAGTTGTATTCCTCCACAAAGTCTACAACTTTGATTCACAAAGTTTTCCCAAAAGAAGCTTGGATCTCAAGTTATGATTTTTGGAACAAGGGTCCATGAAACTTTTAACTTAGTGAAATTTTGCCCTAGTTTAGGCAGGATTTTGACCTATCTTCATGACCATTTTTCACATAGTTACACTTGTAATATTAAAATTCATTTCAAAGATGGATTGTAGAGAATGTTACAAGCTTTCCAAAATGTCCCAAAACTCTCCAAAATCATTTATGGTTAGGGAGAATCGAAGATTTGAATTTGGCAAAAACTCACTTTGATCCATGGCATTTTCATGTTGACACAAGTTGCAAAATCTGTCCAAACTTGCTTTGTACTTGATTAAAGGTCTCTAAACCCTTCCACACTCAAAAATTGAATGCAAACTCATTGGTTTAAGGTGTTATTCTGATCAATATAGGTTTACACATTAAATTAATCTTAAAATGGCAAAAAGGTAGCATTTCCATTTTCATAAAGGCAACTTTATGTCAACATTGCTTCCCTTGAGCCTTGGACCTCTCTCTTTGCAGAAAACAAGTTCCATAAACTTAGGCAAAAGTACAACAATCTTGTGCATGCTTGGAGATAGCCTGTACAAGCCTATCTTGTATCATTTCACACTTTTCTTTCAAAACAAGTCAACTTGCCAAAAGGACATAACTTGAGTATCTGATATAACCAAGCTTGGTGACCATTCCAAACAAGTTTTGCACATTCCTTTGATCCAGAAACACGAGCCATTCATCCCTCAAACACTCTTGAGCATCAAAACACCAAAAACTTGCAAAACAGGGCACTCTCTGCAGTTTCACTTCCATCTCACAAACCACTCGTGCATTTTGTCCCAAACCAATTCCAATACCTTCCATATAACCCATATGAACTATCCCAACCATTGGTCATTGACTGTAACTCCATTTGCAAGCTTCACCATTTCTGATTTCAGCTTGTGCAGGTTGTCTTCTACAGGCTCATTCAAGCAAGCTCAAAGCAAACAAAGCATTGGGGAAGGTCATAGGAAGTTCAGGCAAGCTCCCAAACATCTCAGGCCTCACTAAAAAGCTCTACATTTCCATACTCGTGTTCAACTGAAACAGGTATTTTTCAACTTCCTATCTCTCTATTTAGGAATCATTAGGCTTAGGTTTGTGAATAAAAAATGTAGTACTCATAGCCCTCAAGCTGTACATATGCATAGATTTCATTTAAGTTAAGTATGCTAAGAGAATTTGATTGATGAACATTCTGAAAAAGTTAGGTTAGAAATTAGGGCCAGAGAAATTCTCTCTGGTCTTTGAGATTTAGATTAAGTTCTTTACATGGTTGGAATCGTCTTGAAAAACGTTATAACTTTCATGTTGTGAGTTTTTGCTTTAGAGCACGTATACAGGAGTTGGACATTTGTACACAGGCGCGCGTTTTTCTGATTCAAAGGTTGAAGATGAAGCTGTAACTGGGCTGGGCTTGGCTTGGCATGACTTTTTGCACCCCCTGACCTGCTTCTTGCACCCCCTTGGCCCATTGTTTTATATTTTCATTTTATTTTCATTTCTTTTTATTTCTGACTTTATTTTATTTTTTCCAAATATAAAAAATTACTAAAAATATTTTCCTTAAATTTTCACATTTTTATTATTTATTTTATTTTATTTTGACACAATATTTAGTTTATTAGGTTTACTACTTTTATTTTCACAAATAAAAACTTGTAAATAACACATAAAAATATTATATTCTTATTTTTGTTTTTTTTAAATATTTATATACTTAAATAATATTTTCTCATATATTATTATTTTCTAAACAATTGTATATATTTTTATTTATATTTATTTTCTTGTATATAAATAAATAATATAATATATATTGTCTTAAAACAAAAAAACTAGGCTTTCCATCCATATTGAAAATAATATTTTTTCTAATATATTTTATTTTTTGACACTTGAATATATTTTTTTATTTATCTTATTATACATAAATAAATAAATATTATAATTTTCATACATATTCTTAAACCAAAAATTAGGGTTTTTACCCTTAACAAAAATAATTTTTTATTTTCTTTTTTTTAATACATTAAATATTTTATTTTTACATATATAAAAATAAACAAAAAAACATTTTTTGCATATTTAAATTATATTGCATATTTATTTAATTGTCCATTTAAATATTGCCAATTTATTTTTTATGCACAATTAATTCAATATGGTTGTAATAATTTTAGGGTTTTAATTTCTTGCAAATACCCCCTATTCAAAATTGTATCCCTCTCCCCATATCAATGTTGTAATAGCCTAGATTACTTTTACGCACTTATGCTTTCAAATATTCCATGATAGAGATTAGGGTTTGTATGCAATATCCAAAATCAAAACAAATAGTTAGACCTAATGCAAGACATAAATGCATAAAAATGATAACACAGTGCACACATGCACCCCTAGGATTTCATTTACTTGTTGCCTTTAAAATGGCCATGGTATGCATGTTAAGTATCTTGGCAAAACAAAAACAAAAAGATCATAGTCCCTCGATGACGCTATCTTGTTTGCCTATACAAAATGATCTAGTCCCTCAAAAATTTGCTAAGATACTTGGCACAATTGCTATCATGATCAATACGATGACCCGCGTCTGTCCCGTTTAACATCCAAATACAAGGTTGTTTACCAAATGCAATGGTAAAACAACACTGTCAAAAGGGTTAAAATGTGTAGGAAAGACTCTTGAGTAGATAGGGTAGACAACTCTTAGTTACTTGATCAAAACTTGCAAACATCTTTGCTAAATTTCAAAACATTTCCCAAAACAAACTTTCAAACTTTCAAACATTGAAACATCTTTTCAAAAGACAATACACCTTTGTATACATTCAAACAAGAATCATTACAAAGGTTGCCACAACGATGGCCTCTTTTCAAAACATTTTCAAAACCACACAAAGTACCATTTCAAACAATTGAAAAACAAAAGCAAGTGATCTAAACAAGTAACTAAGAGCCCATGGATAACCATGGATGAAAAGGGTGCTTGCACCTTCCCTTTTCATAATCTACCCCCCGAACCCAAGAAAACATCTCAAAGGTCTTTCCTGTGCTTTTTGACCTTTCCTTTGGATAAAATAAAAAGTCGGTGGAGACTCTTGCTAAACCGAAACATTTGCGAACACAAACACAAAACCTCAAGTCAGTTCTCCCACCGTATCACACCAGTCATAGTTACTGATGCCAATTATTTGTTACCACCCCTAATATTGATGTTTGTTGGTATTATCATACCCCTCTTTTCACCCTAGTGGGTCGACGTTACCTTTTTGCTATCTTCTATGAGAGTGGGTAGTTTGCAGTTATCTGTCGATCACTATTATCCTTCATTTTCTCTCCTCAATATCTGAGTTGATGTTATTGTGTCTCCTCCTTAGGCTTTACCCAATAGAGTTGAGTCTTCTGTTCACCAGTGATTTATTTTCCTGGTCTAATTTTCTTTTGATCTTTTATTTTTTGTTTCCCCAGTGGTGTCTTATGTCACCATTGGATCTATTCGTTTGCATGCACAATCATAAACATTGCATGACATCTTAGGGACAAAAATAGGGCTTGTTTTAAATTTAAGTATCTTCAATCTCGTTGACACGAAGATTTTAACCTTCATATCTCCGGATAGAAGACACTTAAATAAGGGCAGTTGTTGTACCCCAATTTTCCCCCCTAAGATTCCTCTATCATCTCATATCAACTCAATTACAACAAGATCACACTAGGGTTTGGTTCTTCTTCCTATCTTTAAGTTTGCTCATGGGGAATCACCAAGCACCATGACTTGTATATTATGATCATCTATGTGTTGTTTTGATTAACTTTTAACTAATGAACACTATGAATGTTTTCTCTAGTTAATGATGCTATAGGTGGAAGCACAACACATTTCATCAGGTTGATCTATAAGTTCATGAGTTTATTTTCATGCCTTCTTCAACAAGATTTCATTGAGGTTCAAGATTCATCATTGAAGATGCTTTGAAGTGAAATCATGAAAAGGTCTACTATGATTCAGCATGCCTTAATTTGTCAAAGAAAGTCAAAGGATGCAAAAGTTGATTGAAGAGGTTTGACCTGATTGGACAAGTTCTCGATTTCTTGATCACAAGTGCATAATTCCACAAATTATTAATATTTGGAAGTGTTTATGGTTTCTATGTTCTTATTATCATCCTCAACAACTTCTATTTACAAGACAAAATTATTTGTGCAAGAAAGTTTGTGAAAATTGAAAAGGTTTTCTAAGACATTTGTTGCTATAGGAGCTAGGGTTTTGAACTTCTAAGGGCTATATATTGCTCATATTTTGGTATTTTTGAGTTTTTCCAAATACATGATCCTCTTTAAAGGGTTATCAACAAATCACTTCAAAAATTTCAAGAAGATTTTATGTGGAAGATGCCTAATGATTGAGAAAGATTACAAGTTCTCTAGATAGGCCATCAAATTCCCTTATGAGACTTCAAAAGATCATAACTTGGTCAATCTTTATCTCCTTGATCCCATTCTATTTCCATAGTGATCTTAAAGATCTGAACTTCAACCCTTATTTTATGTGCAAAGCTTGAAAATGGATGGAAGATGTCTTAAGGACTCAAGATTATAGGTCATCTCATGAATTTTCACCAACTTCACGAAGTCATAACTTTATATTTTTTTGTAGATTTTAAATGTTTCAAGTCTCAAAATGTCATTCAAGGGACCTACTTCCTTCCATCTTTTTTGGTCAAGAGCAAATTTTAAATGGAAGACTATGTTTGGATGCAAGATATTATAGGTCATTTTTGAATAAAAACTTAGAATTTTTCTAAGTACAAAAAGTCAGCCTCTTTTTCTCAACTTTGACTCATCACAAATTTCAGCTCAAGCATCCACTTGATTCCATTTTTTTGTAAAGTTTGTGATCTTATCTTTCCAATGCATCAAGAATCAAGTCCTAACATTCCCTAAATTATGCACACCATGATTTCAAAGTTGGTACCTTGGAACTGAAGTTTCTCAAACATTCAGAATGCAATTTCCATAATTTTACTTCTAATCACCAAATTTGTGCATGTTTTCTACTTAAAATAATTAGCATAAGCGTGTGGATTATTTAGAGTGTCAAAACGCATCATTTGGATGAGTTTTGATGCACATGTGATCACACTTAATTCATGAAAATAGGTGTGCACGATTTCCCTCTAAATTGTATCATTCACCCCTCCTCTTGACTCCATTCACTTCTCCTATAAATATAGGCTCTATCCCACTCATTTTGGCAAGCTTACATAGCCAGAATTACCCTGCCAAACTTTCTCTTGAACCCACTTTTCTGTAACTTCGAATTTGGTTTTACAGCTTTCCACAATCCATTTTCTTTGTCAATTCTTCATCCTTGAACTTCATTGAAGCTAATAGAAGAAGAACCAAGCTCTAATACTTCCTAAATCATGCTAGCCAAGTCAAGTTTTAGAGCTCTGAATTTGAACTTCAATAGGTAGATTCCTTCACCAATTCTCTCAAACTTTGGTACTGTAATGAAGCTCTCATCATTCTGATTCTAGTCGCAACATTTGTTTTCAACTGGAAGTATGTTTTGGCCATGAATTTTCAAATCCCTTTTCAAATCTTTTCTTCCAAAACGAATGAGCTACACCTTACAGAAATTTTTCGTGAGGGTACCATTGGAATTATCTTGAAGAGACGAAGCAAATGGTACCGGTCTCGAGCTCTAATTTTTCCATTTCATGAACCTGTAAATTGCTTGGACGGAGGTTGAAGACGACCTACGTGTCTATCTTTAACCAATGACAAATTGCCACACATTTTTTTCAAATTCGTTTAATAATTGATCATGTGTGTTATTTCCTAAGGACCATGATATGCACAGCGCGTCTGATCCATTGGATTAGCTTACTAACGCGTTTTGACTCTCATCCAATGGTCTACATCTTTTTGGTTTTTATTTTATTTTCTAATTTTATATTTTATTTGTTTTAAACTTCAAAAATTCATAAAAAATTCATTTTAACTTCAAAAAATCTGGAAAAAAATTCTTAAAAATACTTTTGATTTTTATCTTTTTGATTGTTATTTTTTCAAAATGTTATTTTGTGTTTTGATATTTTTTATATTTTTTCACTTTATTTGAGTTGTTTTAAATGTTTAAAAATACTTTTCTTAATTTTTAAATTCTAAAAAAAATGGAAGGATCTAATGACCTCTTGACAAATATTGGTGACCTCATTTTATTTTTATTTATGACTTTACTATTTTTCACAATTTTTGGTTTATTTGCCCATTTCTTTTAATTTTAAAAATAGTTTCTGACTTTAAAAAATTACCAAATTTTTTTATTGAAATATTTAAGCTCATTTATGATTTTTCTATGTTCTCATTAAAATTTTCTTGGATGTGTTGAATATAGTTGTTGTTTTCCCCTTTTACTTTCATTTAAAACCATTTTTAAAAAATCTTTTTCTTTATCTTTAAATACAATTTTATTTTTGTATATATTCTGGATGATCTTGAACTATGATATTTTGATCATGAGCTTCATCAACATCATTGGATCTTGGGTGTTGAGTTTAACTCCATAAAAATGGATGAATGATTTTAATGATAGCTTGATTAAATTTTTGGTTCAAATGTGGTTTAATTCTTATCCTTTCCCTCTTCATCTTATCCCCTTCTTACTTGTACTACATGTTGTTGGAGGATGATTTACATATCATTTCTCTAAACATATGGTACATAGATTGCTGTTGACCAGACTCAAAATAGGTGCGACTTCTATATAAGTCCACTTACAATTGCTTAACATAGCGCTAAATTTTGTCCTGATTTGAGAAATGATCATTTGTTGCCCAAGCTTATGTTTACAAGCCCAAGTATGTTAATTTGAAACCTTTGATCCAATAATATTGTGATTCATTGTTCATAGGCTTTGGTATTATCAATCCTCTAATGAATCTTCATAAGCTTTGGTCAAAATGAATCACTTAAACATCATTGATCATTTATTGTTGCCTTGAGATTTTGAAGTGAATGATATACTTGACAAAAAGCAAATGAAACTTGTTGTTGAGAGGCTTTGTTTTTATCAATCCTCTAATGAATCTCATATGCAAGATTCAAGATGGTCATTCAACTAACCTATAATTACTAATTCATTAACATTTGACTTTTTTATCTTATGCCTTAATTTTATGCTTTTATTCTATGCCTTTACTTTATGCACCATTTTTCTCTAGCATTTAAATTTCATGCTATTTTCATCTTTTCTCACTTGAGCATTTAATTTTATGTTATTTTATTTTGTTCACTTGAGCTTTTCATTTCTTTTTGAAGATACCTAATAATCAACTTGAACCATAAAAAGTTTAATGTGACTTGGACTATTTGGTTACTATCCTTGGCATTATGGAGATTGTGGACTTCTTGGACTTAGGATTAGAGCCCTTGGCCTACCTTAAGACCTTGTGATTTTCATTTCTATTTTGTCCGGAGTTCTTGGGTTTTATCCCAAGACATTGGGTTGTTTGTTTGCTTTGTCTGCAGGTTGGTTTGATTACCTGCTTTGTCTGTGATTGGAAATTCATCTGTGTACAGCCGTTACTCTGCCCAATTTTTGTGAAGACTTAATGCAATTGAATTTTGGTTTTCCTAAGAGGTTCATTATATTTGCTTGTTTGGTTTTAATCCAAAAGATAGGAATTCTACATTGACTCATTGTGTCAAGTGTTGGCTGTAACATCCCGAGCCTTCAGCGTTCCCGATACTATTACCTCACGATCTTCTCTACCCCCCTCACTAGTAGAGTTTTTTCCTTTCGTGGGAATCGAAACCTGTACCCTGGGGTCCAAATTGAAATTCAAAATAATTTACCCAGGAAAAAGCCAAAAAAAGAGCCTAAAAGGCGAGAAAAGGATTACCAATAAAATCCCTATCGATAGAACAAGGTCGTGTGATCAGACACCAAAATCAAAAGTTAGTAATTGTTGTGTCCAAGAGGCCTCAGTGGTTCCCCAACCATCACAAACTATTCTTGAGATATGAATGCTTGTATGGGTCAACTAAACATAGGAATGGAGAACACCATGAAGAATGGTGGGCACCAAAAACTTTTGAGCCTTAAATCCTTTTTTCTAAAACCATGAACCAGGCCATGTTACAACCCTATAAAAGTCCTAACTGAAGCATGGGTCAATTCGAAAGCGTGATACAACGAGATAGCGTTTAACTGACTCCTAAGAGGTATGTTTAAATAGCCGTGTTGGCATCATATGCTTGCATTATCTTTCATAAAAAAGGAATTTTCAAATGTTGCTCTCTAGCTAGTAACTCATTCACAACAAAGTTGTGATATCATTTTACTTAAAGTTTTTCAAACTTCAAGACTTACATACATGTTGCATTAGAATTATCATTCTCATAATTAACATTCTTCTGCATACAAAACAACTGATTGGCATCAATTAAGTTTACACAATGAACAATCGATAAAGAGCCCAATCTTGTTAGAGAAGAGAGGCTCGAATACTCTGTTGAAGTAAGAGTCAGCTGTCACAAGAGAAATGACTTATCCAGGGGCATGTTAACCAGTGATTCTATCCAGAGAAAACATCTTGGTGCTTCACAATATGAGTACCCTTCAAGGATGAAGTTAGAAGATTCCACCAATCTGGGGCAATCAAGTCGAGAGTCGATCTCTCTGTACTCAGCCAAATCTGGGGCATTCCCTCAAAGCTATCAATCATAGGCTATCACGTTGATAAATCTATTCAAGTTTCCTTCTATCAAGGGCTATCACATCGGAATTTATTCTGAATTTATTCAACCTGGGGCAGTTAAGTCGAGATTCGATAAATCTCTCCAAGAAAGCTGTAATCAAGAGCAGTTTATTTCGTGACTCAAGAGATTGGGGCAGGCCATCTCATATCGTATTATGCCACGGATATTCTGGTCTTCTATTTAACACAGATTCTTTCAGAAATCCTCCAGACAGAGGCATTCCTCGTTCATATTCACAAAGCTGCTCAAGCCAATTATGTTGCACGAGACTACAATCAAGCTAAAAGCGGAATAACAGTCACCCTGACCTGGTCAATGCTTGAAGTCGCCTTCATCTGTTGCAGGCAATTTGAAATCTAATTCCCCAAGTGAATTCAGAAAGTTCGGAGTTGCCGTTTGACTTGGCACGGCAAGTGCGTCCCCGGTGGAGTTAATCAAATGCATCCCCAGTAGAGGTAAATTGGGGCATTCACAGAGCTAAACGGGGCATTCGCAGGTGTCCATGCCCATCTTTTATCCCCAAGTGATTCAAGAGGTAATTCCCCAGTGTGGCGTAAACTTGGAGCATGTATTCGGAGAGATTCACATGGTGTTTGGTATCCATTCTTCAACATATTCAGTTCTACCATCCTCTCAGCGGTTCATGATGTAGGGAAGTAGGGCCAAATTATCTCTTCCCCAATAATACAATTCAGAATTCAGTGGCGTGCTAGAAAACTCGCTTCGTCATCAATTCGACCTCCAGCGGAGTCACCAATAATCTTCGGTATCATGGGCTCCCCAGTGCAAATTCTTATCAGTATCCCCAACAATCTTTGGTTCTGCGGGTTTCCAGCGCCAATATGTATTGGCATCCCTAGTGATGAGCAACAAATCTCAATGAGCCTTTGCTTATCCCCATGAAGTCTATTTCTTTGCATTGCATATAGTTATCGTTGCATAACATTGCATCCTCAAAAGCGCATAGCTGATTCATCAAATGGATCTTTGTGGCAAAAGAAATTCAAACATGCATACGAAGCATAATCCAGATCAGGTACCTTACATGAAAGACCCAAATCATTCAAAGACAACAATGCGTCCCCACAAGAGGATATCACTCCCAAACCCCCAGTTGATGATCTTCACCTTCACAATACCCTGCTAACGGTGTTGGTACCTTGTACCCTAGATTCCCCGGTAAAATCAATACACCTTGTCATTCTAAACCCAGTTTTCTAGTCAGTTCTTGCCTGACAAATAATTCAGCCTCCAAACACTCGTCTGTGTCGGTTTCCAAACACTCGTATGTGTCAACTCATAAACACTCATCCTTGTAAGTCTCCCAAACACTCGTCGATGTTTAACCTTTCCTTAATACTCGTTCGTATCTTATTTCAATACCCGTCCGTGTTTCACCTTTCCTTGATACTCATTTGTATCTTCTTTCAATACTCATCCATATCGATTCAAATATTCGTTGTGTCCTGATTGACGTCTCCTATGAATCATCATGTCCCGATCGATGTATTCCTTTTAGCCATCGTTTCCTAATCGATGTCTTCCTTTTGGTTATCGTGTCCTGATCGAAACCTCTCTCGCAAATCATCGTGTCCTGATTGATATATTCCCGTTAGCCATCGTGTTTCGATCTATGTCTCCCTTTTGGTTATCGTGTCCTGATCGATACTTCTCTTACGAATCATTGTGTCTTGATCGATATATTCCTATTAGACATCGTGTCCTGATTGATACCTTCCTTTGGGTTATCGTGTCCTGATCGATACCTCCCTTGTGAATAATCATGTCCTGATCGATGTATTCCTTTTAGCCATCGTGTCCTGATCGATGTATTCCTTTTGGTTATCATGTCCTGATTGATACCTCTCATATGAATCATCGTGTCTTGATCGATGTATTCCTGTTAGCTATCGTGTCCCGGTTGATGTCTCCCTTTTGGATGTCGTGTCCTGGTCGATGTCTCCCTTTTGGTTATCGTGTCCTGATCGATACCTCTCATGCGAATCATTGTGTCCTGGTCGATGTATTCCTATTAGCCATCGTGTCCTGATCGATGTCTTCCTTTTGGTTATCGTGTCCTGATTGATACCTCCCTTGCGAATCATCGTGTCCTGATCGATGTATTCCTATTAGCCATCGTGTCTCGATCGATGTCTCCCTTTTGGTTATCGTTTCCTGATAGATACCTCCCTTGCGAATCATCGTGTCCTGATCGATGTATTCCTCTTAGCCATCATGTCCTGATCGATGCCTTCCTTTTGGTTATCATGTCCTGATCGATGTATTCCTATTAGCCATGGTGTCCTGATCGATGCCTTCCTTTTGGTTATCGTGTCCTGATCGATACCTCTTCTACGAATCATCGTGTCCTGATTGATGTATTCCTATTAGCCATCGTGTCCTGATCGATGTCTCCCTTTTGGTTATTGTGTCTTGATCGATGCCCCCTTTCAATCATCGTGTCCTGATCAGTATTTTCCTCTAGTCATCGTGTCCTGATCGATGTACTATGATATCGTTGTATCCTGATCGACGTATACCTTTGGTTTAGTCCCACCTCTTTTAATTCCCTAATGGATGTTGCAAAAATAAACACTTACCACCATCTTTTATAACAAATTCTTGGCATTGATATTTAATCATCTTCTACCTCAAACTTCCGAAAGGCATGCGCCAATCGTACATTCAGGTTTAAGACGATTAAATAGGGGTAGCTGTAATACCCTAAATTTATCCTACCCTTTCACTTTTATCTGGCGCAAGCTTTTGCATTCATCTGCATATATTCTATTAGGTCACTAACATGGCATAAATTTACATTCAATAAGGCACTTGAGGTTCAAAAGTTCAATGATCATGAAAGCTAAGGGTTTCATAGTGTTTTGAGATGCACATATCGAATAAGGCTTATTCATCTGTTTCTCCTCCAAGTATTGAATTGGAAAGTTAGGGTTTTGCTGGCTTTGAGTTTTCCCTTTCCATGCAAGGGTCGTCAACATATTCCTTCATCATCCTTGGTCTGAGGAGCTAGGGTTTGTGATGGTGACCATTGAAGACTTATTTCTTTCTCACCATTGATTCTGACTAAGAAGACTTTGAACTATGGCTTTGATGATAAGTTGTGTCTTCATTCAGCATCTACCTCAAGAAGATTATGGTTTATATCCTATCATACTTGGGTTTGTCAATATTTTCACTGGATGTTCATTGGATAGTAAGGCATGATATAAGGATGGTGTTGTGAATTCATTAAGATCAAGTCGTGTTGATTCTCTTATTGTTTGTTATACAAGATTGATAGGGATTAAAGAATCGATTTGGTACAGATTCATGTCGTGGATTCAAGTTGATTCATTTAATGGATTTAAAATTGGCTAAAGCATGCAAGTTTAGAGGTTTTTGTTCACCTAAAACAAGTACTAAGGTTTGTCCGAGTCTTAATTCAAGTATCACCCAAGCATTGATTCAAACTCCATTAAAAATTGTTATCATTCATCATGGTTCAAATTACCATTTTCAAGTTCAAATAAAAAAAGAGAAAAACTTTCAAATTCAGAGTTTAAGTCGTCCATCTTGCATCATGGTTCATTTTATATGAAAAAATTAAGGAAAAATTGGCATTAAAATGAAAATTGGATGGCAAGTTTATTCAAGAACTATTCATTACATCCAAGAAATTCTCATTACAAGTTCAT